>OV884009.1:27986618-28732317 GCA_930367205.1 Acanthosoma haemorrhoidale | reverse complement strand
CGGCTACTGGTCGATGGATCAACAAGTTAAGTCATTACTTCTTCTTACCTAAAACCTTACTCCCTCCGACTTGTAAACCATAATAGCTAATGGCTGTGAACATATTAGACTGATAAATAAGAAAGTAAACGACCCTCCTCCCCCCACTTAAATGAAACTGGGACATACTAGGGGTGGTTGTTTGTCCTCGACGAAATTAAAGCGATATTTTAGAAGGACGTGAACTACAGTTTTCCCTTCCCTTATTGATGACTGTTGCACAAGTCCCTGGTAAACAGTTTGCTCTGCAATATATAGAGCCACCCTCAGCAGGACGTACTTGTTTTTAAGCACAAAAAACTATATGACCCGTTTTATACTGATCCTTTTCATTGCAAAATTTACATTCAAAAAATATTTGTCAATTCTTTTATTCATAAAGAACCCGGCTTTACCGAGTGTAGGAGGTACACACCAATTTTAGTAGTAAATTCAATATATTTGCTAAGAGCTGTATATTTTTTGTTAAAATATAATAATATAATTTTGGAGGGGGAAATGAAATACATCTATAAGCCATCCCGCTTATTTGATTGTTAAGGTGTTGTATGTTTACCTACCTCAAGGATACTTCGAAGACAGTTACGCTACATCTAAAGATATTACAAAAAAATTAATTTTTATAAATAATTGATTTTTTAGCCAATATAATTTTAGATGGTTTTTTTATTGCAAAATTTTGGTGGTGTTTTGCATGTTTTTTGAAGAGATATCAGTGATGGAAAAATGTTTTACTAGTTTTAAATGTATTTATAAAAACGTGAAAGATAAGTTCCATGTAGCTGATATGACCCAAGGAATCCGGCCTGAATGCTGAGCCAGGATTCAGAGCCCAGTAATTGAGAGCGTCTGCAAATTACAAGCCACAGGCAGCAATGGCTTCCAATTGTCGTCGATGCAATTGTAATTAAGCATCAAAATAGCTGTTTTCACTATTTGTGACAGTGCAAAATTGACATATTGTTCCCCTTTATCTAAATGTTGTATTCATTGAACAGACTTGATTAGAGCGAGTTTTACACATTCTTGTCTTGACTAACTCGTATTCCGTGTTAGTTATTGTAACTAATATCAGTGAAATTTACTTCTGATAGTCGAAGCTCGAAATATGAAATGTTTAATGTTGTTGTTGATTTTGGCGATAACACATTAAACAAATATCAGTGCATAAAAACCAACGCTTAGGAACCCAGGAGGATGCTAACAGACTGTAATGTTAAAAGGATGTGATGTGGATTTGTGTAAACTGATTTCCGCGGAATTATTAAAATATATTAAATATGATCATTTTTTCTGTAAACACGACACCCTCAACCGGATTCAGAAAGTAATTTCCTCCAAATATATCTATGAAACTTTATTAGCCAATTCTTTTTATTACGTGAAATTATCGAAAATGACGTTTGAGATTATACTACAGATTTAATTATGTAATTTCATACATACAAAGAAATTTTAAAGGAAACGGATAACCACACTTAAGCATGTGAGCTCACAGGAGTTGTGGTGGGTCTGATGACAAAGAAGGGTTCATCAATTTGTGGGCAAAGAAATATAATCCTTTCACGTATTTATAAATAACAACAGACGTTTTGTCGCAGATAATAATAACACTATATATCTATCATGCTGGGTTCCCATGGGTCGTGAATTACGAAAGTGAGGCACCACCAGGCAGCTTGTTGCGCTAGTAGCCGTGAACTGTTCACCCGATTTGACATTTCACACTAATTGCTAAGCCTAAATTAATTTTAGATTAATTTTCTTTATTAGTATTAGTTGTATAAATAATACTCACTTTCGTAATTCACCCCCCCCCCCCCCCGCGGGAACCCGGCATTATCCTAAGACTATGTCTTTTAAGAACAAACATTTATTTTAAATGGAATATCTTTAAACAGTGTCATTAGCCACAAGGTTTACACATAATAAAATAAAACAAACGTATGTGAACCGTCTCCCAATAGGGACTTCCAAACTTTGGCAGTTGATAGCGGCCATATTGTTGAAGCTGCATCTGTCGAATGGCCTTTCATTTATTCAATCTGTTTTGCCAAATCACCATGGACGGATATAGCGTTCAACAACATGTCCAAATGATAAATTTTTTTTATCAATATGGGTGTTCTGTTCGGGCAACGTTCCGCGGTCGCCTTTACCGCCCTATCGAGAGGACTATTGCAGTGTGTGGATAAATTTGAGTCCACTGGTTCAGTAAACAATCAGCCAACACCCGTACGTCGACGAAACGCAAGATCTGCCGAAAACATCGCCGCCGTCCGTGAGAGTGTGCAGGAAAATCCGAAGCAGTCGATTTCGCGTCGCTCACAAGAACTCGGCCTTTCGTAGACCACAACTTGGTGAATTTTGCGTCGTGACTTGGGCCTGCACCCGTAATAAATTCAACTGATCCAGGAGCTGAAGGTAAACGACGATAGACAACGACGTGTGGTCATCTCACGTGGAGGTGATGTGAACTGGCCACCGAGATCGTGCGATTTGACCCCGTTAGACTTTTCCTTGTGGGGTTTTCTTAAGTCGCAGGTCTATGCGAATAAACCACAAATCATAGTGGTCCTCAAAGCCAACATAACCCGTGCCATCGGTCAAATTCAGCCTGATTTATGTGCCAGAGCCATGGAAAATTGGACA
Organism: Acanthosoma haemorrhoidale; assembly: GCA_930367205.1. NCBI lineage: Eukaryota > Metazoa > Arthropoda > Insecta > Hemiptera > Acanthosomatidae > Acanthosoma > Acanthosoma haemorrhoidale. The sequence continues at coordinate 28,729,626 of OV884009.1, read as the reverse complement.
TTTCGGATGCACGCCACCCAGCGAAGCCGCGGTGGACATTTGCACGATGTTATATTCCATACATAATGGCATCGATAGACCTTTCAATAAATGAATAAAAAAAATTGATGATATCTCACACACACTTTGTTTTATTTAAATTTAAGCGCTTAATGAAAGACCCTCTAGATATAAGTACGTATCGTAATTTTTCTAATATAAAACCAAATTTCCGAGGTGTATTATTAAAATATAGAATAAAATAAACATAAAAATTCTAACATATGTTAACACTATGATAATAAATAAATAGATAAATGTAACATAATAGAATTTTATAACTTTTTTTATCGTTGCAGTGATCATTAGTTTGATCTAGAAATAATTAAACATGCTTGTTATATTTCTGGTTTCATATTGTAAAGTTTACTATTATGCATATGTACGTATATTTACACAGATCAGTTCTACTTTATTGATTAAGCAATGATTACAGCTAACAACTCCTTTATTTATAGTCGTTTGAGGTGGGTCTGGTTAGGTTTCCATTAAAATCCCAACGAAACAGCCGGATTTCGTCCCAAAAACTGAAACAATCGCTCCAAGCGCCTTTCACCAATTATTTATTAATTAAACACTACATGGACTAAAATGGGTTGGTTATCCTATTAGGACCCGACCAAAGGTAGCCACAATAATAATATAATTATATAGAGATAGTGAGTGAAGGGGTAAAGAGGTCGGCTAGCTAAGGCATTGACCCAGGGTGTGAACGGAGGGGTGGGGGGGGGGGCAGGGGAGGGCTGAAAAAAAGTGGCTAGATGCTATTTTAGGTCACGACATATGACGTATAGTCGTTTGAGTCATTAAAAACGGATATGTAAATTATACTTGGAACTATCATGCGATTTTGAGCGATGCGGCTGGTAGGTAGACATATGGCACGACATGCTGTGGTTGAAAATCCACTATTTCGCGAAAAAAAAATATATATATATCAAGTCCGATCTGTAAAACACATAAAAAATATTATTCTGACTTAAATTTTCTTTAAGACTTCAAAAGTTGTCCACAGCTATTTTTTCCGTTACCGTCTTTGACGGCTTTTACTTAATTCAGTAACAATGGTTAAACATTTTTCACTTAATTTTTTTCATGAGATTTCGAAACTGATTATTTTATTGCTGATGAAATACCTATGGGGCAATATAATGTTTAATATGTAAAAGAAACTCGATTAACCTAAATATGAGGTAACCTAGTTGTTTTCTTTTTTTTTTAACTAAACAATTTTTATTCTTGTAACATATAATATAAAGGTTTAGATTTTATACCAGCTTAAATTAAATAAAAACTCAATAATTAAATATTTCGATACGATTGAAAAAACGATTTTATTGACGCTTTCAGTGCATTTTTACAATAATAGCCAATTAAAGTAAATATTATTACTAATGACGTGGAAACATGCACAGTATGATTGGAAAATATAGATATTTCGTTAGGAGTAATTTACTTTATTTTTCATAGTATTGTTTTATTTATAGCATCTCAGATGCATGGAGTAAAAACCGTTCATGTGAAATATCAATACCGGGGTTGGGAACAAATTACTACTGCACTATTGATTTTAATGACTTTATTTAATTATAGTTTTTAGCTAAACACATTTGACATCATTAATATAACGATCGATGAATTGCTTTCTAATATTTATACTCGGGATCAGCGGAGACTGTCGTATTTTGCAGCACTACTCCGAGTTGGGATGACCCCTTCTGCCCGTCACCAATAATTCCTTGGATCCCTTCTCTTCAGTACTGTCATGGACAAAAAGGCTCCCTACCTACAGGACCTCTTCCAATTCAAATCAGTGGTCAAATCCTGGAATACTAGATCCTGCTCTTCCGACCTGTATTTCCCTTCTCACAAATCTGGTCCCTTTACCGTTCTTTTCTTATCCGTGGCCACAAACCTCTAACTCTATTCCCATCGATTTTCGTCATCCGCTAACTCTCCCAATCTTTAAATATAGACTTTACCAGTTCTTATCTCCCTACAAGCTAACACCGCACAATTCATCAGTTATTTTTCATCACAGCAACCTTCCACGCTCTTTTCCCCCCTCTGCTTTCTTTATTTTTTTACTTCTACTCAATTATGTTTTTTCTACAATCTCTTGATTTTGGTTCTTTGTATGTATATGTATATATATATATATATATATATATATATATATACATAGACCTTTGGTTATTTATGAATCTAATATGTGTAATATTGTGTATTTTTTTTATTTATTTTTTTGTCAGCTAAACATTTATATTTTGTACCTTCTTGTTTTTATTAGGAGGCGAATGTCCAGGAATAAAGTTTCAACGTAGTTTAATTTTGGCGCGATGGGAAGCCATTGTAATGACAATAATTTGTAAATTATTCGATACGTGTGCTCTGTGCAAGCGAAACGTACGTCATACGCAAAGTGTGCCAGACAGATTGGTTGTGGTGTTGAGCAACACGGAGTGGCAGACCTCTCCCCCTGTTCTAGTTCGTGCTAAAAATAATGCCAACCAGTGACAGGACATTATCGGTGAGAAGGTGGCTAGCCAAATGGAATCCTTGTTTTCAAGCAAACTTGGTAATCACATTAGCATCAGCGTAGGCGAGGGGAGGACAATCCGCCCATTTTTGGATTCAATTTAACAAGCTCAAGTGTATCCTTGACTAATCAATGTAACGAATTCAATCACTTACATAATCCCATTTTTTACATAATAATGTGAATTGAATTTTGAATCTGGTCAACGTTGTCGCCACCATGGGGTTCCAATAATTTTCTAATATATACGAGTATGGTACTGCGGAGTAATTTTAGAAGTGTAAGTGACCATCGATTCTAGTCTCGAATCTGTGAGAGCAGCTTGAGTGTTTGCCCTAACTTTCGCCTGAGAAACTCCTTTGCTCTGTCAAACGAATGGTGAACACTCGATGCAATTAACACTAACATGAGAAGTTACCTAATCCCCAATGGTTCTCGTTACTACACCACGTTAATGTGACCCGCTCTTCGACTCAAGCCTTCAAAATCAGCAAAATTCTCCAAATTGTAAATTTGAAAAACATTTACTTTACTTAAGATATAAAAGGTAAACATATGTAAATGCCTATATTTATATCTGAAAAATATCTAATTAGAATCGTTTTTTCTTGCAGGTTACGGAATATTTCTGCGATCTTGTTCTGAGTTAAAAGTAAGTCAAATATCTCATTATTTAAAACTAAATCTATTGTATCCTTAAACTGTGAGTCTATACCTAATTTTGAGTATTGAGTAGGTACTTGCTGGCAATGCTATTTTTCCATTTCTACAAAACTCACATTCATTCTGTAGTATATTCATTTTTGAAAATAGTGAATTGGGTTTAATGGAATTTATCGTGTAATCTTCACTCAAATTATATAGTCAAATATATATTAAAAAAAACGTAATGAATAATATTTTTGAGCCTTCACCTGGACTCACGTCGATTATTGCTTCTCACTATTCCAGGGCAAATGCACAGATTTTAGAAATATATGTTCTTTTCTGAGTGCAGCAAATTTAATCTAGTCAAATGTAAAATTAAATATAAAAAAATTAACCAGCCTGTACCTACACTAGCATTCAGTTGTCAAAATTATTAATTGTGAACTATGTACATGTAATGTTTAGTTACTCCTGAAATGATTCACCGTTGAAAATCTTGTTCTAGGCACATGTTCTTGTATTCCTACTCATACTGTGTCATTTTTTTTGTTCAACCATTACATTTGTCCAAAGGGACCAATATGGAGTGAATCTCGCGTATCATAGCTTGATAGTCTTAAAATATTTCGGTTTAAGTTAGAGATTATGAGATTTATATATGCGTGAGTATTTGTTTGAATGTTGTAATACAATTTCAGTCCAAATGGTCATTTAATTTCGATGTATATTTAAATATTTCAGTCAATTAAGTTATAACAAAATATTCAGAATTTACCTGTATATTATTTATATATGATAATAATAAATACAAACGGCCTATAAATTCTTGAATTTGCTGTTATTAATAGATTTAAATTGCTTTTATGGTTAAATGAAGTGGATAAACTTGTCCATTTCAATTAACTGAGTGAGTCTTTTTTATTATTTTTTTATATCTAAATGGTAATAAGAACTTAGTCATTTATAAGAAATTTTCTTATTTAATTAACGTGAAAACTAATAACTTTTAATGTAATGAAACTGACTTGAGCCATGACCGAATGTACATCGAGCACTTTCCTTTCTTTTTTAGTTATAAAACTCATATTTAAAATATATTATTTTGAACTGTATGCATTTTTTTAAAGTTTATTTCGTTCAGAATAAATGGTAAATAAATGCCCCTTATTACGTCAGCAACAAAACCCTTCATAACGATCTTAATATACCCTACATTCTTGAACTCATCCCTTCCAAGCTCATGAATTCCATAGTAACCTATTCAACCACCCTAATCCCGTAGCACAGTCATTGCACTGCTCCACTCATCCCTATAATCTTCCTTGGAGACTGAAACGGCAATGGCCTCGTTACCTGCTATAAATGCGTGACAGTGGCAGTCCTGGCAATCGCCAGTTTCTCCAATCATGTCCTGAGCGTATGTGGCTCTCGCGGTCTTCGACATCCTCCACTGGCTCGTATCCGTTGACGCGGCTGACGGAGGAGCGTGGGGGACTTCCCAAGACTCCGCTTCCTCTTTCGCATGCGAGGGAGGTGACAACCATGTGGATTTTGGAGGCCTCTGGGCTGTTTGTAAATATTGAACTACAAATGAAATAAAACATTTATCTCAATTACTTATTGCCTAATCAGGCAGATTGTAATTTTATCATAATAAAGTTGTTTATCTATCAAAAAAAAAAAAAAATGGTATCAAATTAATGATCTTGACTAATTAATCGAACCATGTACAAAAAGGGATTAGCACTGCCTTAAAATTGTGTTAGCAACTCCACCCATATTTGACGTAGATGACTTCATATTTTTCATAGTAGTTCTACGTTACTCTACACAATATACTTTATTGCCCTACAACAATAGTGCCCCATAAAAAAAAATGAAGGGTTATTGATTAATGACATGAAAATATTTTCCGATTATTTTGAGAAGATTGTCTATGATATCCGCGTACTCACCTTTTATTTTACGTCTTGGGACTTAAGTGGACTGTAATTACATAAATTAATTAAAACCGCGTCCCTGGCTTGTTCACCCCTGTAACAAACCCTTAATTATGCAATACATAAATAACACTGGAATTATTAATGATCACAGGATAATTAAATCAAGGGTCTCATACAAAAAAAACACAACAATAAGCATTATTTTTTTCTTAGGTGAGTGATACCTTTCATCAAGGCTTAATTATAGGAATGCCAATATTTAGAATAATATTTAAACCAGAAATTTACTACGTGCAAGACAATTTCAAAAGCATCGGCTATCCTGTTGTTCATATAATATATTATTATACCCTTATTATGTCAGCAACAAAACCCTTCATAACGATCTTAATATACCTTACATTCTCCAACTCATCCCTTACTAGTTCGTAAAATCCTATAGTAACCTATCCAACCACCCTAATCCCGTAGCAAAGTCATTGCACTGCACCACTCATCCCTATAATCGACAACTATATGGATTTGGGAGGTCTCTGGTTTGTAAATACTGTATGAATGAGCGAGTGAATGAAAATTGTAAATATGGTATGAAAACATTATCACAATTACTTATTGCCCAATGAGGCAGATTGTCATTTTATCATAATAAAGCTGTTTAAAAAAAATTTTTTGATTGAAATAAAAACAACATTTCTACTAGTTATCCTAGAAAAATGTCCAGGGACAATATTTGTTGTTATAACAATAACGTTGCGTTATGGCAATTCTGGGGTGCACCAAGTTGTTAGTTTACTTAATACGAGAAGTTTTGTTTTAAAACTTTCATGAATAATCGACGATTCGGCTTATCACTCGGTTTAATTAATTTATTCTACGGCCAAGAACCTATAAATATAGAAAATAATATAGTGTAATTTAAAAAATAATTATTTATGGCTTACAAAAAAAAAATACAGTTCACCTGGTGTAAACCTCAATTAACAAATAAAAAATAAAATAATATTAAATAGGTTTCCGGAAAAAAAAAATTGTTGGAGCATTATAACAATAGAAAAAGTCAAATCAATTAATAAAAAGCTTTTATATTAATATATATGAGATAACATGCTAGATAAATAAACAACAATAACAAATAAGGAAATTGTCAGCCGAACGAATCTCACCATTTGTAAGTAAAGTAGAAAATAATTAAAAACGAGTAAATAAAAATTCTAATACTAGAAATTAATAAATAGTTCTTAATCTAGCAAGTGCCGATTTGGACGGTGAGGAGATGGGGGGGGGGTTAATAGGAGGAAGAGAACGCTCGAGATTACAAAGTTAGACAGCAATACACAGTAAAGTACGATATTTATCTCTACATGAGAAAAAATAAAACATAAATCTAATTATGTCGCCTGAAATTGAATAATATGGTTCACATCTTGGTGGATAGTACGCAAATGCTCCGACATGCAAGCTAAAAGGGATGGGGTCGACTGCGCCTCATGAGGATTAATGGGTGGCTAGTTGTATAAAGAAGTAGGAAATCCGATTTAGAACAGCGAAAGGCTGAGAGCACAAGCACCTAAGCACCACTTACTAACTACGACCTTCGATCAACCCTTAACTCTTCGACGATTTGTTTTCGTAATGTGCTAAAGTGTGTGAAGAAAAAATAAAATTAGGTTTAAACTAGCTCGCTTCACCCCGGCTTTTATCTTGTCTCAAGTTGCTGCTTAAAATCCATCCAAGATTTAAAGACCACATTTTTTCTTATATTTAAAGACAGGGTGGTTATTTAACAATCGTTTATGAAGTATTTATTCCATTTGTTTCGCCCGTTGTAATTGACTTTCGCAAGATTAACTAATTCCATTAGTTTAGCTGCAACAGGTTGATTAGCCTCTTCGAGAACAGCAATGAGATCCTATGTTATTTCTTCACATTCCACGTCCTTTATTTCATCTAGTTATATCCAGAAACGTTTTCAACAGAAACCAATCAGTCATAGTGTTTACATTCCTGTGTACAGAAATAGATTATATCACTACATGGATGAAGTCTAAACTCCCCTGCAACGCATTTCACTCTCGCGTCCTGAAAATCAAGTACAATGAAGTGAAAGGGAGTGTTCATGTTTTGTTTGAATTTGTATTAAATTGACGCTTGTATGGCAACACAAAATCACAAACTGAAAATTGAGATCAGAATCAATCTATAGAAAATGAATTAGTCGTCTGTCGAAGTGTGTACAAATTTGATCTATAGAAAGAAGAACAAATTTATACTTTTAAATTTTGTAATAAAAAACTTTATAAGGCAAATTCTAAGAAAAACTCTATGAAAATTCATTTTTCACTTCATTGATATTTTTTAAGCGACGCAATAATAAGGATGAGCTATTTCTTCTCTTCGTTTTGAATTGTTTAACTGTGCATCTGTGACGGTGCTTATTTTGCATATCCACAGACAACAGCTGATGCTTGGTACATGTGACAGTTCCAACTTTGTGGCATTTATAGGCAAACTTTGGATCGGAGGACATACACAGTGGGACACCGCCCCATGTTGAAAACTAGCTTTGCCAACAGACCGCAAAAGTTTGACCATTGGACTTGCTTATGGTAATTTGAAACGCGGACTTTACTGTAAATTATTGCCCCTCGAGTTCTAAAAGCTGTGACGAAGTCCTGCCGAAATATCTCTGCAGCCAATGCTGAGCAGTCGCTGTGTTTGTTGCGGAAGTGACTTATTAGTAACCTATATAGATTACGTGCGGTAGCCCTGGTACTTTAATTAGTTACTTTTCCGAACATAGCACTTCCTAACCCAACCGCACTTCACCTCGTCAATGTATCCAAATCATTGGGTCCAGAAATTTCTATTTTCACTATTACGACTGAAATTATACTAAGTTCTCAAAATTCACTCGAATGACTTGGGTCTTGGCATCATAATCCTTAACTTCAATAAACTCATGCAACCAATTACTTGGCCATACTTCACGCATAAATCCGAACACTTGCTCATCATGACTCATGACTGATCCAATCTTTTCCCTCCATCCTTCATTTTCTTTAACTCTTTGCAGAGACCACTCCACTGAAAATAATCACGCCACTAGATTTTCAATACTATTCTAATTCTCTTCCATCTCAGCAAAACATTCAACACATTATAACAAACATATATTCAACATAACAAACAATTATAACAAACAAATATATTCAACAAACATTCAACACTCTTCCTTTCTACAAAAATACCTTAAAATAGTTTAAACTGTTAGCATGGCAACTTCTCCGCAACAATTTCTAACATGACCAACTTACTTACCAACTTAATAAACTGACTTGATCTTCAAGGTTTTTCATTATATCTGCAATTCTTTTACCTTTACCAATTAGGTGTTCCACGTAAAAACCTGTAAATAGAATTTTTATGACAATGACTTCTAATCCATTCCTTTTACACTTCAGACTTTTATATTACAACAAACGAGAACTTCTCATAACAACAATTGTAATGATTACAGCCAATTCATATTAGTCTCCATGCTCCAAGTAAAGAAATTACGCCCATATATTTTATTTAATATACAATATTGTACCTGTTTAAAGGTAGAGCCTCTTCGGTCTTAGAATTCTAATTTTTTTCTATAATGCATATGTATATTTTTTAAAGCAATCCCTCATACGCAATATAAAGTCTAGTTAAACTGTAAGATAATTTACCATTTGGTTTGATAAAACTGTTCTGAGGCATTGGGACTTTTTATTGAGTTTTTTACAACCCTATTGATTACTGATTGGTTTATATTTGTGATAGCTTCTATCGTGGAAGTTACTGAATTAGGGACGTTGTTAAAGTATCTTCATCGGAGTAAACAACTTTACTATCGCACTCGAGTAACGACGATACTCCCTCAGATGCTTTTATGTATTTAATGGCCTTCTGTAAGCTCACGTTTCAAGGTTATAGCGTAGTTGAAACAATTACTGTTCCTCCACAGAATGACTTCATTTTTATTATAAATTCTACGCCTTAGGAAGTTCTTTGTTTTTTTATGTTAAAGCTAGAACGCGGAGTAGCCACGTCCCTTGCTGTTTGTACTACTGTTCTGGGCCCCTAACTAAGTATTTTAGACATCAAGTTAATGTCGAATACCATAGCTTTATAAATCACGCCAACGTATATTTAAATGAAAACTATTTGATACGACTTCAGAATACCAATACTGCATATTGTACAATACAGAATACTATACATTGTGAATTATAGTGTATTTAGGGAAGAATTCCTGAATCAGTATAGACGAGAGGATTGTATTGAACTCATCGTCATGTTTCTCGACTATTTTTCGCGGAAAGATTAAAGCGGGAACTAAATCAACTGTGTGTTGTTCAGGCTACGGTCCCGCCAGGGCCACATATCACTTCCGTCCGATAAACCTAATGGCCTCTGATGGACTTACGAATGTTGGGCCTGTTTTTTATTGTCGTCTCTATATCATCCCTCATCTCCATCCCCTTATAAAATACCCTTACTCTGGATTTAGTAGACAGCTTCTGTATGTAACCTTATTAGGTATGTACTAAGGTACATCTACCTTGCTACAAATAGCAAGGGACGTCTCTACTCCGCGGGCTAGCTTTAACGCCAAAAACAAAGAACTTCCTAACGCGTTGAGTTTATAATAAAAATGAAAGAGGTTCTGTGGAGGAACAGTAATTGTTTCAAAGAAAAATAGTAACGTCAGCAACAAAACCTTTCATAATGATCTGCACCTTCCAAGTTCATAAAATTCCATAGTAACCTATCCAACCACCCTAATTCCCTAGCACAGTCATTGCACTGCACCACTTATCCCTATAATCCTCCTTGGAGACTACAACGGCAGTGGCCTCGTGACCTGCTATAATTAAGTGACAATGGCCAGTTTCTCTAATCATGTCCTGAGCGTCTGTGGCTCTCGCGATCTAAGTCAGCCACCGCTTGCTCTTATCCAACGACGCGGCTGACGTAGGAGCTTGGGGGACTTCCCAAGACTTGGCTTCCTCCTTCGCCAAGGAGTTGGTTGGGAGGTGACAACCATGTGGAGTTGGGTCTCTGGGCTGTTTGTATATATATAGTATGAATGAGCGAGTGAATGAAAATTTTAAATTTGTATGAATGAGATCATTTAGCACAATTACTTATAGCCCGATCAGGCAGATTGTAGTTTTATCATAATAAAAAAAAATGTTTCAACTACGCTATAACCTTGACACGTGAGCTTACTGAAGGCCATTAAATACATAAAAGCATCTGAGGGAGTATCGTCGTTGCTTGATTGCGATAGTAAAGTTGTTTACTCCGATGAAGATAAAGCCCGACTGCTCGGTAGCACTTTAAAAACACCCCTAATTAAAACAGTAACTTCCGCAATAGGAACTATCACAAATATCAACCAATCAGTCGTCAAAAAGTCCCAATGCCCTCAGAACAGTTTTATTAAGCCAAATGGTAAACTACCTAACTTAAACCAGACTTCATATTGAGTATGAGGCATTGCTTTAAAAAAAATATATGCATTATGGAAAAAAAACATAATTCCAAGACCGAAGAGGCTCTATTTTTAATTAAACAGGTACCGTTTTTAGGTGGTTTTGGAACACCTAATAGGTAGCGGTAAAAGAGCTTCAGAGATAAAGAAAAACCTTGAAGTTCACATTTCAGAATTTGCACCAAGTTGGTTTATTAAGTTGGTCATGTTAGAAATTATCAAATGATCAAGGACACCTATCAACCTTCCATTTTTAAAACCGCCGGATCCAGAGGGCTTTCTTTCATTTATGATAATGATAATACAGCTTCATTATCATGGCACTATGTATTTTTATAACAATAATTTGAAAGGACGGTGTTTTTAAAAAGAGGTATGGACCTCTGGACCTTTTATATAGAGCTATGGAAAGTACACCCCATAGTTAGTAGGCGGTGCTGTGGTGTGGTCATTACCACTCTATCTTAACTTTTCTTTATCACTACTATACCATTCGAGTAGATATACATTTATCCTCCCTAGGCTGAGATATACCTGACCAGACCCAACCCCTAAAGATAAAGTCCTTGGGTTAGCCGGGGATCGAACACAGGTCACCGAAGTTGGAATTGGACATTCTTAGTTAGAATTCTATCCACTAGACCAGTGGTCGGCAAACTCGTTATCCAAAAGAGCCAAATATAAACAATACGAAATTGAAGTTTATTCAAAGAGCCATTTTTTATAAACTTAAGCTTTGCTTTAGTAGAGATAAATAAACAATAAAACTCAGAAAAAAACATTTTGTGGTTTGTGAAGGGTTTTCTGCTGACGTGATAATTTAATATTGTTCTCAAGGTCTTTTGATTGAAAGGATTGGATACGCTTGATGTTTGACATTTTTGCTGTCCCCCCACAGCTCTATTCCGTAAGTCCAGATTAGCTTGAGTATAACTTTGTAGATTATTAATTTATTTTCTGTTGAGAGATGGGATGTCCTTTGAAGTAGTCTGTACAGTTGTCCAAAGCGTCTGTTTAGTTCTTGTCTTTTTAGCCAGTTCCAGGTCCAGGGTTCCAGGTCTGTTGTCGAGATGGAAGCCTAAGTACCGTACTGTCTCGGATATAGAGAGAGGAATAGAATTAAAATAAACTACGGGACAAGACTTGCGACAGAGGGTGAAGGTAATGAGGGAACATTTTGCTTCATCAACTTTGATCCGCCATTGGCTGCACCAATACTCGATTGTATGAATGCTTAACAACATTAAATATGCGATAAATGGGATTGTTAGTCACAATTACTTATTCCCCGATGTTAGGGTTGTAATTTACTTAAATAAAAATATTTTCTTGAAAAATAATCAATTCGGTTCATTATTGTCGTAGAAAATATCAGCCATTTAAAAAAGAATCGAACTAAATATGCTATAAAAAAACGGGGTGGCCATTGATCCTCGGATCAACTATTATTTTTCCTGTGTAAGCCATTGTTGACGAAGGAATGAGTATGAGAGCCTATGGGCGAGGCAGCCCGGCTGTTAATAACTCGTTTAGCCTACGCTCTGCTGGAGTGCAGTGCGCTTCACTCACATCTGTTGTCCTCAACACACTGAGCATACTGCACCAAGTCCTCTAGTCACTAATCCGGCATGGTGTTGGTTGTACCCGTGGGTATTTTATGCCTTAGTGCACGGCCTCCCAGGTTAAGCATACATTGCATAAACTGAATAAACGTATTTTTATGTGTGCAAAAGGAGATCTAATCCTTGAATCTACTGGCCTCATTTCACTCCTCTAACTACTGTTAGCTTCACTATTTTTAATTGTTAAAAAATAATTAAATGAACCCTAAGTAAACATATTCAAAGCAAGTGTGATGCATCAAGATCTAACACGTATTACATTAGCAGAGTGTCGCGGAAAAGCCCATATAAATGACTAGCTAGTGAAACGCTGAATCTTATTTTTGTTGCATATATAGAGAAATAATGGATGAATTCAAATCAAGTTTTAAAGAAGAAAGCTTTGTGTTAAATTGCTACTATAGCTATAGAAGTGCAAAGACAGCGATTAATTTAACCATTCAATTTAACGGATAAAGAAAAAAGGCAACTTTTCCCGGGTGACATACCAAAACAACTTTATTTTTTATGCACATGCGGTTTCAGCAGTTTACATGGCCATTTTTTAAATGAAATGAAAAAAAAAAACTTCAGCCTGCTTCATTGTCCCCTAAGAATAACGTAAATGTACAAATAAGTATCTCTAGCTGAAAAAATAAAAATAAATACCATCAATCTGATAAGAAACAATAAGAACCTATGTGCAATGTGGTAAAATCAATAAGCCAACAGCATGATATTGAAACTAAAAACATAAATCAGTGACAAACATAAACATGACATTCGCATACAATTGTAAATAACAGCATAATGAAAATATATGAATCGTATGAAAGGTTACCGGAGCATTAAGACAGGAAATTAATGAAATAAATAAAAAAAATGATAATGACAAGTTATAGATTCATAGATTGGAGGGAGATAATGAACTGGTAAAGTCTAGAAGTTTGGGAGTGGATTTTAAAAGTGCGAAACAATGACAAAAACCATTAGAAGCTGTAAAACAATAAAGATTTATAGATTAATAGCATATCAGCCATACTGAAAAATTTAGCAAAATTAAATTAAGCAACCTTACTTCCGTGTCTGTATCAGTCTTCCGGAACATTGTCTCCGAACAGGATAATTGAACGTTATTATTCTGAGGAAAAGCCAACTGGATCAGTGTGAAATTCTCTCCGGAACACTTATTTCTTATCCAATCAAATCCAACCTTTTACCAGGAAATGAAGAGTGATAATATTTTTCTGAGAACTTCCAATATTTAATTAGACCGTCGAGATACAATTTGATACTTTTCTCAATGTGAAAGAAATATAATATACGATACAAAACGATTTTTTTTAATACCACCAGATTAATAAATTGACAAAAAATAATAATATATATTTACAATGTTCGGTCTATTATTTCAACAGTTGTTCAGTTTAACTTAATACCTCTCTTACTCTAACACAGAATTGACAGTTGTCCATGTACACCCAACAGAAACTATACATTAATGACAGTTACAAGGTATTGGCACAGACCAAAAGGTGACTTCTTGTACAATTATATGTGTCTTCGTCGACCAGGAGCCTCACAAAGAACTAAAACTATAGGGTTTCTGGTGTTGAAAAAACAAAAGTATCTGTATGTAAAAAACAACTTTATTATGATGAAATTACAATCTGCCTTAATACTTAATAGGCAATAAATAATTGAGATAAATGTTCTCATTCATACCATATTTACAATTCATCATTCACTCGCACATTCATACTGTATTTACAAACAGCCCAGGGGCCCCCCAAGTCCCCATGATTGTCGCCTCCCTCGCATGCAAAAGAGGAAGCGGAGTCTTGGGAAGTCCCTCACGCTCCTCCGCCAGCCACGTCATCGGATACGAGCCAATGGAAGCCGACGAAGAGCGCGAGAGCACCATACGCTCAGGACATGATTGGAGAAACTGGCCATTGCCAGGACTCCCACTGTCATGAATTTATAGCAGGTCACGAGGCCACTGCCGTTTCAGTATATCCAACAGAGGAAGAAATAACAACGCGCAGAAATAAGTTGGCCGGCAATAGACATATTGGGGTGCCCTGACTATGGAGAGGAAGGTTTTATTCGTGGAAGTACAATGAGGCATTAGCTTAAAGTATAAGGACTTGGTATTGGAAGGTGTGGACGTGGGGAAAAAAAGCCTCTTTTTTTTATATTGCATTTTTTAATCTGAGTTTTCTTATTGTCTTGATTCATTGCTATAAAACGTCTACTTGCCAAAGTTATACTAAATTCCCGATGAGTGCTTTACTGCGAACACGAGCCTGAATAAAGAACAAACAATAGTGCCATAACTCAAACTCTCCTTCGCAGTAAGCCGGTTTTCGGTTGAGCCACGAAATGTAAAAGAGGGATATAAGGGAAATATTTCTGGTGAAATTCTCTCCCTAATTCAGTGACAGCCCTGTAATAGATGAGGGCAGTTAGGGGGCAATTGGTGTTGTTTGCCTGCCCATGAAGGGACCTATATTTTACGCTCGGGGCATAGGGCTTGTTTTCATACGCTGACATATTACGTAATTTCCTCAAATAGTAACAAAGTGTATTTTTATTACCTTTTATAAAGCCCAGTATAGATATTCACTGCGTGTTTTTAAAAAACCCTTCTTCAAAACGTGACGTCTATTACTCTGTCGTAACAACAGTAGAACTGCCTGCGTTCAATCAATTACATGCTTATCTTGAATCTACATTTTGAATACTACTCGTGCAAATAAATCCTTCATATATTCCTTGTGATGCTTCAAACTTTTACAAATTTTCCTCAGTATTTTTTTTTTAAATCAGTTTTGAAGTTTTTGCGCATGCGCTACTTTCTGAAACACCTCTCAACATCGCTCGTCCTTCAAATACTCTATTCTACCATTTTTAGGCCACAGTACAATCAAACAAATTGTTCTACCAGGCAACTTACGTGAGCTGGTCACGAGGGAGCCCTCAAGACGTAAGTAAATCGCTTATTTCATTTGTGTAGAAAAGGTGAAAGTGAAATCGGATCGAGAAGTCGGCCATTTTGAGAAGCATTTGTCATAGCGCCATTCGGATCGTTCACTAACGCCACTCAATTATAATCTCTGAGCCGCTACGTTCTGGTGGCTCAGAGCCAAGACCCGTGACTCGTGAATGAAACATGCGTTTCTATCAGCAGCTAATGTCAGCAGACAATAAAAAAAAACGTACAAGGTCGTTGGGACCTACCCCCACTCCATCGCCGGTTAAACGTAAGCCGCGGCGATCTAACCGAAACATAGCACCTGAAAACTCTTCAGCTCCCAGCAGCTCTATGGAGGAACTACCATCACTACCATCACTACCTAGCACATCGAAAAAAACAGCAACAACCACTCATGAGTCTCCGTTTTTCACGCCCAATAGCTACGAGGTGTTGACAAATATCGAAATAGAGGACATGGACTCTACACAAACACCCACACAGCCCAAGCCACCAGCAATATTCATACGAAACATCAGTAATTTTAAATTACTATGCACCCAACTAAATAAAATTGTAGGTACAGGAAAATACACTTGCCTCAATCGGTCCCGGGACACAAAAGTATCGCCGGACACTCCCGAAACATACCGTACAATAATTAAGTACTTAGAAGAAACTAAGGCCGATTTTCACACATACCAATTAAAGCAAGAAAGATCACTGCGGGTAGTGATTAGAAACCTGCATCCCACTACACCAGCGGACGGGATAGAGAAGGAGCTATTAAGCCGAGGATACAAGGTTCGCCAAATTACCAATGTGCTCCGTAAGGAAAGAAAAGAAAATAATGCAAGCATCAAGATACCACTGCCCTTATTCTTTGTGGAACTAGAGCGAACACCTGGAGTGGAAAAAATCTATGAGGTCACCCACTTGTATTACACAAGAGTACAGGTCGAAAAGCCTTACCCGAAACGCGATATAGTACAATGCCATGATTGTCAGGCATATGGGCACACCAAATCATACCGCTACCACCCTCCCAGGTGTGTAAAGTGCAGTGGGCAGCACAAAAGCGAATTGTGCAAGAAGCCCATAAAATCACCTGCTGTATGCGTGCTCTGTCAGCAAGGGCACCCGGCAAACTATAAAGGCTGTGAGGGCTATAGAATTCTAAAGTCCAGAAGCGAACAACGTCGTCGCCCAGAAGAAGAAACGCCAGCCACAGGTAGCCCAAGAAGCGCCCCCGCCAGAAGTTTGAGGCCTTCAGTATCTTTTGCTGACGCAGTTCGGAAAAGAGAGCAGTCACAGGCATTGCCTACTCCTCCTCCACAAGTTCTTCTTCCCCAGCACTCCATTCATCCCAGCAACCAGCAAACTCAATCCCATCCTCAACCACACATCTCGCATATCCCGCCACCTTCAAGCTCTTCAGATCTCACCAGCCTCTTAACCTCATTCCTCACAGAGTTCAGAACCCTAATTACCCCTCTTATTTCCCTTCTTACAAATCTTGTCTCCTACCTTATCCCCGTTAAACAAAATCCATAAGTGGATCCTTCCGACTCCTTATCCATTCTCCTTTGGAATGCGAATGGTGTTCGCACCCACACTAACGAACTGACAGCATTACTCCATGACAAAAACATCGATGTAGCTCTTATTACTGAAACAAGACTTACAAGTAAACGATCATTTACCGTTCGACAGTACCAGACTTATCGAACTGATCACCCAGATGGAAGAGCTCATGCAGGTACCGCTGTCATTGTCCATAACACCATATCCCATCACATAGTTCCTTTGGTAGCACATGATTTCCTTCAATCCACTGCAGTGTCAATCACCACCCTCACTTTTCCCCTTACTCTAGCATCAGTGTACTGCCCTCCCAATAAATCCATTCCCGATTCCCAATTCATCTCCTTTCTAGACTCCATCGGGCATCGTTTCCTTGCGGGTGGGGACTTTAACGCAAAGCACCAGCACTGGGGCTCAAGATCCACAAATACACGAGGACGTGCTTTGCTGTCTGCACTCACACGGAGACATTGCTCCACTATCTCTCCTGACACAGCTACCTATTGGCCATCAGACCCTAACCGAAATCCAGATCTCCTTGACTTCCTCTTCTGCAATAGTTTAGGAACACTAAACTATTCACTCAAGCGCCTCGTTGACCTCTCCTCCGACCATAGCCCCTTATTGTTAACCATTTCCCTAAATCCAATTCACAAACTGCCTCCTCCTTCATTTATTAGGGGCCCAGTTGACTGGGACCACTTCCGTCAGATTCTTACAGACTCTGTAGACCTCAAAGTACCTCTGAAAACATCCCAAGACCTAGATGATGCAGTGCATTCCTTCACTACTCTGATCCAGAGGTCGGCCTGGGAGGCATCGTCACCCCATCGTCACCTAAAAATTCACAATCAAAATCCTTTACCTCATTATCTCAAAGACCTAATCAAATCCAAACGCCACTCCAGAACAGTGTGGCAAAGATCCCGACATCCTGCTGATCGTCGCTCATACAATCAGTACTGCAGGCTTGTAAAGCGGCAATTGGCATCCTTCCGTTCCGATTCTTTCAATTCCTATCTCTCCACCCTGTCTACCAGGGACAACTCCCTGTGGAATGTAACTAAGAAAATCCTAAAATATCATCCTGTTTCACACCCACTCCGTCGTGATGACGGGTCCTGGGCGGCTTCGGATGGCGAGAGGGCGGAGGAATTTGCACTGCATCTTTCCGTACTTTCACTCCTCATCTTACTCCTCAAAACAATAATCACCGTCCAACTGTCGAAGATTTTCTCACTTCCCCTATCCCTCTCTCACTACCACCAAAAGCCGTTAACCCCTCTGAGGTTAAATATCTTCTGAAAAAATTACCTTACCGAAAATCTCCAGGATATGATCTCCTTACTCCTCGAATCCTCCAACAACTTCCTCTTAAAGCCATAATCTTCTTAACCTATATATATAATTGCATTATCCGAACGACGCACTTTCCTCTCCTCTGGAAACATTCCATTATTGTCCTATTCGCCAAACCCGGCAAACCACCCAATGACGCCTCATCTTACCGTCCAATTAGTCTACTCCCTATCCACCCAAAAAGTTTTGAAAAACTCCTATTAAAACGCCTACTTCCAATCGTTGAATCCAAAAACCTTTACCCTACTCACCAGTTTGGTTTCCGCCAACGACATTCCACAGCTCAACAAGGCCTTCGCGTTGTTGATCACATATCCTCAGCCCTTGAAACCAAACAGTATTGCACTGCTGCCTTTCTGGACATAGCTCAAGCTTTTGACAGGGTCTGGCACGCAGGTTTGCTTTACAAACTCAAAGGAAATTTACCGCAAACCCTATTCCTAATCCTACAATCCTACCTTTCAAACCGTTTCTTCCAAGTCCGCTGTGGTTTGGAATATTCTAACTACTATCCCATTAAAGCAGGAGTTCCACAGGGCAGCGTCCTGGGTCCCATCCTCTATAATCTATACACTGCTGATGTCCCCTCTACTACCAATACCTTCTTGGCAACATTCGCAGACGACACTGCAGTCCTGTCAACCCATCCAGACCCTGATATAGCATCCCAAAACCTTCAAAAACACCTTGACGAGATCGAGTATTGGTGCAACCAATGGCGAATCAAAGTCAACGAAGGAAAATGTTCCCACATAACCTTTACCCTCTGCCGCAAGTCCTGTCCGCCAGTCTTTTTAAATTCAATTCCTCTCCCTGTGTCTGAGACAGTACGGTATTTAGGCTTCCATCTCGACAAGAGACTGACATGGAACCCACACACGAGACTAAAAAGACAAGAACTAAACAGACGCTTTGGACAACTGTACAGACTACTTCGAAGGACATCCACCTCTCAATAGAAAACAAACTACTTATATACAAGGTTATACTTAAGCCAATCTGGACATACGGAATAGAGCTATGGGGGACAGCAAAAAAGTCGAACATCAAGCGCATCCAATCCTTTCAATAAAAAGTCCTAAGAACAATAGTAAATGCCCCTTATTACGTCAGCAACAAAACCCTTCACAATGATCTGAATATACCCTATATTCTTGAACTCATCCCTTCCAAGTTCATTAAATTCCATGGTAACCTATCCAACCACCCTAATTCCCTAGCACAGTCATTGCACTGCACCACTCATCCCTATAATCCTCCTCGGAGACTTAAACGGCAGTGGCCTCGTGACCTGCTATAAATAAGTGACAGTGGGAGTCCTGGCAATGGCCAGTTCTCCAATCATGTCCTGAGCGTCTGTGGCTCTCGCGCTCTTGGTCAGCCTCCGCTGGCTCTTATCCAGTGACGCGGCTGAAGTAGGGGCGTGGGGGACTCCCCAAGACACCGCTTCCTCCTTCGCATGCGAGGGAGGTGACAACCATGTGGACTTGGGGGGCCTCTGGGCTGTTTGTAAATATTGTATGAATGAGCGAGTGAATGATGAATTGTAAATATGGTATGAATGATAACACTTATCTCAATTACTCATTGCCTAATAAAAGGCAGATTGTAATTTTATCTTAATAAATTGTTGTTTTCTCTCTCTCAAATTAGTTTTGAATGTTTTTTGTGCTGAAGACTGATTCCACCTGTTTTTTTGGACTCATGACCCTAATAATGATTAAATTTAGAAACACTTTATTTTTTTCTTAATTTATTTCTTTATTGTTCTATTGAGACTTGTATACCTAGCATAACTCTGTAAACAGTGTGTTTAGTGAGTTATATTTTATTGCTTTATGTTAAGCTCTACCTTGTTCTGAGTTATTTCCAATGAATGATTTAATAAATGTCCATCCGTCTCGCTATAAATATTTCCATAAAATGATACAAGATCACCATCCGGCTGTAAACTCATTTTCGAATCTAGAAGGCACTGTTTGATCGGGAGTACAAAATAACTTTTCCCTCCCGCCTTGATCCGTCTGGGAGGTGGTGTCTATCTTTAACAG
This sequence comes from Acanthosoma haemorrhoidale, assembly GCA_930367205.1. Taxonomy (NCBI): domain Eukaryota; kingdom Metazoa; phylum Arthropoda; class Insecta; order Hemiptera; family Acanthosomatidae; genus Acanthosoma; species Acanthosoma haemorrhoidale. The sequence continues at coordinate 28,709,358 of OV884009.1, read as the reverse complement.
GCCAGTCATCCGACGAACTTCGTCAAGTGAACTTCAGTTTCATTCTTTGTCTGTCATTCGAGGGTATGTACACACTAAAGCTCCACTAGGCTTCTTCAGTACGGACTGCTCTGTAGCATTTATGACTCCACTTATTAATGGAAACTTCATTATTCATTTTATCATTTTGGAATTAATAATTTTTTTTTAATATTAATATAAAATATGGTTCCCCTCATTCTTTTATTTTTTGTAGTGTTCTTTTTTATATTTGTTTTTTGTAATTTTAACAAAAGTTTTATTTAGTTTCCCTCCAAGTTCGTGTTTTATTTTTTTTAATTGTGCAATATTCAACTAACAGCAATAGAAAAGAGTTTTGAATCAAGTTATTCGTGCCAGAATAACATTTAAAGTAACTGTACATGTTACTTGTTTTACATGTTTACATGTGAGAGCATGTAATAGATTTGCCTTATCTGGGTAAAACATTTGCATTTTATATTTTCTTTTAAGCCCTTAAAACTTCTCTCCAGTTATTGGTCAAACATTCTAAGCAGCTCCCTGACCTACGTATATTTTTTTAGCCACTGTTATATATCTATTTATTTGTTTAAAATTGACGGGATGAAAATTTATCCAGAACTGAGAAAGAAAAAGAGTTGTATTTCTGTGAGTCATCAGATAAAAATCACTTAAGTTCTGCCAATAACATAATTATTTATTGTTGGTTTTAACCATGATATATAACCGAGTTAGGCACAAGCGGGCAAAATATTGTTCTCCTGACTCTTCCCCTTCCGCTTGATTCTTTGGTTTTGGAGTTTTTTTTTACATTATTGTACAGTATGAAATTTAAAATTAAAAACTTGATCGAGTGATTATCAAGTTTTATTTATGATGGAATATAGGTTTTAACACCAATGAGCCCTACAATTTTTTTTTTTTATAATCAAATATTTATTGTGATAAAATTACACTCTGCGTTCTCATTCATACCATATTTACAATTCTTTATTCACTCACTCATTTATTTACAAACAGCCTAAAGATTTGGAGAGAAGCGGAGTTTTGGGAAGTCCCCCACGATCCTGTCAGCCGCGTCACCGGATACACTAGTCAGTGGAGGCTGACAAGAGCCCGAGAGCCACATACGCTCAGGACATGATTGGAGAAGCTGGCCATTGCCAGGACTCCCACTGTCACGTATTTATAGCAGGTCACGAGGCCACTGCCGCTTTAGTCTCCGAGGAACATTATAGGGATGTGTGGCGCAGTCTAACGACTGTGCTAGGGAATTATGATGTTGGATAGGTTTCGATGGAATTTTATGAACTTTCTACAAATATTATATAATTTTTTATTAATGTTGTAATGATGGTTTCTATCTACGTAAATAATGTCTAAAATATCCTTCTTTTATACTTTTTAATTGTTATTGTGACGTTTCAAACAATATATATATATATATATATATATATATATACACACACACACACACACACAATTACAGCTCACAGATATTCTTTATTAGCTTCAGATTAATTTTCAGTATCGTATCCTTCATTGAAGAGAAAATATAACAGCTTTGGACCATTCCATAATGATTTTCCTGTCCAGGAAATAGAGAACTTTAAATGCTTTAACTTTAAACTCCAGGAAAAAGGCTTTTAAATGATACAACATGCAAGTTTAAAAATATATTTGTTTTTGTTAAGTTGAATAAAAAATACCAATTTTTAGTAACAACTGCGATTAAATTGTTGATGATAATTTAGGTGTGTGGATAGACCACATGAGTGGTTCGAAACGTTGCAATAAAAACAATAAAGTTTTAGGGAGGCTATTCAGGGAATTATTTGCCCTGATTGATAATTGGGGATGTTTTTTTATGATTTAACTTACTTTTACTTTTGACATGAATTAACGAAGGATTTGCATTTTTTTTTAAATAAATTTTTAAAACTTGATCGATATATTAATTTGTAACTTTTATAATATAATAGGGGCGATTTTATGTTAATTTGTATAATCAAGACTTAAAAATATTATATATACTTTGTTTTTTATTTATTAACTTCGGTGTGTGTATCCCCCATTCCTCCGCTTTGGCTACACCACTAATGACAGAGCCTTTTGTGAATAGGAAACTAATCTAACAGGCTCCTAAATCGTGGAAGGGGTGTTATAAGCAATATTGGAGGGTGAAATACGACCCAAAGCCAACTGATTACAACCTATTTCACTTGTACTTACCCCACCCAATCGGGGTGGGGCGGGGTTGTCAAATCGGCTATTACGCCTCTCAGCTTTGGCTTTTGATCACACCTGCTATTACTTCATGTTACTGATCAGACTTCCATGTTGTATACTTCACCCAGTTTGTTTCTGTCCTGTTTTCATATTACATAATAACGCAATGAAGAGGTGAATGAATGACAGTATGTTAATCTTTTTTCGTTACTCCTTTTTTTTTTGTTTCGACCTATAATATCACAATTATAATCAGAGAAGGACTTGGTAATGTTAGCCTCTATGGTTGTATTGATATTGCATGAGGCGTGAGTACGGTTCTGATCTAAATGATGCAGTGTTATCGGTGATATATTCTAAATCAAAGCGTGATCACGCTTCGTTAATGCGTGAACAATTAATACACCCTCCTACGTAACGCAGCTTAAATCACAGTATTGTCAGTTCTAAAAGTGGGGCTATTTTATTTGTCATTAGCAAAAAGCTAATCAAAGGTAAATCGGCTATTCAAAACTGTATAATTGATAACCTGATTGATGGTTTTATCATAGAAACGTATGCCTTTAGACTAACAAATACCACTTTTCTATGGGAAGAAATCGCAATGTAGTATAATAATATACTTACATTAAATAAAATTATTTAAACAAACGACTTTCTTATAATCTTAGTCGAACATGGCCCACTTAAGTCTCAATACATCTTACTTATGAATGTAATGGTCTGTAATTTGATGTCAGTATGATTGAAAATATTACTTTTTAATGACCCTTCATTATTTTTATGGGGTTGCTTTCGTTTCTATCATTGTCTCCGCACAAACGGAACCGGTCTGAAAAATGTCGTACACTCGCTCCTATCGTCAACTTCCCGAACAAGATTTAAAAAGGCGAAACACAATTCAACTATTTTTGATTGATATCTTTAATTTGATAACCTTGTCAATGCTATAGACAAATAATTATTCATTTTCCCTACCGCTAATACTTTAAATTAATTTATTGATTGGTGACATGATATCTTGATTCATGGAGTTGGCAATGTTTTTCATATTGTCAGGTTATTAAACGAAACATGTAGAAATTAAGGTTTATAAATCAAAAAAGGGTCTTAAAATGAAGAGACCTGAAATACTGGCCCAGACATGACACAAAGGTTGGTAGAGATTCTTACAGAACCCTATGTATAAACAATCAATTTTGAAACATGTTTTTCAGAAATTTTTCAATTGGCTTATTTTTTATTTATTGTTTTATTGAGAATTTGTACCAATTTTGAGACGAAATTTATATTTTTTTCCCTTTATAATATCTCAAGCAAGAAGTGTTAAAAACTTAAGTGAGAAAATCTCTAGGATTTATAAGGCTGGCTGTGAACGGGTAAAGCTGTTGATTATGTTCTTCACTGGGCGTATTAAAGCTACAAAGCCGTTGGTAACCGAGCAAACAGGCTTTGTAGGCCAGGCTCCATTAAAAAGTGGGTAGCTTACTTGGTTAATCTACCACCCAAAATCCACCCCGCTGTTGGTTTCACAGACCTTTAGGGGGTGAAAAAAGTTCTGTTATCTCCGGAAACAGAGAGAGGACGGGGTTTTTGGATAAAGATTGTGAGCTCGTTATGTAAGCATGCCATAACAGGCATTAATGGTAGATATTATTGATCCGATAAATTAATAGAATAATCTAATTAATTTGTGTTTTATGGTTTCGACAAAGAACTGGAAAATATCCTGAAGTTAGTGAGCATTTCCTAGAGTCAATTACTAAAAAAAAAAAAATATTTTGAAAATACACGAAGGTCTACTACGTTCAAATATTTTATCTACTTTTATAATAATAATAAAAATATTAAATTTGTTAATACATTTGTTTAAGCACTATCAAAGTAGGTACGTGCTTAGCTGGTTGGCTTGCGGATTATTCCACACAAACGAAATTCTAATAAAATATAGTTTATAATAATCAATCATCAAGTAGATAGACTAAATTTATAAAACTATTTAAAAGAATACACACGCTCAATTAAACACATCAAGGTTAGTTTAATCTAATTTTTAAAATTTTATTAAAATAAATTATTTTCTAATATTAGTGTATAAATTCAGTAAACGTAATTAAGAAATTTGATAATAACATGACTCAACATAAAATTATAACAACTGGAGCACTTCTTTGCCAGAAAGATATACAATTCTGAGAGCAATCTGAGTCTTTCATTTTCCCTAAGAGTATCTCTTCTTATCGTTCTGAAATGTTATCTGTTAAATTTTGTATCGGCACAAGCAGTAAATGCATGTAGTTACTATTGTTCACTTTTTTTTTTATTCTATCTTTACAGTCAATATCAAATAAGTGGTAAATGGATAATGTAAAATATTATAATCTTAATATTAAATCGGTTATTGTATATTATTAGTTTATAATTAAACGGTACTGTATTTTCATTTTAAGAAGTTCGGTAATTGTTTAAGGTAAATCAATTACAGCTACGGAAATGAAAAAAAAACACTTCTAATTAACAACCTTCCTTGAGAAGGGTATTCTAATTTTGTAAAGAGGGTACCTAATTATCTCTGGGGTGGTCTCCCTTGGCTGGATCTGGATTAAATATTGTCCTCGAACGAGGCAGCTCCATTCCAAGACCTGATTTAATTCCCCTAAAATATCTAAATCCATTTTATTTCTCTCTTTCAAGAAGACGCGCAAACTCTTGATGGCAGTTCGATGTAAGACCAATATTATCAATAAAATTTTGTTTAGCTTTTGAATCAAATGTTCTTCTCTAAATGGAGAACACCTTTATCTAAAAGATATACTATTCTGAAAATAATCTGAATTTTTCAATTTGAGGGCAAATATATTTTTTTTTTTCGATGCAATTCTCAACTAAACCATTTCTTAAAACATTTTTAATTTAAATCCTTTATTCAATGGCTGAAATTGGATAAATTTTTCATTTATGTTTGTTTAGTTTTTTGCTTTGTTATTTAAAACAACGTTTGTTGTATTCCCTTATAAAATATTTAATCATTCTCAGAATTTAATTAGCTCGACTGGGTTTATTTTGGCGGTGAATTGAAACAGAAAATGCTCCATTTGGCACTGGCTAATTTTCTTGGGCTCCATCCCCACAGTGATGCTCAAGTTCTCCCTGTTTTTGCCATTTCGTTTCTTCTCATTCAGGTTTCAATTTTCTGGAGAATTTCATTCATGTGCGGGAAGACCATCTTTTGTATATCTGTCTTCTAAAATTGTTCAATCGATATATTATTTTAAATATATATTCCTCAAAACCTTATAATATTGTGAGTATTTTTTAGTTGAAATAAAATTACGTCAATTATGGGGAAAAGTGGGGCAAGTTGGTAGACTGAGAAACAAATTATAATTCATCAAAAAATTAGTAGTACTCACTGGTTACTTTATTCGAGTTGAGAGCCTAAAATTACGTACACTCAGGGAGTACTAATGAATTTTTGATAAATGGCTCTGAGACTTATCACAGGTGCACCCAACGTTCACACACTTCACCTCAAAATTCCTATCGCTCACGACTACATCAGAGCATTGTACAGAAACTTTCACAATTGAATCCACGGTCCCCCAAACCCACTAATACAAGGCTTGTCTACACCTTACTTTCCTTGGAGCATTCAAAGGTGACTAGGGAAACTTTAGAACGGAGATATTCTAAATCGAGCGTCAGTGACACTTGTGACTGGCGTGCCCTAAAAAAAAAAAGATATTCATAAATAAATAAAAACCTACTCAATTACAAGATAAAATTATAAAACAATAAACTAATAACCTTTTTTAGAAATTAAACATGTTTACCATTCGTTAAAACACGTATACAAACTATGTTGCAAATAATTCATCTGCAAATCCCGAAAAATGTAGTTGTACAAGTGTCAAAAATAGTAGTTTAATGAAGTATATCTGTAGTCGAAAGGTTAAAGAACGCTGACCCCGTTGCTTGGTGTGCCAGTTTTTTGACTCGTTGCAGCACCTAACCAACCCAGTGTTTAACACTATGACCCCACCACCCCTCCCCCATCGATGGCAACTGTTGGGGAAAATTAGGTTAAGAATCAGTATGTAAGTTAGTTTTAAGTTTAATCAAAAAGGTGAGCCCCATCACCTTTATTAGTCAGTTAAGTCCAGTCACGTATAATGTGTATCATTATACTTGTTTATTCCATTATATATTTTTTATAAAATAACAAAACCTGTATATAATGTAGCGACGGTACAGGAAATACAAAAATAATTTGTAAATAGATTCGCCTGAGGATCTATAATTATATATAATTATCTGTGAATTTAAAGGGGCTAGGAAAGAATTTTTATTTTTTTTTTTCAGTCACGGATAATGTATATAATTATACTTGTTTATTCATGATATAATTTTTATAAAATAACAAAACCTGTATATAATGTAGTTAATAATTATTAATTAATTGTAGTTAATATAATATCTTTAGTTCTCTCGTGGTTGTCTCTCTTTAGTGACAGTTTGTCGTAATTTCCTCTTATCTGAGTTAAGGGATTGTCTGAAAAAATTGTGAGACTTTTTCTCTTCGAGTGTACACGTGCTGTTGTAAGGTTGGAAATCGTAAGTCAGATAGCCATGTGTTCATTTATTATGCTCACAGATTTTGTGTTATTAAAAGTATTTTTGAGAAATAAAATTAGTAGTAATCCTTAAAGTTGAGAGCCCAAAATTACGTACACCCAAGAAGCACTTATGAATTTTTAATCAATGAGTCTGAGACTTATCACAGGTGCACCACCTAACATGCAAGTTCACACTCGCCTCAAATTGATGCGCTCCTTGAGAAAGTCGTTGGACACCTGGATCAATGTTTGGTGAGCAGGTGTAACTCAATACTGGGATGGCATATATCAGCATTAATTACAATAAGGTATGATCAAATGTAGCTTCTATTTGGTGGGTAGTCACGGTTGAGAGTCAATAAGTAAAAGAAATAAAAGAAGCTTACCCTGCCGCTCCTCTAGGAGCTGATGGGATTATCTGTTTGCCCAGACATTGAGAACCGGCAATCCTCTGCCAATCGAATGGACTGGAGATGTTAGCCTGTGCCGCATTAAAAATTTAGGAAAGGGAAGGGCCCGAGGGGGTTGGCTAAAGGAAGATAATCGTTTGCAGCATTACCGCTTCACGAGCTCTACGTCCTGATCATCTCTCTAATCCCCTCTCCACCCTATTATCTACTTCACCTTATTGCCTCTCCATGCTCAGCCTCTTATCATTTCACCGCCCTTCTAACCGTAAATTTCTATTACCAAGCCCTTCCTCAGGCTATAAAACCAAGACAAGGAGTCCTTAAGAGAGGTTTCTAACCCTAACCAGCCATCACAACTGTGGTTCCATATTTATCTTAGGATCCTAGTGCTCCAACCGACAATTAGTACTGATAATTGCTCCATATTTATCCTAGAATACTAGTGGATCTGAGGATCTTTGATCATTCATCACACTACTGAACTAGCTCACCCAAGTAGCAAGTCAAATGCCATTTTTACCCAGTTTATCAATATTTTTATTTTTAGCGGACGAAAATTCATTTATATCATTTATAAACCACGTTATATTTCTGTTAGTGCATACTAACGAAGTGAAGGATAATATTAAGAGTTGTAAAAATCAGGTATACCTGCGTCTTCTTCAAAACATCAGCAACTTAATAACGTGATTGTGTGAACTACTGGTATCATTTTTGATCCTATTTTTAAACACTGAAAATGGCCTTTTCGTTGACAGTAACAATAATAATAAAAACATTGACATGAAAAACCAATTAATGCTGGATTGGAATGTAATGCATACAACAACAACTTTATTATGATAAAATTACAATCTGCCTCATTGGGCAATAAGTGATTGTGATAAATGATCTCATTCATACCATATTTACAATTTTCATTCACTCGCTCATTCATACAGTATTTACAAACAGTCCGGGGACCTCCCAAGTCCACTTGGTTGTCACCTCCCTCACGTACGAAGGAGGAAGCGGAGTCCTGGGAAGTCCCCCACGCTCCTTCGTCAGCCGCGTCGCGGGATAAGAGCCAGCGGAGGCTGAACAAGAGCGCGAGAGCCACAGGCGCTCAGGACTTGATTGGAGAAGCTAACCACTGCCAGGACTCCCACTGTGTGATGTAAGAAATACGATTTTATATATAGGGTATCAAAATTTAACTTAATGAGATATTTATATAATTCGTTTTGCAGTATGCAATGGGGCCTACATGTAAAATTGTATGTATCTTGCGTATATGTGGGACTCTCAAAGACCAAAACAGACAGATGGGTGAAACCATAAGGATTCCTGATTTTGAAACAGATCTACAATGCCCCAAAAATCAGAACATTAAAGTACAAATAACTTCTGAGCGACAACTTGAGAAAGTTTAAAAGTAGAGGAAGTTTAAGATGCTGTCATATAGATACGGGCCTACTTTTTTCACATACTTGGTATTATATACGTTATAGCCATGAATTTGGTATTCGTCGTGCATGTATAGCATTATCCATGTATTTATGGTCGTGCAGACACGCCGCGAGGGTAGCTCCTGCAAATTATCAACTCAAGTACTTCATTAATCATCTTGATATCATTGTAATTAATTTGTTTAACTGTTATATTGTAATTAATGATCACTTTGGTCATTTTTGTGCCCACTATTATAGAAAACAGAGGCAATATAAGACGGCCTAATCGACAATCAGTGGATAACAGACAAAAATACGCTAGCTGAAACAGAACAAACTGGACGAAAGCCTTTAAAACGATTGCAGTCTAATATTTCTAATAATACAAAGTCATCTCCTACAAAATCCGAAATATCTAGGAATGGATATTTGACGACATATTCAACATGTAACCCTGATCTTCCTAGTCCCAACCCATGATCCGAAGATTGGGTTAAGATGAGCGGCCCGAAAATCGATTATGGACCTTGTTCTGTGGCCCGGCTTTCTGGCGCCCCACACACTGGCCTCTTCATCTCCCTAGTCTACACATTCCTACAGTACGATATTCACAAATAGTTAGATGCTAATTCTCCAAGATAAGGACTAAATGTGACGAATAACCTAAGATGTGATTTAATCAGTTCCATCCTCGTCTAGTACGTTTTATGTACATTTGATTAAAGTTAACCTTTGATTCTCAATATTTTGCTCAGTCCTAATTGAAAGGTTGATGATGGTTAAGGACGGAGCGAGCTTGTGAAGAGGGAACTATATTACAGGGACAAGAACCAGATAAGGCCTATTTAGGCATCTGATGGATTACATACATATTTTAGCATACAACCTGTATTATTCTAACCAAATGCACAGACATTTTTCTCCATTATATCCCGTCCTTTTCCCTCTTAGCTTTCCTCTTTTATTAGTATCTTTCTTCTTCCTCAATCATATTTTCTGCTTCTTCCGTCATCCCTCAAAGTAACTTTCGCTTTTTTCCAGGAATTTTTTTTAACTAGTTCTTCTGTACATCCATTTCTGTAATGATGGTTTTGAAACTGTAAAAAACGTGTACAGTTTCAGTACCATTTATTGATTTTTACGACCAACGCTATGAAGGTAAATTTATCGGACTTATAGATATTTTAAGGTATCCCCATCAAAATTAGGATTGATTGTTGAGAGTTGGAGCATATTGTTTATTTTTTAGCATATGAATGGAGCCATGGAATGCTGAAGCTTAGATCGGCCAGAGCTTGCTATATCTCTTGCATACATCAAGTCGATATAATTTTTTTTCTCATCTCTCAAACTTTAAAAATGTAGGATAAGGGAAAAAAAAGTAAAATTCATTTAGGGTGAACGGATCCTTTTACTACGAGGACCTATTTGAAGGTTGGGTGAAGGAATTAAGGAGTGTGGGAGACCTTGGTAGAGGTGTAAATGTCGCGGTGAAGTGGTGAGAGTCCACTGATGGGTTCGATATAATTTTGATTTTCGTTCGCTTTTACAAGTGTCTAAGGTTTCTATGGGATTCGAAGGTAGCAACTCCGGCTTTGGTGATTTATCGCGCCATGAGAAAACGGTCTAGTTTAACCTGCAACTGCTACAGGCTAACAAGGTATGCAGAAGCAACGAGCACGCGTATCCACTGAAACTAACCCACCTGCCGAAATTAGATCCCCTGACCAAATGGCTTATTTTATATAATCAGCCATGAATTATATACGAGTATGGTATTCGTCATGAATGTATAATATTATCCATGTATTTATAGGCCGTCCAGATACGCCGCGAGGGTAGCTCCGGCAAATTAACAAATCAAGTAGTTCATTAACCATCTTGATATCATTGTAATTAATCTGTTTGAATAAATCTGGCACTTTATTTTGCCTATTATATTTCTAATCAATCTGGACATACGAAATAGACCTATGAGGGACAGCAAAAAAGTCAAACATCAAGCGAATCCAATCCTTTCAATCAAAAATCCTGAGAACTATAGTAAATGTCCCTTATTACGTCAGCAACAAAACCCTTCATAACGATTATAATATACCTTACATTCTCTAACTCATCCCTTCCAAGTTCATGAAATTCCATATTAACCTATCCAGCCACCCTAATCCCGTAGCACAGTCATTGGACTGCACCACTCATCCCTATAATCCTCCTCGGAGAAAAAAACGCCAGTGTCCTCGTGACCTGCTATAAATGCGTAACAGTCCTGGCAATGGCCAGTTTCTCCAATCATGTCCTGAGCGTATGTGGCTCTCGCGCTCTTCGTCAGCCTCCGCTGGCTCTTATCCAGAAAGAGACCGGTTGTAATTTTATCATAATAAAGTTGTGTTGCAAAATTTCTAATACTAACCGCACCGATTTTTTTATTTGTTTAAAAAGTTATTTTAGGTCATAAAAAAAATGAAGTACTTGTCAAAAATGTCGAATAGTTGCCATTCATTAAATATTCTCTTAAGAAAATGGCGCTAAGACTACGTTCTGAACTCTGACTCTTTAGGGTATAATTATATTTCGCATAGTTTATTATTGGCTGAAACAAATTTTGGTCGATAAAAATAAAAAAATCATTTATACATTGAAAGTGAATTAAACTTTTAATGTAAAAATAAAAATTCGACATTTGGGTTTGTTTTTTGTACGATAAAAGGCCAAAGACCCAGAAGGTGGGTTGGGTATCGTATCGACCCCCCCCCTCGTCTAGACAATCTATTTAGTAGATAATCCCCCCCTTATTTCCTACTTGTGGGCACTGTAACCAGATACATGGCACATGCCTCCTACGAAACCATTAACCCTAATAGGACCACTGTAATTGAATTGAATATTTCAATCAACCTTTTCGTTTTCTATATCACGCTCATAGACTGTGGTGTGCTACCTGTGTTTTACATAAATATTTTCTTATTTTCCAGAGTACTGATGCTTATTTACATCTGCATATTTCCTCTGTGGGTCGTTCAATTAAGCCTGAGAACCCTCTCTTATAAGTAATTTTTTGGCACAATATAAAAAAACCGAAACGTTTATCTATATATATATTTATATATTATATAAAATATACTACTTAGTCGATAAAATTATGTTTTCTAACACATATTGTTTTCATTAGTCTAATTATATATTGTGTGTTTCAAAAATGTAACTTTATCGAGTAAATATTATATTTGGGAATGTTATGAGGTACAATATTTGAAATAAAAAGATTTCAATAACAAATACAACAAATTTAGTAAAATAACAAACCTGAGGCATTTGTCTATAATAAATTTTAAAACTATAATATAGTAAATTAGTTGAATATAATTGAACAGAAACTAGTTTATAAATATGATTTAAATAAGTATAAGTCAATTTTTTACTAGATAACGTTTTCATGACACTGCATAAGCATTAAGCTGTTTTCACTATTACTTTGTATAATACAAAATTCGTGACCTCGGAACAGTTCTACATCTCTGACCATTCCCCAAATATATACATATATTGCATTTGTTTAAATAAATGACTATATTTCGATTACATTTCAAAACAGCAATGTTATAATAAACATTTATTTAATCCTATAGGAAGTGATAATCGCTAGTTAATCTGAGGGTTAGTTACTTCAATAACTTTTCCCTACTATATCCAATTATTTATGTTTTATATCAATTATAAGCTAAATTTTATTTCTTTTATGCAGATAAATGTAATTTGTATTTATAAATTAAAGCCGTCCATAGGTTTTAATTTTTGCGAATATTTTTTCTGTGAATTATTCTTTCGTTTTTGGCTGGTAGCTTGTGATGATACTACATGCAATATATAAAACGTATCCTGCATTTTATATTGCTTCTGTAACGCATCACTTTGAAAGCTACTGTGGCCTATTAAAAATTGATGAAGTTCTAATGAATGTCCCTCTTCAATGGTTTCTTTACACTGTCAGTACTTATCACGACTGATGGCTACCTTAATAATTCAGTTATCACGACTGATGACTGCTTTAATAATTCACTTCTCATGACTAGATGTAGGTAGGTAGTTTTCATTTTGAAATTGTGAGGATCTTGTCTAATTTGAAATCGTAAATAAAGTTTTAACTGCATTTAACAACTGTCGCTTTGACAGAAAACTCAAAAAATTTTGCTTTAAAAAATATTTTTTACAGTAGCTCTGGTGACCTAGAGATTTAGGTCAATGATCATACTGATGTATGACTAATGGCTAACACTATCTTTCTCTGGGATTGTTGATCAATCGCTTGGTAGTTGAAATTTCAAAGTTTCTCAGACCGTTTCAGGTAAGGTGCTTAATATGAAAAAAAACTAAGCACGAGACTAATATCAAATCTCTTTAGTTATGCGCTCTCAAACCTGGAACGAATTCTCAGAAAGAGAAATACGACATAGTTGTTTGGTTTATATGTAACAGTACTTTCTATAAGAACGGTGGGAATTAAAAAATATTTTATTATACGTAGCGTTATGTTCTTAACATGGAACCCACACACGAGGATAAAAAGACAAGAACTAAACAGACGCATTGGAAAACTTTACAGACTACTTCAAAGGACATCCCATCCCTCAATAGAAAAATAATTACTAATTTACAATGTTTTATTAAAGCCAATCTGGACCTACGGAATACAGCTATGGGGGACAGGAAAAAAGTCGAACATCATGCGCATCATTTCAATCAAAAGCCTGGATAACAATAGTAAATGCCCCTTATTATGTCAGCCACAAAACCCTTGATAACGATCTTAATATACCCTATATTCTTCAACTCATCCCTTCGAAGTTCATAAAATTCCATCGAATCCTATCCAACCACACTAATCCCCTACCACTTACACTGCACCACTAATCCTCCCTCCTCGGAGACTGAAGTGGCCACGTGACCTGCTATTAATACATGACAGTGGAAGTCCTGGTAATGGCCAGTTTCTCTAATCATGTCCTGAGCGTCTGTGGCTCTCACGAATTTTTTTTATCGTTGATCAGCCTCCACTAGCTCGTATCTGGTGACGCGGCTGATTGTGAAGCGTGGTGTACTTCCCAAGACTACGCTTGGCAATCATGTGGATTTGGGAGGTCTCTGGGCTCTATTTGTAAATACTGTATGAATGAGCGAGTAAATATGGTATAGATGAGAAAATTGAACGCAATTATTTATTGCCCAATAAGTCGTATTGAAATTTTATTGCAATAAAGATTTTAATATAAAAAAATATATTTTTATAATGTTTGTCAGGGCTGTAGCAAATTTAATCAGAAAAAATCGTGATAAATGAGAAAGCAATAACATAACCTTAAACATGCTCATATTTTCTTTTTTGTAGCCTAGTTTCCTTTGTTGCCTGCCTCCCACCCAATCGTACAGGAGCAATTACTGCATACCAAATACTTCTTTTGTGTCTGCGACTTGTTTGGTAAGCCTTTATACAGTACCCGGCACATAAAGGGTGTTCGCTTCGACGTGATAAAAAAAAATGTGTGATCACATCAAAAATGTAGTCAAAACGCCACCAATCACATTTTTCTGCCTCAATCCGTTTTTTGATATAAAACCTATATTCTTCACTTTAACTCAACTTTTGACACATTGTAATGTACATTGACACAACTCTTAACTAGCAATAAATTTTCAATAAGACTAGTGAACTGAACTTTTTTTCGCATTCTCACTTGCATGCCTACTTCAATTTGAATGGAAATTTCAATGATGATTGTACTATTTGAAAGCAAATAGAAAAAATGAAGTTCATGCGGTACGTTGACGATTTCCAGAAAAAGTTGTTTGGAAACGTATAAAGTTTTTCATATTGTTCTTGCCGCTAATGTGAGATTTAGATGGTTATTTTCAAAAATAATACAAATAATTGCACAATTCTTAAAGGAAATTTTACCAGATAGCGAGAATGGTGTCTGTAAAGAGTTTAGTTAAAGTTTCTCTCCACATCATCACTATTAAAAAAAAAAAGTAAATTCCTTGAGAACACCTATCATATCATATTGGGAACCGATTGAATTAGAAAACAGTTTTCGCGTTTGATTCCATTTTTGGATACAGTTACGAAACTAAAATTTATCGTCCACCCTACGTTACAGTTTTTGTTGGTACTAGGGGGGTCTAATAATTTAATTAACCCGGAATAATTTTTTATCCATTCTATGAAATGAATATACACAAGATTAGAGGTGAAATAATCAGGATATTCACCCAAAACGAAAGGTGTGCAATCTTGTAATTTCACACCTCTTAGTGAATAAGAATTCCGACCCCCTATGTGATAGGGGGTGGGGGGTTTCCCCTTTAAAAAAGTGCCATAGATAAGGCCTAGGCTTCCTTTTGCCATAGTTTAAGGTCTAGGCTACCTTTGCCATAGATATAAGGTCTAGGCAACCTTTCGAAGGAACAGAGAAATAAATGGGTTCATACCAGGCTTCATAGAGTATACAACGTTGAATATAATTATATTAATTGACGAGTGGGGCGAAAGGAGGACACAGATCCTTTCGCCCAACGAGACAATGTAAAATCAAACACCTAATCAATTTATATCAAACAGTATGTCCTATAAGTGTGGCACACTGTAAAGAATTACAATCTCATAACAACAACAAATCAGAACTTTATTGTGAAATAATTACAATCTGCCTTTTATAAGGCAATAATAATACAGATAAATGATCTCATTCATACCATATTTACAGTCATCATTCACTCGCTCATTCATACTAGGACATGATTGGAGAAATTGGCCATTGCCAGGACTCCCACTGTCACGCGATTATAGCAGGTCACGAGGCCACTGCCGTTTCAGTCTCCGAGGAGGATTATAGGGATGAGTGGCGCAGTGCAAAGACTGTGCTACAGGATTAGGGTGGTTGGAAAGGCTACTGTGGAATTTCATAAACTTGGAAGGGATGAGTTCTAGAATGTAGGGTATATTAAGGTCGTTATGAAGGGTTTTGTTGCTGACATAAAGTTACAATCTAAATAACCCATTTTATGGCTTTAAACCCAATCAATATTATTGTTTATTTGTTATGTAAAATAGTAAAAAACTTAATACAGTGATTTTGATTTACGGTAATTAAAGAAAAGCCCCAAATCAATCTCGAGAACTCACAAGTTACTACGGCACACAAGACTAGTACGGTGTCGCACTCTGGTAGTCGGAATTGCAACCCAATCAACGTTGCAATACAACTTGGACTAAATTTTCTTTATTTTTGCTATTATTATTTTGGGATCGGTATGTTTTTGACTTCGTATTGCTGTTTTTATTTCATGTTTTATTTGTTGGTTTTTGGAGGTTTGGTAAAATTATTTTGGCGGTACATATACTAAAAGTTAATAAATCAGAGTGACAAATCGAACCGTCTGGCAGTACCTTCAACCGATCTGTTTTTGATTCACGCCAAAAAGATAATATTTCTCGCTAGGAGAAATATTATGCTTAGCCTAAAGGGAGAGCCTCGACTTTCAAATATGACGGGATTTTCTGTCTGTAAGTACGTTTGTACGATAACCGCTATAGAAATTGAAGAACCGCCGTGAAATTTGAAAAACACGTTGAACCAAACTCCGGGCTGGGCTATATTTTGGATAAGATGCATTAATGAGAAGTATATTGTAAAAACAATTAAACACGAAAAGATTATTTATTAATTGAGCTGATACTCCCTAGCTTTCAAAATTTCTCAATTCACATCTGTGGCGTTGATTTAATAAAATATGGCCCACGGTTGAGGTAATTATAAAAAAAAAAAAAAAAAATTTGGGTGCTAACTATAGAACTTTTGAATGACACTTGAACCGATTGTTTGTATTTATTGTATTAAATATGTTTTTAAGGTGCCTGTTAATTACCGGAACTGTTAAATGAATGAAATAATGTATTTTTGATAAAAATATATATTGGATACATTTTTTACAACAATTTAATTGAGGTATTTGGGAATCGCTGATTCCTATGGGCTTTTGTTGATAACATTTCATTCAAACAATTATAAATCATTTTTGCCTCAACTAGTCGATATTATTTTATGTTATGTAATATTACTGTAAGAAAAAATATATATTAGGACTAATAGAGTAAATGTATTCGATTGCCAGGTACTGATTTACATATTAGCTAATAAAAAAAAAATAAATAAATCGAGGGATTTTCTATTTGTCAAAATTAAACAGTTAAAGTATAAACCACTCTACCTTTCGCCACTTCAAGTTCAAAACCAAAAAAGAGAAAAATAGAGGAGATGAGTAATGAAGCCCTTCAAGAAGAAATAATAATGTGATTAGAGATCGGACGGGGGTGGCTACCCCCTAAAGCTGAATAATTCCGCCACCCCAATCAACCCTGGACTCTCCGCAGCATTATCGGACATTTTTATTAAACAATGTCACTCTGGGTGATATAATGCAATATTGGAATACAGGATAAAAATATATAAAATTATTTTTATTTTAATTTTTATATAACTTCTTTATTGTGCTAAAATTACCATCTGCCTTATTAAGCAATAAGTAATTGTGTTAAATGTTCTCATTTGGCTCTCGCGCTCTTGGTCAGCCTCCGCTGGCTTATCCAGTGACGCGGCTGACGTAGGAGCGTGGGGGACTCCCCAAGACTCCGCTTCCTCCTTCGCATGCGAGGGAGGTGACCCTTGTGGACTTGGGGGGCCTCTGGGCTGTTTGTAAATATTGTATGAATGAGCGAGTGAATGATGAATTGTAAATATAGTATGAATGATGACATTTATCTCAATTACTCATTGCCTAATAAAAGGCAGATTGTAATTTTATCTTAATAAAATTGTTTGAAAAAGAAAACTGAAAATGTTCTCATTCATACCATATTTACAATTCATCATTCACTCGCTCATTCTTACAATATTTAAAAACAGCCCTGAGGCCACCCAAATGTTTGTCACCTCCCTCGCTTGCAAATGAGGAAGCGGAGTCTTATCGTAATATTTGAAATCTGTTTTTTCATCGGCTGTTTCAAAAGGTTTTGTCAGCGAATATAAACATATACCATTTTACAGTTATCGTTTGGTTGTTTATGATAGATCTTTTAAATACTTTAATTTTATTAATTACTGTATCAATACTTATTACTGCATTCGGCCTTCAATTGATTGATGCCTAGGTTATTTCGATATTAGATGTGAATTATCCAAACCCTACTGAGCTGAATTTGTGGAGAAAGTGTGTCTAGGAGAGAGTACGAATGACTGCTACAGACGCATCGATTCTGGGCCTGCCACTTTAAAGTTGTCCGGTAATTGTCAGGACCAGCAAACACTTAAGTGGGTGGTTCATTAGGCGATTCGGTTGCGGCTGCTTATCCCAGCAATTTATCCCTAGTCCCTTTCAACGAAACCTAGTCCCATTAGCTCATCGTTACGACACCCACTCCAACCATCCACAACAACAAATATTTCCTACTATGTTCCGGTTTATTACTAAAGACAACGGATGGATGGTGGTTGAAGACCAAAGGCCTACCATGGTTACCAACGTTGGTGCAGTCTAACGAGATTAACGTTGAGGCTACTCGTACTATAGGATACTCACAATGTCAATTTCTATTTTCTGATTCACCAACTTCGCTCCAGTGCTTATCTTTTTTTCCTTACAGATCCATATCCACCCGAAAATTATGTAATATGCAGGGTTTTCTTGGTGATATGATAAGATCCTAACTTTTGGTGCATGAAAGAAGGTCCTGTTAGAATCTATGCCAAGCCGATATTCTTGAAAATTAATTCCTGTTTAATGTTCAAAATATATAATATTTTTTACTTTGCTAATATTACAACCTGCCTCTTTGGGCAATAAGTAATTGTGATAAATGTTTTCATTCATAACATATTTACAGTTCATTATCCACTCGCTCATTCATACAGTATTTACAAACAGCCCAGAGGCCTCCCAAATCCACATGTTCCTCCATGTCACCTCCCTCGCATGCGAAAGATGAAGCGGAGTCTTGGAAAGTCCCCCACGCTCCTCCGTCTGCCGTGCCACCGGATACGAGCCAGTGGAGGCTGACGAAGAGCGCGAGAGCTACAGACGCTCAGGACATGACTGGAGAAACTGGCCCTTGCCAGGGCTCCCACTGTCACGCATTTATAGGATGTCACGCGGCCACTGCCTTTTCAGTCTCCGAGGAGGATTATAGGGATGAGTGGTGAAAGTTAATTCCTGTTTAGTGTAAAGTATGCCATTTTAGACTTGAAAATGTTTTTAAGCCTTGAAATTATATTTTCAATTCGTACATGTTCCAATAAATTAAGGTTTTTAGCGTTGAAATTACACATCGCTTCACCCACATTTTAACTATTTACAATTTTTTAGTGTACAAATATGAAGTGAAGTAAATGAAACAAATTTTACTAAGATGGTGAAAATTCACTGACCATCTAATTCTGGAATATTATTTTTCATCCTTTTTTTCTCTTTTATGTTTATTATTATTATTTATAATAATTTTTTTATGAACAGTTTAGATTATGTATTTGTATTTGTTTATTAGACCAGCAGACTCTCTTCAATAATAATTTTTACGCAAAATTATTTTATTACATAAGCGCCGATTGGGGCGTATTTTCCCATTTTCAAGCCAATTTTTTTATACGTTTAACATTTTTTGGACTATTAACTAAATTTATCCCAATTATAATTTTTATCATACATTTTTTCTTTTTTTTTAAGGCATTATTTATTTGCCTTTTTCATGATTTTTTTTTCATTATGTTCCATTTTTGTTACCCCAATTTTGTTAAATATACCTGCAACTCAACATTTACTACTTTATTTTTAAATTATATTTCATGAGAATTATATATTTTGATATGGTTTGATTCAATTTCAGTTCAATTTAGAATATGATCTGAGCCTTAGACCTCTGTTTATTTATTTATACTTTAATCTGGGAAATTTAACTTTTTTTATGGTTAGTGTGAAAAGTTCTGATTTTTCGAAATCTCAACTAGTATTTACAGCATTTTCTAATATTTTTGTAATGTACATTCCCTCTAATATTTGAAATGGTGGAATTTTGGTAGTTAATATGTTAGATTCTATGAATTTTCTCGGAGGACGGAAGTCGTTATTAACTCTTTCGGTTTCATTCTAGCAGTTTCGAGAACACTTTCATTTTTTAATGAACAAAATAACTGTTAAAAGGTAACTTTTACTCTGTTTTTGAAAAAAAAAAACCGTTGTTATACGCTATTTTTCATTGTTTATAACGACGGGAAGAATGAAAAAATAATAAATGTGAAAACTTATTTGCTAAGTTTTAAGATTTCTCAAGTCGCAGCATCTTGGCTATATTATCTTTTTTCGACAAAAAAATTACAAAATAACAAATAAAATTGTCAAAAATCTAGTCCATGGACAGCATAGAGTCTACTAGCCTTAACATTGGGAAATCGTTTTGTGATAGGCATCGCAACACCTCAAACATATTTAGGATCAGAACTTGACAGCGTCTAATTTATAACGATTGCCCTTTAAGTATGAAGTTGACCTACCATAGAGCACAAGTGTCACTGGGAAATGCATGATATATGTGAGCAGTGTGACACTAATGAGGTATCTACTGCAGGGGCTGATAGTGACCTGCAAGATATCTGACAATGGTTGCAGCCATCTCCTATCCATGTCCATTAGCAATCGATCTGTTTACTCTATTGTTTGCGCACTAATTACTCCCATGTTCCGACTTTTAGTTCTGCTGCATTGTTATCGTTCATCTTCGGATTACATCTTCCTGCTGTAACTTCCCTAGCAGTGCCTGGGAGTATCTCTGGGTTGACAATCCAACTATCGAACTACAATCATTTTCGTTTGATGTGTTGCATAGCAACTACTTGGTCATTGCAAGCACTTTTATCAGGCAATAAGTTAAAAGGAATCTCATTCTGAAAGGCACAATGGAGCCGAAATCGATTTCCAGATACACGACACGAATAGATGAAACAAAATGAACGAGGAAAACACCGATTATAACATATAATAAAGAACCAATAATACTTGTGCGTCCCATTCTCAATTTCTGGGAAATAAAATATTGGACCAGAAAATTGTAATAAGGCAGATAATATGCTACAAATCTAATAAATCCCCTGTATAATTTCAAATCAGATATTTGGTCTCTCAAAATATGTCTTTATAAACTGCATAAGTGTCATTTTACTTTTCCAAAATTTGTGCTCAGCAACGTGTAGATAGTATAGAGGAAACACGACTAAAGTTCTTTAAAAGCTTAATGCACTCACCCGTTTATATTAACCCACCAACTCTCATGGTAAGAATGGAACTGAATCTAACATTCAATAAAGTGAATATTTGCAAAAAAAAAACGAAGTAGTGATCAAATTATTAAAACTTTTGAGGAGGAAAATCCCCAAAAATGCTCCTACAGACTATCAAACTTTACAGAACCCAAGCTTACCTCACAACAGGACAACAGAACTGGATCTGGGTACTTACAACATAGGCTGCAAAAGACATTGTGGTGTGTTCCGAACCTTCACGCCAACAACAATATTCCGAAACAACGCTTGATAACAATGAGAGATACAAACCACTTATTGAGCATGGATTTTGAAAGGTTCATTAATTTAAACTTCGACCACCATTTAAGCTCCCTAGGACTAGGTCAATACAACAAGACAAGTACAAAGAGCACTTGAGTTGCTGCGAAAATCTATCGTGCAGTCAAGCAGGGCCCCTCAATATTTAAAAATGTGCATTTTTATAAATAAATATCAGCCGCTAATATGAATATCATTTCCTTAAATGTAAGTAAGGTTTCTTCCTCATTTTATAGCATGGTATTATAATTTAATTTTGTAAATGTGTGGAATGTTACAACCAACTCCTGGTCTTAAATAACTGTATATGTACAATATACCATTCATACAAAACAATTGTACGATTGCGATTATAAATAAAGACAAGTATGTTTTCTTTGCTCACAAGGAATAGCAACAGCCATCCAAAAACTCTTACTTGAACCCCACATGTGTACAGCATAAGACGCGATATTAAGCAGATTTAACTTGTAAAAATACAAGAATCCAGGCCAGATTGAATAAAGATCTCTTTTGGCAGGACTTATCCTCTCCTTCTATTGTCCGTGAAGACAGAAGTGAGCTGTGAGTTGGCATCAAAAAGCAAAAGTTCCTTAGTGCCTCTTCTCCGTATGACGGCTATTATCAACAACTTTATTATGATAAAATTACAATCTGCCTCATTGGGCAATAAGTAATCGTGATAATGATCTCATTCATACCATATTTACAATTTTCATTCATCGCACATTTATACAGTATTTACAAACAGACCAGAGACCTTCCAAATCCACATAGTTGTCACTTCCCTTGGATGCGAAAGAGGAAGCGGAGGGAAGTACCCCACGCTCCACAATCAGCCGCGTCACCGGATACGAGCCAGTGGAGGCTGACGAAGAGCGCGAGAGCCTCATACACTCAGGACATGATTGGAGAAATTGGCCATTGCCATCGGAGTAAACAACTTTACTATCGCACTCAAGCAACGACGATACTCCCTCAGATGCTTTTATGTATTTAATGGCCTTCTGTAAGATCACGTGTCAAGGTTATAGCGTAGTTGAAACATTTTTTTTTTTTTTTCAACTTTATGATGATAAAATTACAATCTCCCTTATTAGGCAATAAGTAATTGAAATAAATGTTCTCATTCATACCATATTTACAGTTTATCATTCACTCGCTCATTCATACTATATATACAAACAGCCCAGAGCCCCAAGTCCACATCGTTGTCACCTCCCTCGCGTGCGAAGGAGGAAGCGGAGTCTTGGGAAGTCCCCCACACTCCTACGACAGCCGCGTCACTCGATAAGAGCCAGCGGAGGCTGACCAAGAGCGCGAGAGCCACAGACGCTCAGGACATTATTGGAGAAACTGGCCATTGGCACTTATTTATAGCAGGTCACGAGGCCACTGACGTTTTAGTCTCCGAGGAGGATGATAGGGATGAGTGGTGCAGTGCAATGACTGTGCTATGGGATTAGGGTGGCTGCATAATGGAATTTCATGAACTTGATGAGTTCGAGAGTGTTAGGTATGTTAAGATCGTTATGAAGAGTTTTGTTGCTGACTTAATAAGGGGCATTTACTATTGTTCTCAGGACTTTGGATTGGATTGGATACGCTTGATGTTCGAATATAAAAGTTGATTACCTTACATCCCTGTTTTTCTCTCTTTCCCCCCATCCCAGAGCGTGGAGGCCCTTACCTCTATTGATTTTTCTGGAACTTTTCCATCGCCCATTCTTCTACATGTCGGGACCGATTGAGCATGTCTTCTCATAGCCCTGTATATTTTTTTGTTTTAGCTCAAAATCCAATTGCTATTAATTTGGAAATCCAAGACTGGCCGGTTGAAAGAATGATAGCCCATCCCCTGGATAATAAGGAGGATATGAATTGGTATGGCGCTGGTCCAAGTGGTCCTGGCACTGGCCTCCAGATAATATGCAATAGTCCTGTGCCAACGCTGTTGACATGGCCAGCTCACGGCATTAGTCACGGCTAAACACATTTATTTATAACCTTCCTCACCCTCCAGTCCAAATTAATTACGATTTTTTACCTTTTTTTTTTTTTAATTTAGGAGAGATTCTCCAAAGACATTTTTCAACTCTAAATTAAAGTAAATTGTACTGAAATACGAGTATTTCTATTATTTTAGAAAAATGACTATCATTTCGGCTTGAGTCCGGGAAAATATCATTTCAAGTATCTGATAAAACTGGATTGAATCCTTGTTGTTTATGCCTTTCTCCAGCTCATTAGAAATCCATCATGTTATTAGGTATATTTATTCCCAAACGGTGCTATTGCACCCAATGCCCGTGTATATCACCAATGTTTGCTTTATTATGTCTAAATTTTTTATTATATGATGTAGATTTTTATTTTACGTAGGTTTTTACTTTATGTTTCCTACTATATAAAATTGATTGCATAACGGATAACATATTATATATATATATATATATATATATATATATATACATAATATAGGCTATCAAACTTTACAGAAAGCCTCATAACTCGACAACGGAACTATGGGTACTTAGGCTGCAAAGACATTGTTGAATATATATATATATATATATATATATCTACGTTATGGCGAGTGGTACGGCAATGTTAAGCCTAATTCCACAGGGCCTAATGTAAACCCGTAATGTATGCATAGAGGATCAGAAGGAGCTTCAGTTATAAACCGAACCATTGTGTTGTATTCTTAACCTCTTTATTCATTCTTTTTTTTCTATCGTCTACAGCCGGCAGATGATAACTTATATATATATATACATGCAACATTATGTTATAGTCAATACAATAACATGGGGAGGGCATCGGAACAAGTTGAACTGTAAAACAAATTGTGAATGAAGTTTTCTCTCTCTCTCTCTCTCTCTCTCTCTCTCTCTCTCTCTCTCTCTCTCTCTCTCTCTCTCTCTCTCTCTCTCTCTCTCTCTCTCTCTCTCTCTCTGTATACTTTATACAACATTATAGATTAGACATATTTAATGCATCCCAACCGTTGATTAATAATTACTATCTGTAGTATATAATACCGTCGGTTTTATGATCTTAATCGTTTGAAAAAAAAGGCTGGGATAAGGATAAGTTCTCGGGTGCAAATCACTGTCATTATCTTTTTTCATTGAATGATAATTAAGACACCAGTAGGATTACATTATAAAAATGTTAATAATTAGGACTTGGGAGACACCAGTATTTTTCTTTTATCCTATGGACCAATTAATTTTTATCTGTATAACTAAAAACTCGTTTATTACCACAATTCTTCTTCTTACACAAGCCTTTAATTACATTAAAATAGAAAGGATGGGAAGAGTATCTTCGAAATTTTTTTTCCACCAGACCACTTTTTCTTTTCTTTTTCCCTCGCTCCCTTTTATGTGATAGCCTTTTTTTATCATAATTATGTCAATAGGGAACCCCTAATTAAACTTCCTTTTATTAGTATTGCCTGGTAGACAAGTTTTATAACTCATTATCCTAGATTCTTACAACCGTCCACAAAAGAGGAAGAATCCGATCCCTTACCATTACTCCTTGGACAAACGTAATTTGAGCTGATGTTTTTTTACTTTTTTTTTTTACTTATTTATATTTGACGTTACAATTATCATTGTTATCTCGTGCAGATCTTCCTCCTCAGCCCCCAATCCGCCAAAAAACTTCCAATCGAGGATTGAGTGCGGATAGTAATTGTGATAAATGGTCTCATTTATACCATATTTACAATTTTCATTCATTGCACATTCATACAGTATTTACAAACAGTCCAGAGACCTCCCAAATCCACATGGTTGTCACTTTCCTCGCATGCAAAAGAGAAAGGGGAGTCTTGGGAAGTCCCCATGCCTCCAGCCACTGGAGGCTGGAGCGCGAGAGCCACAGACGCTCAGGGTATGATTGAGAAACTGGTCTTTGCCAGGACTCCCACTGTCACGTATTTATAGCAGGTTGCGAGGCCGCTGGTCTCCGAGGAGGATTTTAGGAATGAGTAGTGCAGTGTATTGACTGTGAGAGGGGATTAGGGTGGTTGAATAGGTTACTATGGAATTTCTTGGACTTGGAAGGGATGAGTTCAAGAATGTAAGGTATATTAAGATCTTTATGAAGGGTTTTGTTGCTGACGGAATGAGGGGCATTTACTATCGTTCTCAATACTTCTAACTGAAAGGATTGCTGATAACGCATATTACGCAAGAGATAATGTGAAGCAAAGATTTCTGAACCCCATGGATTTTGTTTCATTGCATTTACGATTCAATGACGAAATCCCTGTTTAAAGGATTCTAGGAATATATTAAAGTGAATTTGACTTCATCAGAAAATAAATACAGCCATCGTTCGTTCACGCCTCAATCAATCTATATGCGTTATTGGAAATCCTTTCAGTTAAAAGTCCTGAGAACAATATTTAATGCCCCTCATATCGTCAGAAACAAAATCCTTCATGCCGGTTTTTCACACCTTTCATTATTGTATTGCTAAGTTTAAATCGCCTAAATGTTGAGCTATGTGCAGTGAGTCAATTCGCCAAGGGAAGGTTATCACCCGAGCGCAGTTACACCGTAACTGTTTAACTAAGTTCTCGAAATCGTCATCCTACAATTTCGCAAGCCAAAGAAAACTATCCGAACAACCCAGAAGAAGATTTCACCACCAGTATCTTTTCAATTACTGGGGTGATTGAAACACGCCATGGAATCGAAGGAAGACATTATAGATATTCTTTATCCTCAGAAAAGATAACAACCAATCGTAATATTAATTTAATTCATTTATAGTAATAATGCATTTCTAGTGTTGTTGTTTTAATTGTTGTGTTAAGTTTAATGGGGTCACCAATGAATTTCATTTGCTCTGCTGATTTTATTATACAGTCCACTTTATTATGTTATCCCAGTTTTAATTTATTTTACGTGCTATTTCTGTTATTTTTTATTCTCATTTCAAGCCTTAAGTAAACAACAACCGATGTATAAACAACGACTCATAAGAGTAGAAAACTAACTCATAAAACTAAAATAAGGTAAACGATTAAAGATACTGATGTCCTTAATTATTATACATATTGTGTGTTGATCCAATTGTGGACAATTATTAGTAAAAGCCATTATGAGTGTGTTGGACCAGGCTTTACTTTAATAAATTCTGTAATATTGGTTTATCAAATCGCATTGAAATTAATCGTTGTAGATACCAAAGGAGGGGAGTGGGAATGACTAAGGAAAGCAGCAGTAGCAAATGACAGTAGATGGAAAGTGGATAAGTACAGTTGATATAGATTGGCAATCCAATCCAGGCACAAAGCTTGGACTCAACGCCCAACTAGATTACTCCTTCCCTTCTACTTTTTTTAGCTTAACGGCATTTACTCTACTTCCTCCTTTGATCTAATAAAAGTTTAGAACGCTCAATTGTTCTATTCTTGACTAATTTAACCTCTTCCATTGGTCTCGGATCTTTTTAAAGGTTAGCCTTTAGAACCTTAAAAAACGTATACTAGAATTTTAAAACAATTGTAAAATAAACTGTTTATACTAACCGTATAACATTGCGGCTCAACATCTTTAGTTGATGCTTCACAAAAGCGTATTTGGATCTAGAATCTATTCGCGACTAAACGATGGAGGCAATAACTTCTAGGGAGTTATGGTTAACCATTTAGAGAATCCTAGGTCAAATTTTAATTTTAATTTTAATTAATTTTAATTTTAATTTTAACGTTATAGCTACATTGCTCAACCCATAACAAATCAACTATATCAACGAGTTAAACCCTTCATAACGATCTTAATAAACCTTACATTCTTGAACTCATCCCTTCCAAGTTCATGAAATTTCATGGTAACAAATACAACCACCCTAATCCATCAGCACAGTCATTGCACTGCATCACTCATCCCTATAATCCTCCTCGGAGACTGAAACGGCAGTGGCCTCGTGACCTGCTATAAATGCGTGACAGTGGGAGTCCCTGCAATGGCCAGTTTCTCCAATCATGTCCTGAGTGTATGTGGCTCTCACCCTCTTCGTCAGCCTCCACTGGATAGTATCCGGTGACGCGACGTGGGGGACTTCCCAATAATGGGAGGTGACAATCATGTGGATTTGGGAGGCCTCTGGGCTGTTTGTAAGTACTGTATGAATGAGCGAGTGAATGCCAATTGTAAATATGGTATGAATGAGAACATTGATCACAATTACTTATTGCCTAATAAGGCAAATTGTAATTTTAGTGCAATAAAGAAGTTTCAATTAAGTTGCTCTGTACCCTTGTATCGGTTGCTTGGTTAAATCTTCTATCGTAAAAGGTAAGTAATTGACTATGTCTGCTGAACTCGATGAATCTTAAATATTAATCCTGCCAAGTTCCGGGGTATATACCCTCAAAAAGACTGTTATCTGTTTAGATGTTTGTACAAAATCCCTGTCATCAAAGCAGGGTTTAGGTACTTTTAACATTAAAAAATAAACAG
This sequence comes from Acanthosoma haemorrhoidale, assembly GCA_930367205.1. NCBI lineage: Eukaryota > Metazoa > Arthropoda > Insecta > Hemiptera > Acanthosomatidae > Acanthosoma > Acanthosoma haemorrhoidale. The sequence continues at coordinate 28,681,526 of OV884009.1, read as the reverse complement.
TGGCCAGCAATTGTGGTAAAGTACCAATGTTATTGTAATTACCTTAAAAACTAAATGCTTTATACTTCTGTTAGATCATCACACAATGCTCGCTTTTATATTGCTAAAAGTGCTCTTATTATTATTACATTTTCTATATTGGTCAACCCATATGCGTTTTTTGTGTTTTTTTATTCTAGAACTGTAACAGGCTAGATTTAAATAAAGGACGTGTAATTTAATTCTTTTGTTCGAGTAAAGGATCTGATTTATATATATTATTGTAATTATTGTATTTTAATCGTGTTTATCTTTTGTGCAGAATAAAATCACGTTCTCAGAATGAATCTTAGATGCATGTAAATTTTTTACTTTCAAGGCATGAAAATAAATATTTAGTAGTTAAATAAACCAAAAATGGCTTAGAAATAATATCTGCTGCAAATATACAGTTATATTTATAAATATTAATTAATTAATTAATATGTAATTAAATATGTTTGACATGTCGAATTATTTTCATAAGGTCCTAATGTGAGAGAGAAAACAACAATTTATTAAGATAAGATTACAATCTGCCTTTTATTAGGCAATGAATAATTGAGATAAGTGTCATCATTCATACCATATTTACATTTCATCATTCACTCGCTCATTCATACAATATTTACAAACAGCCAAGAGGCCCCCCAAGTCCACATGGTTGTCACCTCCCTCGCATGCGAAGGAGGAAGCGGAGTCTTGGGGAGTCCCCCACGCCCCTACCTCAGCCGCGTCACTGGATAAGAGCCAGCGGAGGCTGACCAAGAGCGCGAGAGCCACAGACGCTCAGGACATGATTGGAGATACTGGCCATTGCCAGGACTCCCACTGTCACTTATTTATAGCAGGTCACGAGGCCACTGCCGTTTAAGTCTCCGAGGAGGATTATAGGGATGAGTGGTGCAGTGCAATGACTGTGCTAGGGAATTAGGGTGGTTGGATAGGTTACCATGGAATTTAATGAACTTGGAAGGGATGAGTTCAAGAATATAGGGTATATTCAGATCATTGTGAAGGGTTTTGTTGCTGACGTAATAAGGGGCATTTACTATTGTTCTTAGGACTTTTGATTGAAAGGATTGGATGCGCTTGATGTTCGACTTTTTTGCTGTCCCCCATAGCTCTATTCCGTATGTCCAGATTGGCTTAAGTATAACCTTGTAGATAAGTAGTTTGTTTTCTATTGAGAGGTGGGATGTCCTTCGAAGTAGTCTGTACAGTTGTCCAAAGCGTCGGTTTAGTTCTTGTCTTTTTAGTCTCGTGTGTGGGTTCCATGTCAGTCTCTTGTCGAGATGGAAGCCTAAATACCGTACTGTCTCAGACACAGGGAGAGGAATTGAATTTAAAAAGACTGGCGGACAGGACTTGCGGCAGAGGGTAAAGGTTATGTGGGAACATTTTCCTTCGTTGACTTTGATTCGCCATTGGTTGCACCAATACTCGATCTCGTCAAGGTGTTTTTGAAGGTTTTGGGATGCTATATCAGGGTCTGGATGGGTTGACAGGACTGCAGTGTCGTCTGCGAATGTTGCCAAGAAGGTATTGGTAGTAGAGGGGACATCAGCAGTGTATAGATTATAGAGGATGGGGCCCAGGACACTGCCCTGTGGAACTCCTGCTTTAATGGGATAGTAGTTAGAATATTCCAAACCACAGCGGACTTGGAAGAAACGGTTTGAAAGGTAGGATTGTAGGATTAGGAATAGGGTTTGCGGTAAATTTCCTTTGAGTTAAAGGTCCTAATTAAATTAAATTTTAGTAACATTTTTTTAATGCGCCCATGATTAATTTAATTATAATATCACTTTCAGAAATTCAATTATGAACTAATTTTTTTATTCATATAAAGAACCATAAACATGTAAAATAATTTAAGGGCGTACAGTATTGAGAAGGAATATCTTGAGATGGTCTGGGTGAAAACCGGGGCATGCGGCATTCCGTGAAATTTTTTCTTGTATTAATTAAAATTTTTGACGGCTATGAAAAAGTGATGAAAAAAGATTATTTTTCATACTTCCTAGGATTATATTTTACACAACACACAATTATAGTAATGAAATGACTATTAAACTATTATGTAATTGTTACAACCGCTGTCGTATAACAACAATAAGATAGGTCATAGTACATGCAGATAAGCAGACGAAAGTACGTACAAATGTACTTTTTAGAACGTAAAACCTTTACAATACGCTACCCAACTTGTATATACCTTTGAATACTTGTCTCCTTTTGTAATCCGCTTTTCGAAATATTTGCCCTTTTGCAATTTTTCGTTCAAACAAATTTACGCCCTTCTCTTACACTCTTCTTGTAGAAAGAACATGGGCTTCGTAAATGACTTGGGAGGTTAGACCCTTTCAACTTTTTCATCCAATACTCCTTGAGCTCCCACTACGTTTACTCCTGGATTTGCATGGACGTGTGTCATCCATTCTAAGGGTTGTTCGTCCTTCCTTGGTACAAGTCACGATGTTGCATAAATCATTAACTTGCCTCCCCGCTTTAGAAATGTACGGGTCTGTAGATTTTTCAGAGTATTAATTTCTCAAATTTGTAGCTCTTTTTTACTCAAGACCATATACTCGCTACCCCCTAATGAAGTCGTAATTAAAATCGAAGCCGCAGCGATGCCAAATACAATAGTAAAACATTTTATAATTATGACTCAATTTATAAACTAATAATGTTCTACTGAATTTATAAATTTACCGTAATTTCACATACTTATACTTATGCCTATTATACATAATATTTTGTTATTTTAATCAAGAAAAATAATTATCGGAACTGCCGAGTCTTTGAGTTACTGTTAGGGATCGAGTTACGCCAGAAATCTTGTAACGTTTACTCTAGAGCTTGAGTATTGACACCTGTCCATACAACGTGTTTGTGTACGTGATGACGAGCTGTTTGTTCTCGGCCTGTGCAGTATCGCGAATGGACAACATGAATGCTCCAGTTATTTTTCGTGGACAGATAGGGGATCACCAAATCCAGATATAGTATAAAATATTATAAAAAAAAAAACTGTATTATTATTATTATACAATGAAGCATTTGTAAATAGATTCTTTGTAGAATCTTGATTACAAAAATATTTTTTGTATTGATTACATTGATTACATAATGAAACTTTTTTTTAAATTACCGACCCATATCTTGGATTTTTCTTGAAATCATAATCACGCATAATATATAAGTATTGCAACGTCAGTTATAAAAGAAGTATATAAGAGCATATTGACTGAATATAATAATAAAGAAGTTTCATGTATAAATAACTAGTCCCCGCCAGGCTGGGGTTGACCCACTCTGAAAATCCCATGACCTTGAGCTGTCAATGATTCAGCTCCATAGGTATTATAACCGATTCTAGTCAACTCGTCTATCTACAAATCGGCAAGTCAATGCTCTAGACATCCCTAGATAGACATCTCAGCATTGATCACTTCTCTTGGTCTGTTGATTGATGATTCAATTGATGAGTCAACACATCTCGGGACATCAGCGGGGGACCAGTTTCTATCTCCAGTCGGGAGACGAGGCAAGCCGTGGGACGCGTATCCGGAGGGAGACGAAGTTGAACACGCAACTTTCCTTCATTTGATCTAGCCAATTAATAGACATTAAATAATTCATTTCATTTATTAGTCGTACGTAATTATTTTCATTGTTTTTTACTAGTTTTAATTTATTTAGATGAAATCACTAAAGTAAGAATCCACCTCTTGTTTACAAACATTAACTCAAGAGGTAATAAATTAATCGGTTGATATTTCCCTTTCATGTTCATGCTAAATCTTTCAGTTTATTGTGAGCTGTTCAAGTTTTTATGTATTTTTTTACGATCAATGGAACCTAAGCAATTACGAGTTACATTCTTATATGAATATAAACTTGGGCATAATTTTGAAAAATCAATATTGCTTTTGGTGATGGTAAAGTGAATGAAAGAACTGTATGTCGGTGGTTTCAATCAGCAACACGAGTCTTAAGAATGAATCTCGCGGAAGCCCAGAGTAAAACTCGATTATGATTGATTAAATGCTTTAGTAGAGGCCAATCCACATCATACAACATTAGAAAAAGAACATTCATAACACTTAAACTTATTCAAAAACCTTAGTTCGTAAAGTTTCACTTCAGATAGAATGAAGTGGGACTTAGTGGGCTCTAAATTTAAGGAGCTGTTGGCCGGTCACGAATAGTTCGTAAAGTTCCACTTCAGATAGAATGAAGTGGGACTTCGTGGGCTCTAAATTTAAGGAGCTGTTGGCCGGTCACGAATAGTTCGTAAAGTTCCACTTCAGATAGAATGAAGTGGGACTTCGTGGGCTCCAAATTTTGGGTGCTGTTGGCCGGTCACGAATAGTTCATAAAGCCATACTTCTGCCATGCTATTAAGCAAAAAATATGTGACAAGTGGGGTGGCACGTGATCTGACTAATCACCAGAAACTTTGTTGAAATGTTTTTTCAGTTAACTTTTTTTAAAAAAATAGCATTTTACCACGAAAATAGAAGTTTTAGCACGAACGCCGTATTCACCTGAATTGTCAACTGAATATCAATTTTTTCAGAGCGTTTGACGTATTTTTGAAAAACAAAATATTCCAAAATGAAAACTAGGAAAAAATGCCATTCCTCGAATTTATTGAATGAAAGCCAAAACGTTTCTTTGAAAAGGGTTAAAAAAAAAAACCTTTTTGGGTGTTGTGAGAAATTTATTGAAGCTAACGGAAGTCATTTTAAATAAAAACAATATGATTAAAGTTTGTTTTTTCTTTATTTGCCGCATACCCGAGGAACTGACATTGCATATGTTCCAACCCGATACAATAGTTACGGAGTTTTTGCCGAGTTAATTTATAAGTTTTATCTCATGAACTTGAAACAAAAACTTCTAAACTAGAATAAAATCTTCGTTAGTTTATTTGTAAGTTTTTCATTTATAATTTGCTGATATAAGGATTTCTTGAACCAAAATAAAACTCTTAAAACACGTTTTTTCCAAATAGTTGAGCGGTCGTCTGGCTACATATTCTATATCCGTCTCTAAAAACTCAAATATATATTCGATTGAATACTTCAGCAAATCAAGTGGATGTTCTAAACATGTATAACAACTTTGAAAAATAAAAGCAGTTTGCTATTTTTGCTACAGCCCCCGTTAAAGATATGTGTTCACAATATTAGCTGCTTGAAATTCTTTTCTCGGTTGTTACAGAATAAAACATTGGCATAATGAGATTCGAGGTAGTTCAAGAGAGTGTTTCTAAATGGAAAACACGCAGTACTACATTTTATCTTATATCCTTTTTTTTATCTTATAATTCAAAAGTATCTATTATGTCCGTTAATTTTATATATAATTATTTATTTTATTTATTGTAATTATTAATTTTTTATTTTTGTTTGTTTCAGGTACTTTACTTATAACTTCATCAGTTTCAAAAGTAAGTATTTTTTTTTGCCTGGGTACTACATTAAATTATTAAAGTAATCAACCTATTCAATTACTAGTAATGGGCACCCTTATTTATGCAACTTAAGTATCATTTTGGGAAAAACAACTAATTGCAGGAACAATTTGTTGTCATGATATTTTACTAGGAATATAATCGGTACATATTGAGTGAGTGGCATTGTGTATAAAGTATGAATGAGCTCGTAAATCACAATTATTAATGCTGGATAAGCAAATTGTAATTTTACAAATAAAGAACTTTCTAAGAAATATAAATAAAAAATGAAATGTAATTATTATTTTCGTTCCCTCAATGTGATAGGGTTTACACCGCACTAATTAGAATTGAAAGGGTGCATTTTTGGTTTTTGCAATATTTGTATAGAAGTATCTGCAACCCCTATTTTTGTTATCGTTCAAAAAAATTAACATTACAAATTGTTTTATTTCTTTATCAAATTTTTTTTCTGCCCGATTTCGTAATAGCAATCGTAAAAAAGCTTTTATAAATAACAGCATCAGTATGTTTTACTGTTAACAAAGATTCCGTTTCAACAGTTTTTATTTTCATAATATCATACTATTATATATTATAGAACCCATACTCGCATAAATATGCCGGGAAATAAAATAATCAATCACTCCAAGTTTGATAGTAGCATATCTTTGTCTCTGTTACACTCAACCGGTTTTTTAAGAAATTTCTTTATTGAAGAAAAAAATTCAACTTTTTCACCAGCTAGAGTTGTATAAAATTTGAAGTAGATCGTTAATTTACAACTTCTTGTCCTAATTACGTAATTACACTAATCATAAGCCTAAAATCACCCTTTAAGTGTTATTAAGCTGTTATATAACTTTTGGCTTATAGGATAATATTGATAAACTACCTTATCTTACCATCTAACAATTTTACAATGGTTTCATCACTATATGTATGTAGCGAACATGAAATAAAAAACAAATTATCATGTATTAACAATGCAAAACGTAAAATCTCTAAAAAAAACAAAACAAGTTGACTTAATGTTTGGAACACCATGTTAATGAAATGGAATATTAACTTTATTTAGGGTCATATGTCCTCTGATTTACGGAGGCTTCGTTTGTTGTTGACAGTGTTAATAATAACCTATCAGTTAAGCGACTTAAACAAACGAAACAAAAACTAAAATTATATATTTTTAATCAGGACATCAAGATCATTAATCTGATACCGTACTTAAAATCCTAGAAACAAAAGGGTTTAAACCTCTTTATATACAAATTAATTACTTAATCACGTATTTGTGAACTATATTTGGGACGTTTCTCCTACACAAATGGGACCTCGATATAATTTTCTTGTATAGGGGACTCGAAAGAACTAGAACCGAAAATGGTGAAAACATGAGAGTTGCAAAAAAACAAAAACAAATGATACCCTGATAAACATGATACCATTCATATATGAACCGTTCAGATTGAAAATTTGATAATAACTTTTCATTTGTTCCATTCCGATCTGCTTGTGCAATACAAAGTCGAGCAATATCAGTATAATTTATAGCGGGACAAAGCGAAACACGGAGACGTTTCATCTTTGTTACAATGACAATAACTAGCTGACAAATGGTTGCTCATTAAACTGTACATCGTCAGCAAGATGCGCTTGGGATATTAATCTTCTCTTCGGCGCTTTTCCAGCTATAGGCTGCATCAATACTACTCTCCAGGTGTGAATTATTGCTCAATCCTTAAAGGGAATGAGTTGCTAACCAGTTACTAACCAGGTTAACATTGAGGGACAATTTTAAAACATACTATTAATTATAACTACTTTATTGTGCTAAAATTACAATCTGCCATATTAGGCAATAAGTAATTGAGATAAATGTTCTCATTTATACCATATTTACAATTCATCATGCACACAATATTTACAAACATCCCAGAGGCCTCCCGAATCCACATAGGAAACGAGCCAGTAGAGGCCGACGAAGAGCGCGAGAGCCACATATACTCAGGACATGATTGGAGAAACTGACCATTGCCAGGACTCCCATTGTTCCGTATTTATAGCAGGTCACGAGGCCATTGCCGTTTTAGTCTCTGAGGAGGATTATAGGGATGAGTGGTGCAGTGACTGTACTACGGGATTAGGGTGGTTTAGGGTGGTTGGATTGGTTACTATAGAATTTCATGAACTTGGAAGGGACGAGAATTTAAGGTATATTAAGATCGTTATGAAGGGTTTTGTTGCCAACGTAATAAGGGGCATTTACTATTGTTCTCAGGACTTTTGATTGGATTGGATACGCTTGATGTTTGACTTTTTTGCTGTCCCCCATAGCTCTATTCCGTAGATTGACCTGAGTATAACTTTGTAGATTAGTAATTTATTTTCTATTGAGAGATGGGATGTCCTTAAATATACTATTATGTGAGGTCATGATAAAGAAAATGAAGTAGATGCTATAATTAACAAATTATAATATATACTAAAAGAATGAGACATAAGTGCGATGTGAATAGCTTATGCACTGAGACTAATTAATATGTGTAGAGTTGAGTAAACGGAATATGAACAATATATAAAAAAAAGGTATAGAACACGAATATGACAAAATGCCAGATACAATGTAAAAAGAGCTAGTTACTCACATAATGTTTATTCTAAACGAATATGGCTAAAGTAATTAACATCTGTAAATGGAAAATCGAAATAAATGTGAGAAACTACAAGAGAGTGTACAATTAAAAAATGAACGGGAAAACACGTTGTTGAGTGGTCTGAAAAACGTTGGGTGGTCTGAACCCAAACACAAGCAAATTACTACCGTCACATTAAAGCCATTCAACGATTTATATTATTTGATTATATTAATCATTAAATATTTTTATTTAAGTAGAATTAAACCTTTCAAGGTTGTTTACATCCATTATAATAAAGGGTGTCCCAGAATTAACGCAAGATTTGATTTATATAGAAAGCACAATTTTTAGTATTTTTGTTGTTATTTTTTTAATGAATTATAAAGTAATTAGGATAGGGTTATTTACGGAATAACACATCGGGCAAATGTCTTCCACGACTTTGCTGGCTCTTTTGTCGAAATTTTCCATGACTATTTGGCATAAATGTGGTTGAATTTCGTTGATGCAGCGTTGAATTTCCTCTTTTAATGCAAGGGTGGATGTGGGCTTGTTGACATACACCTTTGACTTCAAATAACCCCATAAAACGAAATCTTAAGGTGTTAAATTACACGATCTAGGGGGGCAATTCTGATCACCGAAACGAGAGAGTACACGACCTGGAAATGTCTCATGCAGTATTTGAATTGTTTCATGGGCTGTATGGGATGTGGCACCATCTTCTTGAAACCACATATTGGCCACATCAATACCTTCCAATTTCGGCACAAAGAATTGTGTTATCATGTCGTGATATCCAGCACTAGTAACAGTCACTGCTTGACCAGCTTCATGTTCAAAAAAGTATGGTCCAATGATGCCTCCAACCCAAAATCCACACCAAACAGTGACACGTTGTGGATGCATTTGTTTTTCGACAATCACATGTGAGTTCTCCGAACCCCCAAATGCGACAATTTTGTCGGTTAACAAAGCCATCAAGATGGAAATATGCTTCATCACTTAGGATAATTTTGTTCGAAAAATCAGCATCCACTTGTTAATGTTCAATAATCTATTCAACGAACTCTCTTCGCTGTGTTTGGTCAGTAGGCTTCAATCGTTATGCTAACTGAATTTTGTAAGCATGTAGACCCAGATCTTTAGTGAGTATACGCTTTAGAGAGCTTCTTGGAATTTGCAATTCTTGTCTTTGCAATTGCTGTTCCTGGATTTTCAACCACACTCTCACGCACTGCTTCGGTATTGACATTTGAACGACTTGTTTTGGGACGACCAGTGTGTTTAGTGTCTCCAACTGATCCAGTCTCCCTAAATTTTTCAATTAATCTCTTCACAGATGACGAAGTCAAAACACTATTCCGACCATATTTTGTATGAAATTTTCGCACTGCGGGCACCAAACGTTCATTATTTTTGAGATAATGTTCAACAATAAAGACACGTTGTTCTATCGTGTAACGCTCCATTTTTACTAACCCTAAACTGTCAACTGTCAAATTGTTTTTTTTTTAGGGTTGTTACTTTACTGCACAAATGGTGGCAAATTCAAATCTTGCGTTAATTCTGGGACACCCTTTATAAATGGATTATTTTAAATACGTATTTTAACAAAATAAATAACGTGGAAAGTGAATAATCAATATCAAGTGTTATCAAAAGAACTTGATTTCGTTAAGAACGTATTAATTGATAACGATTTTTATTTAATTTTAGATTGCATATTTTAACAATTACGACAAATTGTACATAACAAAAACTGTACAATAAAAAAACTATTGCAACCAGTTTGAACGGATTAAAAACGTTGTTTTTATTGTTGTCTTGGGAAACCTTGGGGGAGAAATCAGAACTCAAAATCTTAAATAGCCTCTGAACTGGGATTTGAGAAATCTTATAAGCTAGCGATACAAGCCCGACTTTTCTAGAAATAATTCCATGTGCATATTGGCATTATGGGTTGTTCGTCAAGCTTTTGTATCTTCAAAATATTCTTTTATTGACAAAATATCATTTAACGGTCAATGTTTTACCTGTTCAGGCATTAACAAGGACTGCATTTTAGAAGAAACTAAAGCTAAACAACCCATAGTGCAAATATACACAAACTCATGAAAACAACAGAAGAAAGAAGAACTGGGGAATATATATATATATATCATATATTCAGATAATATCTGTATTCAAGCTGATTTATTTCATTATTAATTATTTAACCAGCATATTTCGAGGTGTGGAATGTAGAATAAAATTTCAAAACGATAAAATGTTTTTTATTAAAATAATAAATACAGATAGACAGACAAACGATGATCGACCTGTAGAGCCTTCGGGCTCGGCAATTATTCATAGGGTTAAATAGGGGTGGGGTGGAAAGGGTAAGGGCACACTTTGATCTCGGCCGGACAACTGATCTAATTACCAATTGGTGCTGCCCTAGTTAATTTCAAGGGCTCGTTGAACACCTTGCCACCTCCAGCAATTTGTCACTGTTCAGCGGTACAACTTCCATTGATATAAGCTATTATATTTGAACAATAATGTCGCTTTTGGCCAAGGTGTTGCATAGAACAAATTTTGTCCTTTCTTCTTATCAGTTTCCTGTGTAGATTAATTAGAGATATCCTATAATTTAAATTATAATTGATTTGGTTTATTTATCATGCCAAATGAATAATGTATGAGTGGCTCGTATATGTTCTTTCATCCAGGTACTTCAATGATAGTTTCGTCAACTGTTTTTTCTACCTCGTGTTCCTACGATGATATCCTTTTCGCGTTCGCGAAAAGGATTCAATAGAACTAAAATTTGGATGGTATATTAAGTAGTTGTCTGCTTGAGTACAACAACAAGAATAATACAGTAATGGGGGAGGTTCTCTGGAAATTATCAAACAATTGTCAAAGGCTGGCTGCAGCCTCATTAAAAAGCGAAAAGCGATTGAGCGGTGAGGTGTAAGATGGAGCATCACCGCGACAAAGGTCAGACCAAATGCCACTAGAAAGAACACAATGACAGTCGGTCTACCTTTATGGTGCCTCGTGAAAAGTATACCACACCTAACTCAAATTTATATTGTTCACCAGTATATTATCAGAGTATAATACCACAATGACTTTTTGGCTGAACAAAAGCGCTTGCGTAAATTAAAGCGTAGAAAACTTATATTAAACGTTAATTGCTGCAAGTCAGCTACCATTCCTGGAAATATTTGTTTACTCCAAGCGTCTAGACAAAGAATTGTTCACTTCTAGTTCTTATACTATATACAAGGCCTCTTTAAATATTCTAGATAAATTTCTATAGAGATTGAACTTTTAAGTCCCATAAATCCAATGATGGACTTTGCACTTCCGACTTGAAAATTTTTTTTTTTTTAACTTATATTCATCAAAAGTCAGTTAAAGGATTTCCCAGTTGTTGTTTAGGAAACAGGGTGAATTTGGAAAACTGACATTATTTATATCCTTATCAGAAAAATAAATTGTTTGTACTTATATATTTTCTAATTGAATGTAATCGCACTTATTTGAATGTTTTAATCAAATCAAAGGAATATTTTTATCTTGTATGCAGATTTAATGGTTGAGAAATACCTTTCGTTTGTGTTAAAGTCCTACTGGAAGAGGAAACTTTAGGTGCGGTACAAATGCAAAGAGGGTTTAGGCGAGATCTAGCCATTTTCTCGGCTGTTGACAATGTAGTTCCACACGACACTTTTTCTTCCGTGCCTGGGTCAGTTGATAATCGTTCACAAGGCGGATCTGTGTGAAATTCTCACCAAAAGCACATAAATATTCTTTCTTTCAAAGGTAATCTGGACTGGAACACTATTGCAGGTTACTCATTAAGTGGAATAAACAGTGAGCCAATAATATATTGTTGGATATAGTGACGATTGCTTTATAGCTGCCAGCCTCAGCGATAACTCTTGACACAAACCGCCTTCTTCAAGCTCCTGGCAGTGGTACTTTGTAATGAAGCCAATTTATTTTTTATGAGGGACCAGAGGGGGACATTTAGGCCGGTAATAAAGTGGATGTGGTAGGGCCGTTATCAGGCGACGATAGCATCAGTGCCACGTGTGCCCACCAGCTGGCTCGTTAGTTTCCGGCTCTGCTCTGTCCTCCAATAACCATCCACTTCTAATATTCTTATTATTCTTTGACATAGTTGACGAAAACCAATATTAATTTAACCATAAATATTAGAAATTTTTTCCTAACAAAAACTTGTTGTAATACTACTAAGAAAGAGGTTTATTGCCTATCCCGAAAGTATAGTTCGACTTCGGTGATTCGCGACGGGTACTTGAACCTTGTAGCTCAGTTAATACAAGTGTACTGCTGGTTCACTACTACCCTCTCAGCAGACCTCTGAGGACGGCGTGTAGTGGGCCCTATGTTTTCATAACAGGCAGTACGTGAGCGAGTGGGCGACTGTGTACTAACTGTTCAGCCAACATTTCCATTCCGAGATGATTCTCTGTCTCTAGTTGTCGTGGTCGGTCATCAGAGGATCTCCTTTCATTCGTCTTAGATATGGTACAATCTTTATTTTTTCATTTTCATTGCCTTTTCAAAAACTATAAAAATTGTCAATAGCTAACAAGCTGACATATGAAACACGATCGACATCGGCTGGAATGGCAATAAATACATGATTTTTATTGTTCTCACTTAAAAACGTACCTTCAGAAATATCTTTATATTTATCTTACCATTACCATCTTTAATGTGTCCTCGATCTTGGGGAAAACTCAGAATATTAAATACTTTGATTCCTTCTGAGCATTTACATGAAAACGCTTTAACCTCAGTTAAGAGTGGACCACTTAACAGGCAAGGACTTTTGAATTTTGGTTCACATATCTTATCCACAAACATGAGACGTAGACCGCCGTGTTGCTTAATATTGCTACAATATTTCAGGGTGATCGGATGATATCTGATATTAATACAGATTATAAGAATTCAAATCTAAGAAATTATCACTCAATAGGATAGTTCCCTTCCACCAACCTCATTTGGAATAATTTTTGCTGTTACATTTTAATATTCAGGAGTGATTAAGTAAAAAGAAAAAAATGAACTCTGAGACATAAGTTTAATTTAGCAACATAGTCAAATTCGTTAATTAACATTTCAAAAACTTATTCATAATCACATTAATTAAATATTAGAAAGGAATTTAAACCTAGATAAGAGACCAACTTAAATACAACTTCTTAAAAAAGTCAAAATTAACTGCAGTCTAAACCAGAAAGGCCCCTGACTAATGTCTAAGTACCTTCAGCTTGGTGGATTTCACAAATTTTCGAGATCAGGAAAGTAAAATGGAAGACAGTGCCAGTCTCAGATCAACTGTTAACTGGCAATCACTTTGTTCCTTGCTGGTTCCTGCCTACAATTTGTAATATTTTTCTTAACTATGATTATAATTGATTCCCCCTTGGGTTCGTCGCCCCTTTATTGCTCTCCCCAAATTATCGCTCCCTTAAAAAATCAAAAAGCCCCCGGGAGAGGGGGGTGATACTACCCTCGTTGAGGACCATTTAGACAGACTACTTCACCAACTAGGTAAACATGCACACTCAATATAGATAAAACTGCTGATATTTAAAATGCATGCAACACTCGACTACAAAGAAAACTTTACCCCAGAAAAAACTTTATATCTCGGGATGTATGACAGACTTTTATTTTGGAATTTTTTGGTCTAGGAAAAAGTAAATGTATGTAATGATATTAATGAATGGTTGTTTTTCATACAGCTGACAATTATACTGCTCGTTCTTCTGCAGGACAATATTTCGAATCCTCCTGGAAAAAAAAAATGTAATTGGTTTATTTCATGCACTAAGCAGAGGTACAATAAGTTTTTCAATTTATATAAAATCAAATTGGTGCCTAAGGTTCAGTTTTTGCCCACCCTAAACCTCCAAGGATTAGGCACACACTAAGCTCTTTTTTAAGTTAGTTCACTAAGTTCATTTTCTCCGATGTCGAGTCGTATAGTGTAGCCAATATTCCCCCCTCACCATGGTGGTGATGTCTTCTCCACAGCCATGGTCATCTTCCTCGATACCATGCACCACGTCGCGTTACCATGCAGCAGTCGTTAGTAGCTTCAGAAAAATTAAATTACCATATAATTGCAAAGACAGCAAAGATGACGGCGCAGGTAGCTGCAGTTGAGACCCTCACGGCTGGATTGTTACGCAGGATTGCTTTGCAGCGACTGTGGTTCGCCACCTAATGTCGGGTTCCCACGGGGTGTGAATCGCAAAAGTGAGTATTATTTATACACTTAACACGGATTAAGGAAATTAATTACATTAAAATTAATTTTGTCTTTAAAATTCGTGTGAATGGCTCATGACTCTGGCTTTTGCGAGTGGCTACGAACGCAAGCTAGCTGGGATGCCTCAGTTTCGTGATTCACGCCCCTTGGGAATCCGGCATAAGATAGAAGGAGGTGGTTTTTCCTGTTATGAGAGATGTTTTCTCTTTAAACATTGATGTTCTCCTTAAAGTATTGATGTTATTCTGTTAAAACATTGAATTAAATCCCCCCCCCCCGAACCTTCAACGTTCCTTTGGAAATTTTTTTTGTAATCTGTAGATTATTTCATAATAGATGTTGTACGATTAAATTTCTTAAAAATCAAGTTGACTGTGAACAATGCTCTTGGAGTTATAAAACTTACGTAATAGGTTCTGACCAATATTATGAGTACTTACAGGTGTTCATTTTTTTTATGTAACATCTGTGTGCGTGAAACTGGAAGTGTTTTATAACAAACGGCACTTCTTACGTCTATATATATCATCTTTGAATATTAGTGGTGCTTCTTAAACTATAAGGAAATATTGGAATGTTTTATAAACAATGACTTGTAGAACACTAAATATCAGAGATAACCAGTTCAGTTAATAAATATAGGGCCGTCGTTTTTCGAGTTTAATTTTGTTTTCATACAGTACCCGTTATTATGTCTTACTCAGCGTATTACGGAGTGTTTCCTGACTGATTGTTCGATTTAAACAGACTGCCTGTGTGACACACAAAGGTGATAGCTTCATAAGTTATTAGAACTAGAGCCTTTCCCTACGCTTTGTAAATATCCTCTAATGAGAGACAGGTTGCAACAAAGGTCCGAAGTTTACCCTTAAAAGGTAAAATATTCATAGCCATTTTATATAAATACATAAAAACTCATTACATTGTTTTCCTTTCTCAATAAAATATATTTTAAGGAGGTGGGCCTATTACAGAGTTATCTGCTCTACTTGGGCTAAGGGGAACCCGTAAATAAAGATAAATACAATCCTTGCGGGCCATAGAAGTTATAAAGGCGCTAAGTGGGGGGGGGGGGGGCGGAACGTCGACTAAAGAAATATTGGCCATTCATCACACGCCGTAGGCTGGCAAATCGCCCCTCGCCTTTCCCGAGCTATTTTTGTACTCTACGAGGACAGAATTAGCACATTCCATCAGCAACTTTCGTTATGTCCACGTCTGTGCGTCTAGACACATAAAAATACAACTTCGCACAGTATTCTAGGACCTAGTCCAGCGACTCCACAGGTTCCTACCTATAGCCAGGACTCTCCATCTTATGACACACATTTATTGGACTGTTCAAAGTCCTCCTCGATACCACCCAGCCAGCGAAGTGGTAGTCTTATAATTTCTTCCATAGCCTGTTTCATTAGTTGCGTCATCAGCAGGTCCTTATCGCAGACTGAGTCAACATCCTGCTGGCTCCCATAAACCCTTTAAGAGGTCGATTCAGCCCCTACTCCATTCATTATGTAATTAGATTGTGTCTAGTTAAGATTTAATTTGTAAACTTAACGTTGTGTTTTTATCTAAATAAAGTGATCTTCTTTGCGAAAATATTTATTTGTCACTCTAGGATTTACGAGAGAGCCGTCTTGGAGCATCATCCCCCCCCCAAGGTATTGTAGTATGCCTTTCAGCACTGCTTCAGCAATGTCAAAAACAGCCTCGAACTCTGCACTGGTGCAGAATCCCAATCGATCCTCTATATGTTTCAGGAACATGTCCCGTTTTTTATACCTGTTCAATAACCAACATACTACAGACAAACACTACATTTTAATATTTAATATTGTATGAATGAGTGAGTGAATGATGAACTGTAAATATGGTATGAATGAGAGCATTTATCTTAATTACTTATTGCCTTATAAAAGGCAGATTGTAATTTTAGCACAATAAAGAAATTTAACTAAAAAAAAAAAAAAAATTTTAAATAAAAAAATTGTATAACTAGATCATATACAAATAATTTTTGCAATGAATAGCATTCCAATAACAGGATGAAGGTGCTGGTAGTTGCTGACATTGTTGGCCAAGCATAAAACAGTTCTAGGAGGCAAGCAATGATAATTATTCATCTACAGAACACTACATATATATTCTTCCCTCTTTCTTAGAAAGGCACATTGCATTGGATAAATTTCAGGTAAAAAAAGAAAAAGTTTTCTTCTGCTATCTAGTTGCACCATATATAGGATTGGCAGACTTGGTTTCTTTCGGATTAGCAAGCTATCTAGTGAAACAGTTCTGGTTTATTATTTTGTAACCTGCCATAGATCCAATAAGGTCCCAGTACCTAGACATTTATATAAATATCAGCCGGTAAGACACTTTTGAAAATCGATTTACCGACAACTACTATAAGCAAATCATGAATATTTGAATATTGAAAGAACTAAATTATTTGTGGAATCAAGAAGTTTATAAATATACTACCCATTAACTCTATCTATTTTTATTCAGTATATATACTCAGTATTTATACTTTAAAAATAAATTAGTGAATTTGTTAATAATTTTGCATCATATGTATTAAATTAATACGAATATGATAGTAAGTTATTTTTTTCTGGCGTTTTTAGTGTAAAAATAATCAGCTAACATAAATCAGAACTTATTTAGAAGCTGAAATATTATTTTAATATAATTGAAATTGGTAGGCTTGCGTATTATTTTCATTAAATTCATTTCATTTAGATATTAAAAAAAAAAAATTATTCATAAGGCTTTGTTTTATTAACTGCTTGAAAAATGCTTTGCAAAAAGATGCCCTAAAGCAATAAACTTATTATTATTAACTAGTACTGATTTCATCTGCAAACAAATGAGTTTGTGGCATTTATGATTTTCTAAAAATTAACTGTAACCCTGAAGTAGCATCGTTTTGAGGGTGGCAGGCTATGTTTTGTTTCAAATTGGGTATCTATCCAGATTAAACTAGTCACAAGTTTTATCTGTAAACTAATCAGTTAATTTTTTGGTTCTATTAGGGTACTTCATATTTTCTTAAATTAAAATTTATTTGTACTTATAATAAAAATTAAATAAAAACTGCACTCTTAATCAAGAGCGATGAGGTTAGTTGTTATATTTTTTAGGCTGGATGCATTGCATATTAGCATAAGGTTATTTTTATTGCATAAATAAGTTCATTTGAAGCAGTATTTTGTAAATACCTCTGCCATTCAGTTATATCCTAGACCAGCGACAGAATGGTTTTTTTTTTAAAAAGAGCCAAAAACCAGCCTACACGAATCATTGTGTGGGTTTGCCAACAAGCAAACTATTTGGGGTGTGTGAGCAATAACTATGGATTTTCGAATCGACTAGATTAAACTTGTACAAGTGACAACCGTTAAAAAATCATTTTTGTTATTTGTTTGACTGCTTTAGAGGGCAGTCATATTTGAAAAGCATCGTCTGTAGCTACATATGACTGTTCTCATACTCAGCACATCCAATAAACTCTTTATAGTGAAGAATGGAAACTAATCAAATCGTTAATAAGATTAACAATTATTATTAATTTATTTTGAGGTCTGTCAACAACTGTGTTCCACTTCCAATTCAGTTTGTCTTCTTGAGTCACTCCTGAATATGTCAGTGCTTTCACCTGTTTTAATATTTTTATAGGTTTATCTTGTTTTGGTTTTTTAATTTTTATGGAAAAATGCTATAGAAATTAATTATTGACTTAAAATGTAAGCCTGTGTTTTTGAGCCCATCTTTCTGCTATTGAGGTCAGCTAATTTGGAATTGTGTAAATAGTTTTATTAAGATTATAATTTTGAGTATTTCAATATTATGAGGAAGATTCAGTGTAATATATTTCATAATTATGTAAGATGTTCTACCATGCAAGTAATTAGCAATAATTTAGTACAAGTTGCATGGACAATCTATTTTATTTAGTGACTTTATAATTGATAGCCACTGATCATATTAAAATTCACCCTGTATATCTACTGAAATAAAAACAGTGTGAGGTTTTTGAATTTGTGGCTTTGGTAATTAATTATAGATTAGTGTTGTGTAACCTGTGTGTCTGAATTGATATTCATGTAAAAAAAGAAAAGTAACTTTATTTGCAGATGTATGAAAATTTTCTGTAACACTTTACCACCACTCAGAATTAAATATATTGGTCTGATAGATGATGGTGAAGGTTGATCCATTCTAGTCTTATTAAGTAAAACTAAGCTAGATAGCTTTTATTTTTCTGGGAAAACACATTTCTCAAAACACTCTTTCATTAAAATGGAGTTACGAACATTGAGAAACAAACAAAAACATTTTTGTGAATTTCACCATTCCTCCTGTTTTTACTTGTTTCTTTTCTATTTAAAACTAATTTTTCCTTGTTCTTGATTGGTAAAAGTTAATTCATTCACCGTTTCTGAATAAGTTGTGGCCAATTCAAATAATTTTTTATTCGATGTCTATTCATTAGATTTAACTCGGTGTTCAGATTTTTAAATTTTATTCATTGTGAAATGTCTGTACTTTCCTGTCAAAAATGTATAGGGCTACTATGTCCGGGGAGTAGTTTTTATTCATAAAAGGTAACATTTGGTAATTTCTTCCATATTATAACCATTCTCATCTATTATTGGTATTATGTGACTTATTTATTGTTTCTTCCAATTATTTTTGAAATACTGGCCAAATTTACCTTTAATAAAAAATCTTTCTTACTTCACTGTCTCATTATTATTATTTGTGGTCCCATTTCTGTTGAACGCAGATACATTCTTAAGTAAATTCAAAATATATTACTTTATCTGTTTTTTTGGCAATCCCCAAACTATATATTTTTTAAATTATTTTCATATTTTCATGATAGAGATATTTGTCTGTTTATCTCAGAACAAATGTTTTGATTCGTGTTCTATTTACTTTATTTTGGCACTTCAAAGTTGGTTTCTGGATGAAACTTTTACTTGATTAATTTGGATGGTCAGGTAATTCAAAAATATAGTTTATAACCACAAATAAGACGCACTTTTAATGCCTGATGTACATCCAAAGTCCCGTTTAGACCCCAAAAATTAAATGATGTATTCGTACGTAGGTATTAAATGTATACGTGACTGGCTGATTGAAAAAACAAATTAAAAAACTTTGACTACATAAGGTGTACTAATATATTTATAAGTTTACCGATAGAAATAGCCCATTAAATATCCCTGTGGTTTCGATTATGATGTTTTTTGTCAACTCTGGTTGATTAGAATCATTTTATTTTCTTGAAAGGACTATCATCAGACTGATGTGGTGCATAAAATCATATAAGAAACTAACACACTCCACAGTGGTTTAGAGAATCATCTTTTTTAGAAAAATACCTGTTGAATTCGATCAGTGAACCATCTTATCATGATGATTTAACCATAATTATGTAATCTTATTTAGAATTAAAGTTCTGACAGTGATTTTTATTTTTTTCTTGATTAATTTTGATGTCATTTCAAAACTGATTATTTATATTAATTAATATCACTGTCTCTGAAGCCTGGCTTAAACCTAATATTCCTTTCTCATCTGTCTCCCTCCCAAACTATACCTTTCTTCGCCACGGCCAAGTTGGCCGGATGGGCGGTGGTGTAAGTACACACATATACATGATAGTCTGAAGACCCGAATCCTTGACCTTCCCCCCCCCCCCATCCAACCATCCATGCATTTAGTTCCTTATTGATGAGATTACTTTCAACTGCCTTCCTATCCTGTATGCTGTAGTGTATTCTCCTCCACATGTGCCTTTTGAGCCATTTTTTTATTCAACTGTCTACAATTTCATTCCTCTCTACTCAAATATTATTATCTCTGGTGAACTAAATACTAACCTCCTAACGGATTGCCATGACAAGCACTACTTAGAGGACCTGTTCATTTTGCTCCATCTCTTCATATCTCTTTCCAATCTGGTTTTCATCCTGGTTACACCACGCAATCTGCACTATCACTAGTGACACTCATGCTGCTATTGATCAACCAAAACTAGCAGTCCTTATTCTCCTGTATTTCTCCAAATTGTTTGACACCATAGACCACTCAGTCCTTCTTTCCAAGTTAAAATCATTAACCTTTTCCAATAGCACTATCCTCCACTTGAAACATTTCTCTCTAACCATTCTCAAGCAGTTACTATCTCTAATCAACCCCTATCTGCTTCCCTCACTCTTTCCTCATGCGTAACCTAGTGATTGAGAATTTCTCCCTTCCTTTTAGTTCTTACATAAACGGTCTCTCTTAACTCTATTCCTCCTTCCTTCAAGGGCTTTGTTTGCCTTATTTGATCCTATAAGTTATTGGGTACACAAAAACTTGATATGCCAATATGATCAATTCCTGATGCTCAATTTCCTCAAACTGTCTACTACATTGTTACCGTTTCCACATGAACAGTCAGATAAAAAACTGTTGCTTCAGACAATTGTTGAAAGTAAAGCCTCTCCCCCGGGCTTGACAATGGCACCGAACTCAATCTTACTTTCATATAAACATTGTAACTTTTTTGTTCATAGTTTCCTTTTAGCTACTACTAATTTTTACTTAATGTTTCATTGCAGGTGACTGGACTCCCTAAATTTGTCTGGTAAATCGTTTTTCACTGGAATTTCTTTATCATGGACAACCCCTCACACTTTTTTCCTGGATTAAATATACTCAGGTAACCAACTTTTTATTTTAAATATAGCCATTAAATTATTGCACATTTCAAATAAGTATAAAAATGTTCATAAAAAGTCCTATATAGGATATGTTGTTTTATTTTGGTTGTTCAATGCTATGTAATAACATTTAATGTAACATGCAATAACATTTCGAAGTTCATTCCAAGGGGTCTGTAACAGATATCCTCCTCAGATAGAAAACTCGATGACTGGTTATCACAGAAACATCATTGGACACTGAAAACGTCTGCTCAGTTAATATCATGTTCTAAAACTTTTAATTTCCTAAAATATTCTCATTGATCCTTTCCATGAATGAATGGATTAAATTTTTTTGACGTCTAACAAAATAAATTATACTTTGACATTAGTTAGAAACCTACATAAGCACTTTTTGGATTAGGATTACTTTTCCTGATTTCTAACTTTTAGTTGAGAACTAACTCTATGCTAAGCACAGCCATAATATCTTCTGTAAATGGTGAAAGCGGTATATATTTCTAGTTATGCTTAGTACTGCTTCCTGGATTAATTTAACCTTTACTGGGTATTCTCCCTCCCTCCATCACTCTCTTTCCCTCTCTCTCCCCCCTTCCCCCCTCTCTCAATGAAAACAGATATTTTTTTTGATAAAATTGAATTTATCACCTATATTGCCCAATTGTCACCCTGTATAACATAATTTTATTTTTTTTTGGGGGGACTTTAATCTCAGAAAAAAAATGTATTATTTATTCATCTATCTTTAATTGAAACCAGGAAAATATTGTCAAATGTGTAAAGTGGGATGAAAATGTGAGGCACTCTTCTTAAATTTGACTAATTACTATGTATTTATGTTTGAATAGGAGTTGATTATGGACCTATAAGAAGATACCAATGAGGAGATTAACTGCAATAAGGTATGTAAACTAGATATACCCTGTCATAATACAATGCTGCTGATATAGTTAATTTTACTTGCTTTTTTTGTAGTTTCACTTTTACTACATTTTTACTTAAGAGTGTGAATTTACCATTATAAATTGAATATCATTTGTTTGCTGACAACTTCCAAATTTACCATTTTTTAATTGTGCCCTGTATTTTTTACCCTTTAATCTTAAATAAAAACTACAAACATACTCTACATACAGATATCCAGTCACATTTTCAATAGGCTGTCCAAAATCCCTTGACTATTGATGTGTTCTAATTAAAATAAATCACTGACTAATTGACTTGCTACAATATTAAACAATTAATCATTAAATTAATACAGTCAAAATTTCCTACAAAAACCTAGAACTTTTAATCAGGAACACTTTGACTTGGAATCAGCATGCCACTGCCAATTCAAAATAACAATCTTCATTTCCTTAATTCTATTAAACAAACTGCGCTAATTGTTAAATTAATAAAAGTATTTGATTATTGGGAGTTTAATTTTTAACTTTGCACGTACTGTTTAAATCACTACTCACTTTGTCCTCTACTAACATAAATTAAAAGTGAAACAAAAAGCCTGGACTCAATTACTCACATTTTTAAACACAGTTGGCATTTTCCCAAAAATGTTAATTTGTATTTAATGTCCTCTTTTAAAAATATTAAATTTTGAGAAACGGCCAAAGATCCTGACTTAATGAATATCTATATAGAAGTGTTTATACATAATATCAAATAGCAATATCTATATTGCATTCTATATAAACTGGTCCAAAAGAGTGGCACACTTAAAATAATTCAAATATTTGCTTCCTAACAAAATTATTTCGGCGTTCAATTCTTTAATTAATTAATACTAAATGTTTTCAGTGATAAGATATGAATATAAATATGAAGGAACCCCTCAAGAAATGTTCAAAAAATTTATTTAAAAATAATTGTACAGAAATTTCTGATTACAAAAAAAAAATCTTTTGATTAATAATAAAAAAATATGTTTTAGTACCGGATAATTACTCCTTACTTGAACCACTACCTCAACTTTTGGAGGAATTCTTCTTATCAAATTCGTTGCAACCTCTTGATTCATATCCTCCCAAGTCTCAACTAAAGAAGTTCTTAACTCATGTAATTCAAAGAGGAAAATTGACCTGCTGCCTTCTTACCTATCTGCCAAGCTTGTCTCACATGTGCTCTATAAAATTTAAATCCAGGCTACGAGCTGGCCACCTCAAAGTCAGTATACCCACATCATTTAGGTATTGCTAAACAAACCTTGCTGCGTGTGGTTGTGGATTATCCTGCATGAAAATTAATTTTTGCCAATAAATGGTGCAAAAGGGATTGCATACTCCTGAATAATTTCCCTCACATACAAATCAGCATTACTAGAAGGCCTGCAGAAGATGTAGAGCTCTGTGTTTGCTGTCAAAGAAATTCCACCCCACACCATTACTAAACCACCTCCGCATTGAACTCTTCCAGTGACATTACACTCAGGGTTGAGCTCACCACCCATTCAATAAACTCTCATCCCTCTGTCTGGTGTATAAAGAGAAAAGCAAGTCTTATCTGAAAACAACCATTGCTCCAATCGTTTTCAGTCCACATAAGTTGTACCTGAGCAAATTCCAAACAAGCTCTATGATGTTCTCTGGTCAATAATGGCCCTGATGCTGGTCTCTGAGGGTTTAACTTCACTTCACTAAGTCTTCTTCTTACAGTTTCTGCACATATTGATACTTCCCGAGCTGTGCAAAGAAGTTGAGCAGTCTCAGTAGGGGTTGAAAACCGATTCTGAAGCATGTGGAGTACAATAAACTGATCATCCCTTGGCTCAGTCACCCCTGTCACTGTGGCCGACCTGAACAAGGTCTGCATGTGCATAAACTTGTCTCACAGTAATGTGTAATTACTCTCTGAACAGTATTTTCGGATAAACTCAATGCACGGCCTGCATAGCTTTGGCTTTGACCCTCTTCTACTAAAGTAACACCTCCGACTACTTGCTCGAACATAGAGAAAACCTTTTCCTAAATTTTTAGAGTTGCTACACAAGAAATCACCATAGCAAATAAAGATAAATGATGATAAAAGTTTTAGTTTTTGTTTACCCAATGACATAAAGGATTAAATAAAGTAAACAAAGCCCTTTATTGAAAACTAAACAAGTCACTTCCCTTCAAAAATTATTTTTTAATATTCTTTCTTCAATTTTTTTTGCGGGACAGACTTCAATTTCTTTATTATTTTAATAATCTCAAGTTGGGTTCTGACATACTAAACACTCATACATTTAACCTAAATTTGACTAATTGTGAGTACCCAAGTTTAAATGTTCATAATTAATGTTAGATATAAGATTATTAATGTTTAGAATAGTTTGAGATTAAATTAGATTAAAAGTACAAATGTTAGTTTGTTCGAACCCAACCTGTGAGTTTTAATTAGGTATTAAAAGAATAGTTAATTCAAAAATAAATCAATGATTAAGAAATCGTTTATTATTATTCTATCAAATTCGTTCAATAATTCTGTTTATTGATTAATTTATTAATACACATATGAAATTAGAGATGCTTTAACTACTGCATTCCTAAAGAGAATAATTAACCATACTTTTTCACTATGAACATATTTCTTTTTTTTGATTTGGAGCATCAAGACAGTCTTGGGAATGTAACAAGTCCTACACCCTTTTAAATTATGTTTTCACATGTGTGTTTTTCTTAATCACACTCTATTTTCTCTACAACCAAAATTCTCTTATGACATACTATTTGGTAATGTCTCATTTTTAATAGATATTTATATATGTTTATAAATTTTATAGTCATTATGTTTCTTTTTATTATTTGTTTGGAATGCTTCAAAATGATTCTTTTAAGTTTTCCTTTAGGTTATGTTGAAAAAGAGACATGTGGTTGTAAACCAAATTGTACCATGAGAAAAAACAAGCTTATTTCTAGTTTTTGTTAAAATAAGGTTAATGTCTCATTTCCAGTATAAAATGTTATATGATTGTGAATTTGGTAATTATTAAGTTTTGTATTTATAATTTTTTATTTGTTTGGAATACAGCCAAAATGACCCATTTGGTTTATCTTGTAGGTTGTGTTAAAATAGGAGAAATTTGTTGAAACCCAAATAGTGAAATATGAAAAACAATCTTTATGTCTTTTAGTTAAAATAAGGTTAGTGTATTTTCAAGAATTATCCATAATCTTTTAAGTTGTTATGTATGAAATGTAAATTATATCAAATAAGACTCATGAGGTGAAAATGATTAACAAATTGTAATATAAAATGTTATAATAATGTTAAGTTTAAATCTTAGACTTGTTAATAACAAGTTGGGAAATTAAATTTTTTTTTAATGTGAGTATGAAAGTTAAATAATGAAATAAATAAATAAAAATACCTCTTTTTAAAGAATTATGAATATATATATATATATTATCTGGAATGAGGAGAAAATGTAATGTTAGTCTAAATATTAAGAAATATTCAAGTTATTATTATTAATGTTAATATTAAGAAATATTAAAGATAGATATTAAGGGTTAGATTCTGCACACGGGAAGATAAGAGAAAGTGGGGATAAGAACATGGACCAATAGGGAGAGTCCTTGATAAGAACTTTGGTGGAATTGTTAAATTATTGAAATATTGTATTAAAACTAGATATTCTTATATATTTGTAACGAAGGGGTTATTTGGCGTCCCCATGTTATATATTGACGTACATGTCATATATTGACGTACATGTCATATATTGACTTACAACCCTGAAAGTTTCAAGTAAGTATTAAATTTTACAGGTAAAATTTATTAATAATACCCTGACCAGTAAATTTACTTCCATACATATATATTATATATTTACATTAATTTATTCCACATGATAATATTTAACTTATAATTTATTACTCTTAATCTCATGGTAGGTTCTTGACAATCAAACATTTTTATCAACATATTATTTTTAGTTGACATACTTTCTGAAACTGATTTTGGTCAATTGTAAATTGTGTCCTGTTTTTACTATCAAAATTTTCGTGTAATGTTCTTAATTTTGAGGGCCCTCATGCTAAATATGCCTTGACTACTGCAAACTGCAAAATCTGCATTTCAAAATATAAAGCACTCCATCATCTGTCCTCGACCTCTCTTCTCAAACAACACTAACTAGCCAATGGCGTCTATCTCTTCCTGCCCTCATCACAAAACCTCCACGTAATAGTCGACTAGGACATGCCCAAATCCAACAGGCAGTCTCTGCCACATCACATTTTACTGCACTTGTTTGAATTAAACTTTTTTATACAATTATTGTCCAGCATGACAACCGAAACCTCCTCAAAAATAACATTACAATATATAATAATGGGAAATATTCCTAGGGCAGAGGGACAATTTGATTTACAGATGGGAGAATACCAGAGCTGGTTCATGTGCGGAACAAATTGCAAACCTCAAATCTGTTCATTCATATCCCAAACTTAGAAGTAGACAGTTTGTTATGATCTTAGTCGATTTTAAGAAAGCCTATGACTCCATTGATCACCACCTTTTTCAAATTCTGTGAGAATTTAGTTTAGACAACAGAAGAAGGAAGATCATCAAGCAGACACTAAGCAACACAACATCAAAAGTAAAATTTTGAGGAGAAATCTCAGATGCCTTTGAAGTCAGAACTGTGGTAAAGCAGGGAGATGGACTTTCACCCCTACTCTTCAACTGTGTACTCGAGAAAGTTATTTGTGAATGGGGCAAGGAAATGAACAACACAGCAAATAAAAATGGTGGATGCTCTGGATTTTTTACTGTACTAGCTTCTGATTATGATCCAACCTCAAGTATCAGTTTCTTAGCAAGCTTGTTTCTGATCAATTACTTGCTATTAAGCTATTCTTATCTCACATCTACTAGTAAGCTCATTTCAGATACTCAAAGTGAAGCTATCCTGGTTGCTGATTTCCAGGAGTGGAAAGTCTCAAAATTATGTGTGTGGTAATTTTAGCTTTAACTATGATATATTTATTTTCTATTAGATACTGTTGTATTTATGGTTTATAAATTAAGTCTCCAGTCATTAATATAATTAAGTTTACGAGCGTAACAACACGGTCACATGTTTATTATTCCTGGAGGTTCAACTACTGTTACAAACAGTGTTACCACACCTCCCTCCTTTTATTTAAATTCCAGATTAACAATTATGTACAACAAAATAAAATAAATTTTTAGAATATACATAAAATACAATAATAACAATTTAACTATTAAAGTTCATTCTTCCACTAATCTTCTAGGTTTAATAATTCGTCTTCCATATCTAGACTTCCATATATGAGGTAGAACTGGGTTATGGGTTTCAGAGGTGACCTCAGGGACTCTCTTGTGGATGTTGAGGTGATTGAGCTGGAACCAGTTGAGTCTCAGTATTCAATTCATCACTTTCTGTAATGTTATTTTCCAAAGTGGGATAATTATTTTGTTCTCCATTAATAGCAAAAGGATTTCCTGATTTCCGTAGATGGACTGAATTCCTAACTAATGTTTGACCATCCTCAGTTCTTATTATGTAGGATCTAGGCGCATTGTTAGATTTAATAATCTGGGCTGGCTCCCATCTCCTTCCTCTTCTATGGACTACACTTTCACCATCATTGAAACCTCTTCTCTGCTGTGATGTTGTATCATAGTATAGCTTAGACTTTTGCTGTTTAAGCTCCTTATCCTCCTTCACCCCAACGACATTTGGCAGAAGGTTTTCTTCAATAGTTGGGATGACTGTTCTTAGCTGTCTGCTCATCAGTACTTGTGCAGCACTTACTCACAATCCTGTGATTGGGCAGTTTCTATACTTCATTAATCCTAAATTGAAATCTTTTCCAGATTTGTAACATTTTTTCATGAGGCTTTTGCAAATACCAACTGCTTTCTCCACCATTCCATTTGATTGTGGATAGTGTGGGCTGGTGTTAGTTAATTTTATTTCCCATCCTTGACAAAATTTCTTGAACTCAAAGGATGAGAAAGGCATATTATCAGCCACAATTTCATCAGGTATTCCAAATATTGGTTTAGTAGCCTTGATTGTTTCTGATGCTGTTTTATATGCGATCTTTACTACATCAAACCAGGCTGATAAGTAATCCACAATTATTAGGTAGGAATAGTTTCCTAATTGGAAGAAATCCATACCGACCCGTTGATAAGGTCTTGATGGTACTGATAAGGCAATAAAGGTT
Organism: Acanthosoma haemorrhoidale; assembly: GCA_930367205.1. Lineage (NCBI taxonomy): Eukaryota > Metazoa > Arthropoda > Insecta > Hemiptera > Acanthosomatidae > Acanthosoma > Acanthosoma haemorrhoidale. The sequence continues at coordinate 28,653,186 of OV884009.1, read as the reverse complement.
CCTTTATATTTTTATTCCTATAAGTTTCACATATTTTACATTTTAATACATATTCTTCAATATCTGAGTTCATTTGCGGCCAGTAAAATATTTGTCTTGCCCTCGCTTGTGTTTTGCTGACTCCTAAATGCGGACTATGAAGCTTCTCTAACATTTCTTTTCTCAAGGAAATAGGCACCAACAGCTTTCGGCCCACAAATACTAAGTTTCCACTAACACAAATTTTATCTTTAAATTTGTAATATACTTTTATTTCTTCAGGTACATCTTTACTATTGGCAGGCCATCCCTTCATGTAGTACTGCACCAGGCACTGTAATGTCTTATCCTTGGTGGTTTCTTCTTCGAGGTGTGACCTGTAATTGATAATTAGTAGATGCTACTTTATGAACTATCTCACTAATCCAATCTTCTTCAGAATTGATGTTCTCCTCATTTTCACAAACTCTTGACAACAAATCAGCAATATATAATTCCTTCCCAGGCACATATCTCAAATCTAAGTCATACTTAATTAATTTAAGAATCATCTGCTGCAATCTGGGTGATGATATTTCTCCAACATTCTTTTTAATTAGAGACACAAGAGATTTGTGGTCTGTTCTGACACAAGTTCTATGCCCATAGATGTATAAATGAAATTTAGATGTTGCAAAGAAAAGACTTAATAATTCCTTTTCAATTTGTGCAAAATTCTTTTTTGTTGGTGACAATGACCTTGACGCATAGGATATAGGTTGTCCCTCCTGCATTAAACAGCATCCTATTGCATCCTTACATGCATCACATTTAATAGTAATTTCCTTAGATGTATCAAAATGTGTTAATACAGGAATTTTTGTAATTAATTCATTTATATTTTTTAGAAGCATTGAATGAGCTTCTGTCCAAATAAATTCCACATTACATTTCAAAAGGGTATGCAAATTAGAGGTTAAGTCAGCAAAATTTGGAATAAAATTTCTTATGTAATTAAGCATGCCCAAAATTCTCTGTAATTCCTTCTTATTACTAGGGTTCTCTAAACTTTTAATAGCTTCTGTTCTCTGAGGGTCAATTTTCATCCCATTTTTTTCATACTCAAACCCCAAAAATGTAACTTTATTGGTTTTATATTGAAATTTACTAGGATTAAATTTTAAATTATTTGACCTGGCCCTTTCTAATACTTTATTTAGCACTTCATCATGTTCTTTCTCTGTCTCAGTTGCAATTAAAATGTCATCAAAATATATTATAACTCCAGGAATATCTGAAAATATGGAAGTGTTTACTCTTTGGAACTCCTCAGGGGCGTTGGATACACCGAATGGGAGTCTGAGGAATTTATTGCACCCAAAAGGTGTTGCAAACGCACACAAGTTAGACAATTCTTTGTCAATTTTAATATTATAAACGCCCTCCTTAAGATCAAGTAAAGAAAACCAACATTTACCTGCTAACTGAGAAGTTACTTCTTGCAAGGTAGGTATTAACGCAGGTGTTTTAATGATGGCTTTGTTCAGATCAGTTGAGTCCAAACATACTCGAAGACCTCCATCTAATTTTTTGATTACCAAAAGATTGCTGAGCCATGTCACAGTACAATCCACTTTTACAATAATTTTCTCTCTCTCCAAAAGATTTATAGCCAAAGGTACTCTTCTAGGAGGTCTGATGACTGGTGCTACAGATTTATCCACTTTAATGCGACACTTATAATTTTTTATCAGTCCAGTTCCATGAAATATGTCTTCATTTCTCTTCAAAACTTCTATTTTCTTTTGATTATCAACTGTAAGATCATTTATTCTTTTAATTAAATTTAATTTAACACAACCATCCAACCCCAGTAAGGGTTTAATTTTATTATTGTTTGCATCATCCATTACAACAAAACTAAGTTAGCAACTCCTCACATTATTGGCACTACATTTCAATTGAATAACTCCTAAAGATTTTAACTGATTGCCTCCAAAAACCTCCAGCATTATTTGTCTATATGTTACACATATTGTCAGTACTTACTCCCAATTTGAACAGACAGCTTATTGGCATTACATCAATCTCAGCTCCCGTATCACGCTTGAACTCCAATTCCTTGTTATTAATATTTAAATTTTGTGACCACTGTGAACTATCAATATTACAAATTTTCTTTGAGCTCTCAACTAATTCACAAGAGTCAATAAGGGAATCCGCATAGTCCTGTTCACTTTCATACTTATTTTGCTGCACTAAACTTATATTTTTCTTTTTTTTAAAACATGCAACTGCAAAATGATTTGGCTTATTGCATAAACTGCAATACTTTCCATATGCTGGACAATTATTGGCTCTATGTTTATTTCCGACACTGATAGTATACCGCATTGATATTGATGTTCACACCTCGTGATTCATGTATTTAGGCCTAAGATTATTATTAAGTTTCCTGCCCTCATCATTAGCTGAGTTATAATTAGATTTATTATTACCTCTTTTTAATCCATGCACTTCTATAGATTTCTCTTGTATTACTCACACTTGTTCCTTTGTAGTTTCGGATGCTTTTACAAAATCAACCACTTTAAGTAAATCTAGTTCACTTTCTCTTAATATTTTTTCCTGTAGCCCTTGATCTGTTAAGTGTAAAACAATTTGATCCCTAATTAAAGATTCTAACTGATCACCGAATTCACAGTTTGCTCCAATAGTGCGAAGCACTGTCACATAATTGTCAATAGTCTGACCATCAATTCTCAATGTTTTAAAAAATGTATGCCGCTCAAACAACACATTCTTCTTTTCTTTACAGTAGTTTTCATATTTAGTAATTACAGCGTCATATGTCAACGTTTCAGTAGATAGTCCAAACATATTAAAAATAGCCAAACCTTTATCACCAATCAAGTTGAGTAAAATTGCTAATTTAACTTTATCTGCTTTTTTATCCTTTTCAGTTGCTAAAAGATGGTATTCCAATTTTTCCAGTTTTCTGCAATACTACCCGAAAACGTTAATTCAGCGGGTGGTTTATACTCCCATCACACAACGCGGTTGGTTGTTACATATTATCACTATCACACTTATTCACGTATTCACTTTATTAAATAACTAGGACCCCACACCTGACACCATGCTATATTTATGGTTTATAAATTAAGTCTCCAGTCGTTAATATAACCTTATTAATATAATTAAGTTTAAGAGCAACAACAGGGTCACATGTTTATTAATCCTGGAGGTTCAACTGCTGTTACAAACAGTGTTACCACAGATACTATTTTATTTTGTTCTTTACTTTCTAAAAAATTTATTTATTGAAATAATTGTTACGTTTATTTTGAACAAAAATAATTTGAACATATATTTTTTGATAAATATAACTTTTATTTTCTTTAAAACGTATTAATTTTAACTGTTAAATAAAAGGTTTTTTTAACTGTTATTATTCAAATTTATGCATAAATTTTATTTTTATTTCAAAATGATTTGTAGAATAATTTTATTAATAGTAATAATTTGATAAACTTCTGTTTACTTGCTGTGTTTTTTTTTGCATTTCAAAGAAATAAATATTGTTTACCTAATTTTTTCTTTGTGTGTATATATATAAATAACGGTTATTAATTTCAGTGAAGGAAACAACACAACATAAACAATACTGAGTTTTTCTGTAACAAAAAGAAACAACATTGCAGTTTATTCTTTAAATTGTCATCCCCTTTTAAGGTTCCAACCACTTTAAGTAAACAATTTAAAAATCATTGTACTCTTTTTAAAACAATTTTGTATATTGATTTGAATATTTTTTCCAAAATTCTGTATGGTCCAATTCTCATTTCATGTATTTTTTTCCTATTTTGTCTGTTCCTATTTTCTACAAATACCACGTCTCTGACATTAAACTCAAAATCCTTCTTGTTGTTATCAAACAGTTTTTCATTGTAATTGTGTAACTACAATATTTTCCAGAGTGAGATTTCTATCTGTGAGTAACCCGCCTTGTGTTTTTTATTAATTTAATGTGTGTAAAATTGTTATATTTTTACCCTCTATTAAATGTGTAGGTGCAAAACCAGTAACTATACGTTCAGTTTCATAGTAATTTCTTGTGCTATTGTTGTCCATGCTAATTTATTTCTTTTTTTCATTTATTTTATTAACCAGTGTTTGGTTTAGCCTTTCATTTAGACCGTTGGAAAAACGTGCATTTGTTGTAATGAAAGCAATGGGTATATTTTTCTCATTTAAGAATTTCTTAAATTCCTTTGAATTTATTCATGGATATAGACCTGTCGTTATTGTACCAATCTCATTGTTTTTGGTCACGTTTTTAACAAGTTTAATAAAATCATTCACATTTTGTGTTTTCAATGCCAAAATATATGGGTATCTCATGAAATGATCAACTATAAGGTGTAAATATATTTTTGTAGATCTAGAACCTCCACAAAAACCTCCAATTTTATCAAGGGACATTATTTCAAAAGATTTTTAGCAGGTCCTAAGTAAGAAATCAGTCCAAATTTTTCTTGTCCTCTCGATTTATTTTTAATCCAAATATCACAGCTTGTGCAGACTTTCATTATGTTTTCTGTCAGACTGTATAAACCTTGGATAACGTGAGTGACTAATAATCTTAATTAACTATTATTAGCAACCATGATATTACTCTTTGAATTAATTTTCATAATACAACTTGTTATGCTACTACTCTTTATAATAATATCAGTAACAGAATTTTTTTTTTGTTGCTTGTTTTAGTTCTTACAAGAGAAAAGCTGAAAGGTAGAAAAAGAAAAGGAAGGTGTATGGGAAACAAACATAAGTCAATAAGTGATGAGTGCCCCCAACATAAATGTCCACAATAACAACAACAATGTGGGAGGTAGTGGCAAGCCTACCCCAAAGCGACCAATCAGGAGGGGTGGTAAACCACCACCTGATAGACCACAAAGAGCTCTCTTCTGCCTTTCACTTAAAAACCCTGTTAGAAAGCTATGCATTGATGTTGTTGAGTGGAAGTATCCTTTTATTTGATGTTCTGTATGTGTTTAATGTTTATGTTTATTACTTTCCTTATAAAAAAATTTATAGCAGTTTTCCCAATGAAGTCTTATTATGGCCTCTCCATGATTTTTTATTTATATTTTACATCCTATGTTTTACCCATTCAGGCACATTTTGAACAAAACTCAACAAAATAAAACAATGATAAAAGCATATGCATAGGCATATTTATTAGAATAAATAATACTCAAAAAAATCTCTAGAAGGTTTAAATTGTCTAATACATGTAAATTGGAAACTTAATCTACAATAACTCACAGAAAAACAATACCAGTCAATAAAAACATTAAATAAGATTCAAAATATCAAGTGAATTAAAATAAATAAATCTTTTTATTATGTGACTAAGTCCCCTAGTAATAAAATTAATGTAACCTAATATATGGCCACATTCTGATAAACTTAGGATTCCAGATAATTATCTTTTAAATAAATAAATTCTGATTGAATTACTAATAAATAATAAAATAAGAAGGTTTTGTGATAAGATATTCCAAGTGCCATAAAAATGGAATCAAAAACTGGGGGTGTGGGAAAATGACAAATACATGTAGGTATTGAGTTCCAATGGTTGTAGGCACAGGCAAGAAAATAGTAGTCAAAGAAAAGGGAGCTGTGTTCAAAGGGGTAGAGGTCTGATAAATGGGATCTTGGGTGTGTCTATGGATAGAGGATTTGAGTTAAAAAGATTATATATGTATGATGGGGTTTTAGGAGGTTAGGTAGAGGAAGGTTACAAGGAAGTATTGCCATTTCATAAAGTATTGCCAACCTGACTCATTATAGCGATGCGAACTGTGAGATTCTGTCGACTAAAACAACCAAATGATCCTAAAAACAAATAAAAGGGAACAGTTCACAATACTATCAGGATTATCCATCTTTGTTCATTTCCCCCCTTCTTATTCATAAGGAGTCAAAGGACATTTATAAAAAGTTCATAAAGAATAATAGTTTATTTTATAACATTTCATTTAATATGGTTCTACTATTATGGTAGAAAGGTATGCTACATAATTTTGTATATTTCAAATGTAAAATATTAACTTAATTGGCTAAAGAATTTTATGTAATGAAAATAATAGTTACCTAATACAAACAATGATTTATAGTAACATTCTTTGTTGTAGGGAATGGGTTGTTTTCTACCCTCCAGGTGGCTTCTATTCTTTGGTCTAAATCATGTGGTTTTCCCCTGCACCCGGGTCTAGTACTAAACTATAGTAACTACCCGGGTAATAAACTACCAAACTGTCAAAGTTTAACTCATCTGGCCACATGAATGAACTACCTCTTTTGTCCTGCACCCTGCTATTTCTGGCCACCACCCCCCAACCTAAATATCTGTTTTTTCTCAGTCTATATGGGATGTCGATCCCAGAAAGAAAGAGAAAAAAAAACAAAAGGTTTTTTCTCACAGGTATAAGGTTTGTTACATTGTGAAGTGAAAAATACTATTTCTAAAAACATTATTTAAATAGAAAACTCACATCCTTAAAATAAACTTAATGCTAACAGATAAATAAAATTTGATAATAAAAATATTGTTACAATACGTTTTAATTTTTCATAGAGATTCTGAGAGAGGCCATTGTAAACAACAAAACAGTAATCAAAAGGGGGAAGGACAAAGGAGGAAACAAGAAGTTTGCGGGTTTGTTGCGAGTGCGATTAAAAAGTTTAAGGAAGAAGAGAACTACTTAGGAACTCAAATTAAAAATTAAGTAGGTTCAGGATAGAATTGATAAGGGGATGGAAGCCTATGATAAAGGATTTGAACTTTTCAGGATTTAAATTCAGATAGTTGACCTTGGCTCAAGAACTGATTTGATTAGGATGTTCCTCAATTTTATGTGTAGCCCCTTGGGGGAATGTGGGGGATGGCAGGAAAGGTATATTTGTTGAGTGGTGGAGTTGGACACCTTGTTAAGGAGGTGGATGTTGGATTATTTTCAGAAAAAGGGAGAGTTGGAATTCTGCAGAGAAAAGATTTAAATGTGAAGTACAGATAGCAGTATATCAGGGATGCGGAGCTTTATGATTTTGGCTGGGATATCACCATGTAGCTTATCTATTTACAGTTAGATTTTTTGATAGTGAAATTAAAATTGATTGGTACAATATGGGAGGAAATGAGATTGTTATAATATTATGGAAACTAAAGGGAAAAAATAGAACTTGTAAGGTTGATAAGGACTAGAAATGGGAGTTATGTTTGTCTCGGATGATGTGAATTTGGGGATTTGCAGAGGGAGAGTTTTCAGATAATAATCCATTTGGACCGGTAATCAGGCCCGGATAAAAGGGATTGGTGGAACTCAAACTCCAACTTGGTAGCATTGCAGATAATATCCTATCTTTTACAGTAGTTGATATGGTATGTATTAAGGCTTGTGTCCCAAATCCTTTTATTTCTAATTCTTCTTGCACACATTATTATTACTGCCGTATATTTTTTTATTTCTTTAATTCATAATGTAATATTTATATGTTTTAATAATAACTTAATACAATTATTTTATCCTTAACAAAATTTCTAGACCTTTTGAATATTTAATTCTTCTTACAATTTTTGCAAACTGTGTTGCACTGGCTGTATACACCCCTTATCCATTTGGTGATTCAAATATCACGAATGCATATTTGGTAAGTTAAATTTTTATTTTTTTTTTTATTTCATATACTATTTTAATTTGTTTGTATTATCTAGTAGAATCCACATAGAGTTCTAAAACATTAAAAAAAAAGTATTATATGATCGAACTAAAAATCATTTGAATGTCTCTGTGGGAACAACATTGTGACCTTAAAAACACTATAAAGTTTTCTAAGGTTTAGGTTACATGACTGTAGAGGCTTTATCACTAGAGTTGGCAGTTTAGCAAGCAAAACAAAATTCGAGTTTCTTGATCAGCTTGATGAATTTAGTGTTCATGGACCAATCAATGACTATTAACTTTAATATATGGTCAATTATGATCTTGGTGAAATCTTTTACGATGAGATGCTTAGGATGTACCGTAGGCAGATTCCACAATGAATGTTTCAAGATCATCAAAGATGAGGATGTCCCCAAGTTTGTCTGTAAAAAATTTCTTGAATAGTTCTAACAAACCTTTTGCTTCATTCATGGTTAGTTTTTGGATTAGGAAATTACACATGTTGACAAATATTAATTATTTTCTTGAAGGTTCAATTTTTTTGTTTTCTATTGTCTACATTTCATTTCTCAGGCTCATAATTCCTTTTATATTATTTTTCTGAATGTGTGCATGAGGTTCAAGGTAAGAGTTAAGTGTTTTTAATCTAATTCATTCCAGTGGCTCTCAAAATAAATCATATATTACACAGACCTACAAGAAACAAATTTGTTTTTGATGCCAAGGATATTAGAACTGTTTTTAACTATATTTGGGGTGCTGAATCTAAATATGAAATCAGTTTTTCCCTACCTGCTCTACTTTTTTAGAAAAGAGTTTTTGTTTAACTTGCAGTTCTACAACAAATGTGTAGTTCTAACTCTGTTTTCTGCACTTCTAAATCACATATACAGGGATTGGTTCCTGTATATTTGCCTTATTGTCAGTCTGCTGTGTAGTTAGTTCCAGGAGAATCCACCAGTTGGAGTAACCATCCGGTAACTTAAGTGACCTTCAACATTTCAAGTAGAGTTGTGGTTAGTTTGTAAGTTCTCACCGTGCAGGGTAGATCGAACTTAGCCTCGTGTGATAGAAAGAGTTGTTATAAGTTTAACTTTAAGCACACTGTATTGTGTTTGTGTTGTTGAATAAAAATAAAATGAGTTCAAGTAGAAGAAGTTGTGTCATCACAGCATCCTGATGTGTTTTGCTACATATGTGGAGAATACGCGTTAATAGAAAACAGAAAAACTATTAGTGACTTTGTAAAGAGAACCAAGTGTTAGGCTTGGTGATCAAGATAAAACCTGAGCACTGCATCAGGTCTGTAAAACTGGTACAGAGCATATGCGACAGTGGGCTACTGGGAAAAGAAAAAGTCTGAAATCCGGCATATCGATGGTTTGAGGAAAACCCAAAAACCACTTTGATGATTGCTATTTCTGCCTAGTAAATATTACTGGAATGAATCAAAACAACTATAGCAAGTGGACTTATCCTGATTTAGTCTCTGCATTACACCGGTCTCTTACTCAAAGGAAGTGACGATCCCAACGTTTCGCCAGCTACCAGAGCTCTGTGAGGATGAGTGTTGTCCCTCTTAAGGGTGATCCCTTATGATACTGATGAAGGTGATAGTGATTATGAGGGGATGAATGTCATCAATTTGTCAAAGTTTCCACCAGGATGAGTTAAATGACCTTACTAATAATAATGATGTTACCTCACTAGAGATCTCAATCTGTCAAAAGAAGCTTCTGAATTACTGGCTTCCAGGTAGAAGGACAAACATTTGCTGGAACAAGGAACCAAAATTACTTTTTACCATACAAGAGAAAAGGGTCTGCTACCCTTCTTCTTTCAAGAAAACAATCTTACATTTTGTCATGAAACTAGAGGACTCCGGGAAAAAATTGGTCTTCCTGATTATTTTCCAGATGAATGGCCCCTATTTATTGATGGCTCAAAGCGAAGTTTGAATTGTGTTCTTCTACATAATGGGAATAAATCTGGTTCAATAACCATCTCCCAACGAAAATGAAAGAAGAATACAACACCACAGCTTTGGTATTGGAAAAGATCATGAACATCAATGGGTGATTTTCTGTGGACTTCAAACATTTTCTTTGGACAGCAAAGTGGCCACTCCAAATATCCTTGCTTCTTGTGCCTCTAAGATAGCTGAGACAAAACACATCACCAGGTTAGAAAAGAGTGGCTAAGAGACAAAACATGAATGTTGGGAAAAAGAATGTCATAATGACCCCTTAGTCAAACAAAAATCATCTTTCTTCCACTGCATATCAAGCTGGGCCTTATGAAGCAGTTTGTAAAGGCTCTTGATAATAACAGATCTTGCTTTGCATGTATAGGGGGGGGGGGAATGCCTCAGTTGAGTGGATAAAAAATTAAAGCAGGAATATTTGATGGCCCGCAAATAAAATAACTCATTGAAGATCCTGCCTTCGTAAATTCAATGAATAAGGCTGATCAAAAAGTACTTCTTTTGTTACAGTTGTCAGAAGGTTTCTGGGGGAACGAAAAGCTGAAAACTATGTTTAACTGGTAAATGAGGTGCTTAACAGTTCCAAATCCCTTGGGTGTAACATGAGTACTAAGGTGCACTATTTACACAACCACTTAAGACTATTTTCCTGAAAATTTAAAAGACACCAGTAAGGAACAAGGTGACAGATTTAACCAGGATAATAAAAATATGGAGGCCCGCTACCAAGGAAGATGGGATACGCACATGATAGCAGATTACTGGAGTTTAAAAAAGGACTGTGCAAAATGCATTCAAGAATGCTAGAAGTTGGTTTCGTCTATGACTTTTTCCTCTATCTTTCTATATTATATTTTTATTTGTATAATATAATAATCAACATTCCGTGTTTTGTTTTATTGGATCCATGGATTTAACTTAAAATAGTGTAATGTATATTTGACTAAAATGTTATATCTTAGAAATTTGACCTCTTAGGCAAAAACTAATGCCATATTTGAATTTAGGGCTTCAAATTCATATAAAATCAGCTCCAAATACTTCGGCACCAAAACACCAGTTGGCCTGTGTTATACTTAGCTTGATGCTGGATAACCATAAAACCCGAGCTAGTTAGCCACTTAAAATTACTCACAGAAATTATTCTTAAGACATTATAAGTATGGATATTTATATTATGTGAAAATTAGATTTTCATAAAAAAGCTTGATTGAAGTCTCTCCCAAAATATCCTTTGTTATTGATATTACATCCACAGTCGATGTTTTGCTTCCTGAGGACTGTCAATGATAGTATCTTTAAATTCATATTTATTCATTATTAAATGCCTAATTGATAACCTTTCTGTGGGATATGAATAATTTATATTGAATGAAAAACATTTTTTTTACACTTCCTAAAAAAACAAAAACATTTTTCATAACCCATAGGTTGCCAATTTGGTACATAACAAGAAATAAGTATGAATTTAAAAGCACCATTATTTACAGACCTGATAATGCCTGAGTAGGCAAAATGTCGTCTTTAAATCTAATATAAATAATAAAAGGTATTTCGGGAGACTTCAAGCATTTTTTGAAAAACTAATTTTCAAAGAATATAAATATCAATATTTCCTCTTCTGGTCATCTGATATGATTTGAGAATACACTTAAGTTCAATAAAATATTATCATCAAGATTTTGGAAATGGCATGTGGTTTATTTTCACATGGATCCTTCTATGCATTGAATTAATGTATGTTAGCTTGTCTCTGAGCTTATGATTTATTTATTTTTTACACTTTCTTATTTTTAATATATTATTAGCTGCTAATTTTCTTTTGTAATTCTTTCAGGAAAAAATTGAATACATTTTTTTGGTAATTTTTACTGCTGAATGCATCATGAAAATTCTAGCTTATGGATTTGTTGCACACGCAGGAGCTTACTTAAGAAATGGCTGGAACTTACTTGATTTCACAATTGTTGTTATTGGGTACGGTGATAGTTACAGATTTCTTTGAAACAAACTATTTTGTATTGATTATTATTTCCAAAATTTCCATTAATTTGACTTTTTATGTTTCAGAATGATAAGTACAGTTTTGCAAAACATAACAAATGAGGGATTTGATGTCAAAGCTCTACGAGCCTTTCGAGTTCTACGTCCCCTTCGTCTTGTTTCCGGTGTTCCAAGTACATAGTTTTCTTACTATATATATATAAATATATATTATATTTGATATATGAATTATGTGTCAATTCAATTAATAATATAAACAAAAAATTAATAATATTAACAAGTAATATTCATCAATTTGATGTTTGTTTAAATATGAGATTATATTTTCATTTTAAATATTAACAATAAATAATATTCAAGAAAACAATACATTCAAATTTTTTTTATTATACTAACAACTTATTTAAGATTTTAATTTCAATCTGAAAAGTCTTTAACTAGCTGATATTTACTAGTTAACACAGGGACTGTTAAACTTACAAATATATCATACATAAACGTTTGAAACAGGTGACTTTAGTCATGAATACTGGTAACTTCAACTGCAACATTTCATTTCTCTTCCATGGTGTTCCATTCAAGTCTCAAAACTGACTAATCATTTTTGTCGGATTTCATTCAAATGTCATTCATTGAAATCGGATTTGATGATTATGTGAAGTGTATATTATCAAGAAACCCTACATTTACCCATATGAGCATCATGTCAAAACCGCACAACCTTGGGAGGTTTGAAATTAATAAACTATTGCTTTCCTCCAGTGTCGATAAACGTGAAATACTGGAGGATGGAATAACAACAAGAGCAATAGGATACATAGAAGAGGAACATCAATGAGGAGTAAAATGGAACTGGATTTAAAACCTTGATTCTTCTTTCTAAGAGTTTTTTTATGTTATTTACAAAATATGTAACTCTGTACCTAAAAGAGATCATTGTAACTCATATAAATACTCTGTAAACATGTTTAATTGATTGTAATTTACATAATGATCACAAAATATTGTTGTGATATTTGAATTTGAATTTGAATTTGAAAAATTAGCGGGCATAAAAGGGCGGCAAACCACCCGTAGTTAACAAAAGAGGAGGTTATGAAAAACAAGATGGCCTTAGTAGTTGTTCAGCTGGTAACACCGTGAGATGATGTAAAAGGAGTTAGTTGTTCTTCTGCTGAAAGGATTAAGGTTAGTGTCCTTCCATTGGTGAGCTCATGAGGCAAATATAGTGAAATTGTAGAAGAATGAACAATTTTTATTAATAATGATTTGTAATGTGGAAGAAAATTAGTTGGAAGAATAATTTTATCCAGAGAAGAAGGATTGAAGAGATATAATTGGATAGGACTGACAGCGTGGCATACCAAGTTGGGGTAAAAGAAGCAAAAGACGTAAATAGTTAGTAAAAATCTGGCCAGTCGCGAGAGTTAATAATGTTAAGGTAAATTATAAAATTTGTTGATAATTTGTAGTTTTGTATCATAGATGTGATTGTGTATTTAAATAAGATGAGGGTAGATTTTCTGAAATCTGATTTTCCTTTTGCCAGAGTTTTCTTTTTATATTAACAAGAACCTATAAACCTCAGATAAATTTAAATTAATCAAATTAGATAAAAACCATAACAATATATACAAAAAAAGCAAAAATTGTGATTTTATTTGTACCTGTTTTCCTTCTTTTATTTATTATTTTTTTAGTCCATATGAAAAGATAATATATTATCTAAATATATAATCTAATCACATAATATATTTTTAAAAAAATTTGCTTGCTCAGAGAAATATGATCATCCCTGATGAGATATTTCAAAATTATATAATTTTCTAGCGACTAAAGATTAATCGATTATATCTGGAGAACAAGGATGGATGTGTGAAACTAGGTATTCTAAGCAGATTACACTGACACCAGTAAACTAATTAGAAACCTCCTAATTATGAACTATAACATCCATAAGTTTGCTTTTACTGAAGAGTAATTTCATATAGAATAATTTTAAATTAAATAAAATTATTTTTTTAGTTAAATTAATATGTTTAGATGAGAAAAGTAGGTATTAATTATAATTAATTAAAAATTATTCTCTAAAAACGTAGATGTTTAAATAAATAAAAAGAATTATTCTATGTATAATGGTCATTCATGCACAATTCAACCAATTCCAGCTAATTAAAAAAAATTAATAAAACAAATATTTTTTAAATTAAATTAATACTTTTACATGAGAAAGGTAGGTAGTAATTATAATTAATTAAAGATTCTTCTCAAATTACGCTAATGCCATTACACTATATTACGTTTTGAAGCCTCCTAATTATCATCTATATCCTTCACGATTTCGCTTCTGCCAAAGAGTAGTTTCATAGTATAGCATATAGTATATGTATAGTATAAGGCCAAAGTATGAATATCCTGTTCAAATTAAAAATAATGCACATCTACTAGTAGGGTCCTACATGTTCTCATTCTCCCTCAGTAATAATTCCTATATTTTGTCTTATGTATTTCATTACATTATTAGGGAACTTTATTCAAATTTATTAATTATTATATTTTGTTTGCTCAATATCACTCTGCTGATTTATTTTGATTTAGCACATATGTCCTCTATGCTTTAATACAAACCACTAACCACAGAAAAGAGACAAATTTTTTTATATTATACTTTATATCAGCTAGACAGGTTTCTTAGTAGCTTTCTGTTTCTGACAATGTTCCAAAATAAAGAATTTTTTTTCATTTATCTTCACATCAATATTCATTTTTTATAAAAGCAAACACAAATTTATTCATAAATTCAGTTTTATCTGTAATATACCTAATGTGACTTTTTTGTTTTATTTTAGGTTTGCAAGTAGTTCTCAACTCCATACTTCGGGCTATGGTACCTTTACTCCATATAGCATTGCTTGTGTTATTTGTGATAATTATATATGCAATAATCGGTTTAGAATTATTTTCTGGCTATCTTCATAAAACATGCTACTATAATGCTACAGGTTAGTATTATGAAATTCAGATTGTTCCCAACAATGCATATATCACTGTAATTATTACATATTTTGAGAATGAAAAAACATTAAATGATTGTTTTATGTAATGTGCTATGCCCTAAATATTGGTATATTTAGTAAGGGCTGAGGTAATTAAATAAGAAATCCATGATTTGAGTAAACCAGCAAGTACAAGTGCAGAGAGAGAGAGAGAGAGAGAAGAAGTGTTCACTTCAATTACCTGATTCCGCCTAAATAAAGAAACTCAGAATTTTGGCCTTATATAGGCAAGTAGATTGTTGTGCCTATGAGAGACCAGCTTACTACGATCAACCATGAAGGCCGTTATTCTGACCAATCAGGGTTGACTACGCCAGCGGCCCTATGTGTGCTTGCAGGAACTAGTCCTATCTCTCTATATTGACACCAGTATTTTATTTATAATTATATGGAAAAGTAGGTGGGCGTCTTCTGTTCTGTGAAGAGGGTAACTTCTATTTGCACATGGTGAATTTGTCATAATGATAGTTACTTAATTTTTTGTTAAAAACAATGAATGTAGTATCCCCATCTTTATTTTTAAAATACACAAAATTGTTTAAAAATTTGATAGTTATTTTTCTTTATGTAAAAGTTCAATTCTTGGGATGCTTAATTAAATGAATTTTTTTATGGCTGGGGCTAGTAATACTTAAGGTTTGTATTCGAATTTCCCTTTTTTGAAGGTGATTATGATTTATTAAATGAAACTACAACCTCTTTGTAATACTTTTATTGCCAACTATACTTATAAACTGTTATCGTTTCACTAATTCAGATATCATCAAGGACTATAATTATGAACTATATATTATATCTGATTTTATATTAATGAAAACAATACGTATACAAACTATGTATGTTTGAAAATATAATAAAAAATTAAATTTTAACAACTAAATAATATAATTTGGAATATTATGAGATATAATATATCAAACATAAAGATAGGAATAACTGTTGCTACAAATTTAGTAAAATAACAAACTTGAGATATTTGTTAATAAACAATATGATTAACATTTTTGCTATCATTAAATCATTGGTACCATAACTGTAAACAATTTTAAAATTATAAGGTAGTGGATTTGTTGGATACAAATGAACAATACTTAAAATTTAAACTAGCTTATAAATTTGATTTATATAGACTTGCTCAGAAAAATTGGATAAAGGATGAAAATGTTGAAATACAAACAAACCCCTATGGAAAGGTTTCATAATCAGCTGAATAATAATAATCTATATCTAATAAGCTGATTATGAAACCTTTCCATAATGGTTTATTTGTATTTCAAATTTTCATCCTTTTTCAAATTTTTCTGAGCAAGTCTTTATAAACCAAATTTATAAGCTAGTTTACACTTTAATTATTGTTCAATTATTCTAATCATATTCTTTATTAACAAATATTTCAGGTTTGTTATTTTACTGAATGCGTTGTATCAGTTATTCCTATCTTCATATTTAATATACCACATGTGAATGTATCTTATCAAACACCTGGAATGTAATTATGATTGTTCGTTAGACATGTAACTTTTATCATCTTTACATTTGTTTTCTCATCAAAAATCATTCACTTCACCACAAATCTGTGTTTCAAGTCTAAAATCATGGATTTTTTAAAAAATTGTCTCCATAAGTCTCACAATAACTCCTTTCCTATGCTACTACTTAATTACTTATCTACCAAATAATTATTTACATGAAACTATTCATATTTACAATATCATTTTCCAAGAAACAATTCTCCTCCTTATTCGCATCCAAATTTAGGATATCCTGTTCTACTCTTTTGTTAAAAGTGTTAGGCTACAAGTTTAATCTCAATTTTTTTTAAACTTAACCTACACTGCTCCACAAAAAAAGTGGTGCACTTGGATAAATTCAAATAATTCCTTCCTAATAGAATTGTGTGCATAAACCTGTCTCACGGTAACGTGCAATTGCTCTCTGAACAGTATTTTCAATGATGTTACTTAACAAAATGTTTTCTTGGTTATACCAAGTAATCTTTGGAACAATGGTCTTCAATCAACATCTATGTAAAGTTAATATGGGAGCCAAAAGCGTATAAAACAAGCACCCAAATCATGTTCGGAATGCTACAAAGGCTTGCTTGTCTTGGAATAACAGAGATAAGGCTCCACTCACTCTCTGTTAATGTGAATCTTTATACAACAATAAGCTGAAACCCCAATTTAAAACCTTCCTAGAGCCTTCTGAAATTAGAGAAGGAACTACAGAAATCTTTCTAACTTCATTGCAAGTATTAAAATTTTGGAACTATTATAGGGGCTATAGCTGTTGGTACAGGCATACTCGTACTTGGTTTGGTTGTTTGTCCACATTCCTGTGTAATAATAATAATGCATAATATTTAGTTAGTATACTCAAATTATAAAATACTTAATAATTCATTCTGACTAGAAAAGATGATAAACTGGAGGTAACCCACTCTCTCTCTGCCTTGAGTTTTAATACTTAGGGGTTCTAAACCCAAACTTTTTATTTCATTTTTAGATCAGATGATGGATGCACCTCATCCTTGCGGTGATACTGTAGAGACTGGTTTTCAATGTCCAAATGATATGGTGTGTAAAGATGGCTGGGCTGGACCTAATTTTGGAATTACAAATTTTGATAACTTTGGATTGGCCATGTTAACAGTTTTTCAGTGTATAACACTGGAGGGCTGGACTGATGTTCTTTATAATGTCGGTATACAGAAATATTATAATTTTATCTATTAACTATCAAGCCACTGACTTCATCAATATAACAAATTTAACTTTTTTTAGATTGAAGATTCATTAGGAAATTCTTGGCAATGGATGTATTTCATCTCGATGGTGATTCTTGGGGCTTTTTTTGTCATGAATCTTATTCTTGGTGTGTTGAGCGGGTATGGAAATTCATGATTAAATAATAGCATTTAATTATCTATCAATATTAAGAAATTTATCAAAAGTAAAAATAGTTATAACTATATAATTCATTGAACATTTAATTTGTTAATCATGTTACATGTAGCATGTTTTTAACAATTAATTAAAATTTAGGTAGCATCAAACTTCTTCTGATAATTGAGAGCACATAATCTTGAAGATTATGTACTTATGTATGCTGTATATATTTTATTTTGTTTTAATTGTTCTTTATTTTCTTAGACTCTCTAATGTTTACTATAATTTTTGTTATTTGTGCAAAGAACATTTTGTTATTGTTGAAATACCTTTTTCTTATGAAGCCATCTTCTGTTTAAATAACTCATTCCGGCTGCTGTATATCATGGACACTCGCTCACGAGAACACACGCACACTCACCACCTATCTTAGTTAATATTAAGTACACAAGTTATAAATTATTAGTAACAATAAAATAAAGCTCATATCAAACATTAAAAAATATTTTTCCGCCAACCAAAGTACCTCACTTCCACTTGGCCTCCTTCATTTGACAATCCATTGCAACTCCTTAGCCCAGGAGGGTGTGGAAAATATCAGCAGCCATTATTTGAGAGTTCTGGGAAAACAGTTAAATTGCAATGGTTTCTGGACCAACTGGACAAGGTTTCACATCACTGTGGTTCTGGAGGCCAATCAATCCATAGGTTACTGAGATGAGTTATCCTACAGTAGGGGTCTCTATTAGTTGGAAGGATAAATCTCAAGAAGCTACAAACTCATTCCAGTCAATCCTTAGGATCCCCAGAGAGGCCACCATAAAACACTCAAACGTAGTTTAAATGGGGGGGGGAGATTAGAGAGGTGATTAATATTTGTTAGGTTTTCTGTGGATGGAGGTGATCAATACTTGTCGGGAATGGCAATGGATCATCGGGTTAATTTTATTAATATTTCACTTAACCAATGGAACAACGAGTTTATGCAAATACTGTAATTTTATAGGAGAGACAAAACAAATATCTAAGCAATGATTAAGATAATCTTGGGTAATTAGAGATAAAGATGGGAGCTCAAAGGGAGAGAAGGAACAGTATATTTATATATAGGTATCATAAAGAGGATCAGCATTGTACTGATAAGTGGAGGTTGTTGATGTGGGAGCTGAAAAAGAGACTGAAGGTGCCTTTTACTAACCTTCAAGACAAGGGAAAGTACTCTACCTGATTGGGTTTATCTGGTACAAGAGCTTCTTAGGAGGGGATGGGCCCACTATGGAGTACATGAGGTAAGGAAGACCCTGACCACAATGGCTGGAAGATATCCATTGGTATCTGCAATTTAATAGGAATCTGATTTGTAACAAACAGAAATAAATGGAAAAAGCTGCTAGCAGAAGCCTTGGTGTATGTATATGCGTTTGAGTTAGAAATTGTCTTGATTCATACTTGCTAATGCCTACTTAAAATTTTCAAAAACACTAGGAAATACAAATAAATTAAATGTTTAGAGGGCAAGGAAGAACTATTTTTATCATCATGTAAAATTTATCATTTTAGCCTATAATTAAATAAAATAAAATTTTAAGTACCTTGTTAGTTTTGTGAAACTAAATTTTTTAAACAAATGACTATTACTGCTGCTTATATTTTTTTTCTCAAAATCTTAGAGAATTCTCAAAAGAAAGAGAAAAGGCTAAAGCAAGAGGTGACTTTCACAAGTTGAGAGAAAAGCAGCAACTAGAAGAGGATTTAAGAGGTTATCTTGACTGGATCACACAAGCTGAAGACATTGAACCTGAAGGAGAAGAGAGAAAACATTCAGAATCAAAAAGTAATAAATAATGCCATACTATAAAACTAGTAGTGTTAGGCTTTTGTTTTTAGACTAGATGCATTGCTGCATGTTAGCATAAGATTAGTTTTGTTATTTAAATATTAGAATAAAATAAATTGACTTAAATTTAAATTTAAAAACACAGTAGAACCTCACTAATCTGACTTCCACTAGTCCAACCTGCTCGTAACCCTTTCTGTGTACTAAATACTCTCGGAATCATGGGCTACCAAACCAGTGAGTTTACAAGGGGAATTTCTATGAAAATGTTAATTTCATTGGAAACCTACCCTATCCTTTCAAACGAAATTCTCTCAGTTTTATTTTGAACTTGGTTTAGTGAAAGCAAGAAGAGCTCAGGAATCAGTTTAAGAAAATTACAACTGATTTTTTTCAAAATTAATTTTTCATTTTTTAAAATTTATTATTATGTACATAGTTTTTTCAAGAATTACATACATGTACATAATATAACATATTATCTACTGTTTTATTTGTATTATGTATCTAATTATGTTAGACACTGTCTAATATATATATATACTTTTTACATGTAAAACAAATTATAATAAGTAAATAAAATAAAAAGTCTGGCCGATTCCACTGACAGTCTCAAGACCTTGTAGTTTATTAAGTTAAATTTTTATATTTTGATGTTATATTGTAGCTACTAAATTCAATTGTATATTATCATGTAAAGTAAGAAGCATGTAATAAAGAATTTCAATAAAAAAAATATATGTAAAACATATTTGTTTCATCCCTGGTTAATCCGACCTTTTAGCCATTCCGACCTACCCCCTGGTCTTGTCAAGGTTGGATTAGGGAGGGTCTGCTGTATTTATTTTTTGCATGGATATGAAGCTTTTTTTCTCACTTAAGTAATGAAACCTCATGTAGCTTAATTAGTCATTTTTCAATATTGTTTATGGATTTAATAATTAATTAAAATGTTTAGTCTAATTTGAAATTCATGTATGTTCTCTGATTGTGCATCCAAGTAACATCATCTAGTTCATTATTTGCATAATTTATTAGTCAATTCAACATCAATATTTAATCAATATCAGCTTTTCAATTCAAATTTAACTGCATTAATGTGATGGTGAGGACTAATTTTAATACCCCTGTAAGGGCCTTATTGGATCCAGGGGGGAAGGAGGGGGGGGTTGCCAACACATATACAACCAATGTTGTCCCCAAGATTTCAGGAGATACATTCCTCACCCTCTTGGAGTCCACTCCTTTTGAGCTCATCAATTTGCGGTGCTCAACCCCACAATTCTTTTCTTGAGTGAAAGGTAAATGCTTGTGAAAAGAAATGATAGATTAAAAGTTGAAAAGAGGAGGATTCAGTTTTTTTTTACTGTTTCTGAACTTTTATAATCATCCCCTACAGGGTTAAATCAACAGAAGTCATGGCTAAGCTCAAGCAAGAAACTCTTCTTTCATTCAGGTACAGGGCGATCATCTTTCATCTGTCTGTATCTTCCACAACAGAGTTCGTTGTTCAGATAAATAATTCGTTGATCTAAAATTCTAAAGGTTTATTTCACAATACCTTAAAATATGCTGATAATTTTTGTGAAAATACAATAATGGCGAGTAAAAAATTAAAAAAAAAAACAATTGGTCTTTTTCAGGTCTATCAGGAACTAATTTGCCTGAGCAATTGGATAAATTAAAGAACTATTTATTTTCTATTAACTTAAAAAAGGAGTTTTTCCTACAGATTGCAAAGTTTTCAAATTAAATTTTTTTTCAAACAGAAAAATATTTGTTCTAAAAATTTTAATTCCACACATATTTCAATTTTTTATACAAGTATTAGGAATACTTCCTCTCCTTTTCCAGTAGGCCATCATAAGTCTTTTCCCTGCTTTTGACACGTAATATCGAAATATTTTTGATATTATGAAATAAGTTATTAAGTTTTCATGTTTTACAATCATAAATCCAGTCAATAAGAGACAAGGCCATTCAGTCTGACTGCTTTTAATTAAGTATACTCCTAACTGGCAAAAATACCCTTAAGGATCCTAAAGAGTGTTTAACTTACCAGTGGTCCATACTTGGTGAATTTTGGGATGATATCGAGGTTTACAAGTTCAAGCTGTACAGAACATTGGTATCTCTATTTATGGCATACAGGGACGAAGCTTGGACACTGGTGGTAATGAAAGTGAATGCCCTGTATGCCTTTAAGAGAAGAAGACACTGTCCTGGAGAAGGAATAACACTGTCAACTTCATCAAGTCTCGGGGTTGGTTCTAATGAGGATACACAGGGGATGTTGTCTGTAGAAGTAAAAGAGTTGAACCTAAGAACTGTCAGATAGTTGGAGTGGAAAATGATCTGAGTAATATAAGCATGTAAGGTTAAAGTTTGAAAATTGAGGACAGGGCAGCCTGGGGTTGTTTAATTGAGGATATCATAGCATGTTCATGGCTCTAAAGCGCGCCATATTGCTATTATTTTTTATATCAGACTTCATTATTAGATGGGAACAAAAGCCGTTTTGTGAAGCTTAGGAAGTAAAACAAACATGTTGAAAAAGTAGAATAAAAAAATTAAATAAATTGATCAATATTGTTTATCCCTTCCCCGTAATGAATAGCCTAATTTTTTTGTTTTTTTTTGTTTTGGGGTTAAGATAAAAACAGGGAAACAGAATCTGCAGACAGACTTGAAGGGGATGATGGAGAAAAGCAAGACACTTGGTTTGTACAAAAAAAGAAAAATTTTGACAGGTAAATTTGCTATATCATATTGTAATATTGAAAAATAATTATAAGTCTTTGATTTCTGTTTACATGATTTTCATTAAAAATTTTAGAATAAATCGGCGGATGCGCAAGGCATGTCGAAAAGCTGTTAAATCTCAAGCATTTTATTGGCTGATTATTATCCTTGTGTTCTTAAATACAGGTGTTCTTGCAACTGAACACTATCACCAACCTGAGTGGTTAGATAGATTTCAAGGTAATTTTACTCTTAACAATTAAATTAAAAATTATTATTAGTTATTGGATTTGTATACTAAATAAAATAGGATTTTTCTACTTTCTTTCAATTTACGTCAATGTGCTGCCTTCAGTACATAAACAGTCAGTTTTTTATGGCAGGGGGGACTAATAATAAAGTCAAGTTACTAGCCCATAAGGGAAAGTCTGGCATTCTGGTGACAAGTTAAAAAAAAAAAAATAAATAAAATACCATAAATAAAAAAAAAGAGAAAAGAAAGGGGGAACTTCAGCAGGAATTAATGAAAAAAAAAAAAAAATACAATCAAATTTATTCAATTACTCATTCAAGTAAAGAAAGTTTATACACCAAAAGTATCCCATAATCGTTCCAATAGGAATACCTTGTGGGATTCTAGCTATTTAAATTTATTATGGTTAATGACGTACAAATTTGTTTTAAGAATATTCAATTCTTAACACTATAAACAAAATGTTAAAAATTAAGTTGTTTACGTAAACATGTTAACTTACAATTATTTTGAAAGCTGATGATTAATCAGGTTAGCTGTGACACGCATTAGTTTGTCAGGGTATCATTAATTAATTAATCATTAATTAAATTAAATCATGAAATCTGCTTCTTCCAAATTAAAGTCTATATTGATGTGTTCTGTTTTTCAAACCACTGGCTTATAGAAATTTTATTTATAATCATTTTGTATCGTGAGATTGTGTTTTGATCGTATAACAAACAAAACGGATAATAAAATTGAGTCAAGAATGTTCAGTCACTTCCAGAAATGTCTCTTGTATTGAGAAAAGTTGTATGGCACTCTCTTTGATTAGATTACGAAAATAATAATTCACTGACCTGGTCGATAGAATTTTTTTCTCCTTTTGATAATTAGTCACCTGATGACTTGGCCGAGTAAACGGCTGAGGAGGTCCGACTTGAGCAGCAACAAACCTCAGGAAGTAGTTGATAATTGTTGCAATAAAGAATGTTCAAAAGATGTTCCAAAAAGGAAGGTGTAGAGATGAAGGCATACCGATCTGAAGCCAGGGAGAGTTAAAATCTTGCTGGTCAAGTGAATTGATGAACTGGTCCCGGATGTTATCTCAATCCCCAAGGTGCAAAGGTGTGAAGTAAACAAACCTTTATGTTACCACAACACTTCACAAACTACCTTTAAATTTTATCACATAAAACTTAACTCTATCATTTAAATTTACATCTGACAATTTAAAATTGAAATTACAAAAAATATTATTTTGTCTTGTGAAATTAAAATAAACTGGATAAAAGGGACTTTTATTTTGTTGTTAAAAAAATTATTTACATTGTTCCCTGAACACAGTTTGTGTACCTTCCAATGAAATTACTATTTTCAGTGCCTACAATATAATTGAACAATTTGTTTTTGTAACTATATAGGCAATTTATGTCATAATATAAATATTTACAATTTGAATCATTCTATGAAACATTTAAAGAAGTTAAAGAAACTGCCTAATGTGAGAAAATATAATATAATAAATTATAATTTGTGAGAAAATATAATCACACAATTAAATATATGTATAAGTCCATAAGTCCCTAATCTCCTGGCACATCCATGGAGTAAGCAAACGAAAAACGTTAGAGGTTTTTAAGGGGGGGGATTGGCATTAAAGGTACTTTAAGGTAGAGGCTGGCAATGAGGATGTTCTCCATGGAACCAATTGAAGAGCAGGATTAAATTGTATTTCAATCCAAGGCTTCAAGGTCTGGTAGAATGCTTTACAGGGTAAGGTTGACTAGAAAGTGGAAGGTTATGGTTTTAGGGGAGAAAATGGGGTATGAATTTTATAAGAAATTTGTATTAGATCATAAGAGCATACAACTCAACAGGCAGCTGAGAAGAGTAATAAAGCCTTTTGGAAGAGTCAATAACATGGGAATCCAACTAAGTATCGGACTTACAGGTGTGGTGAGGGCAGGTGAAAGGAACAATAAAGAGGAAAGGGCAGGTTTTCTACACAGCATTTATTGCGTAGAAATCTGATAAAAGGTCACTGAAGGTGGTTATATTAGGGTAGAGAAAAATTAAGTTGTAGTGGGTTGATTCAAAATTTGACTCAAAAGAGACCTGAGGAACAGAATGCACTACAGTATAAATATTAAGGGATGGACATTCAGGTAATATCGATGACAAGGAACTCAATGTGTCGATGTTTGGACGGGAGAGAGTGGTGCTACCCAAGGATTCGGTCTTCATTATGATGCTTAAAGAAAAATAAATACATAAGTAATAGTGTAATAATAAAAAAAGAAGTATAACGAGTATTTAGTTATGAGAAATGAAGAAGATAGAATGGAAAGAGGAGAAAACAAAAAGGGAGGTTGAAGGAGGCTGGCATGGTAGATGCAGGTTTTGTATCAACATAATTTAAGCCACAGCAGAATATTTTTTTCAGTAAAAATAAATATAATTACTAAGCAAAAGAGATAACAGAGAAGAGTTAAGGGGAAGAAGTTACATAAAGACATCTAGGTGCCCATGACAACAACCGGTATGCTGATTTCCTGCCTGCACTTAACTCTACCATCAGTGAACCGGACAACTTCACTTTCCCTGCCAGTCTCACCAGTCAATAAAGGTGCCACTTTTCTGGAGTCACTGCCTCACCAACATAAATCCACAAGAATACATTGTTAAATCTAGTGTGCAGCACATTCAAAACAACACCAGAGATATGGTGAGAGGCACCCTCTTTCCTGGCAGCCAGTGTCAACCACTGTCCCTCTTAATGCAGGTGGTAAAGTTTAGCATTGTGTTGTAGTTTCCATCAACTGTCTTACACCACTTGCCCAAAAATTCTCTAGTTCAAACAATTGACCTCATCCTTTGTTAATGGTCAAGTCATCGATGCACATATTCGCACAGTGCGAATAAGGGTGTTTTATAGGGATGTGAAGCATAAAAATGAATATGCTTAAGAGGTCACTATTAAGTTTTTTCAGAAGTGGCAATAATCACTAGTGGCAATAATCACTATTGGCAATAATGATGCATCTCTGTACTTTTTGGGCTGCTTGAATATCAGTGCAGAATTGATTCTGCTCATGATGAGATATGCTGTACTGGCCAAAAATTTAATATCTTATAAATTAAATCATGAAATCTGCTTCTTCCAAATTAAAGTCTATATTGATGTGTTCTGTTTTTCAAAACACTGGCTTATAGAAATTTTATAGTCTATATAATATTTGCATATAATACACAGATACATTTTGTTGTATACAGATATATTCACAGATTGTATTAGTAGTATACATTTGGTTAAAATTTAAAGGCTCAGTAATAAATATGAATTATTTTTATTTATTTAATTAATAGAAGAATAGTATCAAAAAATTATACAATGTATGGTGCCAAAAAAATAGCAGCAAAAAGAGTTTTTTGATGTTTGAAACAAAGGAAATGAAGGTGAGAATGGGCTGAGCAACATTTTTATAAACCTAAAACCGCAGAGATATTTTACAGTCTTGTTTTACAGCTTTACATTAAACCAACTAGGTCAGCAAATTAATTATGTACAGACCACTGAAAGAAAGATTATTATACAAGAAAATAGAAAATCTGCAGTAAAAAAACAACTCAGAAATATGAAATATTGCTTGCAGAAGAGAAGTGGAATTCCAGGAACAAATTGTGGGTTTTATGAAAGTAATAAAATATTTCATGACATAGAATTTTCATTTTTGTACATCAACTTACAAGATTACAACAGGAAGCAATTAGTATAGCAGTCAGTTATAAAGACTGAAGAGATAAAGACTGCAAAAATAAAGTATGACATTCTCCAAATTGATAAGTTACAAAACAACATGAAGATAGGTTAAAATATATTAAAATCAAGTCTACAAAGTAACAAGAATCTCAATCAAAAGGATTTGTTAATTTTATTCCTTCTTGCCATCCATGTTTCTCAAAATTAATTGAATACATCTATAAACTATAAGAAATTAGATAATTGTTTAAATAAAATAAATGAGTTTCCAAAAATAGGATTTCTTTCATTTATTTAAAAATGTGGAGACAATGCAATATTTTTGCTAAGGCAGTCGTGTGATAGAATTTCATAAATATTGTAAGTGCATTGATATAATCAACTGTATACATTAATAATTAACTAATTATGTTTAAAAATAAACGTTCTTGAAATATGCTAATTAGTACCTAATGACTGAATTTTATTATGTTTTCCTCTGTATTACTTTTATTATTTTAAATTTATTTTTTATTCATTTCAGAAGTTACAAACATTTTTTTCATTGCTCTATTTACAATGGAGATGTTTCTAAAGATGTATAGTCTGGGCTTTCAGGTATGGCATTGTTTTATTTTAATAAAACTTAAATATTTTTGTTTTAAATTAGGTATTTCCTGATCATCAATAGTTATTTAACATCTAAATCTTAGGCCATCTTATTGGTAATTTTATATCGTGAGCCAATAAAATCTTACAGGCTACTCTTTAACTTAAAATAATTTTATCAAGTATATTTTTGTAATTATAACTTAAATTGGTTTTGTTTTGAACACATTAACAAGACAGGATTTTATAGTTTCAGTATATTATTTACTTCATTTAATAATATTTTTAATTTATTTTAAATATTTTTACTAAGTAAAATTTGTTGCATCAATTAAGAGCATGTATATATTGAAACACAAAGGTTTCAGATTTTTATCCTTAATTATAAAAAAATATTTAAGATTAAAAAATATATTTATTTTAATTACCATTAATGGATTGCCTAAATATACTCTGAAAGGCACACACTGAATAGATGCATACAATTTATTTAACAATATTCAAAATTAATATTTATAAACTAAATACAGATTATATTTTTTAGTATTATTTTCCACTATTCTTTCTATGTCTCATTATATTGCAAACTAGTATAATTTTACAAGGATCCTCATCAAAGAGTGAGTATAAAAAAGCACGCATTTGCCTTCATTGACATTTATTACACCAAGTCTCTATTTCTGTGAGGTGATTTTGGAGGTTGCTGGATACAGTTAAGCAATCAGAATGAAATTAAAAGATTGCTCTGTCAACAGCAAAGGTTGCAAGGAAGTGGTAGGACTCACAGGAATATCAATGGCTACTGCTTGAATAGGGTAATAATGTGAGTATTCTAAGCCGCAATCGTCTCGAAAGAATCACTTTTGATAAATAGAAGTGGATTACCAGAAGAAGGGTCTGTGGTATAGAGGTATTAAGCTTTTTAAGCAACTAGGCATGCTTTTCATGGTCAAAAAGCTGAAATATATCCTGAAAATCACTTGTGCAATAGTGTTTCTTTTTAACAGCAGAGGAAGGAAATATGATCAACAATGTGGAGGCCTTGTTAAGCAGTTTAGTGGCTTCACTAGTAGGAAAATTGATCTCTGGAGAGGAGGTTTTTGAATTCACACATGGCATGAGTTTGAGTAGAATTTTTTTGAACAATTTTGAGATGATTGGAAGTAGGCTGATTAGGTGGTTAGACGAGGAGCCATCAGCTTATTAACTAGGTTTCTGATAAAAAGAACAATAATAGAATATATTGGAAATGAAATAGGAATCAGAGAAATGAGTTATTATTCAACATCAGTTGAGTAAGAAGTATTTTGCTGGGTAGAATGATGTGTATAAGTATGAGAGATGCTGTGAAATTATTTCAGATTTTTCTTCTTACGATAGCTTAAACCCATGACCCATTGTCACAACAGAATGGATGTGATGCAATGTTGGGTTCAGGTTCTTCTCAGTTGCTCTTCCAACAGAATTACCCTGAGTGGATAAAGAGGAAAGATTGTATGGGATTCCATGTATCAAAAAGTTGTTTAATGGTTCTTTAATAATCTACTGCATTGATTGTCACTGTGGAAATCAACAGGGTGTTGGGTTCTTAGCCATAAGGCTATTAGATTATTGTTTTATGTGGAAGAGGTCGGGGAGATTTAGAAGATTTTTGTTTTGGACTTTGGATAGGGCTGAGGACTTGAACCATTCCTAGCACACTTTTGGACCGAGTTGCTAAAATAATGTTCAATATTGCCTAGATCCTGTGAAATTTTTAGGGTTACTCTGAGGTCCATGAAACAGTTACAAGTTGATGGAAGGGGTCACAGTCAACTGGACCTCTGATAAATAAGGAGGTAGTTTGGTTATAAAGTGACAAGAGAAAGTTAGGAGGAATTGTGGGCTATGATCAGATAAGAGGTTATTAAGTCATGCGATGGATGAATTTATTATTCCAAGACCATGATGGTAGATTTGTAGGGTTTCAGGATCAGCAGGCTAATGAATAGGAGTGAGGGAAGAAAATGGTGGAATTTTTGGCTGTAAGCAAAGTGGAACCTCATCAGTTAGTGGATCTTGACTCTACTGTTGGTGCTTCACATTGAAATAATCACCCTCAAAGAAATGACATACAGTAGAGTCGAGAAAGGAGGTGAAACAGATTAATTGGGTGGGTAATAAACAGCTGCAATGATGAGAAAACAAAATGTGCGGATGGATAGTTCAATTTGTATCATAGTACTGACCTATAGATACATTAACAAACTATCATTTTTCACTCTTTTTAATAACTTTATATTGAAACCTCAGCATATTTAGATATACATAGATAACTCATGGTTCATCACATTTATATAAATACAGCAATTTTGGTGATCTCAAAGAGACGAAGAGCCAGTGGAAGATATCCACGACATTGCATCATAGACAGCACAAGCTATTAAACTGATAATGTACATTTTTTGTACAAACCCAACCATACCTAACAAATAACAAAGCCATGAAAGACCTGCATTCATTATGGTAAAGAGGGGGGGAGAGAGAGAGAGAGAGAGAGAGAGAGAGAGAGAGAGAGAGAGAGAGAGAGAGAGAGAGAGAGAGAGAGAGAGAGAGAGAGAGAGAGAGAGAGAGAGAGAGAGAGAGAGAGAGAGAGAGAGAGAGAGAGAGAGAGAGAGAGAGAGAGAGAGAGAGAGAGAGAGAGAGAGAGAGAGAGAGAGAGAGAGTGAGGGTGAGGGGGGCCCTTTAAAATCAATTTAATCAATTGTTTTTTTATGATTAACTGATTCATTATAAATTTAGCCAATAAAGTAAAGATAATAAAACATTCTAAAAAACTTTAAACAATTATATGATTTATTTACAGTATTTTCTTTTTTTTTGGGGGGGGGGTTATTGACTCCTAAAGCAGTTTGATTTAAAACATATTTATCTCTTCCTGATCTAAGTTGAAGAATATAAGAGAATTAAGAAATGAACAAACTACATTTATTACTGTAGTACACATGAATATAGCTTAGTTTTCTAACTCACATTTTCATAACCTAATAAAATAAATAAATAAATTACATGGTCAAATAGTGGATATAATTACAATTAAATTGAATTTAAATGGTTCTGGAAAATAGTAATAAAATCTCTAATCCACATAATTGCCAATAATTGTGTTGTAAGCAATAACTAATGAAAGTTTGTTTAATGTATTAATTCATTGTAGTTTAATAAACTGGAAGAACATTGAATCAGCAAACTCTTATAATTCAACATACTACTTCCTTAATTTTTTTTTCAGGGTTACTTTGTGTCATTGTTTAACAGATTTGATTGTTTTGTTGTCATTGGAAGTATTGGAGAAATGGTATTAACGAGAACTGATATTATGCCTCCATTAGGCGTTTCTGTATTACGTTGTGTTCGTCTTTTACGTGTTTTTAAAGTAACAAAGTAAGTCACATCTTTATTTCTTTTAATTGAAATTTTATTAAAATCGTTTGAATAAGTTTTAATTAAGGTGATTTCACATTTAGTTAACATTTTTATGTTTGTTTTTATTTTATTTTAAATTAAAATAGTTATTTTAACAATATAGTGCGCTAAGAAATTTTTGAAATACAGATAAGTATTATACTAAGCTGACATGTGAATTTTTGTTTTATTTTTTTAACCCCTGATTATGTCATTATTTGATCCTAAAGAAACTCTCATATATCATGGTGTTTTATGAACTTATACTATGATGTATTATTCAGCATCTGTACTTTTGTCTTTGGTGTAAATCAGAGTTGTTAGAAACATTATCATGACTAAAAACAGACATGTCCTACTAAGCAGACAATTTGACAGGGAATATAAGTGAAAACTGAGAATATTATGTCATGTAATTATGTATATTATAGTGATATTAAATAAATTATAATATATGAATTTTACCTTGATATTAAAAAATCGCAAATAAATTAAATTACATTACTTTCTTAACCTCTTAGGGTAGTTAGTTAATATAATGAACATGTGACACACTATGTAACATTACAAACAAATACTAATATCAGGTTCAATATGATAATAAAACAACTTATTTAATCAATGGTTTTATTTATGAATTCACTCTTTTAATAATTATCTAAGGTTGGGTTCTAACACCTAACACTCATACTTTAATATAATCTTGCCTTAACTAAATTTAACATTGAACATCTAATCATTTAACACTACACTTTGAAAACATCTCTAACAGCGGATAAATTTAAATTATTCTGCTAATCGCAGTTTATTCTTGAATTATATAAACATGCCTGGATTAACTCATCGATAGTAGAAGTCTTTTCCGTTTTGTTGTCCTGTTCTTCACCCTTCTTTCATACACATGCCTGACATACTTAAAGAATGAATTACGACGGCTTCTTACACCTTAGTAATTAAACTAACGGCCATGCCTGCCTGCGTAAGTCTTCTCAATTCTCTGTACCAAAGGGAACAGAGCTCCTTCCACCTCTGTACCATATCAAAAAGAGAGTGTCTCTATCTGTCCTATCTCCTTTTGTCAGCCCCTTTATCCCCCTCCTATATTCTCGGCTCAACTTAGGTCATGGATGTGCACCACCATTGATAGCAAGGTTATATCTGCACGTGGCAATTATAAACTCTCGATTTTACCCTGACCTTATCTAATTAATCACAATTGATAATTTTACTTTAACAAACAAAATGAATTTACTAAATTGTGATCTTCAAAATAACATTATCATATATTATGCATTGTCAAATTTTACACAATAAGTATATATACATATAAATAGCAATGTTATTTTTAATGTTAAGAATTAGAAAAGTTATGTAGATATAAAAATTTCTTTATATAAAGTGTTTAGAAGGTTAACCCATCCGAGGCAAGATAAGAGATAACAGAGAAAAGGACGGACCAATGGGAGCAAAGAATGATTAGAGCGGGTAGGAGTGGGAAAGAGGAGATGAAAGAGCTATAGATGAGGAAGTAACACTTACACGGTTTAAGAAGACATATGTCATAGGCAATCATTTCTAAAAGGTGAGATATCTTGGTATTTCGCTCTTGAAGTATGTTGAGCATAGGTGTGTAAGAAGAGAGAAGATCAGAACCTCAATGTGAATAAAATAATCCTTCCATTGACGAGTCCATCAGGCAGATTATGCAGTTCAAAGAAGCTACTGTGACTACCAGAATAATAATTATTATTATCCGCCATTAGAGACAGTTAAGTGTTTATAATTCCGAACCCAACCTGAGTTATAATTATTAAAATAGTGAATTCATAAACAAATTGATGATTAAGATATTATTTAATTACATATTGAAATCTGATATTTTTATTTATTCGTAATTCATGTGGCATGGTGTTACCACGTGTTCATATACATATTGACTTACAGCCCTAAGAGGTCATAACATGGTAAATAAGGTAATTGATTAGGGGTTTTCATATCAGGTAATTGTATTATTAATATCACAACTTTTAAAATCACTTTAATATATTTACGCATATTGAAAAGAAAGATTAGTAAATTGTTAGTAATAATGATACAAAAATTAATAAATTTAAAGTTTTAAGTTTATTGTTCTCAGAACATGCAGGAGGAACATAGGAGGAATATTTGTAAAATGGAGGTAGCTTAATTATTCAAGTTTTATTATAGTAAATATCCATGACCACAATTACATTGTCAATGACTTATAAATTTTTGTTACAAAATAAATATTAAACTGAACAATCGTTGACAACAATCACTCAATGGGTTCTCAACAACTCCAGTAGACCATTAATCCTCTCCTTGAGGTTTAGAATATAAGCATCTGCAATTAACATATATTTGTACCACATATATAAGTTACAACACAACTCTCCCAACAAACATCCAAAACTGGAATCATTGGTTCAATGCAAATTTCCCTCCAACAGTAAACATAAAGAAATTAAACTCAGGTTCTCCTTAAATTCAGGTAGTTTAATTTGTAACCAACCCCATATACAAAGGGACTCTTACATTGCCTCTTTGAGATCCAGAGGTACAGTATTTTATGGTATAATGGCAATGACAAAATTTAAATGTTAATTAACCGTGGCTGACTGATGAAAAACTGTACATGCTAGATAAGCCTACACCCTGCAAAGAATTACTACTCTTGAAGAATCAAGAGTCAATCTCATGTGCTCATGCGATAAGCGAAAAAAATACGTAATTTAATCTGTTAATTTGCTAAACTGTTGTTTAGTTAAATGTTGTCTTCAGTCAACGGGGGCTACGTCAAACAGCTCCTGGAGAATTATCGCAAAATAGCCATATTAAGGTAAATAAAAATAGAGCTTGAAACTGGTTAAAAAAAAAACTTAAAAATTCTTTAAGAAAAACTATTTTTGTAACAGATCAAATAAAACTATGTTGTTATTTTTTTATATATGGGTTCAGATATATTTTAAAATGAAAACTTTAATATATTCCAGTATATTTTCATGAAATGGTTATGAAGATATTTGTTTTTATCACTTGGACTGAAATTTTGCTTTTTTCAGTTTTTTATGCTTTTATAGACCAATAACTTGATTGTATTAGGTAATCACTCTAACTTAGAATTATTAACTGTACTTGTATTAAGCTTTATTCAATTTTTTTAGATTCTTTTTTATCAGTAAAAAGTAATATAATGTAGACAACTTTATTTTAGTGGTTCAAAAAGAGATACTGCTTGGATGATTTTTGATTATCTTGATTTTTTTAAATTAGTAAAAAAGTAATATAACGTAAACAACTTTATTTTAGTGGTTTAAAAAAGATACTTCTTGGACAATTTTTGATAATCTTGATTTTTTATTAATTAAGTTTAGTAAATTTTTAAATTCATTATTGTTGTTTAGGTATTGGAGATCACTATCTAACTTGGTCGCTTCATTATTGAACTCAATACAGTCTATTGCCTCATTGCTGTTATTACTTTTCCTTTTCATTGTTATATTTGCATTGCTGGGTATGCAAGTTTTTGGAGGAAGATTCAATTTTGACCATACAAAAGATAAGCCTCGTAGTAATTTTGATAGTTTTTGGCAAAGTTTATTAACTGTATTTCAGGTAATAATAAAAATATTTACTGATTTTACTGTGTAGCTTATTTAATGTTTGGTTATTGGTACATAATTTGGTTATATTAACATTTTTTATAATATGTAATGTTACTGTCTTTTTTAATACAGATTTTGACTGGTGAAGACTGGAATACTGTTATGTATGATGGAATTCAAGCATATGGAGGTGTATCATCGATTGGAATTCTGGCGTGTATTTACTTCATTATATTATTCATTTGTGGAAATTGTATCCTTACCACTCAACTCACCAAGCATAATATTTAATTATAAAATGAAGTTTTATTATTTAGGAACTGAAGATGTCATTAAATTCTGCATTCTAAACCAGCATATTAGGCATCTGTAATTAATTGACTTGCTGATTTCAATTTGGTTGGTTTTCACAATTTCGAATAAAGTAATCTAGAATAACTTATTTTTTCATTTAATAAACTCTCTGATTTCCAAACTTATGTAAGTGAGAGGATCTGGAAACTATAAAAATCAAAGTGGAGTTAACTCTCACTCTCTATCTCTCTATCTCTTCTTTTCCTGTTAGGTTAACAGACTTTAGTAGTCTTAGCTTATCTTCTTCTCTTAGCTTGCTTGAAAGTAACTGCCTCGGAAACCTATTTTGCTTCCAGTTACATATCTTCTGCTGGAAAAATTTAATATACTTCCTTTCTAAGATTGGTACTGACAATGCTGTTTGGAATTAATGAGTGGGAGGTTACAATAAAGATGGAGAGACTGTTTCGTTAACTTTTTGAGTAGTAATTATGTTTGATGTTCCCTTTTGGTAAAAAAGTTTTTCAGTGCTCTTTTTTTACTTATAAGATGTGCCTAAGTTTTTTTTCTTCTTAAACTTTGACAAAATATAACAATTGATGGAAAAACATTCTTTATGTTTCATAGGACAGATTATTTTTTCGGAGTACACGATCTTGCTTGCTATTTAATGAAAGACTAAAAATCTTCTTCAGAAATGACCTTTCAAGATGCTTTTGACCTGCCTCTGGCTCTAGTATGATAGATGGATGCTCTATACAAATGTCTTGACTTGTCTATTTTCATCTATGCATTTCAAATTAAATCAAATCAAATCTATTTCAGATTAAAAGTTCTAATTTTCTTTTCTTTTTTTTTCAAGGTCAAGAAAAATTTAAAGATAGTATATTAATCAAAGATATTCCAAAGAAAAGAAAGTCTTTAATGGGAAAATTAGAAATCACTCACTTTTAAAAGGTTTATTTTATAGAGATGGCTTAAATAACAAGATTTCTAAAATTATTTAGATGCAAATTTTATGTTAGAAGCTTTCCACAACAGTTATATATCCCCAATAACCACTTCTTTTGGTCCTGTAAGTATTGATATCTCAACCCTCTTACTACCATTCCTTGTTCTCAATTTCTATACTTTTTCTTGGCCTGCTGTGCTTTCTTCTTTATTTTTGGGCAAACTTATATATTTTCTTGGGGTTTTTTATTTATAATAAAATAAAATAATTATTATTCAAAGAAAAATATATACTAGCAGGTTGGAGACTCAAACACAGAACCTCACCCGAATACGGTTGGGTGTTCTTTGGCTTATAATTACTAATAATACTGGGATAAATACCACAAATAAAAACAACAATAAAATAAAATAGTTTTAAAACTGAATTTAAAACACTACACTTTTAAAACAATAGTAAACCCACAATTAAGTTAATTAATAGGTGTACCAACTTATAGTGAAATTAATTTAATAATATTAATAGATCTAAATTTTATACTAATACTAACACCACCCCTGAAGTAACAAGAATAGAATAATTGAATAATAAAACTTCTGTCTTTCCATAGTATCTGTATATTGCACTAATCGCTTAAGAATAGAATTATTTCATTGCTTGTAGCCTGCTAAGCCAACTTGGATGATTGGACATTCAATTAACCAGTTTGTTTTTTTGTGTAGTGCTTAAAGCCACTAGGTGTAAGTAATTCTAGTTATGGAAGTCTGGATAGGAGAAATTTCATACTGTAAAGAACCATATTTACCTAGCTATACTTTTCTGAAATTCATCCTTCATTTTATTCCTATTTAAATCACTTGTGAATGTCTAGGCAGTCAACTGCTCTTTTAATTCATAATGTTTAGCTTTAATTAAGGGTTCCAATACCGACCCCATCCTTGCTTCCCAAGCTTCGCAGGACCACCTGGCCCTTCTAGAACCATGTCTCCCCAAATAGAGATTCAAAATGAAATCTGATAAGTCTGTTAGATTGGATGTTTCATCCAGTTTTGCTTTTCAACCAAAGCATTCCTGTTAAATCCCATACCACTTATCTAGGACTTATACTAGACAAGCGAATTGCTTGGGGGCCCTACATCACATTCGAACACAAAAATCTAACAGACGATTCAAACTACTTCTTCCCCTCATGAACAATCATTCAAAAATAACAATAGGAAACAAGAAGCTACTGATTTACACTTTTTACTCCAACCTACCTGGTCCTACGGAATAGAAGTCTAAGGAGTGCACAAGTCCTCCAATATTCTTTGTATCCAGTCCCTGAAATCAAGAATCTGCCATACGATAACCAATTCTCCCTTCTACAAGGGTGATTCAAATAGGAACAGTATTTTTTTTTTATACATTTATTAATTAATAATATACACAAGTGAAACCTTCAATTTTATAGCTTTCTACACACTCAACACACTTGTTGGGCCATGTGAGACTAGGTCTAAGCGGTAAGCCGTTAAACTGGCTAGAAGTGAAGTCGTTTTTTTTGGCCCACCTGCTCGGTGCAGGTTCTTTTTTGAAACAAAACATTAAAAAGTGAAGTCCTAAGCACGGCTTTAAATATGTTTTATTGATTGCATATAATCATTTTCGTAAAGATATTATAGATCAAAAGTTATTTAAAAAAAAAATTAAAGGTGAAATGAATAAAAATAAAATAAAATAAATAAAACTAACTTACTAAATTATAGAAACAAGGATGGTGGGAAGGTAAATAAAACTCATTGGAATGAGTTTCATAAAGAAACTCACTAAACAATAGATAGAATTTGTCGGCACTAAACAGTGCAGTCATCGTTCAACTGTTACTCCGAGTACATTGTGGATGAACCTAGTGGTCATGATAAGAAACTGTATAATCACATTTTTAAAATTGTAATGTTTTCTGATCTGGTATGTATCACAATGTGGTGTGACTGACATGATATATACACCTCGACTCCTATGGAAGAGTTTTGGCAAAATCTCACAACTTCCACAAAATTGTCATTTAATCTTTAATTTAACTGTGAAAAATCAACCATTAACCTAATAAATCTAGGCTTTCATTTAGCATTCAGAGGAATAATTTTATGAATTTTCATCATTTCTTTTTCATTAGAACAATAAGTAGTTCTGTGAAACATTTATTTTAAATTTAATTGCTTATTCAAGCCATATAATCTGTTAATTGTCAAATACTCTATGATTAATGAATCTCCATATTATCCATGCTTACTAACCTGATTAATCCAATTATATTATCAATTTTTTTTTCAGAATGTATTATATATATATATATATATATATGGTGTATCTATTCGACTATATATTATTATGTTTTTTATCTAAATAGTTTATATTTAAGTTAATCTGATATTTTAAAGGTTCTGTTAATATAAAAAAGAATCTCTGTCAAAAGGAAAATTGTTTAATAACATTACTTTTCATTAATTTATTATATATAAGCACGTCTGTGACAAAATTACAATGTTAAAACTAAACTTAAAATTTACCTTAATATTACCCGCGACTGGCCAGATTTACTATTCTTACGTCCTTCGGCGAATTCTTCTTTTTTTTTTGTTCTTTGTTGTTGTGCTACGCGATCAGTACACCGCCACTGCTATCATCTCTTCAATCTTTCTTCTCTAGATAAAATTATTCTTCATACTCTGTTCTTCCATATGCTTGCCTCATGTCTCCTGCGATGATCAAAGTGAACAAGGGCGCTTCCCCCTCTCTCGTTGTTTTTATCTCGTTTGTTGCCCTCTTGATTTTTTTAACTTTCTTATTTTCCAATGCCAGTTGTCTCAGATATTATTAACTTTTCTTATTTTAAAGTTAACAAATTCAATATTAAAATATTTATTTTTAATTCTTGATATTATTTATATGGTAACTATTAATATTAGATATAACGGCAACAAATAATGTTCATCCCTTCATAGCCATGATCCACGGGTCGTTTACCCCCCTTTTATGCCCGCTAATTTCGAATTTATATCAATGGCAACATCACAAACTCACAACATCAAATATTAAAACAATATATATTAGGTTAAACTGTTTGATTTCATGTTTAACCTTAAAATTAGTCACGAGTGAATGTATTTGTTGAGAATCCGGCTTAAGTCAATGAAAAAAAAGAGATGTTTAATCTCCATCATATATATTTATGTCAAAACGTCATCCACAAAAAAAAATGATAAAAATTCTATTCTCAACAAATCCACTAAACATTGATATAGTAAGTGAGTATGTAAATAGTAAGTTAAGGACAATTCAAAGAAATAAAGATAAATGTAAATATAATAGCTAAACGTTTATACTTTATAAAAACTCTATAGAAAAACTAGAATGAGGTATATAGTGTGCTGGCCAACACATTAAATCTCAACTTTGCTGGAATACTAGTGCCTAAACATCTGAACAGGTTCCTGGAGCTGATACAAGCTGCAGGTCTTGTGTCTCAAATCCTGTTTCAATCATTGGCCAAAGTTAAGATTAAAGAAAAACTTTTTATATTTTTGTGACTTTATAATATTGGTGCCTTGATAAGGATTCATCAGGCTTACATTGGTCCATTGGCTTACATGTGCTATTGGTAGTCATTCCTCCAAATACTTTTCTTTGTTCGAATTTCATTAATGCTTGCACCTGTGCCATAGGGGAGAGCCACCATTCTGCATTCTGACCCAAATGTCAGGAAAGTTCTAACCACCAAAGTCTTGTAGAGAAAAACCAAAGTGAAATGTTTACCCATAGAACATGAAGAATTTGAGTTGTGTAACTTTTCAAAATCAATGATCAAATTAGCCAAAATTTGAAAATTTAGAATTTATCTATTTTCTTGCAGTAGCTTGATTTGTATTTGGATACACATAAAATGGTTCAATTTATTTTTTATTTTTTGCTAGTAAGTAGTATTTTAAACCAATCATTATTAAATTGTATTTCTTGATATTTTGCAACATGTCAAATTGATTAATTAACCTTAATCTAAACATAGATATTCTCCTGAATGTTTTCTTGGCTATTGCAGTCGACAATTTGGCAGATGCTGAATCATTAACTGCTATAGAAAAAGAAGAAGATGAAGAGGTATGTATGATTCCAACACACACACACACACACACACACATGTATATATAACCTGTCACACTCATTTTGACAACTCATAACGCTTAGTGGTATGTGGTCCATACGAATTCAGCCAACTACTGCATGTACTCTTTACTAACAAATTACCAATTTGTTATTATTATAACCATTAATAGTGACAATATCAAAGTGACATTATAGGTTTTTCCTAGGTGAAGAATAAATTATGGTTAAGAAATATTCAGCAAATGATAGCAAAAAGAGCTATTTCCCAAAAACAATGACTATCTATATCAAATTTTTATACATCCTTTATGTAATATGCTAAAAATGATATAGAAAAGAACGATACTCCTATTTCCAAAAATTTTTTACCAGCTACAAATAGCTATATATAAGGTAGCTACTACAGGGGTGTTAAAAGTCTCGTAAGTGTTAGGATTGAAAGAAAAATCTGAGAATACCTTTTGTATTACAACTAAAGAACAATTCATATCCAGTTATGACAGTATTTAGCTGAGCATCAATTATGAGAATTTTATGAAAGCGTAGCTAAAGAGATTGGATTTTGACCAGACAGAGTGCTTGATAGAGATATCTCAGTGGATAGAGCAACTTGTGGAAGATCAGGAGGCCCCTATCACTATTTATTTTTCTTTGGCTAATAATTTTCAAACATTAAGTGCATGCAATCCTTTCAATTGTTCTGAGAACAATAATTAATGGTCCTTGTTACCTCCTCAACAGAACCCTTCATAATAATCACAATATACCTTTGATCTCACCCTTTCTAAGTTTATGAAATAATAATTTATTTGCCTGATTCTTTTATGGTTAAGCATGTCAGGTGTAAGAAAGGAAAACTATGAGTGAAAG
Source organism: Acanthosoma haemorrhoidale (assembly GCA_930367205.1). Classification (NCBI taxonomy): domain Eukaryota; kingdom Metazoa; phylum Arthropoda; class Insecta; order Hemiptera; family Acanthosomatidae; genus Acanthosoma; species Acanthosoma haemorrhoidale. The sequence goes on along the minus strand of OV884009.1, from coordinate 28,613,063 downwards.
TATAACTACATCAACTCACCTTCACATAGATTCAAAGTATGAAGCAGTTTATCACTTACTTTCCTAAAATATAACTAACTTCAGACACTACTGGGACCAATATCACAATAAACAATTTTCAGTTTAAAATTATATATTAAAATGTTTCTTATATTTTCATATAATGCCTTAATATTGACAAACTATATCTCTGAAAATTAACTTAAGGGTCTCACTGTGTCTTCACCCTCAGTCTATCTGGTATACTGTGTATAGTCTTTGTAAGAGTTCGGCCAAAGAGAATTCATATTGGGAAGTCTGTCTGTCCTCGAGGCTGGGTGTGTAGCTTAGTTGGTAGATCCACAACTAGATATGGGGAGGTCCCGGGTTCGAGTCCCATATCTTACTAGTAATTTGTTCTTTGGTTGTTAATTGTTTATTATGGCATTAATATCTTATTAACTAGATAATTTATTATTAATCTATTGGGTAATTTTTTTAGGCAGAGAAGCAGCGTAAGTCACAAAGCCCTTCATTAGGAGGTGGTAATTGGGAAGATGGTAAACAAGAAGGAAGTTTTGAAGATGAGGGAATTGAGGAGGAGGAGGAGGAAGAAGAAGGAAACTCTGTAGATGAACAAAATGAAGGGTAATAGATTATTTGATGATCATGAATTAATTTATACCTTTAAAGTTAAGTAACAATATCTAGAAATGCTATCTATAACTACTTCTACTTCCACCACTGTTGCCGCCACCCCCAATAGCCCAAGTCAGCTAGACCTTTCATGGAATTGACAAGTTCAAATTCCTTTATTTTGGAGTGAAATTTTTATTTGTTAGGTTTCTTGCCAGCCTGTTTTCACAGTCTTAAATAATCGCCAATATGTTTTTTTTATTTCCTTACCAACTTCCCCTAAATTATCTTTAATATTTTGTATAATAGAATACTTTCCTATTTACTTTTTCTCTATTACATTGATTAAAAGACATTTTTTTGGCATTTCTTTAGTTATTAGCCATTTGTTTAGAAGACCTTTAAATCTTACTTTGCTCAAGAGATCTCCTTGTTTTTTCTCATTTTTATTTCATTGCGGTGTGATTCCATTTAGTTGACTAATAACATAATATTATTTTTTATTGAAGTAGTCTGAGTCGAGTTATTTAGAATATCACTTCTGATTGCTATTAACTTCTCTTGAATGCCCTTTACCATATAATATTTTTAGAGCCATTATAAAATATAAAGTTTAGTGCATAAATTATAGAGATTAGTCATAGGGCAAGGGAAATTGGTGCTGTTAAACTGACAAGCAAATAATCAAACAGGATTAATCACAAGCCAAACAAATTTATTGGTTTGATAAAAGAATGCTTTTTTTTTTTTTAGATCTATGAGAGACGATGGATCTGGCACCAAAGTAAGACTAGATGACAGTGAGGATTATGATGAAGGAAATGATCAGCAGGGTAAGCAAATATATAATTGTTTGTTAGAGCAACAATATTATCTTTTTAATATATCAAGTTAATATATATTAATATAATATATTAAGCAACCCTATATCAATAAAATTAATACGATTCAAAACTGTTAATATTACTTTATATTATAGATACTATCCTTAATTCATTACTTGAGTATTATATTTTATAAATATTTTATTGTAATAAATGAGACATTTGTATTAAGTAATACTGTAAAACAGTTTAATATACCATTCATATATATACATATACATCCACACAATTAGTTGCTGATACGGATTGGAGAATTTCAGGCCTTCCTAAAAGACCTAAGAGATGGTTTATTTAAAGCAGTAGGATTTAATCAACAATTTCAAAAAATATTAGAGGAAAACAAATGAAAAGAGTGAAAAAATAGAAATATACAAATAAAAAAGAAATCTTTATTCTGCGACTATGTACCCTACAAATAATAATAATGTACAAATGGAAATCTGGCTGGTAAAAAATAAATAATACATCACATAAGGAAGAAAAAAAGTAGATATTTGCAAGCATTCCAGTAAATAAATACAACTTAATTATTTTATATACAGAAAAACAGTTGAATACATGATTAGACAATAATATTAAAACTGATAAACATATAAAAAATATATGCCTTGGCTAATTATTTGCAATATACAAAGAGCTAAGTAAGATATACCGAGGAAGTTGCTAAAGAAAACCTGGTAGAGACAATTACAGCTCAAAATGAATTGTTTTCGATTGGCTATGATGATAAAATGTGTATTCATAATAAATTATCGCTGTAATAAATACTAAACTGGAACAAGCCATTAATAACGCAGTGTCATTAGCTAGGATTATATTGTCGTAAAGGTAAATCAAGCTCTCTTACACCAGCCCATGTGTGACTGAGGAGTATGTATCTATCACTGAGTCATTGCAGCAAATGTTCCCAATTCGACCGCAGTGCCAGGTCTGAAGCGGAAAATCTGTCCCGTTCGCAGCATGGAGCACGGATCCATAGAATTCTTTTGATGAGAGAAGCCTCAAGAGCACAAGTGTATAAACTGTATTAGCTTTAACAACTATTGTAAAGCTGAACGAAAAGTATCCATCTTTCATTCTGCTCTTAGCCAATCTTCCCCTTTTGCCAGAAGTTTTTTTACTTCTGCTTTGTTGATTGCTGCCCAGCCTTTTCTTGTTAAAATATTTGCCTTTGTCTTACCATTGTTTGTGGTCCCCTGCCGGCTATTTGCTCTGCTGGCTCATTATAATTAAAAAATCCTTAGAGAGTGGGCAACACAGAACGATAATAAAAAAAAACGAGCTCGCTTCCAATGGAAGATGTAGCTTCACTTCTGTGTGAGCCCTGTTTTTTTGGCCTGCTTATGTAAGTTCAACTTTTTACTCTGCTGCTACTTTTTAACAACATGACGATGGAAGCTCGGGAAGCTGTCCGGCGAGTTTCAAATGTTGAAAAGTATTGGATTTTAGCTAATGAGCCTTTTCCCCCCAGAAGTAACAAGACATTTACAACTGAAGTTCTAAGCTCTCCTTAAAATACTATGTATTGATTGCATGTAAACATTTTAATAAAGATATATGTTCGGAAAAAAAATAAAATAAAAATATACCTACAATTTTTTTCTTGTTTATTTGAGTCAAGAGTATAATAAATATTTATTAAGGATATCATCATAGCACATAATTTGTTTTATTGCAGTTCAAGTTCAAGTTTTAAAATAAAGTAGTTGTAAATGTATCTAATTTATTAAATGGGATCATTTACTTTAAAAAACACCAGCATCAATTCTCAAACTTTTACAAGTTTTTCCATTATGTTTTTTGGTATTCATATGGAAATCAAATTAGTTATGGTAATTACTACAAAAATAAAAATGTTGCTACAACAAAATGTATTTAATTACAAATATTTTGATTTTTTTTTAAATGATGCTAGATTCATTCTTCATGAATTATTTTTAAATATATCATTTATTAATTTTTGATGTGACAATATGACTTCTAAGCTGGAGCTTTTCATCATTCAACTGCAACTCGAAGGATTTCCAATTCAACCACCCATATGCAACCTAAGTCTCTCCCTTCTGAATCTGCATTCTTTTTATTTTCAAAAAGTAACAGGTGCGTTTGATAGTCCCTTCTGTCTATGTGGATGAATTTAATAAATTATTCCATTTTTTAGTGATGCTTTATTGTGCTATTTTTTTTTAAACTGAGCTGTAGGACTCACTTGATCAGAATGCAGAAAACTCCATGTAGGACTGCTTCCTGAAACTTTAAATTTACATAAAGCTATTAAAAGTAATGTAGAAAGTTATGTTCGGCATGGTAAAATGTTTTTATGTTTATATGTATTTAAAGTAGAATTTTCATTGTTCTGTAGTTTTTATTTTATTATTTTTGCATGTTAGACTATGAAGAAGAAGGTATGAGAGCAAGACCTAGAAGACTATCAGAATTCAATATTGCTACCAAGCAACAGCCGATTCCTGATGCATCTTCCTTCTTTATATTTTCTAGCACAAACAGGTGATGACTCATACTGCCAAAAATCTACAGTTCTATTAAATCTATTTATTGTTTTAATGATTATTATTTTTAGATTTAAGATTGTACATAATTGCGGTATGTTAAAGATTTTTTCTGAACTTATTTTAACCCATCAAATATCATAGTCTCTGTGAAATGCTTAAGATCCTTTTGGGTTTTAGTTATTTTTTTTTTTCATTCTTGGTAAAATTTCATTTTTGAGGAACTAAAAATTCATTTTTTACAACAAATGTTTTAAAACAAGTAAAAATACTAAATTAAATAGTGAAATGTAGATTTTAATTGATTTCCAGTTGTGAGTCTCATTCACAATCCACTTTACCTGTTAATTGATTTTCAAATTCATAGTACTCATAAGCAAAGTCTTTATCTTTCTACAATTTACCTCAACAGAAATGAAATGAAACTATCTACAATTTCAAGATTAAGAAACAAAACTTTACAAAATACTTGAATACAAAAAAAAAATGTAAATTCATGGTATATGAAAACTATACAAGCAATATAATTTTCTTGAAGAGTATATTAAAAAGCTAGGGGATTATGGGAATAATTCACGGCAAATTCCATTGGACTTTCATAGGAACCCCCAGTTTTTGGTTTCCAGTTAATTTTTTTATATTACACTTTTATTAAATATTTTCTAATATACTGATTCCTTACAGCTTAAAAAAAAAAGTGACAATCTAGAGGAAATAGATACAGTTCTTTTAATAGTTTTGTTTAATTATGTGGTATTAGCAGAGTTTGAGAGATGTTTGGAAATATATTATTACTTCTTTGTACTAATGCAAGTTGTTTTAGTGAACAATGAAGAAAAGCTGTTAGAAATTAATTTATCCTAGCTATTCTAAACAACAAGGGCAAAATTCAAAGAGTTTTTTAGTTAATAAAGATTGTGTGAGCTCAAAATGTGCCATTATGAGCCAAAATATTTTGATTAAGAGGACATTTAAATTACATACCGAACATTTCATGTTCATGTTTTTTGACAATCACACTCAATAAGTAAAAATAATACCTTGTAAGGGGTCTAAAATTTTAAGTCAGGATAGATCGCCAACAGGATCATAAATTTTGTTCATATTGTTGTAATATTTAGAAGCTTTGCCTTTGATTTAAATTTGAAATTAGTGGGCATAAAAGGGCGGCAAATGAGTCATGGAAAAGGAGAGGGTGCTTTGAAAACAAGATGGCAAGGAGGTTGTTCTGCTGGTTATCCCCGGGAGATGCGTTGGATGAAGATTTGGAGTTAGGAAGTTTTGAAGATTCTTTTGTTTGTGTGGTGAATGAGAAGAGTGAAATTGTGAAGCTTGAAGAATTTTGTTGAGTGGTGATTGGACAAATGGGAGAAAGATTTAAGGAAGAAGGGTTTTGTTAAGAGAGGAAGTTTGAGGTGATATCAGTGGATTTTACTGGCAGTGGCAGTCACAGTGAATGAAGGAAGAAGAACTGGACTAAAAGTTAACCAATCTATAAATAATAGTAAAGGTAAATGAAAATTGTTACTAACATTGCAATTTGTCACAGACTGGTTTACTAAAGAGTAAGAAAGTTTTGTTATATCTAATCTAACCTCAGATATAAAACATAACAATTGGCGCCCGATAAAACTTAAGTCGAGTATTTGTGATTCTGTTAGAGAAGCTTATTTTAGTAAGGTTATTTTGTGTAGGTGGTTTACCTATTGGTACCCTACCACCTCTTGAAGTTTAAAAGAACCTTACAACCTATAATACAATAGACAGTTTTATAACAAAAAAAATTATGATTTTTAAAGAATTCAGCCTTTTCAAAACGATAAAGTATTTTGACAAACTGACTCGGAGCATTGTTAGGAAAATTCAGGACAGTGATGGTGTAAACCTTAAAGCCACCTACAAAATATGGCAAGTAACTTTGGTTGACCTTAGCTTTACATGGTGTGTTGCCCTATAGATTTGATTTCTTAGTTGTTCCTTATCCCACTGGCCTTATAAACAGAACAGACCACAAGTTAATTTAATAAAGAAAAATAGTAGAAACACAAATAAATATGTAACGTATCAGAGAGGTATAAAACAATGTTTTTGAGTGTGTGAGTTGGCTATATACTTAAATTGGGGCGTTTTCATTCAGCTGCTCCCCTCCCACTTCAATACTTTGTTGTCCCTGCAATAAAGGTTGGTGGAACACCAGCAACCTGACAGCGCACTCCTGCAATTAATGACCACACCTGTTCACATAGGCCTGCTACTGCATATATGTCAGATTGTTAATAGTCACCAATCCATTTCTGTATACAGTAGGACTGAGCATGCAAAGCGCCTGTAAAATCTTAGAAACATGGTGTAGAGAGAACCATTTTCTGTCAATATAACTAAAGCAGAATTAATTTTCTTTACCAATAAAAGAATAAGGGATGGATACACTCCCCCAAGACACTTCAAAACATCTCAAGTTCTGTCCAAAAACATAGAGTACTTAAGGGTTACACTGGGTTCCAAGCTAAACTGGAACACCCACCTGACTAACTGAAATGAAAAATCCATAACCAGTTTGTGGCAAATAAGAAAAACCTTAGGGCATAAAGCTAGCAACATTGCATACAATGCCATAATAAGACCCTACATACATTACAGAGCTAAGTGTGGTGGCCCTGTGTTATTAAATAACAACACAATTGCAAAGCTAACAGTCATACAAAGAATAGTATGTCCAGGAACCTCTAGGAGGGTACAAGAACAACCCCTACGAATGCATAGCAGCTCTCCTCCACTTGCCCCCTCTCCCTATTAGGATAGAGAAGGAAACATGCCCCCTGTCAGATTGGCACCCAGTCCAGAGGTATCTGTTATCATTACTGCTACCTTACACCCTTAAACACAGTCAGTGGCAGCCAGCAGTATAAACATATGTTCACACAGTAAACCAGCAACTATGGAACTAGTTTTAAGAGAAAAAAAAATTTTCCCTAGTAAGAGTAGGCAAGAGTGTCCTAATAGACCTTGCAACAAGGAAAGAGGTCTGCCTATGCCTAGTCAGCAACGTGGCTTTTGATAGACCCAAAAGCCACGTTGCCTGACTAGGTCTTGATGAATTTCATTCCATTGATGAATGTTTCCACTAAAACCATTATATTTCGGGTAAGGTGTTATAATGGGTATTTCGTCATCTTACATGTCTGCCAAGATCATCTCAAAGGTGCTGAATAAGGTAGGGTTTAAATCAGGGCTAGGAGTTTTCCATTTTAGAGTTTGAATACAGATTTCCTGAAGATACTGCACTACACGTCTCACAACATGTGGTCTTGCATTAATGTGCATTTTAATGAAAATTCCCGATTAACAGCATGTATGCTATATAATTTTGCTATATAATATTATATATAAATGCACATGATATGGTGCATATCACATGGTCTTTTAAAATGTCTGTTGCGCATAAATTTTCATTAAGTGATCCAATGATATCCCTCCCATCACCTTCACGGTGTCACCACCAAATGGAATCCTTTCGGAAATATAGCAAGGTGCATAGTGCTCCTTAAGCCTTCAATTAGCTCTTAGATGTCTGGATCATGAAGAGTGTATCCATTTGGAGCATAAACAGTTGAACCAATACTCCTAGGTAAACAATAGATTTTACCACTCATTTTCATTCCAATGATGATGTTCTCTAGCAAACTTCAGGTGGGATTTCTGATGATCCGAGGTGACCATTGGTCCTGTTACTACCCTTTTAGGTTTTAAATTTGTTTCAGCAAGTCTCTTATGCACAGTCTCAGCGTTGACCGTCACACTACAAACCGTTTGAAGTCGGTAAAAGAGCATTTTAGAAGAGCTTGCATGTTCACAAATCGATCGTCTGTTGTCCTCAGCCGTCTAGATTCTGGTTTCCTCGTGCACAGTCCTATCTCATAGCCCTTTTGGATAGCCTTCTTGATAGTCATTTCATCCTACCCTAAAACTCAAGTCACGTATCGTTGACTTCGTTCATCTTCCACTAGAGGTACAGCACGGGCTACTTGTTCAGCAGTAATAACTGACTATTGTTAGACTTGATTTCAAAGAAATCACAAAAATAAATGCAAAAGTAAATTTGTTTATTGAAGATAAAAGGCTTATGTTGATGTTTAGTTACATCAACAATATAATAGAAAATAGAGAATTAAATGAATAAAGTTTTAGAAAAGGTGAGAATAACGCGAATCGCTCTCTTATTTCATATCAATTATTTACTATAACATATTTTTGAAAATAATAAATGTACAATGTAAGTCTGAAACATGATGAAATAAAATAAATTTAATTTCCAAAGTGTACCACATTTTTTTGGAGCAGTGTACAAACTTTAAAATTGAAAATAGGTTTGTGTATTGAAATGAGTTTCTAACAGCCTCAAGAACCTGATTTCCCAACTAAAACACTATTCAGAACATCAAATTTTGATTTCTAGAATGGGATCAGGTTAATAATCATGGTTTAATCCTAGAAAAATATTTGTTCTTCCTGTTGTTAATGGACACCATTTTATAAAATAAAGTAGGCAAGGGTAATAATTAGAAATAAATATTGACTAAAATATAGTGTTGCAATACTTTTGACTAGGATTGTAATCTGATGGAAATATTTAGTTGGTTCAATACTTTTAACTATGACTGTATTTGGGTTTGAAGATACCTTTAGTGGCTTCATCAAGTGTTACTTATATTTATTCTCTTGCTCTATGTCCTCCCAATAATACCATATATTCCACTCTTCCTTTGTAATTTAACATGTGAATAAGCTTTGCAAGAAAAGTATACAACATGAACATGAATTTTAATCAATAAATGAAGCTTTTCAATGAAATTAAATCACATAAGCACATCATACTCAATTAAGACTTTTTTCTACAAAATAAATAGCTTAGTTACGAATATATAAGGGATAATGGATAGATACAATAAATATCCTTTTAAAAAATCATTTTTGTTTAAAACAATAGTTTAGACACAATAAATACTATTAATTTCACAGAGTTTTAACGTGAATATAAAATTACATACTACTAGCAATGATATATCCATTAAATAACTTTAAAAATAGATCCCAGTAGAATTATGATATTTTTTCTAGGCTCTTTGAAAATACCTCACCCAAGCCTGCCTCTGCTCAAAAACATTAGAAATTAGTAGTAGACATTTAATAAAAGTAGAAATTTTATATTTATATTGTATTGGTTTAGGAAGAATAAATTTTTTTTGTTTAAAATTGAATTAAAATGTATAATTCTGTAAAAATAAATTTAAACATAATCAGTTGAACATACTACCTTTGAATACTCATATACGATTTCCTGAGAATATTTTCTTTCTTTCTAATAATGACTTTAACTTGCAAAATTTTTTTTTTTCATTTACACAGTTTTACTATTAAATTTTTTAACATTTGATGGTTATTTACCTGAATTTCTAAATTTCTAAAATTAAATCTATATGTATATATATATCCTCTGATAAGCATTGTTTTCTTTTACCTTTAAGTTAAATTTATTTATTTTTTATATATGAATCGACTTATAATTAAAGTATTAGTCTTAAAAGAATAGTTGCATGAAACTTATGTAGAAGGCTGATTATGTAGATTTTATATTAATTTTGTAAAAGCAAGAAACAGAAATAAATAATGAGATATAGTATTAGTAATTAAGAGTTAGTGACTTGATCCTTTGATTTTTTATTTATTTTATAATTTTGATACCCTTTTCTTTTCTCAAGAAGTATATACATAAAAATATTCTATATTTATTTTTGTTATGATATAAACACAGAATTTATTAACTTATGAACTTTTTTTATTATTATAATTTATTTACGACATGATATGTCATATTAGAGTAATGTATCAGTGTTCCACGTTTTAGTATCCAAGTCTTGCTTTTAACTCTTCATGGACCAGGTGTTTCAACTTTCTCTCAGGATCTCTTTTCATGCCCCTCTACAAAATAATGAAGACATCCTTTTGGGTATTTTTTATTCATCATCTTGAGTGTAGTATAGTTGTACTGGAAGACTCTTTTTACCTCTATGTCATAAAGGAGTAAGTTTCCTTGTAAATTTTTCTTTGAACAAGTTGGGGACTATGTTCCAGCTTGGAGAGGATTTCTAACTTCTGAAGTCCATTTCTGTGAGCACCAGTTTCTCTGCCCTCACCATCGGTAGACTCTCACTACCTTCCTGAATCCACCCGCCTCCTTTAGGCAATCCACACCCTATATCCTTCTCATACATCCTTCAAATGGGGCTACCCTTAGTGAAAGGCACCCATCAGCCCAAAATAATTTTCCTTTTATTTTTTCCCCAGATCCTATTTTTATAAGTTTGAGAGCTAGGAAAAAAAAAAAAAAAATCTCTGCTCTTCTTTATTTTACTATCCATTATTCTGAACCATTCAAGATGATGCTTTCAAGTAGTAGAACAAGGTCATCCCTTAAACCTGGCACCCTTACAGCCTAGTCATGTCTGTCATTCATATTAATTATTAGTTTATTATTGATTAATTAAGCATAATTAAGCCTGTCATGTAGGGCAACTGGGGTTGCATCTTGCCTCTACCTGGGTATTTTTTTATTCAAAAAACATTCTACCAACTTTAATTCTTATGAAAAATAAATTATAAAAAAATTAAATTGATAATTGACTCTATTTTTTAATAAATTAAATTTTTTTATTATATTATATTTAAAAAAATATATTGGCAAGTTCAGGGCTCAAATCCTGTCCCTTCCCATTATCTGATAACTTGCTCTTACAACTCTGAGTTAGCCATGAGTAACAACCTTACCAACATGAACTCTCTTTGTCTAAGTTTTTGCAATCATTATCTCAGTAATTTAAACTTTTTGCAAGTTATCTTGTCTACGTTACACCATCATATGTATAATATTAAATATTTATTGTACATCATCTTTATATTACTATTGTATACATAAGATTGTGGAAAGAGATAAATGTCTACTTTAAGTCACGGGTCTGCCTAAATACTTTTGGGCCGAAGCAACATCTATGGCAGTATACCTAAATAATAGATGCCCTATGAAGCCCCTGAAGGACATGATACCATTTGAGGCCTGGTTCAGGAGAAAACCATGAATTAGCTATTTATTTGGGTGCAAAGCCATGGTCCAAATACCTCAGGAATGAAGAAAAAGTGGGACCCTCGCTCTGAAAAACTAATTTCCATCAGGTATTGTGACGACACTAAAGGATTCTGTTTAATCAACCCCACAAAAATAAAGTGGTCATAAGTTGAGATGTAATTTTTCTGGAGAACAAACTTAACTTTTGTCTAATAATAAAAGACAAAATGTTAAGCATACTGTACCTGTAGAGAAAAATTCTTCTGACAATAACTTGGCGATTGTCGAAGTAGCCCTGCAAGAAGATCCATCGAAAAAACAAGCAGAACCTTTCAAAGAAATAGATGTGGATCCACCACCTTATTTACACTTCAAAGAAGATGAAATTCAAGAGGAAGTCGTTAGAGACTTGAGGAGAAGTGCTTGCCCTCATAAATACAAAAGAGATCCTGACTATGCTTATCTTTCATCTGAGATTGACGAACCCCTCTCAACACTAGAAGGAAAGAAAAAGAATGCAGCAGAAAAGGCTTAAATAGAGACTGAAGGAAAGAAAAAGAAGGTAGAAGAAGAATAGGCTAAAATAGAGACTGAAGGAAAGAAAAAGAAGACAGAAGAGGAAAAGGCTAAAATAGAGGCTGAAGGATTATTTAGGAAAATTAAAAGAGAAGAGGATAATATTAAAATAAATGCAGAAGGGAAGAAAAATAAGACGGAAGAAGGAAAGGCTAAAATACATTTCTTCCTTCAGAATTTTAAGGAGGCATTTTCCTTCAGAAGAACTTCTATCTGACATTTTGACGACTTCCTAAAAAATGACATAAATATATTGTAAATGTGACTAGGCATAAATAATTTTTTTAAATTGTATTTCTATTGATTTCTTATTGATTATATTCTATAATATTGAGTCTTATTTGTACAAATCTAATTTAAGGGGAAGGGTTATGTTTGGATTTATAAATTATATTCTTCAAGTCTAATTTAAGGGGAAATGTTGGATTTATAAATTATATCTGAACAATATCTAATGTATTATACAGTTAGCATGTGCTAATGTGTAAGTGACAATACTTTGCCCCCTTCTCAGTCATTTGTATGATAAGCTCCCTCTTGGCTCTTCAAGTCTAATTTAAGGGGAAATGTTGGATTTATAAATTATATCTGAACAATATCTAATGTATTATACAGTTAGCATGTGCTAATGTGTAAGTGACAATACTTTGCCCCCTTCTCAGTCATTTCCCCCTTCAGCTCCCTCTTGGCTTTTCTTAGTCCTAATAAACTTATGTAATCTACTGCATTTATTTCATAACCACTCCTAAGAAAACAAACCGTTAATTACTTCTGAGCTCGAGAATGAGGTTAGCCTCATTGGTGAAATTAAACCATATTCATAAGAAAATGTGTGGGTGGCCATTTGGGGGGGGGGGGAATGTAATATAAAACTTTGCTAAAAAAGTGTGTCAGCAGAGTGGTTTAATATGTATGATCTTACAGTAAATATAAATATTAATACTTTTGTAATATACTAAGAACTACTAAAAACTTATTATTCTTATGCTCTGGTTGGGTTATCCTTTGTGTATTTGATCATATTGCCTATACATATTTTATCAACTAAATCATAAGTATTTGTTAAAATACAATTGAAAAAATAATAAACCAATATATGCATTATTACATTTTTTTATCTTTCTTGTTTATATTTTTTATTAACCTGAGGTTTTATAAAGGTTCTGTTCATATAAAAAAGAATTATGTAAAAAAAAAATTGTTACAAAATTAACAAAAAAAAATTACAGATTGATTCATGAATTTAATACCCATATAAGCATGTAGTGATAAAATTACAATGTTAAAAACTAAACTTAAAATTTACCTTAACATTAATCACGACTGGCCAGAGTTACTCTTCTTACGTCCTTTGCCGAATTTTCTGGTTTATTGGTAGCAGAGCATGGTTGCCTTTGTGTTTCGTTGTCATCTTTTCGCCACGAGGTCAGTACACGTCCACTGCTAGCATCTCTTCAAACCTTCCTGTCTCGTGGCCGGGTCAAATTGAAAGAGGCTGTTTACCGCGGTCTCGTTGTTCTTGTACCTTTCCGCTGCCTTCTTGGTTTTTTAACTTTCTTATTTTCCAATGCCTGTTGTCTCAGATATTATTAACTTTTCTTAGTTTAAAGTTAACAAATCCAATATTAAAATATTTATATTTAAGGCTTGATTTTATTTATATGATAACTATTAATATTAGACATATCGGCAACAAATAATGTTTATCCATTCACGAACTGTGATCAATGGTTCGTTTACCGCCATCTTACGCCCGCTAATTTCGAGTTTATATCAAAGGCAACATCACAAACTCACAACATCTAAATATCACAACAAAATTTTTAATATACAGTACATCCTTGATTATCCAGGGTAATGACAGGGGTACTCCCAGACAATAAAAACCCATGGTTTTCTGTCGTCACTTTTTCTATGGCTGAATCAAATGAATCCGCCTCAATGTCCAAAATATTGCTTTGGGAAGTGCTAAGCTCACTTTGCACATGAATGTCAACTATTTTGTCAGTGAGCTGTTTGTACCCTTTATCACTCTTGTCATTTTCCAACCACTGAACCATATTGTCTTTGTCTACTTTATCAAAATCAGATATTGTTTCTAGTACAATACATGTTTCAATGTCATTTTGTTCATCATTGTGTTATGTATTTTTCTCTCAAGTTCTAAAATTCTTCTTCACGAAAATTGCAGTGATTTGAAGGCAATCTTTCCTATGCTTCAAAAATCGCATCTTTTATCGTACACATTTTCAAGACATCCTTAATTGATTTCGCAGTTTTCTTCAAGAATAAAATGAAGAAAAGTCCTTCTGTACCATATTTTACACGTTGATACATTGGCTGAATTAATAAAATTACATAGGTGGCAGATAGTAGACAAAAATTTTTCCGTCATCTCTTTTTGAAATAGATTGAGATGGGTAAGATTGCGCATTGTCCCGTAGAACAGCCTTACTAGTAAGTCCATTTTTGCACTGATATTCGTGGACATGTGGAACAAATTTCTTAGAAAACACTTTGATTTGTCCAAAAAAACCCTGGATAATCGAGGTTGTACTGTATTGATCAATCATAGCATGCAATGCTTTGTGACCACAGCAAATTATACATGATATGAGATTTATAAATCTTATATAATAAGATTATATAAACTTCCTTTTTTTGTGAATCTTGGAAAAAATCTATCAAATTTTTACTTAATAACCATTTATATAATAATTATAAGGTTTTCTGTGTTATTATTGACTAACAAATTTTTCTTTACAGGTTTCGAGTATTTTGCCATTGGTTTTGTAATCACTCTCATTTTGGTAATGTGATTCTTGTGTGCATCATGGTATCATCTGCACTTTTAGCAGCTGAAGATCCTATAGATCCTAATTCGCCGAGAAATAAGGTAATCATTATTAATAAAAATACAGGCTAGCGATAGAAATGAGCATGTACTTCTAAATCTTTATCTGTTTTCTACCTCAATTATTTTAATTTCATTTGTTGAAAATTAGACTATTGGTGCTTCCTATGATTCCTCTAGTCAGGCAGTGAGAGATAGAAATTAGGGGCCATGAAAAGAGATAAGAGAGACAGTAAAATTAATTCTAAATTAATTTTTCCGAGTATAATCCAAAATAATGGATAGTCACGAAAACAAAATTAACAATTTATGGATTGCTAGATATGCTGAAATGGAGGTTGGGAATCCCCTAAAGTAACTCCCCCAAGGGAAAGAAAAACACTATCTACATGCACTCAGATAAGAATGTCCAGTTCCCATGAGGGCTGCCTGCGTGGAGTAGGGCTGCACTTCATACGACTCTGAAAACCTAGATAAGATCCCTCCATGAAGGATTTCCTGAATGAAGGAGGATGATGAAGATCCTGATGGGGCCTATGAATATGAAAAGAATTAACCACCTTCAAAATTAGCTCAGTTGATGGGATAGGAAGCAGTAATCACTAGAAATGTCACAGGGGTCATACCATTTGGTCAAAAATCGGCGCACAGAGAGAGCTGTGTGAGCTCTCCCTTGACTTTTTTTCACATTTTTGTTGGTTTGGGCCATATAAGGACGCCCAGAGCGAGTTTGATCATTAATTGACATTTCCCCACTTTTAAAACAGGAAAACCACTCAAACAATTGTGTTTTCCTCATAGCATAATTCTTGTAGCCTGCTTTTAACATTTTAAGAGTTTTTGTGCCAGTTTTCCCGAACAGAATGCAAAACTCCATGGCTGCGTGCTGTTCAGGAAAATCAGCCATCACAAAAACGACGAGCGCGCAAAGCAACTGTCACAAATAAATTAGCATTACCTAAACGGAACCTTCTCCAGTGACGGCAATTGGCATGCTGCCAGGTGAAAAGTTGCTTTACACTGTCCTACCCGTGGAACCCGGTACTACCAAAACTGTGCCACATACAACATCAGTTCGGTTTATTTTATCAATTCTTAATTAAAATTTTAGAAAGTTGCTGATTAAATTTCTTCATTTAGTCCACTATTCAATATAAATACATTCATTAATTGAAAACTGAGTAAATAATTGAAAACTGCACTTTTCAAAACCAAGATATTCATGGTGGCATTGAGAAAAACACCTCAAGACCTAAAAATTTTGTAATGGGCCTGCTCAAATGTTGATAAATGTTTAAAATCAGCACTTTCAAAGACAAAAATTTGTTAATGGTACAATATTTCTCGGTATATATGACTTATACTGCCCCATTCAAGATTATATTACAAACAGGCCAATTAATATGGCAATTTATTGTAATGATATTCTTAAAATTTAATTTATTTATCAGAACTAGGTTTATTTTGAAGAAGCGAGTTTTCTGTAGAAATAATTTGTATAGAGGTAGTGTTTTGGACCTTTTGATAACCATAGTGATTTTGGTCCCAAGAGTAAAATTCCCGGAACGATGTATAAAGAGTGGGGGGAAGTGTTGCCTAAGCAAGTAGCAGTTTGTGCGAGACAAAGACAGTCCAATCCAAAATTTTACAGACTTCAGGCCAGGGACTTGAGCTATAGTCAATAAGTTTTCATTTTTCTGCAATGGACTACAATTTCTGTTTTTTGCTCTTGTTTATGTGATAGTAATTACAGTAAGACAAAACAGTGAGATTTTATTTAACCTTTAAATAATAAAAGTTGGGAGAGTTAATTGGTCTAGGAAAGTCAGTTTCCTCTGATTAGAGTAACAAAAATTTATCTTAGGAATTGATTGTGAAACATGGACTGATGAACTCTTAAATAGCAGACTTACAGAGATTCTTAGAACTCTGGTTTTATGCTAACACCGATAATATCAATTATTATCATCTTATTTCATTCTATAAGCTGTTAAACTAAATAAATACGTACTATCACAATGTCAATATCACCGTTATCGGTTCTAGTGTATAATTTTGCCTATTTCAATTATATCATATTAACATAATTGTGAACATGATATAATAATGCGTACATAATAATGAATAACGAAATGTGTACATAATTTAAATAATAGTTACAAACAATGATCTGAAATTATAGGTTGATACAGTCTTTATTATTGGTGGATGAGCATTTTCACACCTGGCTTTGTGCTACAGGTTTCCCACTTTTAATTTACCCCAGAACATCCCCCAGTTACTTCCTTCTGAAGGTCTAGCAAACAACTGCTGCTTTTTGTCTCGCACAAACTACTCTCAAGGTCTAGCCATGACTGAAGGTTTAGAACAAGTCGAACTGACCTGGTATTCAATGAAACTTCCTTGGTTTCCCCAGATCAATTGATCCCTTGATACCTGGTTTCATACTTAAGGTCTTAGCAATACATATTCCAACTTTTCTATCTGTGTCTGTTTATTAATTTTAAATTAATCATAAAAAATCGTTGCAATATCTATTTTATTATTTAACAGAACAATTGATTTTTTATAATTTTTAAAAATGTATGTAAGGAATTCACATTTAATATTTATTGTATTTATTATTAAATAATGTTTGAAATGTTTTCTATTTTTAAAGTTGCAAGAAAGTATAAATTGTGAAATCCTAGCAAACTATAAATCAATGTTTGTAATTGAGTTCTATACATACAAATATATGTTCATTTTTTTTTTACATTAAAAATTCATTGGCCCTTAGAGACCTTAGTATTGATATCAAAAAAATCAATGCAAATGAAACATTTATGAGTCTTGATTTGAAATCATTATTCACATCAATGATCATACATCAATACCTTTAAATATATTATTTTAAATAATTTCTGTAATATAATTTTTTTTTAATACGAAAATAATGTTTTAAAATACTACAATGATATTTTTTAAATTGAATTTTATTTTAAAATGAACGTATAGTTTGATAGAAAACCAGATATCTGTATCCTTAAGAACTTACGTGTGAGGACTGCTAGACAAGGGTGAATCGTGAAATAGCAGCTAATGCTGGAGAGAGGAGTCATTCATTTAGTTGAGTTCAAGTCAGTTTAGTACAGCAGTCATGAGTTAGACTGGAGAGATTAGTGGTTATTAGACTTGTATTGAGAGAAGACTCGGGTGTCTTCTACAAATCAGAGAGTAGAAGCAACTAGGAGTGAAGAAACCAACCCATTCCCCAACAATAAAGAATGTTCAATTTTATTATAAATCAGTGTTTTTATAAGATAACTATTAATTGAATTATATATGAATTTCTTTAGCCAATTACGTTAGTATAAAACGTTAGAATAGAAATAGACAAAATTATAAACTTGAACCATAGAATGCCCCGAGAAATTAAAAGTTAGAAAAGAAATGATTATTATTCAAAAACGTTTTATAAATGCCCTTCAACTCCTTATGATAATAAAGTAAAATAATATAATTATAAAATATATTAAAGACAGATTATCACTATAATACTGAATGGGCTGCCCATAGGGGGTGTTTTATCTGTGAATTTGAGCAGAACTATAATGAATAGACCACTGTATAATAACTCCATAACATATCACATAAATCTTTGCACTTGATTTTGAAAAGTAGCTGATTTGGCAGGACCCAGACATTTGTCAATTAACACTAAAAAAACATTCCTTTGGATAGAATAGGATAGAAAATAAAGTTTATTCTGGGACCATGTTCCTTATGAATTACAATTTGATAAAAGTAAATAAATCAATTTACACAACCTATATTTTAAAAACACATTCAAAACAGAAAATATATCAATGACTGATAATAAGCAGATTCCCCTTCTCTGGACAGTAGTAAAATCACCATATGGCTAGCCCTTGTGGCGAGGAAGCGAAAGTGTCAGCAAGGGGAAACATCTATTCGGTGGGCTTGGAATTGATGAGGTAGGCTAGGTCACTAGAAGTTAAAATCCTAGGTTCACTTTCAATAGGTAACCACTCTGGAGTGTCTCTTCACCTGACTCAGGGACAATAACTCATTCCTTTTTAATGATCACAATCACAAAATTTCTTCTAAGAAATAAAGCTAGATAATCATTACAGAATTGACACAGAAACCACTATACTGACTTATATGAATATATCTCTGTATAGACTATGGACTCTTCTGTGCTCCTTACACTTCTGAACCATTTTGATGTACCTATAATCCAGGCAGCCTGCTGGCTAGAAAATGGAATCATTGAAAAAAAAAGTACCATAGTATAAACTACAGCTGCCAAGAATCGCTTCGTACCCTCTTAGAACCGGATTTGTGGTTTGACAAAGAGTTAGCCAGTTGGTATTAAAATTTTTACCTATCAACCCTAGGTTATGCTATCTTTGTCTTAAAGAAAAGTTTTATTACTATGCAACCTAATATGTTAACTGCTATGCTCTAACTTCACAAAAGAACGTCACAAAAGAAGTAATGACATATTCTAAGAACTTAAACCATTGTCCTAATAATGATCTAAAGATACTTTTTTAGTAAGTTCAACGTACCATTTGGCCAGGAGTCTGCTTTCTGCCCTCCCTTAGGAACCTTCAGCCTACATGATACCAATTATAAAATTGTACTGATACTTATAAACTTTTTTTCCTCTCATGGACTTGTTTTAGGAAGTATACTGTTTCATGGGAAGATAATTCACTAAGGAAACCTGACCCAAAGTGTTATGGCTGCAAACCAGATTGACCATCTATTTATTCTTAAGCTATCAGTACAAGTTTAGTTTGAAGAGTGGTAGTTTATGCGGAGAATCCAACATAGACTTAGACCACTACATGAGAATCTCAAAAATCAGAGCATGCCTATCTCTTACAAGAAACATCCTAGGCCTGACAAGACATAATGTATCTAAACTGAAGGAGCCTGAACTCAGCATAGCCTACCAACATCTCGAAAAGAAACTCTCTGATGAACTGAAGAGTCAAAATAATGATATAGATGACCTCCAGTGGAAGATGTGCACCAATGGAATAAAAAAATAGCAGAAAAGAGTGTATGGTTCCATCCAAGGAGACTTTGTTCAGTTAAAGATTCTTAAGAATGCTGGACAATTAGTTAGCAGTTGAAGAGGAAGAAATTCGTATGGGTTTGGAAATTCCCAGTGAAGAATGGATTAAAGATTTTTCTAATGTGTTAAATCTATGAAGTATGTTACCTTTTATATTATATGCTTTTGCAGATCGGTGATAGACTGGGCAGGTCTTAAACTAACCAATTTCTGCAAGTGATTAGGAAAACGTCAAATGGCAAAGGGCCTGGCAAAATGTCCTGTAAGAAATTTATAACCTATGTCCAAATAATTATCTAGAAAATATTCTGAAGTTCTACAACCATATTTACCTGAGTATACCCAGCAGTTTTTATAACCCATTATTTTTACCATTTTTAGATATGTTAATAATATAAATAATGTTAAAAGGATCAGCTTTACTCATGCTTTTTCTAAACTGGTCTGTTATTAAATAGATTACAAAGTTGGGTTGGTAAAGAAAATATCTTAAATAAGCATTGGGTCAGGTTCAGGAAAGCAAACTGTAGAGTCGGCAATATTTTTAATTTATTAAATAATATAAAATCCCTTATAATATGATTCAAAAAGCAAATAATTGGCAATTATAAAATAAGCATTCAATGAAATATGAGACTTTTTATCATCAAATAAATTTTGCTACTGAAAGGATTTACAATAAAATGCTGTCGTTCACTATACTGCCAGACTGAACAGAGACCCTGGTGTGGTGGAAAAGTTAAGTGCCTGACTGGCGAACCCGTCCGAGTTAGTAGTTAACTCCCTCCCTAGAAAATAATTTTATTTCACTATACAATTACCTCCTAATGCCAAAAAGCCTCCTGGCTGTTAAAAAAGGGTGGTCACCTTTAGATATTGATGTATTTATTATCACATATCTAACACCTTGACTGTGCTACACAGTCATCTTCAGGCTCCGAAATGAAATCAACCATGATTTACAACAAGTCTATAGAATTTTTAACAAATTTTATAAGTCAATATGTCAGTAATGTTAACTTAGTTTTCTAAATGGCGCCAGACTTCAAAATGGACCACAAAACCTTGTATAGCCCATATGACCAAATTAAATTACTGTGGCCATTAGATAAAAAAAATCTATGCATACAGATAAACAATGAATTTTAAATGGGTTCTCATACATATTTCTAAGTATTTTTGTATTTTTTATTTTAAATCCATTAAAATATGTTATTACTGTTCTATTTCAGGTGCTAGTATACTTTGATTACTTTTTTACCACGGTGTTTACTGTGGAAATTTGTCTTAAAATGATTTCTTATGGGTTTGCACTACATGATGGAGCATTCTGCCGTTCTGCTTTTAATCTGTTGGATCTTTTAGTAGTTTGTGTTTCGTTGGTCTCAATGTTTTTTAGGTAAGTTTGACAAGAATTAAAAATATTTATGACATGTGAGCTCATTATTAATCATTTAATGTTTTGAATGAAAATTTATAAATATATTTTCAGCATCCATCAAATAAAGAAAATTTTCACTATAATTAAATATTTCACACTTTTAAGCATTTATTAATAGAATTAATAATGAAAATTACTGATACTATTTAGGGATATCTAAAACTGATTACAAAGTATTGACATTGTGCCTATATACTTCAGTAAGACAGTTTTGGTTTCAGGAAAACCTCACAAACTATTAAAAGTGTAATGTTAGCAAAATCCAATGGTGTAGAAGGAGTGGTATAACAAAGATTAGGATGTTAAGGATGCTAGTTAAAACATTTATTTAGAAGTTGTTTTTAAAAATGACACTTTGCTACAATTAAATTTTGCTTTGTGATGTATTGTATCTTGCTTCTTTGTTCCAATTTTCCTATCACCTATATTCCTCACATATCATTTATCATCATAGGAATGTTGATGTTCTGTTGAATTGTACCTTATTTGTTGTGTTGAGTGTTTATCACACCTAAATATCAATACTTTCATTTTCTCAATAAAACTACAAATTTAATCATTGCAGTTTCCTCTCCCCTCATAAAAATATAAATTATGGTGTATAACACCTCTCAAACAACAAAGTAACCAGCAGTCCCAATTAAGCTCCAAAATTATTGGTTTAGAAATTTCAACAATGTTCATCTCTCACTTTTAACAAGTGAGTCAAACCCTGCACAGACATAACTTACACCTAAGGAGAGTAAAGAAACATGTTGACCTGAGGACCACAGACTTATGACATGTTTCAACTCTGTGTTTAAACTTTTCATCTGTATGAAAAGCAACAATGATAAGAAATAAAACTCATCAACTTTGCACAAACAGAGCTATGGCCAAAGAGCATCTACTAGGTGATAAGAAAAATAGCCATAGCCTGGATAGATTATCACAAGGCTTTTGGATCTGTTGAAGGTTGCCACACAATATTATGATCTATTAAAATGTCTCATGTTACTGTGGATCTGTACACAACAAGCTATGGCCTGAGCTTTAGTAGTAGTATAAAAAATATTCCATGCAGCAACTTAATAATAAAGGAAAAGTAATAAACTTATTAAAAAAATATAAATTATTAGAAAATAAATAATAAACTTAAAATGAAATAAAAAGTATAAAGGAGCTTAGATGATATACATGCATAATCAGAATAATAATTTAGGGCAACAAAATACTGACAAGCAGCCCCTAAAGTGATTACTAACATTAGGAGGCACCTGACATTGTGTGGTGAAAAAGAAGAAAGTGATTGGTTTTTAAAATTGTTTGTTATTATCGCTTTATCCTTTAGAAAATTCATCTATCTACCTATGGATATAGGTTTAGTCTGATCTTTCCAAGTCTCTATGCTTTTATTGGAAAATCCTTTCATTGACTGTTGTTTCATATTGAACTTCGACTGTGTTAATTGTATAAATGGAAATGTCATGTAGTTGGTTCATCAATAACCTTTTTCCTAGTAATATACATTTAGTTTTGAGGATGTTTAGCATCGAATGGTTTTTGGTAGCTCAAGAAGGAAGGTAAATAACATCTGTTAATTTATGTTCAAATTAGGGTTGAATCTAGAGTTGTGAAAAAGTGGTAACAGAAACATTCTGCATACAAGTAGTACTCACTGGTTTTAAAGCAGCTTGAAAATTCCTATTAATAGAAAGCAAAAAGGAACATAAAAATAAACACCGTTTTGGATAGTCACAAAGTTATAGAACTGAACCAGGTGTTCAAGGTTTAGAAAGTGTGCATGAGATAGATGTAGGACAATAACCAGATAGATGTGGACTCTGATATTGGAATGAAGTTTGATTTTTCCATATATCGGGGCTGTGGAAGTCATTAGAGTTAAGGAGATAAAGCATAAATATGCTGGAGATAAAGAAAGAAACTCGGCAAACTTAAGTTAGTGAAATTAGTCGTAATATTATCACAACCTAAAGCATTTGATCAGAGTTTCAGTTATAAATCCAGGATTTTTTTTAGGCATGATAGCAAAAATATAATCACTAATTATTGAACAAAAAACCAGTGTTAAGCCATAAATACTATACTGATTCATATTATGAAAAACAAATATATTTTTTTTTACTTTTGGCATCATTTTAATAAAATAAAAACATATTGCATTGTTATTATTTTATATTATGATTTCATTGTTAGCCGTGTGTATTTAACTGGGATAAAACGTTTATTGGAACATTGTCTTGGGCTGATGAAAAAGAGATGTTATACTTTGTATGTTGTATTATTTTGTATCTTATATTGTGTTGTATCCATGTCTTTTACAAGTACCTGTTTTCATCTTTTATCTATATATCTTTGTGATTCAAACCTATCAACTGTTACATAATAATATCAGTACATCTCTTACACCCACCTCCTTATTGTTTTAATAAATGATGGCACCATTTATTACCATTTTTGTATAACATATAAATTTCTCTCTTGTTATCAGCCTGAGGCTGACATATATATTCGGTCAAAATGTTTTCAATAAATAAATTTGACTCTGTTACTATTTTATGTTTATTTTCGTGATTCATTTAACAATTAGGCAAATTTTTTAGCACTAGAAATTAATTATTATGTTACTTTTGTTTTTTTGTAGCTCAGGTGCTATATCAGTTGTGAAAATCCTTAGGGTGCTCAGAGTTTTAAGGCCATTGCGTGCTATTAATAGAGCCAAGGGATTGAAGGTAAGAATTACAATTTAAAATAATAGTTATAACAAAACTCTTTTAAAAAAAGAGTAAACATACATTTTTTATTACAATAAATAATTATTGAATTTAGTTTTAATGATATATTTCAATAGATTATGTTTATTTTATATTCCCAGGTTTTATAAATAAATAATTAAAAAAAAATAGGTTAAATGTTTCCTAAATCAAATATTTTATGTAATGGGTCAACATTAATTAATGATGTTAAGTTAATATAAAAATACTTGCCTGTAAATTTTATTATAAAAAAGTTAATCGATTTCATGCATAAATAAAATTATTTTTCTCTTTTTATTCATTGATAATATGGCCACTGGCAACAATAGCCTAAATGAACCCAAATATGGAAATATTTTAAGTAGCATAAGCAAAGGGATTTGAATTCAGAAACAAATTCATTTAATCAATTCATTAAATGAGATTACTTAATTTGATAGATAGCAACTGGTATGGTGCCAAAACATTAATATATGATATTACTTTTGTTTGTTACACATTCTACTCATGATGATACAAATTTGACAAACATAGGTAATTTCCGTATGATTTAAAATAAAATTGAATGTTATCATTTATATTACTCTTGAAGGATGCAATTTCCAATCAGTGGTCAAAAAATATGTACAAAATATTCTTCTCTATTATATTTTTTTATTATACTGTGAGGTTTCAAATTAATTTAGTTCATCTTCATGGAGCATCTACAGATAAGTACTTAATCACAGTAAAATAAACATAAAATAAAATAATGATATTTTTCACACATTTGTTTTCCATTAATAAAATTTAATTATCTAAACATTCATTCAAAAATCATCACAGCAATCCTTTTTTATAGCAAATTTTGTAAGAATATAATTTTTTTTCATTTCATTTTGTTTTGTCTTTTAATTGTATTCTTTCATTATCATATTAATCTAAATTATAACATGATTCTTAATTTTATAGTCCATATACGTACGTACTTAATCCAGTGAATATATTTAGAAAATGGAGTTTAATGTAATACAGTGTAATTCGCTTATAGCAGTTATAAACGTATATTATGAATCTTTAAGGGACCTAGGGATTCAGATCATACCCAAACTTCGTTATATCCGGATTTAAAAACAAAAACCTACTGTAGAAAAAAATTGTTGATAAAAGTCATAAATATTATTATTACAAATTATTAGATTTAGATTAACGTAACCAATATAATGTGAGTTTTAATACATACATACATTATGATTGATTTGCTGACGTTTTTGAAAAATATTCATCAATAGAGGTTTGCTTTAAATTGCAGGAATAAGATTGTTTAACTTTATACTTCTGAAAGCCATTGATACTACTGATTTCACTGTTTACCGAAACAAAAGTATGTACCTGATCACTCTTCAGAAATTGATGGTAGTTTAAACACAATTTCTTCAGCATTGTTGTCAGTTTTCGCACTTTTGTGTTAATATATATTTAAAATAGACTGGGAAATATCATCATCACTCAGTTGTTCAGAGGTCTCTGAGAACAGCGTCAAATTCTACAAAAGAATGCAACTTATCTTGAGGAATATCAAACCCTTTTCCGGAACTCGAACTGAGATTGAGATAAAAATAAAACTGCTGATAATAATCCTGAAAATTTAAAAGGCGGAGGGAATCAAAGCATATCATTATAGGTGAATGAAAGGTCCGTTTTTCTTTTTGAAAATACATCACTAATTCTCGATTATTGATATATCAGGCATCTTGTATACAAATGTATCTCCTGAAGATTAAATAAAAAACCAACTAAAGGCAGTGATAGCATTCTGGCATTTTTATAAGAAAATTACACTGTACGTACCTATTATTGTAATTTCCTGACATTACGTTGTCATTCAAGTTATTTTTAGACCCAATTAAGAATATGTAGCATCTTTAATCTAATTAAATCTTTCATTGAATAACCTGAACTATATAAGAAATAAATTTAACATTTTATAAATTAAAAAATCTATACAATATTTTTGCATTATTATATCTCTGTAGATCTATAGGGTTTACAATCCTAACTTTACACTGTAAACCATCAATTGTTACTTGGCACATTTTAATAGGTTTTCAGTAGATCTTAAGTTTTTTGCCAGCATCTAGAAAGATTTATCACTAAGGATAAGGATCTGTTACTGAGTAGGCTCCCATGCAAGTTGGTATTACGTCTTTTCAGAACATCCACAGATTAAGACTACTTATAGGCCCACTTACTTAGAATCAATGTGGTACAATCTGACATTTTCACATTGTGGGGAGGTAGTGGAATGGACGCCTCCTAACTGATAACCTGTGAGTGCTCTGGCTACTGTAAATCCCACTACTGATGAAAAAATTTGCACTCATTATTGGACTGTGGGATGGTTGATGGTTCAGTTGCCGTAGATGCATGTAGGATAAATAAAAAAGAGTTCTTTCATGCTTCATTATAATTCTACTCTATTAACACTGTGGCAGTGTGTACAGATTTGGAATGAAGTTACTAAGGCTATCTGTCTAAACAAAGTTAATTCCCAAAATAGCATGAAAATGTCAAAATTTTTAAAATGAAATCTGGATTTGCAAATAAAAATGTTTTTAGTTTGAAAACTTAGTGTTTTTAGTTCTTTTAGGAACATCATCTCATAACTTAAATAAGAAAATTCAATAACACAAACAATATTATTTGTAGAACAATACATCAGCTCTGAGCTGTATTGAAATAGGCATCTTTAGAACCAGTTATTTGCTTTGCAAAGGTAGGCATTATTGCACACCACTATACTTGTTTTGAGATATGTTTCAGTCAATAAAGTTATTATGAATAATTACCCACATTTGCAGAACACCAAAATTTATTACTGCTGACTGATAGGAATATTGTGTTTGAATCACCACCTCACAGCCTAAATGCAATGTGAATTTTCTTGATCGATTGGTTAATAGCTGGTTTATCACATTGTGGTGCAACTTATAAATCCACCAATAGATAGATGGTTCCTAGGGAGCATTGTAGTAGGGAGGATAGTAGTTATATTCTCTCAACAATGAGCATAACTTGGTTCCATAAAAAGCTTATAGATACAGAGGATGCTTGACTATATCACAACAGGACTTAGGCCGAGCGAGCCAAAGTGATCTCCAACGTTGTGTTTGAATTCTGCACAATTCACCCGCACATTTTTTTAGAAAACTTAAAATTAACCAGATAAATTAATATTATTGTTGCAGAAAAGGAAGCATATAGTTTACAATATTTACACTATATTAGTAGATGTTGCCCCAGCAGACACTATGGTATGATATTTCAGATTTATCAATTAGCCATTTGTGTTATCTTATGCCCCTTCACATTTTATTTGCTGACTAGACCTCCAGGCACTGCCAATGACCCATGAATAGTCAAGTTCATCCCCCATTCTTCCAAATGTGTGCCCTACAACCAGACAGTACACTGGAAGGTGATATTGCCACAGTGGGATTTTAAAATTGACTCGGTCATAACGTTAATGAGTAATATAAGAAACATTCACCACTTATTACATACTGCAGAATATTAATAATAACTATTTTCACAATTATCTGATGTTTTATAATGTCAAATATTAATTTATGTTGAAAAATAAATTTTTGTATACTCATTAATAAAAACAAAAAAACTTTGAAAACAGTATTAGTATAATCCAGTATTCAAAAATGAAAATTAAACCATTAACTAATATAAATTAACATTTAACATACTCCGTCACGATATGCATATTATCAAACATATGCTTTATTTTTTCCACTCTTCATATATGCTGCCCATAGCAACCAGGCCTTATGAAAGTGGTGTTTTAGTAGAAATATGAAATATTTAAAAATTATTGATTTCAATATTTTAGTTTTACTTTTTGTGTAATAAGCAATGGGGCCTTTAAGCTGTTTGATATTATTTCTTGCTTCTATCACTATCTATATTTCTGTCTTATTCCATTCTTTGTCAATTAAATTGTTGGCGCTGTAAATAACAATTATACTGGTAAAAACAAATATATAAAAATGTTTCATTGATCTTTAAACAGATATTGAGCGATTAAAACAATTTGTAGGCAAGTAATTCAAAAATTATAAACATAAACATAATTTTGTCAGGATATTTTTTTAAATATTAACTTTAAGAAATCAGAGCACCATAATATGTTACATAATATATTTATATTTTAAGTTGTTTTTTTTACAAATTTATAAGAAAAATAGTGAATCCAAAATAATTTTATATTAATTTTTAAATTAAATTATGGAATTTATTACTTTCACAGTTATAATTAATTAAAGCTGATAGATATTATATTATAGCAAGGTGGTAAATATGGAAGTTGGTAAATAAATCAAATAGGTGAAACTGAAAAGTTACTGTCAAATATAATTTAAAAGATAAATTATACTTCTTGATTTATACTCATTCTTTGTTATAGAATAAATAACCTATATATTGTCATCATGTGCATATTTAAGTGTTGTGTGTGGTCTTGCAATCTAGATTCTTCATAATATTTGTAATTCACATTTTCAGCTCGCGCTGTTAATTTTAATATCATATGATCTTCAACCATGTACTGTAGAACAGAAACTGAGGCAACTAAAAACTAAAAATCAGAAAAATAGAGTGGTTTCATGGAAAACATGATGTATGTAATTGCCAATATTAAAAAATCATAAGTCATTCTTTAAAATTCCGTGTTAAATCAATTATGCTTCCAAAGAAATTATATTACATATTTAAACAAAAAATAAAATGAAAGAGAATAGGACAAATGAAACTTCTGATAAACAATTTTTACCCCTGAGTGCAGAATATAAGGCATCTAAGAAATATTCTGCTAATACAGAGTGCTCACAATACATAAAAGTCAATTTAGCCAACTGGTTAAGAGTATCTGTGTTATACAAGGTAAATCCAATATATTGACTGTAGAATACCAAACCTCTTGATAAGGTGCATATTGCTAAATCTCTACAGCTTAGACCCTAAAAATAATTATTTTAGAGATGAGTAAAGGTTATAGGTAATAACACTAAGATGCCTTTTTTTCACTAGTTATAATGGTTGGAATAGATAACACTACTGAATGTAGCAGACATTGTTATACTTTCCATATTCCTAGGTTTTGCCATACTTTTGGTTTGTCAAATTATGCTCCTTTTGCTTTAATTTATATTTAGTTATTAACAGTTATTGGTTGACAGAAAATTTGATATTTAACAGAGTTGATTGGAGGAAAAGCTAGCTAAAGCGTTTTAACTGAATCTTCATTTAAGGGAGCCTAAAGATATAGTCTTGATGATGCTTGATTCTCTTCTTTATCACTTATTACTACAGTTACAAATATCTGATTTGTAAAGAGGTTCAGCACATTTAAAATCAAAGTTTATAAAGAATAAAACATAATGATGTTTTATTTTTATTTTATTACTGAGTGGCTCTGCTTTCAAACAGATATGAACAATCATCTTTCGTCTGTTAGTCTTCCTATATATCTATGATAGCGGATGTAAACATGACACAAAATTCACTGATAATTTATTGATTTAAATAAATGAATGTGAAGCATGGAAAAATTCAGTCCTGCTTCACTAACTTATAATTTCTCAAGTCACAGTGCAGAAGCTATTTAGCTTTAAAGTTATGATTTCCCATCATTATAGACACAGAGGTTGTTACAGAAAAAAAATTTCTGAAATATTTAAAAAAAAAAACGAAGTGTTGGGAGCCAATAACAGAAATTGTGTATTTGATCCAGTTTCCGCTGTTATTTTGTCTATATTTTAGTTATTCATCATTTTTTTCATTTGTTTTAAAATAAATTTTTATTTTTATAAAGATGCCTTATCAAATAAAATTTAGAATTTATGTTCTAAAATACTAAACAGTTTTTTACAATTTGTAATAAATATTTAAGAAGTTAAAAAAAAATCCTGCAAGTATTTCTGGAATAGTTTTCACTTACCATTTCATTTACATTAGCATTTCAAAAATAAAATTTAGTTTATAATTAATGTAAACAAATTTTAGTTCAAGAAAATGCAAATAACCTTTTATATACCTAGTTAAAAAAATGGTGTGGCTACCGATTCATGGATCAGCTGGTTTTATTTTGTAGATCAGAAATTGCTTTTCATAATAGTGAATGTTTTATAAAAAGACTAGGCATAAGTTGCTGTTCAAAATTGGCATTTTATTTTATTTTAAATGCTATTCGTTCTAATTAATGATTAAATATCCTAGTACTAAGAAAGAAACTACTGTAATGGCTGGATTCAGACTGGAAGAATATGCTTTATATGTTAGTTGTGTCAAATAAAACTTACAAAAAAAAAAGATGAGGAATCATATGTATCATTTGCATCTAATGACATCTTTTTAAATTGAAGCCTAATTAATGCAACATTTCCATTTTGTACAGGTTATTTAATCAATAATATATTTTTTCTAGACCCAAAATCATTTTTAATATGCATACTTTTCTTTTAAATCTTATGTTTTTATATCAAGCGTTAATTTTTAAAACGTATTTCACCATTTCAAAAACAATTTTGATATTAATTTCCTTTTAACAGTACTTGAAAAAACTAATTTACTTTCAATAATATTTATGATTTTTCTTGTGCCATGATGTTTTGACACCATATTTTGTGTTGGATGACTTCAATATTGTATATATAATGATTAAATTTAAACAAATTTTTTATTCTATAATTACTGACTATTTGATTAATGTTGACCCATCATGTAATGTTTAGCATGTAGTGCAGTGTGTGATAGTCGCAGTAAAAACTATTGGAAACATTGTGCTGGTAACGTGCCTCCTAGAGTTCATGTTTGCGGTCATAGGAGTACAGTTATTCAAGGTAGGGCAGATGCCTCCTGAACTTCCCCTCATCTGAATTTGTCATGCATTACTTAATTGTTCTGTTTTAGTTATCTCCTGAAACACTAAATCTCCCCTTCCCAGAGTGGCCTCAAATCTTGTTATGTTGACCATCATTGGAAAGTTCTTGCTTTTTTTTTCCTTATTTCCTTTATTTTTAAAGCTTTGACTTAAACTTGTATACATCCAAGATTAATATTTGCACTAATTGACCTAGTTATCATTAATAGTAAAAATTTAAATTCCAGCACACCTTAATTTAGTTAAATAATTTTAGATTTTACAAAATTGTCAAGAACACAATGTTTTTCTATATTCCACACTCATTGTGCCAATAATTTGGTTCATAAATATATTCAAAATGTTGTAAAGAACACAAAACTAATCATACTTCACATTAATGTTGCTTAAACATGTATACTAATACATAAGAAAAACTGTAATATTTCTTTGATTTCATTTGGAGCATAATTTATTTTTATTTTGTATCCTTCAGCTACTAATTTTATTTTCATTTTGATTTTAATTCATCTGAGCATTGAAATGCAAACTCAGTAAAATTTCATGTGAATCATTGTGATTATAGGAGGCTTTGTATTGGAGA
The DNA here is from genome assembly GCA_930367205.1 of Acanthosoma haemorrhoidale. NCBI lineage: Eukaryota > Metazoa > Arthropoda > Insecta > Hemiptera > Acanthosomatidae > Acanthosoma > Acanthosoma haemorrhoidale. Next base: position 28,581,704 of record OV884009.1, on the reverse strand, counting down.
TATTGAAATAATTATTTATTTATTAGCTATGCGATACCTTAAAGTCATAATTAGCTATTCTGTTTACACACTTATTGAAGTTTGGACTTTTAGAACAACATGCAAGAGAAATTATAAATTATTTTGTTAATAATTTTTAAATCTTTAAAACGCCTGTTTTTGAATTTCGAGATACCTAAACTATTGACTGTTTCATATAATTTCTTCAGAAATGGCAGTAATTATATATCAACATATATAATTATTTTATCAAGCATGTATATGTGGTTCTTTGTGTTAAATATGACTGTGTTATGTAAAAGACTAGTGTGCGAGTGTGTGAAAGTATGTTTATTTTATAATAAATATTCCAAGGTGAGATACGACAGTGAAATAGCTTTTTATAAGCATGTGTGACTTTACAAGTGTGTGTTTGTGTGAAAGGGTGTGTTGATGACTAAGCACTTTTTCTTTGGTTAGACACGTAATTACTTTTATCTTTATTGATATATATTGTTGTTATTTAAAATCTTAATCTTAACGCCCACGCAAACTTCGGTGACATACTTTTTTATTTAGTTTGTCTAAAAAATACATAGCAACTATTCAGTTTGTGAAACATTTTTAATTATGTGTTTGTTTTATTTAAAAGCTGTCTGAAAAGTTGAGTTCTTTCAGCTTCATATGTATAAATATTTTTGCTCCATTTACTTACCACTTATAAGCTTCATAGATTATGGAATAAACTTAAACTAGAATCCAAATACCAAACATAAAAATCAACCTAAGCTCTGCTTTAAACTAACTCGATACTATTTACAACTTTCATGTTTATGTAAACTTTTTTTTAACAGATATTTCACATTTTTTGTCATCTGTGACATTTATGTTTGAATTTAAATATCTTTCTTGTAATATTTCTTTACACATCTGTTAAAATGTAAAACAATTTAATAAAATTATGTAAATGATATTTACTAGCCACCATCTAATAGCTAAGGTGGGTGGTATAAGGGGCTTAAATCTGATATTCGATTTGACCCACCACTAACCTTATGTTTTGACTTAACCCTTTTTTATCACAGTATGCAAAATCGTTCAAAATTGGAGTTGACATAAGACTTTTTTTTTTTTTGAATGTTCCCATTTAAAACTCAAATCAAAAATCACATTTTCTGGACTTAAAACCTTTAAATTGCCCACCATAGGTATATTGACCCATACACATTTTTTATACAATCATAGATCATACTTACATACATAAGTTCACACATATACACTCTAACTTTACACACCCCTCTATACAAACACAAATGCATACAGTGTTACGAAGAATTTCCACCTGTACGTGAATGTAATATTTAAATACAAACACTTATGGGATGATTGATGATGATGTGCTGTGATATATCATTTTACAACTCATAAATAAAATAATGTAATTAAACAAATATTTTAAAATAGTATAAAAATATCATGCTACAAAAAAAGGAAAATTGATTAAATTAATGTAGTCTTTGATTAAAAGTTGTAACTCGTAAAAATTTATGTTGCTAGTTATTAAAATAAAGTGAGATCTCATTTATTTTAAAATTTGGGATCACATGTATGCTTGACTACTGAAATTATCTGATTAATGAAATATTAGGCAAAAATTAAAGTGAATGATTACATTCATATGTTATTTATTTTTAGAACTGAAATAAAAAATGAAATTCACAAGAACTGCTAGACAAAGTTAGCAATAAAAAGTAATTTTTCAAGGTGTCATGCCTACAATTAAAAGAAATGTTTAATAAGTAAGACAGAACCCACTACTAACCAAAAATCCTGTGAGAACTTCTAGTGGAATAGATTAGATTCATGATAGTCGCTAAAACTTTTTTGTTTTTGCTAACTTAAAACATTTAGTCTAGAACACTTATTTTAATTTGACTGGACACATTTTTAGTTCTCATGCCTATTTTATGCAATTATTGAAAGTTTTTTTATGGTACACTGTTGAATCAGGAAAGTTTTTGAATGTTCCTGGTGACCTTCATCGATAATTTCATTATCAGTAACAATGTGTAAATTTTTATTAAACAGTATGATTCTAGTAGTTTTCGTTATTACACTCGATGTAAGATTAGTTTTTCATCTATAATTCTTGCAGAAGTGTGTCGTACATACTCTTAAAATAAATATTTAAATAAAGTGTTCTGAACTTTTAAAAACTATTCTGATTTTGGAGTCATCGTCTCTGTGTTCATCAATTAAAAAACCTTCTCTTTTTGTTGGTCAGCATCATTGGATAGTGAAGGATATGCCCTCACCTGCGCATTATTCAAACTTGCACTAGACAAAGTAATAAAAAAAAATCTAAGATGAATGGATGGAATATTATAACTAGGTCTGCAAGTCTTCTAGAATTTCCTAAAGACATAAAAAAATATACCAGATCTGTGTATTCCTTAAAAATTCCTAGAAAAATCTGAAAAAAAGGTTTAGTCAGTTATAAGAAGAATAGTTAGTACATGTGAGTAGGGGAACTCATGAAACAAGAATGGAGAAAAAGAAAGTTTAAACTTTCTTCACTATGTTTTTGAGAAAGTAAAGCAATCCCAATATTTTGGATCTGTGATTAATACCAGAAGTATGGTCTTGGTCAAAGTAAATAAATGCTAATAATGTGTTATTTTAGCCTGGGAAAGCATAAAAGCAGCAGTTTCTAGAAAGACCAAGGTTCTCTCCCCTACAAAACCCTTATTAGACCTAATATACATCTATAGAAATCTGTACCTTGTTAAAATAGGAGGGATATCATAATAGAAAGTAAAATTCTGCAGGGGATATTCGTTTCATATTTGGCTACATCATAATCCTGAATTATTATTAAGAATTAAGAGAATAAGGGTCCAAGGGATACTCCCATCAGCTGTATAGTGCTGCGGAAGTATGCTAAGTGCTAAACTATTTAGATTATTTCATTATTTGGGCATACCAGACAGATGTTTCTCTTCTGTTTTAATTTAGCTACAGTATTTATGATGAAACGGGATCCAATTCCCTTTTTCCCCTTATTTATGAAGGAATTTTCATGGAGTAAATAAATACTCGCATCTGAGTGATATTCATTAACTGATAACATCTTGGCCCACACAGCAGCTATGTATTAAATATTCGAACGTTTAACAAGGGTTTCTCCTCCACCTGACTACTTTATATTTATTTGGATTAATATCTATCGATTTATATACAGTGACTCATAAATAAGTGAAGATTCTATTGCTGATTTTTGGTCAGTTTTAACTACAAATCTTACATTTTTCATTAGGTATGTCTTTTTATTAGTGGCAAATCAAAAGAAAAAAAAATTAAGATGATTCTACTTAAAACATACATAAATTGTTGAGATGAATTAATTTGATAATTCTTTTAATAAATAATGTATAAATCTAAATTAAATTTTTTTATGTTTCAATAATATTTAGACTATTGAACATTTTGAAAAAAAACCAGCCATTATTTTTTTCTTTGACCCAGTTCATGATATAAATTATCAAAATGCATAAATTATAAGATGGTGTGAACAAATTTGTGAGTGACGGTATCTACATAATACCATTCCTAGGATCTTCATTCTCAACTGAACGTTTAGACTTTATATTTGTCCTAAAAAATATTTTACTAGTCTTAAATTGCATTATTTGTTTGATCCATGATAAAAAGTACACAGTTATTCCATATTTTTATTAAACGAACAGTCCAAGGAAGAGGTTTTGTTTGTTTTACTGACTTCCTCAATTAACACTGTCCAAATTTTTATTTTGTGAGGGAGAATAAGCAATGTAAGTGACAAAGTATTTCATATTTTGAGCATGTGAGTGAGTGAAAATGCCGAGTTTCAACACACACACACACAATTAGTTCAATGAAATATTTATGCACCTCCACCCTCATACATCGGCATAGCTTTATTAAATCTCAAGACATTTCAGCTTAAGTTAAGTCAGAGTAGTAATTCATCAGAATCAATTTTATGTGATTATTTAAGTATAATATCTATAAAGCTGAAAATACTTTTTATATGTATTATTTTTTCTCATCTCTCAATTCTCCTCATTATCTCTCTCTCTCTCATTCTCTCATGCTCTCTTTTCTTCTGAGTATTTCTAATATCTTTAACCGATCTCGTATAACTAATGAGAAATCAGATGTCTGAGCATCAAGCTTTCGAATGAGAACACTATGTAATCTGTTTGAACTTTCTGAGAATTGATTGCCATTTATGGCATTATAGGTATCAAATATTCAACATTTCCCAACTATGTGTTTAGGTATACATTTATTAGGTTTTATAATTATCATAGAAAGAAAAAATATACTGGTAGATTCAGGACTCAAACCTGGTACCTTCTCAATACCAGTGGGGGGCTCTACCAACTGAGCTACCCTGCATGAGAGCACAAAATCTTACCTACATGAATCTTCATTAACCCCCTGTAACTCAATAGATATTGTAGGTGACCTCTAATTTAAGTTTTAAAGAGCTTGTACGCCAATACTACAGCAACCTTTGACTGGTGATTATTAATAATAGTGGGATTTGTACCACAACCAAAATTGACAATAATTAGCCTACTCATTTTTAATCATTCAACCAAGAGGTCCTGGTCCTGGCCCTGTCAACATCTTTTTTTTTTAATAATAATCTTTTACCATATTTAAGTTTCTATTCACTTTTATTAAACTAGGCTTCTCATATTCTCATATCTACCTAAATTACAGGAATGTAATAGGAACCAGCTGTTATTTAGAATGTGTGGAAATACCATCGATTGGGCATTAGACTGTTATGACCCTTTGGCAAAACCCAGCTACCTACATTTACTCTCATGTCAAAGTGACCCCTTGGCACACGGAGAATGTTCAGCAGCCCCTCGGTTCACTTTGGCAGTCAATGAGATACTTAAAGTCACTCCTTATTATTTGTAGAATGTTATTACTATGAAAATAAGCTCAAAATCAAACCAGTAGATAAGGTTATGCCAGATTGAGGTACTTGAATAGATGACTAAGTTCTTTGTGCGAGCCAGCTCTGTCAGCTATTGCTGGCATAATTCACACTACATTATGTTTGTAATATGATGTTTATCATTTAATCGAATGCTTCTTCATACTGACTATGGAGACTCAGCTTTTATAACCAGCTTATTGTTTTTTGGATGGGTATGAATATGGTTTGAGTTCACTCATTCTCTAGAGAAAGAACAAAATAAAGCAATTAACTTTATTCTAAGACAATACTAACTACTAATGACTAAGTCACCAAAGAGTGAGATAAACAGATACATATAATAGGTTATTAATCCTTGAAAATTCAAATAAACATAGAACTGGATTGCATAAGAACTAAAGTATATCATTAAATAGAAAATATAGTTTAATATATTAATGTAAGGACCAATTAAAAATAATTATAATATAAAGAGAAAGTAAACAGCATCTGTTATTATTAAATTATATGAATGCTTGTGGATTACAAACCTTAATAAAAAAACACATTTTGAAAATAAATGTTCTGATAAAATCTTTGATTAGCCAACTCAACACTCAGAGAGTAATAATTTCTTCATAAATTCAAGTGAAAGATCATGAAAAGATATTTAAATATTGGAAGAGAGATAGATTAGCAAATAGTCTGAATCCCATAGGTTTTACTTTTCAACTAGGAATAAACAATCAAACAATGAAGATCTGTGGGATGTCAGGTGAACTAGATCTCATGTTACAAAAATGGATGAAGGATATCAAATAAGTATGATGAGATTTGGTTGATATCATACGTTTAAGGAAGGATCTAAGGAAATATTACTATATTGTTGATCACAGCTACCAGCAAAACTCAAAGTAACTGTAAGATATGCAAAAATCTCTCAGGATCTCGAGGAAAAGTCTTAAGAAACGGTTTATCAGTTTAAAACTGTTCATCGGGTCATTAAATCAGTTAATCAGGTTTTAAACAATTATCTAATTGAATAATGAAGTAATGAATGCAGTTTAAAAAACTAAAATAAAGCTTGTGAGGTAATACTTAGCTTTAGCAATTGCCTCTAACAATTGATCATGTTAGTTACTTCTGTTGACCATGAGATATTGTGCTGCTGATTTAACTGCTACATCAGCTTCTCTAGGGAAATACCAACTCAAACCTTCACAATGACACAGTTTAGAGCCTCTGTGGACCATTTCTTAAGCTAAATGCAAATACATGTATTAAATAGAGGGCGACAAGTATACTCAATATTTACAAAAAAATTCCATTTGATAAAGAAAATAATATATTACTTGTTACTAAATAAAATATAAAAAATTATTAAATTAAGAAAAATTACTTAATGTCTTTGACAAAATTTATTTAAAGAAAATACATAATGGAGAAAGCATAATCAACAAAGGAGATGAGAGCCCTCAGTTCCTTGAAGATAGAATAGGTTATCCTTAAGTCTTAAGTCACAGATGAGAAGCACACAGAGACAAAATATATATGTATGAAACAGTAAAAGCAAGCATTATAAATACAAAAGTGTTTTAAGTTTCATGTCAATCTAATATTAGAAAGTCACTGATCAAATACATTAAAAAAAAAGAAAAATGTAAGGATCATTACTTATATATCACCATGAAGTACCAAATACAGTGTGAATTATATTATAAAGGGCTCTCATGATAAAAGAAAGGTTTTCAATAGAAGAGCCAAGCTCTATGGGGTTAGTTGACACAGGTGTACAGGTGAATAAATATCATTTTGACAGTGGTGATGAGAATCTAAGGCTAAATAAACTATATATATATAGTTCCATCCAAATGATAGTTACCTAACACAAAGTGATTTATAATAACATGGGTACAATCTTTGTTGTTTGAGAGAAGTGGTTTCTACAATTCTTTATGCTCTCATGCTGGCTTCCACATGTGGTTCCTCTCAAACACCCTCATTCTGTACTCTTTTATAGTCTCTTAACAACTCTCCAAGTATAACTGAACTAGCTTACCGAAATGAATGTATTTCTCAAACTGGCTCCTTTGTTTTGCACCCTGCTATTTATTTGCCACACTACCCCTACCATTTATATATTATATCTGGTTTTTACAGAAGGGTAACCCCTTGCTTGGCTTCCTGGTTTTATACCTAAGGTCTTAACAATACATAAACCAGCTTTTCCATCTAACCAGATATTCATTTTTAAATAAAACTTAATTTGACTATAAAAATATCGATAATATAAATATATATATATATATATATATGGTTCAAATACACTGGTGGATATCAACCAATTGCAACTAATTTATGAAAATTAGATTATTAAATTATATGGTATGTGAACAAACGATTTGAAGATGTTTTGAAAAATATTTTTATTGCAAATATTGAGGGTGTTGATAAATCTTTCCAAGAAGAGCTGATAGAACTCAAGTATGATGAAGAGAACAAATATCATTTTGATAGTGGTGATGAGAATCTAAGGCTAAATAAAAAAATGCCTCTGTTATATCCAAATATATGAAAAATGATATTATTAATTACATTTATATACTTACATCACATCATCAGGCTTTAGTGATGTTAATCATAACATCACCAAACAGAGAAATCATATGAATATTTCTGAAAGAGGAGAAACCTTCAACTGCTAATACATACTAACTATCTCTTCCAATTCTCAAAAACAAGTACCTCACACCTTCCTACCTACAATAATCAACTATATCCATGCCCTCTTCAAGTGTGAATCTCTTTAAGGTAGACATAATCACTGCAGGTATAGAGTTTATTCATTACGTTTCAGATTCCTGGGGAAATAATGATTGCTAAAATTCTTTTTATTTTTGAATCTTTCTCATTTTAATCTAAATGAACTCATAATAACACTGCATTTCACCCTTGTTGACTAAAGAAAATTTACAAATACTATTAAGACAATAAGATGAATTTAAACCCCATAACAATTTATATTTCAGGAGAGCTAACAAAATATGTACATAGTTTATGTAATTTTATTTTACAGATAAGAAAATACATTAAACAAATTAAATTATATTTAAGTTGGTTAAATTACTAAAATGATAATGCTATAAGTATTAAATATACAAAATATAATTTAACACCACCAATTTTATTGAAGAATAACTTATTTAATATTGTTTTCATTGATTATAATTATAAACATGTAAAAATTAAATACACAAAATATTATTAAAATACTACCAAGTTTATAAACATACACACACACACAGAACAAAAATGTTTTAATGATCACTTTTATAGATTAAATATTATATCATATAAACAAAAAACAATATTCTAAAATCTACTTGTTGATTTATATCTTCTAAATTCTCATAACTCGCTATATACTTGCTTGTTCATAACATTAAATGTACTGTCTGTGTGTTCCTCTTCAGTGGTCGGCAAAAGTCAGTGTCTTCTCTAACCTCTTCTATTGTTAAAATTAGTGCATGACTTTCTCTTTCTCCCCCCTCTCTATTATGGGTGACTACATTGACTCTTTTTACATGGGACTTCCGAAGGGTGACTCAGTTCTTAATGGTCTACACATTCATATTTCAGATTAATAATAAGAAATATTATTAATATATTAATATTCAGAACATCGTAAAATTATTATTATTATTGTTTTATGTTAATGTCCCTTACCCCTTTTTCACTCTTTTTTCCAGTTACTAACCTGTTTTTCATTTAAAATATTACAATGCCATCACACAATTTCATTATATCATAACATAATATTCAGTGACAGAAGCATATTAAACAATTTAGTGGGTTGCACACTTATCAGGCAAAAAGCACCTCATATTTATTAACCTTCAAAGCTTGCCAGATTTGATGAAAATTGATTTCACAACTATCAACAATCAAAGATGTCTAAATATTGAAGCCTGGGTGCTCTTTCACTGAACTATTTCTGCCTGCCTAGCCAATATCAAATCTCTTTAACTATCCTCTCATTTTACTAGGTTCGTGAGAACCTAGTTTAAGGCATTTGATATTGACTAGGCTAATGTTCAGGAAGGAATAGCTCAGGGGAAGAGCACCTGGAGAGACTCTATAGAAAGATCTTATTTCTATAATAGTTGTGTAATCAAGTTGTGGGTGGCCGGTTGAGGATAGGTTGTTTTGTTGAGGGTCGTGCATTGTTTTCTGGGAGAAGAAAAGATTTCATCAATCATATAATTTATTGATTCCAATCAAGAATTATTCGCTTCTCACTGATTCTTGGAATTATTTGTACATTCGAATAGGAAAAGAAGGGGGACAAAGAGAGCATACCTCCACGTGGTGTTCCCTGGGTAATGCTAAATTGCTCTCATTTATGTGCAGTAACTGTTTTATATTCATATATTTTTATTCTAGCATATGGGTCCCAAAAATTTCAAATGAGTCAAACTCCCAACCCTGCGTATCCCAAAGGGGTAGAGCCAAAATAATAAAGCATTAGAAAAAAAATTATTAGTAGGTAAATTTTATTTCTCAAGCAATACCATTTTAAAAGTTGAACATACATTGAAAATATCTATATTCACATTAAGATTATTGCTAAAATTAATTGAATGAACAAAACTCTTCCAGTATTAACGACTATAAGCAATAAAAGGAGAACAAGCAGAGTATGAGAGAGAACTGTAGGGAATTAATTATTCTATTGATCGATGTTTATGCCTATTTTACTACTACTATTACTACTACTACTACTACTAATACTAATATTACTGCTACTGATTGCTGGCATATTATTCACATCCACATCTTTTATTTTATGCATGAATTTTCTATATTCTATTAATCTATTCTTAATATATTTATTTTGTCCTTTATATGTTGAGTAGCTATGCTCACCAAGTCTAAATTTTATTTTCAATTTTTAAAAATATATTAAAATGGTTTATTTTTACAAACATAAGCCATTCAAGTTGTTACCATTCCATTGATGAGAATGTTATATATTCAAATATTACAAGTCTAGCTGTAATCAGTGTTTTAGGTATTTTTATAATATTCAATGCTCAATATAATATTTCAAATAACAGTTTCTTGGTGGGGGGATCTTTTACTAATCTAATTTTATAAATGTCCAGATGGTTTTTTTCCAGCAAATCTTTACAATATATAAAACATATCTATAGTTGATACAGCTATCTTAGAAACATAACACTTCAATACTCATAGAAAGAAAATTAATTCCAATCAGCCTAGAGGAAATGATATATGCCTGTAAAGCCCAGACTTTAATATGTACTTTTCTCTTCAATGAAATTAATTATAGAATTTAAAAAGGTAGTGGCTATGAATACAAATTTTATAATAATTAAAAATTAGTTTATATTTTCCTATATTACCTTCAATCAAAGAAATAAATACTGATTTTGATTTAAAAAATAATAGATAACAAGACAGTCCTCAGTATTACCTATCAACTATAATGTCATCTTTTGTAAAACATGCATTTATGGAGATGTTAGGGAACTTTTTTTTTAATTTATGTTTAGCTATAGTCATAATTACAATTGATAATACTAAAACAATATAATGCTATAATAAAATTAATTTACATGTTTTGGGGGATATTTGTTGTGATGATTGTTCATTATTCTCAAAGATGGAGGATGTTATAGTTTTATTGTTATTGTTGTTAGTGGTAATAAAACAATCATAAAAATAAAGTAGAATATTTGAATTAACATGCAAAAGTTTAAATAGGCAATTAATAATCACCATTACCATATGATATATAATGCAGTTACTTAGAACTGTTCTGTTTTATGCACACAACAAACTGCAAAATGGTCTAAGTAAGACAGGCAGAAAGCAGATATTGACTACTTACTAGAACTAGCTACTCTTAGTACTTAGTATGTTTTAGTATAATTCATAGTTCTAGCTTTATACATTTTGGAAAACTAGGCTCATTATCTATTGTTTCTAACTCAAAGATTAACAAACTTGCTTTGGTTATAGAAATTTAAATGTAGGCAACTTACAGGGCTAATTACGTAAACCTTGTATGGGATTCAGATACCTTATTTTCTTCACTTTTCTCTTAAGTATTTAAAATGATATTGATTTCATTTAAATATCACTTAAACTGCCTTTCTTATTGTTATTAGCGTTTTATTGATGCAAATATAATTGAAATTCTTAAAAATTTTATTTGAGAAAATTAGAATCATTACCTCAGCAAATTTTTTTCTCAATTTTCAATTTTCTTTGGTTATTTTCAATATTACATTGAAGTATTTTTTTTTATTACTCTGAATTCCAAAGATCACTGTGATAATTATGTTGTGTGATCCCTGGGTAAAGTAATTCCTACTATGTGGAAACTCTTAGGCAACCAAGTTGGCCCCATAGAAGCCATAATCGCCACGTGATTTTAACATTTTTTTTTTAACTTTAGTTAATTTATTATATCACTAACTTTCCAATTTTTAATCAACTTGAAACTTTACATACTTGACAATGACAATCAAATGTTTTATCATGTTATTCCCTTGAATTTATCTTGCTTTTTATATTCCCTAATCTAAATAAAAGGCAGGAAAGTAATCACAAACAGCTGTTATTGTGAAAGGATGAGAATACCACCAGCAGGAAATGAAACTGATGGGACAACGGTTGGGGAAATAGCTCAAGGTACCTACTTACCTTTACTCTTACTTTTGGTGCTATGGGAAAGCTAGGCAGCAGTTCCTTAGACCACAGTGGTGGGCAATATGTTAATTTTTGAAGAAATTACTGAGTAATCTGGGTTCCTTAAAGATTAGCTTTTGTTGTCTGTTTTTACCTTATTTTTTAATTTCTGTCTTTCTTATTAATAATTTTAATCATATATTAAATGTCCATAGATCTGTTCAGTCATAAAATGGTATAGAAACATAAGTTTGTCTCTAATTACGAATGAAACGAAAAGTAAAAGTGGCTGTTGCGTGTAATCATATTCCATCTGCCATTTGCCAGCATTGATGTAATCAGTATTGCAATTGTGTCTTCTACATTTTGGCATAGATTATTATTGCTTTTTAATACTATTTTCTACTTTATCCGATATATCATTCTATACTATTCCTGAATATTCTTTCAATTTTGAAAACAGAACATTTATGTGATTTGATGTATGTCAAATTTCTTCAATGATTAAGTCATGTATCGTTTATTTAGATAGTTTTTATTGTTGTAATGTTTGTGTTTAAATTCACCTGTGTTTTACTCATTATATTATATTTTTATTAATTCTAGAGATTAGGATGGCTAGTAGTTCAACATGATTATTGGTTCAAAATGATGCCGGTCTGTATTACCGTACATAAGTACAGTTCTTTCGAATACCAGCCTTGCACATCCAACAATGCTCACCATCAACTTGCTTCCTTCCCTTTTTATTTCGATATCCACATGTTTTAATGTGTGTGTTTTTATGTTTGGGTATCCAGTATCATTTGCCTACTATAAGTCAGTGTCACAGTTGATTGTCCTGTTGTCAAGTAGTTTAATTTACTAAAGTGGATGTTAAAAAACATATAATAATGGTCCGAAATCCTTTAATTATTTTTTATCAATGAGCCTATGTATCTTTTGAAGTTTGTTTATGTTATTGTGTCTATGTTTTTACTTATCTATTGTCTTAATCTATGGCTATGTTATAAAAATAATCACGAGGCTGTCTTTTATAGGGCTAATAATAATATTGTTAATAATTAATCTCAAAAAAAAAAAAATATATATATATATATATGGCACAGTCAGTGCTTGACAAAACCAGGGATCTCCCCAATATCTGTTTGGGAACTCTTATCAACTGAACAAAACAATGTGAAACTCGTTCAGTACTAGTTCACTGGGTAGAGCACCAAGCTGGATATTGGGGAAGTCATGCGTTCAGGCCCCAACCCTGCTTGTATATTTTTTTCTTTGGCTAATAATCATTAAAAATAGTGAGACCTATACCACAAATAAAACTAACTATGATGATAATATTGTAATTCTAGGTATCCCATTATTTTTTTTCTGTTTACATTTTCATATACAATACATGTATATTAATCTTAGTATTTTTCAAGCTACTCAAACAACCTTTAAAATTAAATTCATTCATCTCATTTTAATCAATTGTTTACTAACACTTGTTATATGCAATAACAATAAATACTAACAAAACTAGATTGAAAGGATAAACACAAAAAAGCGCAGGATAAAAACTGATGTTCTAATTGTGGAGATGTCACTTGGATAAATTGACTTTTTCTTTATCATTTAAAATAAGAACCCACAACCAGTAGTAGATCCTAAAATCAAGCTTCAACTAAGAATAAAAACTGGCATGTAATCTCCACAGCAACATCTAAGCACTTGAGAATGGCAGCGTGAGTTTACTGAAAGTGCATAAAAAATAACTGTAGCTATGCAATAAAGTACCCTCTCAAACTAAGAAAATGAAACACAAGTGTAGAAAACAGTTATGTATATTATTAAAAAAAGCTTGTGTGTTAAGTATATTGAAAAAAAATACATACAAAATTTTTTTTGGGAGTTATCAAAATTTTATCCCTGTATAGTATAATTTCAATATAGCAAGAACAATTGAAATATGACTAAAAAAAAAAAAAAAACGTTAAAAATTTTGAGATTGCTTAGTTCTAATGATCTACTTGAAAATAATGAAACCTGACTTCCTACCCACACCACCATGGGCAGGCAACTCTTATGGTAGAAAGCTGGGATCATGAGATCCTTGGTCTGGCCATTTAATTTTTTTTTAGAAATGTGGTTATCTACAACTAGAAAATTTCAACAGATTGTTAAAATTGTAAGAGCTGAATCTAATATTTCTCCTAAAACATAAATAATTTTTTATTAACAGTAAGTTCTGTCATATTTGATCCTTCCATATCCAGAATGATGCCTTCTCATTTAAAATATGAAGTCAGCATACTTACCACTAGGCTATAGTTTTATAATACACTTTGTTAATTTTGCTCAATAGTTTTTATTTATTTTTCTATTCCTTGAAAATTTTAAGTCATTCCTTGTCAAAAATTAAGTATGTATATGAATTTATTTCATTTTTTAAAAGTTAGATGCCATGCACCAAAAAATATGATATACCCAAACCCCCCCCTTTAGTTTATGTAATCATGTCAGTCTAAACGTAACTTTTATATATATGTACATATATATAAGCATCAACTAACTCTATCCAAATTAATAAAAATAAAAAAACTTGTTATAAACGTGAGTAATTTTGTATGATACTTGAAAAAATAATTTATCCTGAAAAATGTAATATTACTGTAAATTTAATTGAAATAAATCTGGCATTGGACCATATTTAAAATAAAATTATTGGCTGTTACTTATATATAGATTTGCACTATTAATTATAATAGTTGATTAAAATAATCACCACAATGTTGATTTATTTAAGCTATTTACATGTTAAATGTTGGTGCTAAGAGAAAAATGATAAAAACTGGTGCTAATTTAAACCCACTTGCAATATAAGTCATAACAGTTATAGGCTTTTGTACATTTTATTTTTTATACTATCAGTTATCTGTGAGAAAAAAATAAAAATGAATAAATACTCCTTTATGATTGGTGTTAATAATTTAACTGATAGATTCCATTTGTACATAGGCCTAAATATTCCTGTGTTGAAAACTTATTCTTATCACTTTCCTATCATATGTTTCTAATTTTCTCGGCTTTATTTTTTAACTTGACAGGGGTGGAGTTAAATACCAATATTTTTGATTATTTCAATATTTGTACAAATAAAAAAATAATAAATCTAGAATTTATAAATAATAACCAATTTAAATCATTTAAAATCATAAATTATTAAAGCTATAGTAAAAATATGATTAAATAAGGGTAGAAACTTAAAGAAGGTATGCAGGTTCATAAACTTCTCACAAGTAAAAACTCCTAGCAGCTAAATATTTTAAATTGATTTTTAAGTTTACTGGGAAGCCCATGGGCTGTGGTATGTAAGTACTCCTGTAAAATAGGCTTTAGCAATCTTCAATACACTAACTGAAGGCAGCAACTGCCTTTATGTAATGTTAGCAGTAAGAGCACAAAGAAACCTTCCCAACAATGGGCTATTTTAACTTGGGGGGGAGCTGTGTCACTGTGCCTTTAATACATATCATAAGAAATTTAACAATTAAAAGACAAGTATTCACACTATCAATAAATATCTGTGATGGTAGCTTTACTTTGATGGTCTTGACAATTATGTAGGGTTTTTTTATATCTTTATTTTAATGTGTTCTCAGTTTGTTACTGTTCAACCTAGCTGAATTTAGCTATACTATGAGCTAGACTCATATTTGCTAAGGAAAATAGAGTGGTAAAATGATTTAGAGAAATTGAGGAGTATTAGGACAGCTACTGTTTTTGTTGTTCATGCCTCTATAAACGTCAAAGTAGGGGGATATAAAAAATTCTATAAGGAGAAATTGTGAGTAAAGAGGAGAACTGGAAGAATAGAAGGGATTCATAGCTTTATTAATTTCAAAGGGATCCCATCAACAACTATAGAATTTGATTGGGATTTCATTAGAGATATAGTTCATTAATTGTATAGTCATAATCACAATTTTATTTGTCTGTCTGAATAGCCACCAGTTTTGTTTTATATTTTTTATGAACTTTGAATTTAAGCAATAAATTATGAAATTATATCACATTTATTGCACGAAAAATCTTAAAATATTTTCTGCTTGGTCTTACATGGTCTACATTTATTTAATATTGCTGATTTACCACAACCCCCTCCAAGGGTTTCTGTAGCATCTATGTGCTTCCTCACAGTAGTTTTGGTTGTATGCAGCTGCTCTTCAATTGGAAATCCTCTCTGAAACTATAGATTCATCTGATTTGTGGTCATCCTTCCCACTTATTCAATGAATTCACTCATCAAAAATTTGTGCTAGCATCAAAGAAATATTCCAATTGTCAGAGAAGGCAATATAATTATGGAAAAACTCTTGAAAATGAATTACCGAGACAAAATACAATTTATGTTATTATTTTTTCACTTTAATGCTGTACTATAATTATAGACCTTGCAAAAGAAGACATTAATAGAATATTTGCTAGAGCTCAGGTTCTCTGTCAAGAGTAAATTTTAACTTATAGTTGCTTTTATATAATTTTTATAAAAATCAAATATTATCTGGATAATGGAAGTTGTGGATGGTTTAAATGAAATAAATAGAGAAAAGCTTTTTATAAAATTAATTCAACTTCTATTCACTTTAAATGGTGATTGATAGCAATTTTTCAAGTTATTGGCTGAAGTTGGTTGAAGTGGAATAAATTGCATAACAAGCTTTCTAAAAGTTTATGTATGTATTCATTTTTATTCCGTGTAGTTCATATTGGTTCCTGAAGATGACATCTTAGCAAAATCAAAATTATTCCTATTAAATAAAGAACACTTGACAGAGACTAAAGAAAGCAGTTTTTATTTAATTTAACATAACATGATTTTTAATTTAAATTTCTTTTGCCTTTTCATACAATTTGAGCTAACTTCCAGTCACTTATAATGGGTAATATATAGAATTAATTATTTCACGCAGTATTAGTCTTGATCAGTGTTCTATTCTTAAATTATTAGTTCATTTACACTCTGTGTCAGGCCATAAGTTTAATAGCTGCTTATTTTTTTAATTGCAATATTAACTTATGTTTGATGAATATTGGGTGATTTTTTTATTAAGATTAGAACTTGTTAATAAATAAAGGTCTATATTACCATTTATGAGTCACTCATTTTCAAAATTAATGCCTATCTAATTTTTAATGAAAAGCATAATTTCACACTCACATAATGTGTATCACATATAGTGTAATTTACATGTACAATTATAAATAGAAGTTATTAGTTTATAACAGGTAGTCCAGATGTGAAGGATGATTAACTTGCTTAATTTATTGATACATACACTCATTATTTTTGTTTACTGTTTGATTCAGATTTTGTTTTAAATATCCTATGTGATTTGATGATATAAATATTAGAGCTTAAATCAAATTCACTCTATCCCTTTGTTTTTCTTATATTGTTTTCAAGATATGGTGGACTTTCTTCATCTGCATTCCTCATGCCCAGACTTTCCCATACTTGACTCACTTGAGACTTACATTTGGATCGCTGCAATTAGTTAAAATCTGGGTCAACTAAAGTCCTACATGGAAAAACATATTGTAAACAATGAGATAGTTTGTTCTTGTCAATAAACAGCGCTGTTAGGGTTAGGTATGACAACTACCTGATCAGTTTATACACCTTTCATTTCTCGATTCAAACAAGTCTAATCTTCCTTAGAATATCAAAGATATCTGCTTTAATTTCATAAAAATTTTAAGCAATTATGCTTCAATTGTTAATTTCTATGACAAAAGCAAGTTTCTTATAAATTTCATGTGCGGGGAAAAGTAAAGCACAGCATCTACCCATCTAAATTTTATAAGAACCTTAATTAGTATAACTTATTTCAACTGTTTGGTACTACTAAACTATTGAATTTCCTGTTACGTATTTTTAAAGATTAGATTAAAATTCTCAGGAGAGCAATGCTGCTCATTGCCTGCTGATGTGATCCTGGGCAGGTATTAGTGTGATATTATGATATGATATATCATGATATGACCGTGGTAGGAAAGACACAATCAGCTAAACCAGAATGATAATATTTAGAAAAAAATAATTTTAAATAAACATTTAAAAGTAATTAATCAAAATTAAACCTTAGTTGGGATGATCAAAAAATGCTCCTTGATTTGAGCTTCTGTGGAGGCTCCCAAACAAAAAAATATTTTTTCTAAATAAAATTACATCTTCTGATGGAAAAAAAAAGTAAAATATTAGAGTATTTAGAGGGTGATCACTTTCACCAAAGCTAATGTTGTGGTGGTTGAATCTCACTCTAATGTTGCTAAATGTGAGGAAACAAGACACTAATCACATAACTGTTCTTCAATGAGAAGCAAACAGAATCTAACTTGTTAAGACCAACCCAAGTTAATTATAAAAGTACGCCCTGAAAGCAAAATATCAGTACCATATGGTAAACATTACTAATTTGAGTAAAACACAAAATAAATTATTTATACTTTTATAAAACACATCATATAAATCACATAAAAAAACTATTAATTATATTACAATTATTATAAATTCATTCTGACGAAAAATTAAGTAAATTACATTAATGTATTTTTTAATTAGCACAGTAGAGAATCTTAATAATTATATTTTTCCTAAAAATTGAAAATAGAATTAATAATGTTGAAAAAAAAAATAATGGTTTAAGCATAAAATAACGTCTAGGTGGGTTATTTGTCCCATACATATTATTTATACAGGTGATGTATTTTCATATCTTTTTTAAGTAAAGATATTCTGGTTTTGTTTTTTTTTTTCCTTGAGTTATGAATTGTAAATGTTTAGTTAGTGAAAAAATTATTTATTATGAGTCATATTTTTATTATTCTCATTTTTTTAAAGAAAAAATATAATTATGGCTAAATTGTATAGTGTAGACAAAATTTTAGCTTATACAAAGCTTAAAAAAATTGTAAGATAATTTCTAAAATGAGGAATATAAAGTATAAGTATCTATCTAGCATTCTCTATATAACAGGTAATTTTATTAGTAAAATATAAAAACCCACTATGAAAAAAAAATCATATTCAGAGCATTATTAACAAGGTTAATGTAGAATTATGCTTATCAGAATACAAACTCATTACAAAAATAATGGGAACTTATTTCACTAAGTATTTCTTTGTTAATTACCTTTAATTGCATTTCTTAATTGTAATTTCATAAAGATAGTTATATCTATATTTTTTTTTTTGGGGCCTAAAAGGCTACAACTATCTATTATCCACCTGTTTTTATATATTAACTGGTGCAATTTATTACCTATATTTTCTTCTGTTTACCTCTCGTTCGTTGAGTTTTTTTCCATTCTTTTCCGGATTTTTCTTTCCTTGTTTATAGTACGTAGTCAAATGCGTGATAGTTGCGATAAAGACCATTGGGAATATCATGCTGGTAACATATCTTCTACAATTCATGTTTGCAGTCATAGGAGTCCAACTTTTCAAGGTAATTTGTCCCATGTTATCGGTGAATTAGTTTCTCTCTGCACGAATATGCTTTTCTATTTTCTATTCTTTTAAAAATAATTATATATAAAATGCTCTGTAATATAATGTGTAGTAAAGCCAAAATACTTAATGTGAGTTGTGTTAAGAAGTATATTATTTCATGCTTGTTCATGCTAAATGCACTTTTCTTTTTAAGAAACAAATATGAATGTTCATGTGCAGTGTAGTAGATATAGATGTGATTAATGAATTACTATAGAATAGATTGGTTAAAAAAAATCTGATTTTTTTTTTATTATATAAATCAGCCAATCAACATTTAAATAAATTTACACTTATTAAAAAATACATGCGAATGCTTCATTTTCATCTCCTTTAAAAATAATCAAACCTGCTCTCTTGTATTTTTTTTTCTGTAAACATTTATTTTGCAATATAACAAATAACTCTTTTTTTTTAATCTAACAAAACATATTTACAATCTTAATGAGTTTTCTTCTTTACAAAATTAAATTATAAACCTTTTTATGCTTCATTTCCTGGTATAAATAAAATAATCAGATACCTTCACACAATTAAATATATTTATATTAAGTATACAATGATAAACAATTGAAAATATAGAAACACAAACAGAACCAGGACCCACTACCATTACTAACTATAATTTATTAAAAATTTCTGATATTGTTATGCATTTTTTAGTTTTGGTTGCATGACAGAATTATTTATCATCATAATTGTTAAGTATGCTCGTAGCAAAAGTTAGTTTAAAACATAATTGATTTTTCATTGTCATCATAACAATGATTTTATGGTTACTAACTATAATGATTGTTATTAAATCAGTTTTACGTTATTTAATGCAATTTTATGTATGTGTATGTATTTATTCGTGAAATATTATGGCATGAGCATGTTCTATTAAGCACGAATATACTAACTATAATATGATTTAATGTTTTAATATTATTTTATTTATACATGGTGTTTCAAAAATTATGTGCCAGTGGATTTCACCTCAGGAGTATGAGCTTCAAAAATTTTAAAATTAACTCCCTTATTTTAGAACAAGAACTTTCATCATTCGTATTATTGAAGTTGTAAAAAAGTTCAAATTTTAAGAGTATAAAACCAAGAATCAACTGTTTGAAATTAGAAGATTGCATAGAAGAGGGAGGAAGGCATTGGGGCCTTGCTAATGAATACATTACTTCCCCCAACATCACACTCATTTAGGGGAAAGATTACATATAAATCAAATTATAATTAGTGTTCAAACTAATGTTGTCCCTCTTGCATGATTATCAATGTTGATTTTCATTTAATTAAGATAATTTTTTTGAAGAAATAAAAAACCTTACTTCTGGTCCTGGTTTACTAATTCAGATTATGGGACAGAGGGTATTTTGCTCTTATATACATATTGTAGAGTTGGAACCACTTCTTCCATATAACCTCCCTCATTCAGAAATTTTATTCTTTGTTTCATACTTCTAAAATGTAAACTTTTTTTAACTTAAAAACTATAAATGAAAAAATCATGTAGATTTCACCTAAAAAATATTATAACTTAGTAATGCATTAAAAAAAATTAGATAACAGTTGAAAAACCAAATTACATGGTTTTATACTTATCCCAAAACTTTTTTGTAAGTGAATATTGTCAAAATAATAGTGACCCCTGTTCAAATTTTTTTTTTAACTGATAAGTATTTCTGAGAGCAATCTATTTGCACCTAGTTCATGAATCACCAGGTGTATATATATATATATATATATATATATATATATATATATATATATATACATATTTAGACATATTTGACTTTTTTTTTTTGTACTATGAATTTGAAATTATATTTAAGTTGTTTTGTTATATTTTTTCTTTATTAAAACAGGACATTGATACCTTTTTTATTAATGTAACAATAGATATTTCCTCTTAATGGCACTTCAAATTTTTTAGAAGTTAGTGATGAGAATCTGATTGTCCTAAAAGATAACAGAATATCATTTTAGTTCATAGAAAAACCTTAGGAAAATATAATAACTTATCGAACAATCGAGCTATTGATGTTTGCTAGTAAGATAAGAAGCCACTTTCTTTTGTTATTGTTGATCTCTACAATATAAGTGCCACTACCATCACCATCATGATAACAAAGATGTATACTACCATTTAAAGATAAAATTGACCATTGCTAGGTAGCAGAACTGCACAGGTTACCCTCTGCATTCTATTGACTTTTGTTCCAAATAAGCTATTAAAGAAGTGGTAAGCCATTAATGTTTGTCATAGCTCTTAATTTTGTAGGATATATTTTCTACCTCTAATGTATTTGTTACTATTATAATTACTATATTACTTATTTATATAATTTTATGATAAAATAAGCAAAATTTAATGAAAGAAGAACACTTTTAACCTCAAACAGGAAAGTTAATATATTTTTTGAAATAAAGGAGAAAGGAGCCTTTCTTATACTTTGTGGGGGTAATATAAAAATGCTTTTCGGTCAACAAAGTGCACTTTGCTATTTAACCTTTGGAAAAATAGTTAAACATTAAATAATAACATATCCTGTATGTATAGCTGGTATTTGCATATATTTACATAGATAGATATAAAATAAATTTAACATGAAACAGGCTTAAACAATCATTTAACCTACTGAAATTCTTCTCAAAAACCGGAGGGTAGTAATTGATCGGGGAATCAATTGGGCCGATTCAGATGCAAGGAAGCTAACTTTTCAAACTGAAGTAATATGTGAGAGCAGAGTCCTAGTCTACACTTTTTTCCACCCCTAGGTTTATTGTAGGAATTGAAAGGAATGATAAATTTAAAAAAAAAATAACAGTCGAAAATAATTTTATTAATCATATAACATTTCATTGAAGTCATTGGTTCAACATTTCTCTAATAGCATAGTCCAGTCATAAATTGGTTCATTGAGGAGGTTGATCTTAGCAGTTCTCTAGTTCTGCCACTTAGTGCAGATAACATTATATATAACCCTTAAAGGGTTAGTCTGTGATTGGATGTTGCTGATTGGAGTGGCCCTGGAGTAAGTAAGTTTGACCAATGACAAAGGAAATTAAAAAAAATATTTTTAAAGCTTTTTAGTGAACAGTACTCCAAATGAATAATATATACAGTTTAGTGTGGAATTTCGTTTGTGATAGCTCCTCATTATGTTTCTAACAAATATTTACTTTTTCATGTTTTTCAAATTAAAATAATCAGTTGATTAATTCAGTAAATAATGAACAATTGCAGTTATTAAGCAGATGGAGTGATGAACATAAACATGAATAACACTCCAAAAAAAAATGTTTTTCACTGGCATGGGATATTTTTGCTAAATTATATGTTTTAAAGTGCACTGAATCCAAAAAAGACCTCCATTCCCCCCCCCCCCTCATGTACAGGTTTTTATTTTTTCAAATAAGAGAGGTATGAAAAAAAATGAACATTTCATTACTATGAACTAGACATATTATTTCTTAATTAATCAAACAATATTTTTGTGATATATGCATACAATTTTATGTTCACTCTTTTTTTTTTGGTGAAACCTTTTTTTCTTCTCATTGATGCTTCTCTGAACTTGCTTTCACTTTTTTTTTAACGTTGGTTTAGAAACCAGCTTGAGCATTCAACAGTAGTCAGATACCATATTGATATCCCATCTTCCTTGGTAGTGTCTCTCGATATCACGGACATCCTAGTGACTCTTAACTGTAGGTAGGCTCCCAAGATCTCAGAAAAATAGTCATTATGAGAGTGTAGGAAATGAACTTTTAAGCTCATCTTGCATCCTTTATGCACAGCTTTATGCGCAGCCAACATGCTTTTTCAATGGTTTTGTAGTCCAGGGTCTTTAGTGTTCACCAAAACCTTGTGCACTACGCACTTTAAAGAGTCCCAGACTTCTTTTTCATTTTTTCCCATTGTTTGCAATAAGAGGGGATCAAATAAAAGTTTTCATATGTTGGGGCCAGTAACATCTCCTTTCAACTTGGCTTCTGACAGTTTCGTGAACTTGGAACAAAGATATCTGAAACATTCCCCATCTTTTGGCTGTGATTTAACAAACTGATTCATGCTTCATGAGCCCTTGAACATCATCACAAAATACTAGAATTCCTTCTTTGGATAAAATCTGAGTAGATTCTTTCTCTGGATGCCTGCACCACAAAAATGAGGCCTCATATGATAGCAGGTTTTTATTTTTTAGCCTCGATCCTAGCAATTCGACTGCATCTTTGGAAAGGCCTAAATCTTTAACTAGGTCATTGATCTCACTCTAAGAAACAGAAAAATCTGAGCTACATTTGTCCTGGGGAGGTAATGTGTCTCTGTCCTCTGACTCAGTCAGGATATCATCCAAACAAATGTGGCTGTGGAACTGGTATTTCATAGGGGAGACTGGGCAAATAGCTGAGTCAAGGTTAGGGTAAGATATTTTATTTTTATTTTTTGTATTAAATCCTTTTACATCTAGAACTGAAATAGTAGTCGGTAGTGTGATTTCTTTTTTCAAGCCATGTCATAATAATACCAAAACAAAATGAGTTTTTCTTCACCTTAAACCACAAACGAAGATCTTCCTTTCATCTTCTGCCCACCTTATCAGGAGCCTATGCTTTGTCACGATTCCCAAGTTAAAAATTTGAAGTAAGCAAAATAAACTTTCTTCACAAAATCACTTATGTGTCTTTGTTGACTTTTTATCTTGTATACACTACAAATACAACAAAAGTTGCTAGGATAAATAGCACAACCTCTTGGATCCATAATCCAGAAATAAAAACACGAGCTCTGTAACGTTTCAATGCCGGATGTAAGCTGAGTTTGGTTTTACATAGCAGGCAAGATGCTGAACTTGATGATCATCTATAAACTAACAAAATTAATGTGAAAAGCCATGTTTTTATGGTGATTTTTAAAATAAAAAAATAGAATACTATATTTTAAGTTAAATAGAAATTTCACACTGAATGAAACTTGACTTGATGGAATTTTTTAGTAAGTTAGAATCTATAAGAAAAAGTAAAAAAATCCTTTGCAGTTTTTTAGTTGCAGACCTGTCTAATTGTTAAGTACATCAAACCTTGTAAATTTGAATATGATTAAACTTATTATGTTTCATTTTATTCAATGTTAAATGTTAACATGTTTAATTTATATAAGTGTTTGATTTATATATGTAGATAGGTAGGAAGTATGTCTATGTAAGAAAAAATAAAAAGCAGTTAAGAAATATTTAAGATTTATCATGTAATTTTATAGAAATCCATAACTAAGAATCCAATTAATTTTTTCAGAGTATTAGGGTTTAAAAAAGGGGTATTACTTAATTAAATTCATTAGATAAAAAAATATGGATTACTTGAAGTTAGCTGTATGATTTTGAAATTGATGAGTTAAATTTACAAAAAAAAATTATTGCTGTGTCACATAATTCATACAGAGCAGCATGCACTAAATATATTATCTCATTATAATAAATTAAATTATCACATAAACAAGTGATTATTCATGAATTATATCAGTTATGTGATTAAGATAATATCTAATTATTAATAAATTTGATAATACCTATTTATTAATTAAAAGCTTGTTTTTTCTTGATCTCATGATGAAGACTTACTGCTTTTTTTTGAATTTTTGATTATTTTTATAATGAACTAGAAAATAGGATATTTAATAGTTACTTAACAGTAATGATGAACACTTGTCCAAAAATACCAGAAGAAAGTAATTGATCACTTCGTATCACCATGAAAACTATTTGACAATATTTTTAGGTTTTATAGCTAGATTATCTCTGGTTGCTTAGATCTATGAAGTCACAAACTACTTTTTACCTTTCCCTGTTGAAAAATGAAAATGGAAATTGTAAAACACTTTATTCTGGGACATAATACCCCAAGAATAACAATAAAGTACAAATAAATATGTCTAGCCGATAAAAAAAAATATAACAAACTACTCTGATGTGGTTAGCACATAAATAATATTGGCCCTATGCACATATGTGGTGATTTCAATGAACTAACAGCATAACATTAAACAAAAAACAAACAACAAATGAATAGAAGTGAATGACATTTGCTAACAATTTTAACTAGCAATATTAGGAACTTGAATAGGGGAAAAACGAACATAAAATTTGCAGGGATCTATTTACAGCCTCTGTCTTAACCATATCTGGTTCCTGAGAAGCCCAATAAGTTCCCTACCTGCTATTATTCCCCCGCCTTCTCGACCATCTTCTCATAAAACTGTAGTTTGTTTCCTCTTGAAAGGATACTGCTTCAAAAATGGTGCTTCAGATGAAAAAAACACTGTTATCATGTTTCTGATTTATTTATAGAGAATCGTTAACATTAAATTGTCACTCTAGATAAGTGAAATCGTTGAATTAACCAAATGCCTATGACTGAAATCAGTCATTTATCTGTTAGCACCATGGTCTGGTCTTGCTTGTATTTATTCTTTAGGGTGTTTACTTCCAGCCCTCTTTGTAGTAATGTCTTACGAAAAGTGAAAACGCTTTTTCCATGACACTGAACAACCTATGTAGCATTTGCAATAATAATATATTAGAAAGAAATTTATAAGTGGCAGATAGCAGCATTATTCCCCTGTACTTGTCACACTCACTTTCAGTCCTGTACCAATCATTAGTAATAATAACATATTGCAGTAGTTGATAAGAGCATACTAAACAATACCTATAATAAGAAATAGTTCGAAAACTACTAGTCCACTTTTTATATTGCTTTACTAGAAACAATATTGACTGAAGCTCCCCTGAATCTGGTTTAGCCCCTAAGGGGATAGATATTTGGTCTCTGCTATTCATGTTTGACATACCTATATATAGCTTCATACTTCCTTTCTTTCCTCTATGGAGCATAGGGTCCTTAAAAGTAGTCCTTACAATGGTCATCATGATTGTGCAAGCAAACTTTAAAGAAAATAATAGCACAATGTAAGTGCTCATCAGGAAATCACCCAAAATACAAATAAAACTGCTCTAACCGATCATACAATTGTTAACAGACTGTCTTTTAATAACATAAACCTCTCAATTCTAGATAAAGAAATTAATACAAACACTAGAATCAAATTATACTACAAAAACAATTGTTGAATTATAAGTCATACCAGAGTACAATTAGAATCTTTTATGCAGATGTAGTCAGTAAATTGCATATTAAGATGAGTAGGAAAATTGGTGAAATTATAGGCGAATAGTTAAAAGTGCAGATCAGTAAGGCATGTTATGGCTTGAAAAAAATGGCAAAAAAAAAGTAATGCATATTGTAGATATAAATGAATTAATTAATTAGAATTAGAAACAATTTAAATATAATGCATGGTAATTCTTGTAGATGTATTCTTATAAAATGTTGCCAAAACAACAGTAATACATTTTTATTGACAAGAAAATTAGTAAATTTAATAGGTAAATTAATGCATTCACAATTATGAAAAAATCTTACTCCTTCAGTTTGACAACTTTTTACTTCTTAATTGGGCTTCCTAGCTGCTTCTTAAATATGGAGATCCGATTTCTGAGGCAAGGGATGGTCAAGTAGCGTTCAGAATTCACATAGGACTTATGAGCATACATTCAATAGGTTAGTTTTGATTCTTGTGCTTTTCTGAATCTGTACCCCTTGTACATATAAACATGTTCTTATGTGAGAAATATGTACTGTCACATCTTTCTAAACTACTTCTTAATTAAAGCAGTATTTTTAATGATGTATACATAAAAGAGATCCACAACATACATATTTAAATTATTGGTTGTTCTATTTGAATATTTACAAAAAGTTATAGTCTTAAGTTACCTTTAGTATTTTTTAGAGTTTCGTTGTTATCTCCAAATTAAGAAACTTATATGTCGTCATCTGTATGTCTGTCTGTCTTAAAGATTGTTAGTCCCCTGATTGTCTGAACTCATGAAATTGTATATCAGGAGTCCATTTAATTACCTGATGGCGTAAAAAAACATTTTCAACTCCATAAATTAAGGGTAATTGATCAATTACTTGGTAATAAAAACATAAATATTTTTCTGAAATTTCGAGTAGAGTATCCAATTTAAGGAAATTTTGATTTATAATATATAAACATAGTTTTATATTGTTGAACTGAAATTACACAAATCTATTAAAACTGTCATTAAAATCATGTTCACAACTTTAACACCAATGGTGTTAAAAATAAAATCAGCCCAAGGGTAAATTACAATGTTTCATAATCAACCAATAGCTTGGTAATTAAAAAAATATTTTCCTGTCATATTAAATATGGTATCAAATTTTTACTATGATTAATAGCATGTAATTTTTTTTTAGAACTGTAATTACACATAATCATTAAAATCATGAACTCAATACATATTTTAAACAGAGACATTATATTTTGTATGTTAGTTTCATTTAAAGTACTGATGGTTTTAAAAATTTAACCATTAAGGACTATGTTCAAAATTTTGGTGGTTTAGTGGACTTTTATTGTAAAAAAACAAAAAATTAGATTAATTACAGTTTTTTTTTTAAATATTAATAAATGAAGTAAAATTAAACTGCTGTGGTTGTGGAGACAAATTATTATGTACAGTATCAATCAACACTAAGGGAGTGTGTCAGAGAAATTGCTTTGTGCATATTAATAAAAATAATTCAATGAAACTAGGAGATTAATTATTATTATGATCGTCGAAATCCCTAAATGTGTGATACTACACTCTTACTAACGTTTTTTTTATTTTAATCAAACAAAGCCCTAACATTGAACTGATTGAACATAAAATGATATTCTCCTTGCTAAAAATCACTTTTAAATAAGTTACTAATTTTATCATTAATAGAATTATAAAACATTGAATTAATCACTGCGAAAGTGATATTATACTTATACTATTATTATAAAATTATACTTTGTTTTTTGTGCAATCTGCTATTTAGTTTTCAATTGAATATACAAAAAAAAGGTAATTGATTAATTTGTTACTTTCATTCAAAATTTTAGTCAAAAAAAAAAATGTGATTCCACTGATCTTCAGATCTACTTGTATTAAGTAGCTTTGCCCAAAAAATTAAGGTTATATCTTATACTTCTAGACTTGATTGTCTTAAATAAGTTTTCAAGGTCTATATGTCTATAGGTTTATGCTAAAATTTATAAACATAAACATAAGACATTTGTTTTTATTTCTTCTCATCAGATATTTAACTAAGAACCAATATATTTCTTTGAAAATCTAAAGTTCCTTAGAAAAAATTCAAAATTATGTAACTTTAAAAATACCGAAACTTAGGACGAAAATATATTCTCAAATACTCATCAATAAATCATTGCAAAAGAGCAATAAGATCTTTCAATGAACTAAAAGTAAATAATAATTATAATTTAATGTTGATAGCAGAAGGGTGAAAACAAATATTTTTCAATAAATGCATGAAATAATCATAGGAGAGAGTTGTTAATATTAGTGGTACTCTTCCTCCTTCTTCCTTTTAATGTAAATGTAATGGTTTTATGTATTACTAAAATCCCCGAAGAAAGACCGAAAACACTTTTAGAATTTAAAGTTATATTTTTTTTGATTCTTTGTTAATTTTATTTTTACATTGTAAAATTCGTTTGAGGAGTAGTTATAGTTTTGTAATTTTTTTATTTCTCATCAGTATGAATATTTATTAGAAATTATTTGTAGCTATATTTGACTATTGTTGCTGATTAATGCTTTCAGCCAGTGTAGCTTTGGTCATTTTAGCCTCTTTAAGATTATTTTTATCAAATTTCAGAAATAGGCAAAGGATACATTATGGTGATCTACATACTATTGATTATCTGGTATATGATTAAGTATTAAACACTGTTTTCCAGAGTTTGGGGGCTTTAACCTATTTTTGTATAAAGAGTATTGAATGACTTATCGATGTTTGGGTTCTTTATTATTTTGTGCAAGTATGGTGGCTGCAATATTTATATTTCTAAAAATTGATTAAGCTAATAAACAATCATATGGCGAGTATTCCCTCTTCATTTGGTCTCTTTCTTGCCCTGAAGTAATCAATTCATGACTCCCAGTCCACTTTCTGCTGCCTTGCTAAGTACATGTTTGGGTTCCATTTGTTTCCCCTCCTCATAAAATGATTTTATTCTTTTATATTAAACAATTGAGTGGAAAATGTAATTTTATTTATTTCAATGATTTATTATTTGTGACTCCCAACTTTTCATAGCTTAAACTGCAATTTATAGTATTAGGACACCCCAACTTTACACCAATAAAGTTGTGAATCTCTGATTATTTTGTCTTTGATGGGACTAAACTCACACCTTTCTGCTTTATATCTAAATCAGTCATAAACAAATCTAATATTAGCCTTCTTACTGTCTCTTTTTCAAAAACTTTCTGCTATTGTCCAACTAAAACCGAGTTTTGGCTATTTTCTCAATTTCAACCAAAACTGAAACTAAAATTTTTTTGACCAAATTTAGATACAGGGTTTGCTTAAAAAAATTAACATAATATTTTTAATTAACCTTGAAACAGGTATAACAACTATGTTCTTTGTTATAAAGTACATTTAATTGAATCAATAATTTCTCTTTCATACTAAATCACAATTAAGAAAATAAATGTTCTTATGTCATAACAAAGAAAAACTTTTGAATCTAAAATTTACCAGGTGAATGATAATAATTTATTTTTAACCAACAAGGACCTTTTTCACTTTTAGGATCTTGTGAATTGGATTTTGAATTTTTGGAGATGTTCATGTTTTCAGCTTTACCATTACTTAGTTTTGAAGGATTGTGTGGCTGCCCATTAGTTTCCCATGGAAAAAGAAACATCCAAGATGTAAGGAAATAAATAAAGTTAGCAGAGTTAACAATCAAATTCACCAGTCAGGGCTAAATTTAATAAGTTTTTTGTAATGAAATTGGTTTCTTTTTGTTTTAAAATCATTCCTCAATTGAAAAGAGGTTAAACAAATGTAAATAAAGTATTTTAGATTAAAATATGCATTTTATACCAAGTCATTTAATCACAATAATTTAATTAATGTGGATACAGTTTCTTTTTTGTATAAGACTGTCAACATTATTTTAAATCTAAATATTAGAGCATTAACTTGGCCACGAGAATTCCTGTTGTTATTAGATTTTATGGGGAAAAAATGTTTTTGCATGTGAATCCAAGAGAACACGAGAGCAAGGACAGGTGGCACCCTTCCCAATCTAATACCGATATTCCATTTCAGGTAATTTTTCTTCTCCTCTCCATTGTTGTCTCAGAGATGCCCATTCTCTTCTCTAAAGTCTAATATCTGCTCCTTTCCAGTTGAGTTATTCCGCCCAAAATATCTTTTCCAATAATACATCTGTGCTATTTTTACCTGTTAGCTGCTGCAAGGTCAACATTTCTGATGAACACATGAGGATGGATTTTGCAATCACTCAAAAAAGTTATCTCTTATTTTTTCTAAAGGAAGTGTCATTCCATAAGATTGGACATGTATAGATAGCATCCTAGTGACCTATTTGACTTCACTCACTTTTTTTTTATGACTCTCCAGTCTTTACATTTGATGGCTATGGTTATTCAGTTAATTTGAAAGAGGTTTTCAGGTAGATTGTCTTATGTTCACCCTGTAGTAGTCATAATTTCTTTCAAATATTATTTGCTGCAAGCAAATACTACCTAATCATATCCAAAGAATAATGAAAGGAGCTGATTTTAGCTTTAGAATGCCTCTCCCCCTTTATATCCTGACTTTTAACTTATTTATTGCTTCAGGCAAAGCATATTTGATTATTTGAGTACTTGGAATTGGTGGCTTTCTCCTTTTTTTCTCTTATATTTTAGCTTATAATTTTTGAGGTTAGATGAATGATAGTGCATAACTTTAATGCTTACAATTTGAAGAAATGTTTGTGAGATCAGATAACCGCTATCAGCTATTAGATAGAGATTTATAAGGATAGAAAAATAAAAAATGTTTTAATAGAATCTCTAAATGCTCTACCAAATCCAATTATTAATTTATCCAGCCAAATGGTCTCATCATATAGAAAATTTAATGAACTTTATGATTTTGTGGTGGAAATAGGATATCAAAAACTGCAGGTTTTTATGAGGATTGATATTTTTACATAAATAATTGCAGTAATCTACTTGGGTATGATAAGTTACAACCTACATAAAGCAGTGCATTTTTTCTTATGGTTGATGTGTGTGAATGAGCTCATAATATTATCTCATCTAGAACTAGAATCATTTATAAACACTGAATAAAATCAAGTTTAAATTGAACACTTTATTAAAGTAATAATATTAATTTTATTTATTCATATTAAATTGGTTACAAACAACAATTAAGTTTTTCAATAGCTGGGAATATAAAGCAAGCTAGTTAATATACATAAAACTATTTTATAAGTTTGAGAGCTAAAAAAAAAAAAAAAAAAAAAAAAAAAAAAAAAAAAAAAAAAAAAAAAAAAAAAAAAAAAAAAAAAATACATAAAACTCTAATGATGAAAGTACGTGGATATTTATATAATATAATATATCATAAAGGTGTATTATGTAATTATATCATAATGATATATATATATATATATATATATATATATATATTAGCAATTATTAGTTATGGTATGTAATCCTTTAGGGTAATCTGGTTTAATAATTATCGTTTAAAGAGAGAAAATAGGACCACAGCTGGTACTCCAACTGGAATCCTGAATTTTAATTAGGCCCCTTTACCATCTAGGATATCCCATTATTCTACTCTATATCTCTTTTTTTCTGGGATTTTGTTAATTCATTTTTTATTTTTTTTAAATAAATTGTAAAATTACTAACATTGTTAGCTTTGAAAAATATTGTGATTTGCAATTTTTTCAGGGAATTCTTGAGACCCCATTAGAGACTGGATAGCCTAGATAACAAGGCATCTGAACAGAAATCAAATGATGAACCAGGTACTACACAACAGACTTACTTGTCACCATAACCATGTTGGCTTGCTAAGTGGGTCTGCTGTGTATCACCTGAAGATAACAGTCATAGGTTGTTTAAAACACTCCTTGTTCTAAATATAGAAATATCGAAGAGATTTATATAACGTTTCTTACTGAAAGCTTGTAGTAATCACCTCTTCCTACTAGCAAAATTATATATTAATGTTTTTCATATTTTAAAATTAATATTTACTCATACATGATTTATCAAGTTATTTGTTTCAATTACAATAATTTTACTATCAGTATGGCTCACAGTAATTTATGATCAATAGTTTTGAATGTTTGCTTTTGTATAAAATTGCATGTAAGCATTTGGAATGCATTTCATTTACTAAAAATAGTGACTATTATTATAACATTCGTGCATTTAACCTAAGTTTAGTAATATACTATAATATTTAGTACTAGTGAGTCAGTGTTAAGGTAAGACACCACTCAGTCATTCAGTGATCTGTTTGTTCATCAGTCAAAGTTAATTTTCAATGATGGGTCACCCTTCCACTCTTCTTTTCCTATATGTTTTCTCTCATGCGTTGTTAATAAACTGGTGAATCAATTGATACATGAGTGGATAATTGAAATGACTCGTTAAACTGATAAAGGTGAAACTGACAACGATAACCTGGCTGAAAGAGATATGAACCTATTAAACTCTCACTTTCCTCAATGATGTATATTAACAATTTTAATTTTCAAAACTCAAAACTAGTGTTTTTTGTTTTTGTTTTTCTTCAAATTAGCTGATGTTACTATTTATTTGGTTAAATGAAGTAAATGTGAACGTAAATAATATAAAATATCCTATGAGCATTACATTATTTAATTATAATAAAAAAACAACTCATTATAAAAAATTATCCAGTTTCTGTTTACAATCCATTTTATAGTTAGAGGCTGTGAGAAGGTCAGTGTATGGTGACAGTGACATAAGGTAAAATTTGGTAAAGAGCTATTTAAAAGGAATAATGTATTTGTATATATAAATTTTTTACATTAGTCCTTTAGCTCCTAGATGTAATATAGTTATTACGTAATATGCTATTGTCTCTGTTGAAGCTGAGGCCCTCTATTTCTTCCTACGCTTTACACATCTGTTTTACTTTCTTGTGTTCCACCACCATATTTTCTTACTTTGACTTATCCTAACGGATATTTTCTTGATATCTCTACCTTTATTCCAAAATGTATTTCCAATTAACTGGAAATTTCTTTGCTGTTCCTATGGAAAGGTCTTCTATATCTCCTTGTTGTTCATTAATCTCTCCTATTTTATTTGAACAATTCGATTCAAGTATCTATTGACCAAAAATAAGAGTCATTGTAGGATTTACACCCATACCGAAAGCTACTCTACATAGTTACCAAGAGTTTGTCTTTCATATTTTATGTTCATGGAAATAGAACCCTCGACTTCCTCTATGGAGTGATAATAATCACATGGACCTAAGTTTCAGTTATTGGCCTTCTTGATACCCTGCATCATTTGAGAACTAAACTATCTCATATTCAACTAAATACAGCCTTTTCTGTACTCACAGATATATTTCAAATCATTTTGTATTAGAAATGAACACTTAATTGAAAAATTTGCTACATTAATAATCATATTTTCACATATTATTTTCTTTAAGCAGTTATTGTCCTAAATAAAATAAGGGTATATATATGTGTATACAATTTTATTGGCTTTAAAGTTTAAATGTTTTATTTTAAATTAATTATTCACATTAATATGGATAGAAAAACAATATATGACTTCCTTTTACCCTCTGATTGCCCTTTTACCCACACTTTATCTGGGAGTTTATTATATTAGTTTATTATAAAACTGTGGTAAGACAAAAATTCTATTTTATTTATCAAGGTTCAACCCACAACCTGCAACCACTCGCAAGACAAAAAGAATGTAAACCTCATCATAATTAGTTTGAATAGTTAGATGCTCATAATTTCTCGTAGATGATGACGAAATCATTTATATCTTTCAATCTGGTTGGCTTTCTAGTTTATTTACGTTCATGATTTATCTTTTAGCGACTTGTAATTTTATGAAAACATGTGTATTTATATAAAATATATGTATAAATATATATATATATATAACATGTTCTTATGTTATAATATTAGATATATTTAGCTCTAAACATCCAATGTAATATAACTACTTTTATTTATGAAAAAGAAGACCATATAAGAGGAAAATCTATTTAACTAAATATAAATTTTATTTAACAATTAGGTAACAATTTCTTGATAATAAATGACTTAGATTTAACAAAATAAGTAGTTTGTCTACATATTGTGTACAATATGTGTAATTTTTAAATAGTTTAATGATTTTTTTTTTGAAGGGGAAATTCTTCAAATGTAATGATGGCTCAAAAATGACGAAAGATGATTGCAGGTTTGTTTCTATGTTAAATATTATTTCAAATTAACGTTTAAATAATGATATATTTTTTTAATATATTTATAAATGAATAAATTTCAGGGGCACATTTGTTGTATTTGAAGATGGCGATTTCACTAAACCACTTGTAGTAGAAAGAGAGTGGGACAAAAATAGGTTTCACTTTGACAATGTTGCAGAAGCTATGCTAACTCTATTCACAGTTTCAACGTTTGAGGGTTGGCCAGGGTATGAAATTGGATGATACTACTTTATTTCAGAAAAAGTTAACATCACTTAATCAATACTGTTTTCTGTTATTCTTATTTGCAGGTTATTATATGTGTCAATTGATTCCAATGCAGAGAATCGTGGTCCAATTCATAACTTTAGACCAATCGTTGCTGCTTATTACATTATATATATTATAATCATAGCTTTTTTTATGGTGAATATATTTGTAGGTTTTGTTATCGTTACATTCCAAAATGAAGGTGAACAAGAATATAAAAACTGTGAGCTTGACAAAAATCAAGTAAGTTTTTTTAGATTCTTATTTAAATATGAATAAATTTATTCTGTTCATTGTTTTGATAGTATAATCTTTACTACTACTTAACTTAACTCTAAAAGCAATTAATGTATTCATTACTAATACATTGCCCCACAAAAAAAGAAAATGTTTTTATAAAAGTTGTAAAAAAATTGTTTTCTTTTCAATAAAGAGCTTTGTTTACCTTATTTAATCCTTTATGTTACTGAATTATGAACAACTCAAACTTTTATCATAATTTATCTTCATTCGTTATTGTAATTTCTTGTATAACTGATCTCTAAAACTTTAGCAAAATTTTTTTTTTTATATTTTAATTTAGAAAATGGTTTTGATGGTCAAGCAAGTATCAAGCTTCCCCGTGTGTAGTGGAAGACAGTCAAAGCCAAAGATATGCAGCCCGTGCATTGGGTTTACCTGAAACTACTGTTCGGAGAGCAATTACACGTTACCATGGGACTGTTAAAGAAGACTTGCTGAAATGAATTTAAACCCTCAGATACCAGCATCAGGGCTATTGTTGGCCAGAGAACTTTGTAGAGCTCGTTTGAAATTTTCTTGGGAACACCTTATGTGGACTGAAAATGAATAGAACAATGTGCTGTTTTCAGATGTCATGTTTATCTCTTTATACACCATATGGATGGATGAGAGTTTATCCTAGGCCTGGTGAGTGGTACACTTAGTGTAATGTCATTAGGAGAGTTCAATTCAGAGTAGGTTAACTGATGGTGTGGGGTGTAATTTTTTGGACGATGAACACAGAGCTCCACGTGTTCTGCAGGCCTTCTCTTAGTGACAAATTGTATATGAGGGAAATTATCCAAAAGTACATGATCCCTTTTGCACTATTCATGCAAGATAATGCATGACCACATGTGGCAAGGTTTGTTTTGCAATAAATCAATGATGTGGCTATATGTACTTTGAGGTGGCCAGCTCGTGATCCGGATTTAAATCCTATAACGCACACGTGGGACGAGCTTAGCAGATGCGTAAGACGGCAGGTCAACCAAGGGAAGCCCCCCTTTAACTTACACGAGTCTTTAGTAGAGACGTGGGAGAATATTAATCATGAGGTTGCTGCAAACTATAAGCAGCCTAATTCATATTCTCAAGGCTGTGATTCAAGCCATAGGAGGGATTATCCGTTACTACAATATCATTTTTTTTATTAATCAAAAGAATTGCTTATTTCATGATCAGAAATTTCTGTATAATATTTTTTAAATAAATTTTTTGTATGTATATTGGGCTTTTTTGAGCTTTATATTTATAGCCCCTTATCATTGAAAAGGTCTAATAGTAATTTTTAAAGAATGGAATGCCAAAATGATTGTATTAGGAAGAAAATATTTGAATTTTTCTAAGTGTACCTCTTTTTTTGTGGAGCAGTGTAGTTCATGAATGTATTCTACCTAATTAGAGTGATTGTAACTACATTTAAAACAATTAAAATTTCATATGTCATTCATTTTATATTAACAATTATCAAATTTCAACCATTTTGATTCTCAGTAACCAAGAACCATTCAAAGCTATTTAATGGAATTATCTATGGAAGGACAGTACATAAAAGATCTGTAGAGAGCCTTAAATTTTCATAATCTCAAATGGCCTTAGTGAGGCTCTGATAGAATCTGTCCATATAACATTGTTGTTAAATAAATCTTTATACCACTAAAGGCATAATTTTTATGAGTTAAAAATCTTTAATCTCTGTCGCAGATAGATCACTGGCTCAACATGTCATAGATTGTTTTCAACTTAATATAATGTAATGTAGCATCGACAATCTGGCAAACTGCTATCAAAATGGTAGATCACTGAGATCGATCAATGATCATGATGAAGTTAGTTGGCTGACAGGATCCATGTTGGTATTTCCACATTCCTTGAACTAATTATTGTCAATGGCTAAGTGTTGGGCTAATAACCAGTAATTTTTGCTTAGAACTGATCATGTGCATTAACGGTTAGGGATCAGTCAACAATACAAATCTAGTCCATAGGTAATGAACCAATCCTTCTATTTGATGTCTATGAATTACATCCTCTCTGAATTTAATAAGATTCATAAAATAAAAGCAATAGCCCATATCTGGCTCTCAAAATATAAAAAAAAGCACATTGCCAATCACCAATCGACTGGCATCGGTAGCTATGATAACAGGTAGGCCTGAATCATAATATATATATAATAGAATTGAATCAAACTCTTAAATCTTTTAAAAGTCCTATTTGCTCTTTAAGCCCTAGTCAGACAGTGATCCTTGGCTTATTAGATTGTAATGTGGTTTAGCTAGATGGGATGAAAACTGCATACAATCCTGCATAATGTAAAATCATGGAGTATAAAATATCCAAGAAAAGTTTCTTCCTCTTAAAAAACCTCCACTTCTTGATATTGACATCATATCATGTATATATATATATATCACTCCAGTCTTCTTATGCTCATGCTCTGGTTCCCCACTCCCTCTTACTTCTAACTTATGGCTGCTCTAGCTACAACTTTTTTTACCTAGTATTGTAACACATCCTAACCCCCCCCCCCCCAACAATCCTTTGTCCACCCATGTCAATTATCATTTACTACCTGTGGAGACTAAATAGACCTCCCTGCTCTGCCTTTCTAACTAGTTATTCATTTAAAAATAAAATTCCATTGATCATAACAATGATTTTTCAATAAAAATATATATGTTTTTTTCTTTTTGCAGAGAAATTGTATAGAGTTTGCATTGAAAGCTAAACCTGTCAGGAGATACATTCCAAAACATAGATTTCAGTACAAAGTTTGGTGGTTTGTCACTTCCCAGCCTTTTGAGTATACAATATTTACTTTAATTATGATAAATACTATAACTCTAGCTGTGAAATTTCACCAACAACCTGAAATATTTACACAAGTACTCGATGTTTTGAATATAGTATTCAGTGTTGTATTTGCGATGGAATTTCTTTTTAAACTTGCTGCATTTAGATTTAAGGTAAGGCCTATTAAATAATAATTTTCTTTTTAGAAATAGTCAAATATCATTTAAACAGAGATTATTTATATTATATAGTTAAATTTCATTGTGGTATTTGTGGTATAGACCCTACTATTAGTAATAATTGGTGATAAGTAGTGGCTCAGTTGGTACAGCCCCAACTAGATATTGGGCAGGTCCTGGGTTGAGTTCCAATCCTGCCAGTGTATTTTTATTTGGCTTTTAATTAATAATGATTTATATTATAATTCTGATCATTAAAATATCAATTAATTAGAATTATTGTGTTCTAGAATTACTTTGGAGATGCCTGGAATGTTTTTGATTTTATAATTGTTCTTGGAAGCTTTATTGACATCATTTATTCAGAATTAAATGTGAGTTTCACTAAAACAAAATCCCAATTTAATTTAGTTCTTCGTCATACTTTAAACTGATGTGATGTTTGTGAATTTTCAGCCAGGATCTAGTCTAATCTCAATTAACTTTTTTCGATTATTTCGTGTTATGAGATTAGTTAAGCTGCTAAGTCGAGGAGAAGGCATTAGAACACTATTGTGGACATTCATAAAATCATTTCAAGCTTTGCCATATGTTGCCCTTCTAATAGTTATGCTGTTTTTCATTTATGCTGTAATTGGCATGCAGGTAATTTTATTTAAGTAACACTAAGTTTATTCCCTAACTTAAAATAAATAATATTTAATATATTTATGTTACATTAAGGTGGCCAGATTTTAAAAATTAAAAAATGGGCATTTTGACTTTTTTTGGCTTAACAAAAGAGACATAAACAGCACAATGTAGTTTGCTCCATATAAAAATTCAATAGTATGCAATTAATATATGAAATACATAATCATTATTTTCACCCAAAGAAGAGACCTGAATTGTATTATTAAAGTTATTCTTTTTCCACTTATTCTTCTTTTCCACTTATTGATACTTTTATCAATAAATTCTTCAATTCAGAAAAAAAAATTGTAATATTAAAGTTGGTTAAATTATTAAGAATAAAACAAAAATAATAATAGGGCACAAATAAATAAATTGAATCCTGGGTAACATAAAAGAAGTAGTACATCAAAAACAAAATCAAATAAAAAAACATAATATAATAAATTGTATAGTTCAATTTAAAAAAAATTATTTATAAGTATTCCAGTAAACAAATACAGCTTAATATTAGATTAAATTGAGAGATAACAATATTATTTGTTACTTCTTGTTAGATTGTAGCTATAGAGTGTATATATAAATATGTTTAGAAAGAGAACATTGAAATTTAAATCTGAAAGATAGATAATTGAGAGTGAATAAAAAGGAAAGTGCAAAAAATTTCGATATAACATATATATATAATATATATATAAAAATAAATAAAAAATTTTTAAGATAAACAAAAATTTTTTATTTATTCATCGATAGCAATTTTTTCCTCTTCAAAGTAATCCCCCTCAGATATAATAAACTTGTGCCAGTGCTTTTTCCAATCTTCGAAGCACTTTTCAAACTCACTTTTCGATATAGCTCTTAGCTCCTTCAGCGATAATTCTTTTATCTCACCAATGGTGTCAAAACGTCGTCCTTTCAAAGTTTTTATCAACTTCGGAAACCAAAAGAGGTCGCAGTGAGCCAAGTCCGGCGAATACGGCAGCTGAGGTAACACAACAATGTTGTTTTTTGCTAAAACATTACAAACAATCAGTGAGGTGTGATGAATTTCCACGAATTTTTTGGTCACAGTTCCGGTTGTTTTCGTCGGATCGCTTCAAGTAAACGGCGCATTAGTTCCAAGTAATATACTTTATTGGCCTACGCCCTTCTGACAGGAACTCATGACTATACCACTGAAATCGAAAAAAACAGAAGAATCTTTACTTTTGATCGAACTTGTAAATTTTTTGGTCTTGGCTCTTCAGGCTGCTTCCATTGTAAAGATTTCGCCTTGGTTTCCACGTCTTACCCATTTCGTCACCTGTTATGTGCACCTAACAAACTCTGGATTGTTGGTTACTTCGTTCAGCATTCTTTGGCGATATCCACGCGATGTTTTTTTTGTTCGAAACTTCAACAATTTTGGAACGAACTTTGCTGCCACACGTTGCATGCCCAAAACTTCGGAAAAATTCGCTCGGCATGATCCGAATGATCTATTAACTTTATCAGCAACCTCTCTGATAGAGTTAATAATTAATTCTTGTAATTCTTCGGTCGTCCAGAATCATTTTTTAACTTCTTCGATGTTGTCGTCGTTTATTGAAGTGTCAGGGTGCCCAACGCGATCGTCATCTTCTAGGTCTTCACGGCCCCCTTTGAAAGGTCAATACCACTCATAAATTCTTGCTTTACTCATGGTAGACTCACCAGAAGCCACTGTAAACATTTCAAAAACTTTTCTGCTCTTTATTTCATTTTTTTTGACAAAATTTAATACAAGAAACTAAAAATCGCCCAGAACATCAAAACACATATAACCTTAGCACCTGCTACTAAAAAAGTAAACATTGAAAACAGCTGCAAATTTCAACGTATCTCAGAGACCTGTGTACCAACATGATAAAAAAAGTGTTACCATCGTAATCATAACGCTCGGCTAAATTATAAAATTCTCGTTACTTTTTGATCAAACCACGTATATAATATATCTGGGAATATAATAGCGATGTTGAAATTGACAATAATAATAAATTTTACCTGATATTAAAATCAGAAATTATTTACCCTACTTTGACTCTCTTTAATCTCTTAGGGTTGTAAAGTTAATATAATAAACAGGTAAACAACTATACTGCACGAGTTATATAAAATCCTTAAAATAATGTCAACACATGGTGACACTTTGTAACGTCTTCATTTCAAATAAACACTAATATCAGGTTTCAATAATATTAATAATAAATCAAACTTTATTAAACATTTATTTTATTTATGCTTTTTCTTTAACTTCTTTATTCTTATAAAAAATCCCAGGTTAGATTACAGACATGCTCGGCAAGTACACTTCTTTTCACAACTTTATTTCATAGTTAAGTTACTTGCGATGTGACAATAGGTAATATCTATCTTCAATATCCTAGATTATGTTGTGTTTAACTGTTTTACCAAAAAAAAATGTACTTTACATATACATATCTGGTTTGCCTTCTTTCTTGTTTTATAATGACTCTCTTTTTAATCAAATGTATGGTGTATTCTATTAGTTTTGGTTTACTGATTTCAATAAGTTTAGAATTTTTTGCCGTTGCTATTGTTTTTTCTAGACTATTATATGATATCTGTGCAACATTTCCATTATTTTTGTGGGTTGATTTTTGTACATATCTTAATTTACGTTTTCGAGCTTGGCTTTTAATCATAAAGCAATGACGTAAGATCGTTATAGTGGTCCTTATTAACACACGGCCTATCTGGAAGGAGAATTAGTGTGCTCCATTAGTATTTCCTTAAATGAAGTGTGATCCAATATTATAGTAAACTCTATTTCACTTAATTGGATGGTGTTAGAAGATAACCAATGCATGTTTTCCCTTGGCTACTTAAAAGGTTTTATAATTTTTTTATCATTCTCTTCAAAGAAAATTACTGATCTCTCTCCTGTTTCATTGAGATTTTATTTATTAACATAAACATTCAAATTTAATTAATAAGATATTTAGTGAAATAGGAAATTAATGAAAACATAAGTAAATAACCATTCTATCTATAGGGGGTAAATAATATAATATTGCGGAAGATTAAAATGGTGATTGCTTCATAATTGTTTCTTAAATTCATAAGTATTTTCTTACCTTTGTTTCCCTACTCTAATTAAAAGAGAGTGACAACCTATATACTATTCTGTATTTCTATCCTGAATATTAATAAATAATACATGATGATATTACGATATACGAGTCGTTATAAAGGTCATTATGTATAACTTCATTTAAGCAGCATCCACGGACCTAACATAATTTCAATTATTTACTAAATCTTAAATTTTTTTTCAGGTATTTGGGAAAATAGCACTGGATTCAGAAACTGCTATTCATAGAAATAATAATTTCCAAACGTTTCCTCAAGCAGTGCTTGTTCTGTTTCGTTCAGCAACTGGTAAATAAAAACACAAAATATTTTTATTTGATATGTTTAATATTGAATGTATGCCCTAATTTATGAAATTAAACTGATTATAATTTAAATCCATACAATGAATGAATTACTGATAACCTTATTAACCAAGGTAAAATTTTTGGGCAACTATGCAGCAGACAATGTCTGGTATCACTTTCAGAATGGTTTATGTAACATTCTCTTAATAAACCTAGAACAAACTTGGACTGGTTGTCTGATGGCCTTTACTAGGTAATTACGGAACAATTAAGGGCCCCCAAAAGCACACTGATCGATAAAGCTGTTACAGGC
This sequence comes from Acanthosoma haemorrhoidale, assembly GCA_930367205.1. Lineage (NCBI taxonomy): Eukaryota > Metazoa > Arthropoda > Insecta > Hemiptera > Acanthosomatidae > Acanthosoma > Acanthosoma haemorrhoidale. Next base: position 28,539,115 of record OV884009.1, on the reverse strand, counting down.
TTAAAATGTGGCAAGGTGCTCTTCAGTATGGCCACTGGGCTTGTTTACGCAATCAGCATGATGGAACTCATTCTGAGTTGGGAAATATTTTCCATGCCTCCAGAAATCTTATACATATATATTATTTTTTTCTTTTCAGAAGTTCAATTATGAGAAATTTGTTTTCGAAATGATTTGTAGAAGAGACTGGATTTTTTTATATAAATAAGAAGGCTCATTTTGTATGAATTATTGTTGAAAGGTTGATAGATAAATAGTCATATATTCCTGCCTTATAATCAAATATTGTTTTTTTATGGTTTACTTTTTGTGAAATTAGTAATAAAATAAAATATATTGTCTAGAGGCTAAAAAGGGACCCCTTCTAAATGAATAGACTTTGGAATGGAACATTGGTCAAAACTCAAAATTTTAAAATTGTACTTAAAAACTTCATTAAATTGTTTAATATCCATAATAAAAGGAAAATAATAATAAACATTATTTGTTTTTCCAAAAATAAGCTTACACCTCTACCATAGAAATCATATACTATGTACAAATATATATTTATTAATAAAAATATCTATTAAATATAAATTTCACATTTTATTGTGAATATATCCGAGTGTTTAGATTATTTCAGAAATGCCGTTTTCATATTGTATTAAAGTCGTGAAAGGGCTGTTAAAACAAATTTTTGTTTCTTTAATTACATTAAATTAATTGAAACATACTTACAACTTATGCATCGGTGTACATATTTTTAGGTGAAGCATGGCAGGATATTATGCTAGATTCATCTGCAAGGCCTGGCGAAGTTGTATGTGATGAGCGGTCAAAAGATACATCACCAACTTGTGGTTCTGATATAGCATTCCCATACTTTATTTCATTTTATGTTTTGTGCTCATTTTTGGTAAGTATTTTTGTTTGTTACTTACTTACTTTTCATTTTATACATTTGCTTATAGGGAGGGTGTGATCAAGTTTCTGTAATAATGATTGTAAATGATATAATATTATGCAGTGCATGTTTATAGAGTTTAATTCTGCTAATCCAGATCGATTATCCAGGTAATCGAAATTACCAAGATAAAGAAGGAAATCACAAAAGTGAAATTATTAGATGTAAATTATGGCTAAATTTATATACTGTTCTATGTAGGTATTATTATATAGAGTTATTATGGATATTTTGAAAGTGGTGTAAGTCCATTTTAAAAAAAAAATTGAGAAATCAGGTAGCTTATTTATAATTTAGTGTGCACGTTTTATTTATAAACATTACTCCGTTAGTATTTTAAAATATCCATATGTTTTGATCAATTTAAAATTTGGCAATAAATAAAATTGAATAACGATTGATTATGAAAGTGGTGTAAATCCATTTTTCTTATAATAACTAATTAAGCACTTATAAGAGAGGAGTAAAACTAAGAATTTTACCAGCAAAAACGTAATGTAATGGAAATAAAGGGAATGAAAAAGCCTCTAGCCACAGAATTGCAGAGGTAACAATTTAAATAATATGTGTATTAGCATGCCACGAGAATTGATGTAATTCCAAATGAGCAAAATGTCAATCAGTATTAGTTTGACAGTATCGAAATGTAGACCTGAGATTTCAATTTAATAAAATATTTCTTACAATTATTTGCTTTTCTTCTATAAATGTATGATTTCATATTAAAATCAGATAGTGATACAGGTAGAAAGTAATAATAAATGATTATTTTACTATAGCTTAAGATATTTATTTCATTTTATTGTAAATTTAATCAAACAGACATAAAGCCCATTAATATAAACAAAAGAAGAGTTAGAAGTGGAGGAGGAGGCTAATTCCACTTATAAAAACGAGGGTTTAAAAAATACTATAAAAAGAAGAAGAATTATACAATTTTTGCTTATTGAAATTAAATGATTTTTATAATTCAATAATTATGAAAGTGGTGTAAATCCATTTTTGCCACACAGAAAGAATATATTATTTTAGTTAAATTCCAATAAGTTAAATTCATGTAATCAAATTACATATTTCTAAATTTGTCAAAACCTTGCCAAACTTAGTACAATTTATTTATATTTTGTGTAGCTGACTAAAATGCTAACCTTTTAATTTCTCAAAAGAAGAAAAAATGGACTTACACCACTTTCAAAATAAACGGTCCATATTTAGTCAACACTTGTTGTGTAGGTAATTATGCTGTCAGTAAATATGCTGGACTGTAAAATGAGCAAATTTTTTATGAAGAAAACGAAGTCTTATTATATTTGGGTTTCATTGGTTTATCTAAAAACTAAAAACCTTGTGTCAGCTTATCATTTCTGATCTTTAAGAGTTTCCTGCTCTTGAGGACCTACCCGGGTTACTTAATATTAATACTAATACACAACATTAAACAGATTTGATTTGATATGCTCATGAATAAACCTTTGCCGAAATGTATAATATGTTGTGCTATGGCTATGTAGATATGAGATTACTAGAAGAACCAACAGCAACAAATTAAAACAAAAATGAATAGAGATGAAAAAAATTATTAAATAAAACAGAAAATTATCGCAAGGAGGGAAAGAGCATGGGAGGTGGCTGGGATGAATGAAAAATAAATTAACAGAATAATAACGATTAATCATGAGTAGTTAGATTGGAGGGAGATAAAAAATTGGTAAAGTCTCGATTTAAAGAGTTGATGAACGATGAATATCAATGGGAATAGAGTTCCAAAGGTTTGCGGCACGGATAAGAAAAGTCAAAGGAAGCTGATTTGTAAGAAGGGAAATACAGGTCCGTAGGGTAGGATCTAATATTGCGGGATTTGATCAATGATTTTATTTTATGGAAGTTGTGAAGGTGAGGGGACTTTTTATTCATTTATTGAAGAGGAGGGATCCAAGGAAGAATTGAGGATGGGGGGAAGAGTGCAGCCATCCCAATTCGAAGTAGTGCCGTGAAATGCGTCTTTGAATCCTGAGTATAAATCATAGAAAACTATTCATCACCTGCTTTAATCACCCCCGGGGATCCCCAGAGACACCACCATACACTATCCAACTGTAGTCAAAATGGGGGAATATAAGAGTTGGTGCATATTTAATGGGAGATGTCAGAATCGATTGAGCAGTGTAAGGGTGGAAATGGATGATTTAGGAAATGTGGTCTTCCCAGGATAGGGTTTGGCCAATGACCAACCCTTGATTTTTGACAGAAGTAGAGAATTTTATAGGTTGAGCATCGATGATGAAAGTGGGATTATCATTAAGGGTTTTGAGGAGGGAATGTGAACCAATGATAATTGCTTTGGATTTCTCTGCATTTGACCAAAAATTATGGAGAGAGGCCTAGACCTCAATAAGATCCAGGTCATCCATATAACATTTGGGTGTCATCAGTATATAAGTGGAATGAGCAGTGATAGATAGATGTATGGAGGTTGTTGATGTAGATGTTGATGCCTTAAGCCAGGATTCAGAGACTGCTTATGATGAAATATTGTCAAGTGTTATATGATGAAAGTTGTCAAGCAAGAATTGAAGGAATTCACTGTGATGAGCTGGGAGGAATTTGGCATTAACGTGGCACGTTGTTAAGACGCTACTCATGAGGAAGACAGAGGACAAAAACATAAAGGAAAGCGGCGAGCAGTAAATAAAAGGCTTGAGAATAGACATAAGGAAGAGAGCTGACTCAGAAAGGACTAAGTACATAGTTTGCTGTGGTTGAGAGTAATGTGAAATAGTTAGAGTACAGAAAATATTCTAAAAGTAAAATAAAAACTAAAAATAAATTCTCTTTGGAGACACAGGCAATACAAGTAAGAAAAGGAGAGGAAAAGAAGAGGTCAAATGGAGTAGCAGATGTTGCATTTGGGTGAAAGGTGTCTGGAAGTAAGGTTAAGATGTCAAGGTCATCTGTCTTATTTATAAATATTACTTGGAGGAATATGGCCGTTGTCCTGCCAACATCTGACCCCCTCCTGGGAACCAAATGAATTTGACCTTCCCAGCCATCTTCAACTACCAGTCGAAATGTTGGTTCTCGGGAGACATGGTCTCGCATTTATAAATACTAGTATTGACATCATTATTTAGATGTCAGGTGGAGAAGTTCCATCTCATTTTACGGAGATGGATCAACTAGTCCTAAACATATTGATGGATGAAATGAGCTAAGATGATAGGGGAGTATAGGATGTCTTCTCATTCTCGCTCCCTCTGCACAAAGTCGGTCATCTGGCAACAGCTTAGTCCAAGGCGCCTATGGATGTAACTTTTCATTGCCTGCATTCTCTGTCCTTCTCTGGAACTCCATTGATCTCCAAAAACCTAGATAGACTGCATTTCTGCTGCTTGGCCTGCTCTTCTAGAGCCTTTAATCAGGTGGCATTCTCTAAATAGATCTTCACCTGCTCCTCAAACATAGCCTTCAACTCAGCAACTTTCTTCCACACCGATGAAAAGAGAGGTCTCACCTCCCCGACCTCCTACCTGAGGCTTTTCACAGCTGATATCAAGGCCACAATGCACTCCTCTGAAGAGCTGTCAGTGGTAATGGATGGGCCCATGCTGATAGCATTCGCATGATGAACTGCCATCTTCACCACTTGGCAGATATTGGCATCCTTCATCTTCTTGAGGTTTGTCCCTCTGATGGTGCATCTCTCGTGGTATACCTCCTTACAAGACATACCAGGGCAATAAACAAACCAGGGCTAAATTATCATCGGCAACCAGACAAGATGGGAAAATGACCATTATAACGTAGGCAGTAAAGAGAGGAGGCGTGAACTTGATCGGAACAAGTAAATTTTTATGTTGTGAACGGAATCAGCACTCAGTTGATAACTAAGTATTGAGTAATCCTCAAACTAGGCTATTTATTAATAAAATTAAAGTAATTTACCTTCTAGGTGAAAAATAACTATCACAAAATAAAAAATAAGTCTCAGGGGTGACTTATGAAGAAAACACAAAAACAAAATTAATGAAAGAAAAGTAGTAAATAGAAAAAATTAATAAGAGCAACAAATGATGTGGGTTGGGTGACAGCTAGAGCTAGACTGATACTGACATCATTGTTCACTATGCTCATTCCCATCGACTATCCATCCTTTCTTTGCCCATGATTTTTTAATAGTCACAGTTGTATTAATCAGCTAATTTTCTTTCCTCCTCATCATTGCAGCAGTGTATTGCACACCTATCCATTCCCAACTCACAATTTACACGAAAATGCACTTGTATCTGATATCTAGGTTTCCATCTTGATTAAATTTTAACATGAAACCCATATAAAAGATATTTAGGTTACTGAAAAATTTAGTTTTGCTATTACTTTCTATCATTTTTATCATATTTTGTGCACAACATTTGTATACATATTAATTTGTATCCAATTATAACATATGATATTTCAGATTATAAACTTATTTGTTGCGGTAATTATGGATAATTTTGATTATCTGACAAGAGATTGGTCTATTCTTGGTCCTCACCATTTAGACGAGTTTATTAGGCTATGGAGTGAATATGACCCTGATGCAAAAGGAAGAATCAAACATTTAGATGTAGTTACACTTTTAAGGAAAATTTCACCACCCCTAGGCTTTGGTAAATTATGTCCACATCGTGTTGCATGTAAAGTAAGTAACTTTTTCACCCTATATTTAACTTAATTTAAGCTAACAAACAGAAGGTTCTTTCTGGCCACTCCTCATCTCTGTTTATCTTACTGAACTTGTTTCTATATTGACTATATTCTTATGTTGACATATTTAAATTAGCTTTTTAGTTAGGCTCTTTCAAAACAAATGTATCTTAACTAATTAATCAACCAATTGTACATTATCATCCCTAATCTGATTCTGATATCTATAATGCAGTGCAATGTAAACAAAAGGGGATTTCTTTAGGATGTCTATCCTGCAGTCCATTGACTTGGGATGACCTCACTACAGTAATATACATAAAACATTTGTTTGTCTTCCTGTGTAAACTGAAGACAACAAAATTTCCATCGCTCTTTTGCTCTAGTTTTATTTTCTTTCTCACTTGTACTTCTGTTGCCATTTGTACAGTGGGATTTAAGTAATGAGGATTAAAATTAATTACAAGAATTATTATAAAATTATAATTTTTGTTCGGACCTTGGTCTGACAATTAGGCCTACTGCCCCTTTTTGTCTCTGCAATATTACATACCATAACTACTAATTATAAATAACATGTTATTACCTTTTAAATAGGAGTCAATTTTAATTATAATTATTAATTTGTAACCAAAGCTAAAATCATTTTGATTTTAGTAAAGCAGTATTTGAAGAAGTGGAGATTTCACAGTCAACAGATTGCATAACCTGAAATACTTGTAAGTAGAAGCTTCAACGGCTCTATTTATTTATGTACATTGGGCAGGAAAAATAACAAATAAATAAATATCATATAGTTACTTGTTATTAAATAAGAAGAACATATTGAAATAAAAGGAACCTGATGAAGATAGTCCACTACATCATGCAGGAGGTGAGCTGTATTACAGGAAAACTCTATAATAAGAAATTGGGTGTGTCGATAATCAGAAGGAGGTGAGATAATGAGGATTCAGCTCTTCAGCCTGTGGACAATTTGATCATATTTCACACAATCTTCACATCTTCCAGGAAGAACTTAAAAATATAAACATGTTACTAACATCAATACCAAGCAAAAAAAATATTAAGGATTGGAAGGAGAAGAAAACAAGGAGACCAAAGTGTCCACTTACATGGATAACATCTAGAACAAGTTAAATATTTTAAATACACTGGATATCATTTACACCAACCTTGAAGGAGTTTATCAGTTGTCATTGTAATCGCCGGTGTTTATTATAATGGATACCAACTCTGGAAGAGGGAAAATTTGAAAAAATATAGAAAACAAATTATCAAAAAAAGGTCTTTATTTTCTTTGGAAATTATTAAATTTTTATAGTGTCTTTATTAAAAGTTTGAAATTTACATCATTTTTATAGGTAGATATTTACATATATGTATTCATAGATTTACATTCATATGTAGAATAATTTTGTTATTTTTACAGTGTTTTTCAAACAAACTTTCTCGATTAAAGCACATAGATTGCACATTTAAGAAAATAAACTTGTTTAATAGAAAAATATATAAGCATATAATATCTTATGTTTTCAATTCCACACCACATGCACTACGTTTTCTTATAGATTCTTTGAAATCCTTCAGAAATGCTTCTAGATTTTTTTCATTGGCCAATTTCATGGTCATTAATTTTTTTCTTACTGTCAACTGACCTGGTATATCCTTTTTCTCATCTTTCTTCTAGACTTTTCCAAATTGAATATGCTGTATTTTTTCTATTACTATGTCCAATTGTGAATCCTGAAAACATCGAACTATTAATGGTTTGCATTATTTTTGTTTTGTTTTAATTTCTGTTGTACTTGTAGATTCAAATTCTTCACTATTTTCTGTAGCGATACATTCTAAGGAGTCCTTTTCTTCAAATAGTGTCAACATTCTAAATTTCCATGTGTGATAATTTCCCCCATTTAGTAACTATATTATATTAATTCAATCCCTTCCTGTCGGCGTCTATTTTGACCCTGTGCAACTTTTGCAATTTTGGCCGATTCAACATCGTTAAACTGGGATTTTAGAAGTTGTTGGGTTTTTAAACTGTTGGAGAAAGCCATTGGTTTGTATTCATCTTTCTTTTTCTATATTGAAGAAATAATAGAATGACTTGCTTAATAGCTCCTTTGCCAAGTCCATCTGCTTTCACTATTTGATATTCTACTGCAAATGTTAATTTTATCCTCAAGAAAGAAGAATCGTCATTTTTCACAAATAAATTTTTGGCACACAGATAAATTACTAGAACACCCCGTAACAAAACAAATTTTCCTACTGAAACACAAAAAAAGGGTAATAACGCAGCAGATGTTCACAAAGTTTGTTTACATTTTCAGCTGACTCCCTCTTCCCTTTTCACTGCCACACCATTATAACCAATTTTTTTCATCCCCTAGCTAAATTAAAGACAACTCGCTACAACTGATGTTGTTATATCCACTTAAAATTGCATAAAATAGGGGTACCAAGTTCAAGGGACTTGACTATTTAGTCGCTATAGCTGGTTCATTGCTACAACCAATGTCGTTATTGATGGTATCCAGTGTATCTCGAAGCATACCTGAATGAGTATAGCAAGATAGATGGCCAAAAAAAAAAATATAATTAAATCTACTGGCAGATGTTTTAATTTTATCAAGAAAGGATTCTTGGGAAATATAACAAAACGACTAAGGTCACCTATAAAAATACTTTCCTGTCCATACTGACCTACTCCAGCCAATTTTGGACCCTTCCTTCCAAGCATATAAGCCGATCATATAAGGCTATGGAGATGCACTACTTGAGAAAAGTAGAAGGTAAGACAGGGAGTATGGAGTGATTGCATGAGGAACATTACTCTATGGGTAAATTTGAAAGTTTGAATAGTATAGGAAACAATTTAGAATCACGTTTTTAGATGGTTTTGGATATTGTGATAGTGCTTAAGGATTTTGTGGCTATAGTGATTTTATATTACAAAACTGGAGTGGATGGAATAAATCCTAGAAAGACATGGGAGGATGTAGATAGGGAGGCTTCTGACTGGTGGGGGAATGGATTGGGGAAAAAGAGTTCTGTTGGCTCAGGATTGAGAATCTTGGATCAGGCTCTACAAGAAGCCTTCTCATACTGCCCAGTGGTAAAGAGGGTATGAGAACTCACACTATTCATTAGAAAGACCACACTGTGGTTATATCTAAAACCTAAATTATTATATATTCTGGACGTTTTGATGAAATTCTATTATTACTTTTTAATTTATTTCATTACATTTTTGTATTTTATGGAATTACTATTATATGTAGTTAAATTCAGAATGTATACATTTTATCTTACAGAGACTAGTGTCAATGAACATGCCTTTAAACAGTGATGGTACAGTTATGTTCAATGCAACACTATTTGCAGTTGTTCGCACATCCTTAAGAATAAAAACTGAAGGAAATATTGATGACGCCAATGCTGAACTAAGAGCTGTTATAAAAAAAATATGGAAAAGGACAAGCCCAAAACTATTGGACCAAGTAGTTCCACCACCAGGAGGTATAGATAAATTATTAATAATTAGTAAAAATGAATTACTACTATGTGTAGTAATAAGGAATGCATTACTATTATTTGTAGTAATAATTTAGTTTTTAAGCAGTTGTTATATTGAATATTTGTTGGATACACAGTTTTAAAAGGAAATATCAGACACTAGTTCCAAGTTACAGCATATTTGTTTATATAAGTGTGTATAGTTTTGTTAGATTTGTCTTCTGGGACTCTGTGGCACTCCCATCTCTAAACAAAAAAGCTAGGGTGGTTTTCCCTTCCTTCTATGGACTTCCTTGGATCAGGCCTTTTCCGAACCATTAACTCTTGTCACCTTCCTTATATATTGTTATGATATTTTAAAATGGTGATTTTAAATGGTGCTTATATAAAAAATCTCGGAAAAAATTGAGATTGAAGGTCAAGAAGGCATCGGACAGAAGCGGGAGAGGTGAACCTCCAGAGGGTCGTTCGTGAGGAGTCGTTGGTCAGACACAGTTAGACGAGGTGGCGTACCCAAGCTGGCCCCTGATGGTCCTTTTTCATTTATCAACAGATGCGACAACTTTACTTTCACTCAGCATGAAGACAATCAGAGCAAGCATAAGTGATATGAACAACGAAGATACCAACACGGCAAAGCACTGGCCAGTGTAATACGAAATTTTAAGTACGTGATTATGTTTGTATGTCAATTTTTAGCTGTAAATGTTTGTAATAATAAAATCAATATTCCTTTTGCCAAAAGTTTCCTAAAATAATTAACAGAACCCTGAGATAAAGTAAAAGTTTGAATATAAAGTTTTTATAAATAATTAAAATAATGATTATTATTAATAGTAATAAGAAAATATTAGAATAATATACAATATCCTACAAAACCTTAGTCTACTTCTGGAACACAAGATACCATCTCTCTCCAATCTTTATACTCATTTCCAAAAAAATTGCAACATTAGACCGTTCTTTTCTTACTAACACTACCACCCACTGAAATGTTCCACCCACCAATCACCACCATGCTTCATTCTTATGAACCTTTAAAACTATCCTATTTCAACACCTCCTTTACCATCATCCAATCAGACTCTTGCTAGGTTTGGAACTAATCATTTATCTCTACTATCAGGTTTTTTTACTGCCTATATCTAGATATTTGGGTGGGAATATTTACCTATTCCTTACTTGTTACTATCTTTTATTTATCTGGTATGCTATCTCATATTAATCTAAAGGTTTTCTTTTAATTTAATACTGTATTTTACTGAAATAGTTTACTGTCTTCTATTTTTATAATGTTACTTCTAGAATTTATTTCCTAAAATTCAATTTCAAAAAAAGTCAATTTTCTTAATTGATGTTTATACTTTGTCATTATCGTTTGTCTTGTGACATAACATTTCTTTTTGATTTTTCCTTATTTGTACTTCATTATTATTCTTAGGAGACTTGGTCCCATAATCAATTTGGTTTAATCTATCTATCTATAAATGTGACGTGACAAAACCTACAGCCATAACACCAACTCATAATATTTCTTACATGAGGCTCAATTTGAGAAATTTTAAGCCTTGTTATAATTCATCATTTTAATTTGTGGCCGCTCCCCTAATAGTCCTTTTCCTCCTTGTAAACCCCTTCCATTGTCTTTAGAGTAGTTACAGGCATTTGGAGGAATGCATTCATGCATTACTCCATTACTCTTCTGTGCCTCCATCAATAACCTACAATCGTCTATCCTAACACCTTAGTGCCAATGACATACAAATCTATCTATCCTTTCCTCCCAGTCAGCTCAAATCCTCCTCCTTATTGACTCAAGATGACCTAAATCAAATCAGGACCTGGGCCTCTCTCCACAAAAATTAAATTAAATGTGAAGAAATCTAAAGCAATCATCATTGGCTCACATCCCCTCCTAAAATCCCTAAATAACAAGCCTAACTTCCAAATTGATTCCCGCCCTGTAAACTTTGTCACCTAAATCACAAACTTAGGTTGGATCCTAAATTAATGAAGAGCCCATTTTCCAAATCTCCTGCTGATCTATGTCCACCTTCAAACTGCTCAATCGTTCCCACCATCTCCTTCTATATAAAATCCCCCAGCTTCTCATTACCCCTTGCTCTTCCCCCTTGTTGACTGTGGTTTTGTGGTGTGTGGGGAACATTCTGAGGATCTCAAGGCCCAACTAAGATTTATACTCAGAATCCACAAAGATTGCAGCACTACATCGAGTTGGGATGGTTATACCCTTCAGTACCTCACCAATACTACCTTGAATCCCTCTTCTATTGCACTATCATGAATAAAAAGCCCTCTTGACTTTACATCCTTTTATAATTCAAATCAGCTATTCAATCTCTTAATACCAGATCCCGCCTATTCAACTTGTATTTCTCTTTCCATTAATCTGCCAACTTTCTACTGACCATTCTTTTCTAATCTCTGCTGCAAACCTGTGGAACTCCATTCTCATGGATATTTGTTGTAACCAATGGGTACCGTCACCCAAATCTAAAATTCAGATTTTCTTCAGTAAAATAATTTTTTATCTTATTTATACATAATATCTTTCTTTTCATAATATTATTCTTCCGATTATTCAACGCATTCTTTCTCTCTAATTTTCCTCCAGTAATTATCCCTACTTTGTCACAATCATTATAGAAAGTTATTCACTATTATTTTTTTGTGTGTTATGTTTATTTATTATTATGATTTTGTTTTCGTCTTAATCCACCATATGTGCATATAGTGTAATAATATTACAGGATCAAATTACTTTGTATTATTAATTTTTGTCAGCTTGAAATATTGTTCTTATATTTTTATTATTGTTAGGGTACAAAGTCCGATAGTAAAATTTTTTTCTTTCATTAATTTTTTATATAAATTCTAATGATTTCCGTATTATGAACATTGTTAAATACGAAAAAACATGAAACAAAAATTGTAAAACACACAAAACAACATCGTTAAACTAAGTAGGGACATTAAACTGTAATGTTAACGAAAATCACAATTTTAAGAATTAACATTAATAACAAGAAATTTTATTTGTTAAGAGATATAATAAAATATTTCTCCAGTTTTTCTGGATTATAACTTCACCTATTCTTGTTCAGTAAACGATGGTAGCTGCTGAATGAATGTTTGATTTTTACCATCATTATAGGATCGTATGAAAACAAGACTATTTAATTCGGTAAAAGCGTACCGCTCTCACCCAAGGAGATGGGTTCTGTGGGGTTACCCTTTAGCATGGCAACAATTGCTTCAATAATCTCCGTTGGGTTCTTTGTAGAGTGACTTGTAATTTTTCAAAATATTTTGAGAGGTGGTCAGGAGAAAATTGAATAATGGTATTTTCAATTACCTTAGTTGATTTCATAAGGGGTGATTCTTTCTCTTCTGACTTGGTAATCGCAGGAGGTAAAAGTTAAAAGTTGGCCGATATAATAGTGAATCCTGCATGTATATATTTTTCCTGAAACAAAGGTTTTAGCCTTTTTGATGGCGGTCGATTCGTCCGGTAGAGCCATTCCTCTAGTTTCTTCCTCTAGCTCTTAAAAATGGAGAATTCAGGACATGTAATGGAATATTGAACTCGAAAAAGGCTTTGCATAATCGCTTATTATGAACATTGGTGACCAAATGTTGTCACTGCAGTTGGTAGGTGGCACTAAGGTGTTAGTGTGATTAGCACTAGGTGATCATTACCTCTCAACCAGAGACTGTCAGGTGCAGGGATTATACTCTAGATAAAGCTATTACTATTACACCCCTGTTGATATTTATATCTATAACAATCATACTATATGTAATAATAATCTTGTGAATAAAAACTGGTGTAACCCTGATACTTATTTGTTTATTGTTGTATATTTTCAATAGATTTTTCCTAATCTAAAACAGAATAAATTATGTTTTCAAATAAATCAGCAACTACTTAGCTATGATATTGTGTTGGTATACTTTTTCATACTTAGAGCCTTCATTATTGCCTATAACCAAATCTACCTTGGCAGGAGTAAAAAGAGACATTATTATTTACCTAATAAAACAGCAGTACACCAGCTGTGACTTTACTGGTATCAACAAACTGCATTGGCATCCCAGGTGGCTTAAGCCTTATTAGTTATTAGTTTCTTATTACTAATTATAAAAATAACAATACTCTTTATTGTACTCTTGACTAAATGACCATGTTTAATAAACTTGTTTTTCTTTTAGTTGATGATGAGGTTACTGTTGGTAAGTTTTATGCAACCTTTCTTATTCAAGACTACTTCAGAAGATTCAAAAAGAGAAAAGAACAGGAATTAAGGGATGGTGATAAAGAATCACATAATACTGTCACATTGCAGGTAATATTCTGCAATTTTTTCTGCTTTAAATGTTTATATTGTTTTTTTTAAGTGGGTGACAAACTTGAAAGTATTTCCAAGTTAATTATAATATTTCCCAAATTAATTTCAACATTTTCCATAGATGTTTAAACCCTTCCTAATATATTTGATTTTTTTCAATTTCAGTATATTTGAAATAGTTAATTTTTTTTTAAACTATTATTACAATCATAATTCTACGCAAAATCATAGACAACGATTTTTAAAACTTTGTATAAATTTTGAAAAAGTTTAAATCCGTCTGTATAGAATATATTCAAGAAATAAACTTGGAAATACTGCATACACAATTAATTTATATATTAATTAATAATCCATATTAATTTATTAATTAGTAAATACTTTTTACTGAAGAAATAAAATAAAGAAAAATTATATAGTAACTTTTGTTGTTGGCAAAAGTCAATTAAGTTATTTATAAATTATTTAAAGATTATTCTAATCTTTAGGAAATCTTCATGAGCATTATGTTGGATGTTTAGGTAATTAAAACACTATATAATTACACATAATGCTTTATTGCACGATGACAACACACATGATTTTTTTGCACATGATACACCAAATACAGCACACCCCCGACATGTGACAGGGCTAAAGCCATAACAAGCTAGAACCTTCCTCCTGGACTCAGTACTGCCAGGATCATATCATCAAATATTCCAAAATGCTCCGTATTTGATTATCACTTGACTTCAAAGGCACCTTGTCAAGTTCCCTTGATGATTTACTGCGGGAACTGCCATTGTGCAAACCTCCTTTTGAGCGCTTCTACTCTTTTTGAGTTTATTGGACTCACTTTTATTGTTTGCCCCTTTGCTATTTATTTTAGGTGAAACAGGCCATCTACATACATTCATCAGAACTGCTTCTGTCATGGTCAAATTCGTAAAATGGAGGACCTGAATCCTTGAATACATGTAAAAAGTTGCAAGCACCCCCTTTTGGGCACTTCTGTTTGACAGATAAACCACAAATTGAACTGTTCATTAATGTGATGTTTACAAACTGACAGGTTATCATTCTGCCACAATAGTATTTTCCATTTAATTTAAGAACAACAGCCATGGTCTCATTTTCTGTAGCATAAGAGGCATATATATTTCCTTTAAAAAAAATACTCTCTATTAGGGCATAAAAACAGGTGTGTAAAATGACTACCATTCTCTAATTCACCTTGTATATATTCATAAAATTCAAGAAAGTGTGAATATGTTTCATTTTCATCATATTCTGAAGACATGGCCTATAGGAGACATTGAATAATGAGAATAGAATTCTGGGAAGAGGTTTCTGCTGACAAATGCTCTTATATGATTCCTAGAGCAAGTATTCCAAAATTTACACCCTTCTATCTTACTTACTTAGAAGAAAGGACATAGTTATTTTCCTATTTGTGTTTCTGTTTTTACAAGTATTCCTTCTTGTAAAGTATCAAGTACACCCTTAGTAAATTTACAAAAGCTATCACTAATTCCCCACTTTTCTTCTGCTTCTTCAGCTATCTTTCATACAGTTTCAATTGTAAGGTTCTTTTAAACTTCATTAGGGGGTTGGGTTCCAATAGGTAAACCACCAAAAAATAACCTTATGAAGATAAGATAAGCTTTAGCTTTAATATCTAACATTAACAAAATCACAAATACTTGAACTTTAGTTTATTTTTCGTTTTTCCGGGCGCCAATAAATTGTTTTTTTAAATCATACCAATAGAATGAAAATGGTATGCTAGTATAAATATAAACAAACTTCCTTATCTACTAATGAATAATTAAAAAATTTATTAGGTATTTACATGATAAATTTTTGCTGTCTTCATATTTAAACAAAACAAATCTTAACACTTTGTTTATGGCCTGTCCAGGCAACAGTTCCTCTGTTGTTGCACAATAGCACCAGCGACGGTGGTCCTCTCCAATGTTCAGGACCCCCCTTCAAAATCTTCCTGGTGACTGGCACACACTTCTCGCCTCCTCCACACAGCCGGCAGCACTGCGAGCGATAACCTTAGGTTGGCTTTATAACCTCACTCTATCTCCGATTCCCGAGCTGAACTGATAAAACAGACTCCCCACCACTTGACCCTTCGACTAACGCACAATGGTCCTACCTCCAAGAGATCTCCAGCACATCAGACCTCGTCTCGTCTCTTCTCTCCACCACCTTTTCTGACCTTTTCTCGTCTCCCCTCCACTCTTGATTCTAATTACACACACCCACTACCACACTTACACAACTACATTGATTTAACAATCGATAATCTCACTTTTTCTATTGATGATCGGTCCATTTTTGATTTGATAATCTTATCACAATTTATAACCAAATTTAGCGAATAAATTAATTTTAAATCAAATTTTATTTTCAAATAATTAACATGACGTTATTAACAATTCTTTTTACTATAACAATCCTTGAATAAAAAAAAATAAACCTTATGTTGTATTCATTTACTCCAAAGATTCCTCTATTTAATTTTTTGATTATAAAAAAAAACTACAAACAACCATTTTCCATTATTTTATTAATTCTATCTCAAACATGTTATTCCTTCATTTAAATTTAATCATTCTTTTTTTTTTTTGCACATTATATCAAACAAATTTTTTGTTGACTCCTTTACACTTTTTACTTGAAGGAATTATTTGTTCAAACTTGTGACTTTCGTTTGAATTCATATCCCCAGCTTGTATCAGCTGGTTATCATAGCCACCTAATAGAACACCGGTACTTCCCTTGTCTCTGTCTTTATACTTTTTACTCAAAGGAATTATTTGTTCAAACTTCAAACCCACCTAATGAAACACAGGGTTTTACATTTTTACTTCCATCAGCTTTTGTCAGTTGATTATCAAACTTGCCTAATGAAACACAGGGTTCAACATTTTTACTGCTATCTGCTTGTGTCAGTTGATCACCAAACTCACTTAATGAAACACAGGATTCAACAGTTTCATTTTTAGTTGTTTGTGTCAGTTGATTATTAAACTCACCTAATGAAACACAGGTTTCAACACTTTCACTCCCAGTGGAACTGACATCTGTTTTACAGACAATAACTGTCACATTCTCACTTTCAGAAAAATTTCTATCATCAAAACAGTCCACTAAAATATTTTATGGTTCACTTATTTCCCTTTTTTTGTGAATCCATTAAAAGTCCATGTGTGCAATACTTCTCTTATCAACAGCATCCATTGACAATGTAACATTTTCACTACACGAATCTTTGTTGAGCAGAACACTAACTTTACTATCAGGATCAAAAAAAATATAAATCCTGCAAGCTTCCGCTGTTTCAGCTGCAATTTTTCAATTTTTATTGCATCCCTAGTCACTTCTATTCCAGAATCTTTTATGCCTATATTAGTTGATTTCAGATCAGTGGTAATACTTTTATCATTTTACTTTTCTGCAGTCTTAAATTTTTCCATAATGAGACTCCTTTGTCATAAACAGCAGCAAGACTGTCCCAGGCTTCTTTTCCTGTTGCAGTAGTCAGAACATGATAGTGATTCGCAAGTTCTATGATTAAAATTAATTATTTTTCTCCAACTTCTGTTGTTTTTTATGGTTGACTTGCTGGGCCTATAACCTGTTGGAGGTTTAGTTAATTAAAACACTATATAATTACACGTAATGTCTTTATTGCATGATAACTACACACATGAAACACAAGAGATAGCACACACACATTTGACAGGAATAAAGCCATAACAACCTAGAACCTTCCTCTTGAACTCAGTATTGCCAGGATCATATCATCAAATATTCCAACAAATTATATTGTCAAATTTAATAAGCTATGTTTTAGGGAAATATCATGTATAAGCTATTCTGTTTTACTCATTCACACAGTTATTGTTTGAAATTATATTTTATTTTCCTCATAAGAAAAACATTATACCACTCAGACCAGCCTCTAGATGATTGATTAAAATATAGGAAATAATAAAAAAAGAAACAGAAAATGAAATAAAATAATAATTTGTTACAACCATTGTTTGAGGTTTGGCTGTGAAATCCTAGATGATATGTTTAAATATGTAAAAATTAAAGCTAAACAAGAAATGCTTTACACACTATTTTTCTATATTAATGGTAGATAAATATCTGTATTTAAAAAAATCTTTTTACAAGGGGTCTTTAATTGAAATATAAATATAAAAGAAGACAAAAACAAAATAAATATTATAAAGTAAATTATAATATAGTCTCACCTATGCACAAAAACATATTTTTTCATATATAATAGTATTAATCTTTAATAGGTGACTTTTCTTTTTAAATAAAAATTGTAATTTTTGCTCCAAATGGAATCTCCTCCAATGCAAATCAACAAATGCTGCTCTACTCTGTATCATCTTCCCAAACATTGATTTCTTATATCTGAAATACATAGATTTGAAACCAACTGTTTATTTTTCTCTCATACTACCCACTGACCCAATTTCCACTAACATGAAATCCCACTCATATTCTCGTCTTTCTTCTAGATTTTTCTTAAATATAATTAACTAAACCATTCATTCATCCGAACAAGAAAATAGGTTCTTCTATAATAGTACAGTACAATGTTTGTAGTCCTTTATTTCCAACTGATCCCAAGCAGTTCTAGTCCTTATTAAACCCCTTTCCAAAATTGTTGCTCAGGGATCTCCATCTCCCCCTATTTAAAGTCATTACTCAGCGATCTCCATTTCAGCAATTTTATTCTGCATATAATAAAAGCTCTTTTCTGCCTATGCTAATGACAGACAGATGCTACTCTCCTTCCATTCTTCGGATCTTTAAGCAGCTTCCATTCAAATCCAAGAAAACCTGCACAAATGTAACAAGCTGGATTTAAAAAGTAATAAATAATCATCAAAGGTTATAAACCCTTAATCTGCAACTTCTTTTTATATCAATTCCCAGTCTGCACTCTTCTTTGTTTAGATAAAAACATGACACTTTGAAGATGTTGAGTGATAGACCCCCAAGAAGATAATGAGTGCATCTGGTAAAACAGTGCATCTGGTAAAACATCAGATGCAAGTCTTAACAAGCGCAGCATACACAGATGAGACAGATATAATAGTTTGAATAACAAGAGACTTAGGCAGGGTTCTTTAACATTTAAAAAAATGGCACAAGAAGTAGCTCAAACGTTGTTTGAAAACCAAACCGGCAAGTATTATAGCTACTATCAGCTCAATTGAGAATGACACCGTACTCCATTGAAGAAAATGTTGAGATGAAAATAAATAAATCTGAGGAGACACAATAGGTGTTATATTTTTCGACATTGAGACTATTGATCCCAAATCACCTGGGGCTATATATATATATATATATATATATATATATGGTGGTGGCCTGTCTGGGGATTATTATTTAAATAAGCCAGACAACCCTTAATGTTTATTTGTTTAGGGATTAAATGCAAGAAAAATAAAGGTACCTTCCATTCTCAAGTTTTATATGCCTCAAAGTTACAATAAATATGATTTTTAGAACAAACTGATTTATATGCATTTAGTGATTTGATTGTTTGTAAAAGCCTGACTGGCCATTTATATCCTTAATTATTTTATCTACAATTTTTGTTTATGAGTATTAATCATCAACTAATCAAAGTTTTGCAATGTGATGCATTAATTTTTTATAGAGGTTTATATTTAAGAAAGTTAAATAATAATTAATTAAAAACTTCCTTTGTTTATTCATGTCAGGCTGGCTTAAGAACGTTACATGATGCAGGACCAGAATTAAAAAGGGCTATATCTGGAAATTTAGAGGAACTTGCTGATGATAATCCTGAACCTATGCATAGGGTGGGTAATTGTATAATGTTTGATTCAGTGACAATTCGTTTTAGTTTCCCCATGAATCAAATTTAGAGTAACTTGAATTAATGATACATTTAAAAAAATTGAAAAGTAATGCTATTTACAGAAAAATTCTTTTTATCTATTATGCACCTAAATATAGGCTAACTTTTATTCAGTCACTTTAACTATCTTAAACGAAAAGTGACACTTATACAGCTAATTTTTGTTTACATCTGAAGGATGTCATATATTGATATTGTGTATTTCATACATACTATTGCATTCAAGATTTTTAAGCTCTTGCCCATCTCTAATTGTTACACATGTGTTATTTGATGAAAAGTCTTTATTGTGTACTTAAATAGCCTAATTTAAAACAATGTCAGGTGTAAGATAACTATTTTTTTTTATCATTTTCCAATTTTGTTTTTAGCTTAGTTAAGGACTTTGTTTTTATTTCAAATTTTGTTATAGAGAAATCATTCCCTGTTTGGAAGTGTTTGGTCATCGATGCGACGTAGGCATGGTAGCATAAACAGAGCAAGATCTTTAAAATCAAATGCTGTTAATACAAAGGTAATCTATAAAGTAAATTAAAACTTATTTTAATTTACATAACATTAAAAAATTCATAAAATATGGTCTAAAAGTGTAATATGTGCAGTTATAAGTATGTATTGTCCTGTGTTATAATGTATATGCTAAAATTTTAATTTTAAATAACTATTAAATAAAATATTCTTTTAGAAATTTTTGAAATAAATACATAAATGTTGCAGTAAAACGATGTTTTATGGATTTTTAAAAATCTCTTTTTGAATCACTTCACTTCTTTATACATTGGATAAATTGTTTTATGTTACACTTATCTTTCTTTAGATGAATCACCTGGATTTACCCGGGAGAAATCTTAGAAAGGTAGTTTCTATTTGAGTACTAACTAGAGAAACAAATGTTAACAGTTTTAATTTAGCTTTAGTGGATTGTTAAGCCTTTCTTGAACACCAGTTTTCAATTTTTTTTTTAACTTAATTTAATTTAATTTGTTTTTATTTTGGTTATGTCAGTAGAATAAAAAGCACCATCTATTAGCAGGTTCATTACACTCTATAAAACTGCTGCTGTTATATTAGGGCTCATGTTGCTAATTTTTGCAAAGATCAAATACATTAATTGCATGAACTTAAATATATCATACTTTTATTTAATATTTGTCAATTTTTAATGCAAAAGTAGAAGTATTCAGAAAGAGACTGATTAGAACCAAATTTTGAAGCTTGGTACTATGTTATCAACATAACTTGCTTTGTGTTGAATGATGCTATATTTATTCAATTATTCTTAGTTTATTTGTTTCACAATATTTTCCGTAACAGATATATTGAGTAAGGGATTTTATTAACAATGATCTACAAACCGAGTGGTCTATTTACTTATTATCAATACATTCAATTTAAATCAGGTTCTGCAAATCAAACTAGTTATTTCATTGAATGAATGTGGTTTTTATGTACTTTGAAGTATTGTTTATTAAGTTATGGAAGTGTTACTCACTTCACAACAGACCGCACAATTTGACTAATGAGCAATGAAAAATTAACTAAATATCATCACTTTCATTTACTAATTACTTTTAGTGAACTGCCTAATATAATTAATTTTATATGGTAATTAATTGTGCTGGGCTAGAGAGTTACAGATGGTTATATCTCGTCTATTAAATTGTAATATTGTATATTTATGAATATATTAGAATACTAATGAATATAATGTCAGCCATATTACATATTAATGAAATGATTTTTCTCTTCTATTTTTTATTTTTTTTTAGGACTTATATTTTAATAATAACACTTCAGAGGTATCCCTCCCCAGTAACACTCAATTTCCACTAACTTAGTTACAAAACACTTTCAAGATATCGTGAAAGAAACTTCACTATTCTTCCTGATTATGTTGTCTTCTGATCTTCTAGCTTTACCGGAAGCACTAATTGTGGGAACATACTATAACATGCGTATATACAACTAAGTGGAGTATTTAATAATTCATCTTTTTCAGGATCCACCAATATATTTATACAGACTTAAGTCTGTCCATGGACACATTGCACTATTTTCCTTACATCAATAGAGTAAAGTATTTATCCAACTTTTTGATTATTTTGATGGTCCCTCAGAAACCTATAAAATTATTTATTAAATTATGGAAAACACATTAAACAATCTATTGATGCTTTTGTCTTTTTTTTACACACAAACAAACAAATGTTGGTAAAATATACAGTCAACTATTAAACTTAGTTTGGATAATTTTGTTAGGGGGTTTGTCAATTAGGCCAAAGTGTATCTGTATCTGTTCTTATCAGCTTAATCTCTGGTACGACTCCCATCGGGGGTCCAGAAGATTATACTGATTTTTGGGAAATGACGGAGTGCTAGGGGCTTGCTCCACCTCTGTTGCGGGTTGACCCGGTATTGCAGTACCTCTGGGAACGGCTCATATAAATTAAGCCATGAATCAACTAATTAATTTAATTGATTCAAACAACCAAATAAATTACTTTAATGTGTGTAGTATATGGCCTAACCATGCTTGGGGTGATTCCGTCCTTACCTGGCGTTTTGTACACCTTGAGGTCTTCTATTTCATCTGTCATCTGTCCTTACCTCTTCCCAGTTTTCCACTATAATAATGGAATTCTGACTAGGGCATACATGTTTAACCCGGCTCTCAGAGAAATGTACTTCCTTCAGATAGTTTCTCTTGTGTCTGTTATCCAAACACCATTTAGTTTCCTGAGTGTATCTATATTTTTGTGATTCCATATATTCATGATATAATATTTTAAAATTACTTACTTTATTTATAAATAGGTATGGAAGAAAAAAACTTCGTAAAGTATAACAGTTTATTTTAAATTTTATGTGAGATATATCGGGGTTCTTAATGATTCTTGATGAATGTATAAATTTATTCTTTAAATATTTCAATTAAGTTAATATAAAAAGTAAATACCTAATTATATAATAAAAACTATCTGCACTATTGGTTGTTGTGAAGGCTTCTTCAATATGTGGTCTTCCTAACTGCTGTTGTTAGTCGGGTTCTTATATGGGTGGTTCTCTCCTGCCTGGCCGTACTCGTCTTTATAGCTGCTGACTAACATTTAGACACATATTTATTATTCCTGGAGGTTCAACTACTGTTACAAACAGTGTTAACACACCTCCCTCCTTTTATTTAAATTCCAAATTAACAATTATGTACAAGAAAATAAAATAAATTTTTAAAATATACATAAAATACAATAATAACAATTTAACTATTAAAGTTCATTCTTCCACTAATCTTCTAGGTTTAATAATTCGTCTTCCATATCTAGACATAGCTTGAGGTAGAGCTGGGTTATGGGTTTCAGAGGTGACCTCAGGACTCTCTTGTGGATGTTGAGGTGATTGAGCTGGAACCAGTTGAGTCTTAGTATTCAATTAATTACTTTCAGTAATGTTATTTTCCAAAGTGGGATAATAATTTTGTTATCCATTAATAGCAAAAGGATTTCCTGATAAGGATTTGAGAACCTTTCTCCTCATTTTCACAACCTCTTGACAACAAATCAGCAATATATAATTCCTTCCCAGGCACATATCTCAAATCTGATATATTTTTTTAATTTAAGAATCATCCGCTGCAATCTGGGCGATGGTATTTTTCCAACATTCTTTTTAATTAGAGACACAAGAGATTTGTGGTCTGTTTTACACCCACAGATGTATAAATGAAATTTAGATGTTGCAAAAAGAAGACTTAATAACTCCTTTTCAATTTGTGCAAAATTCTTTTCTGTTGGTGACAACGACCTTGACACATAGGATATAGGTTGTCCCTCCTGCATTAAACAGCATCCTATTGCATACTTGGATGCATCACATTCAATAGTAATTTTCTTAAATGTGTTAATACTGGAATTTTGGTTATTAATTCTTTTATATTTTTTAGAAGCATTGAATGAGCTTCTGTCCAAATAAATTTCAAAAGACGCAAATTAGAAGTAAAGTCAGCAAAATTTGGAATAAAATTTCTTATGTAATTAAGCATACCCAAAATTCTCTATAATTCCTTCTTATTACTAGGGTTCTCTAAACTTTTAATAGCTTCTATTCTCTGTGGGTCAATTTTTATCAAACTCAAACCCCAAAAATGTAACTTTATTGGTTTTATATTGAAATTTACTAAGAGTAAATTTTAAATTACTTGACCTGGCCCTTTCTGATACTTTATTTAGCACTTCATCATATTCTTTTTCTGTCTTAGTTGCAATTAAAATGTCATCAAAATATATTATAAGTCCACAAATATCTGAAAATATGGAAGTGTTTACTCTTTGGAACTCCTCAGAGGCGTTGGATACACCAAATGGAAGTCTGAGGAATTTATAGCACCCAAAAGTTGTAGAAAACGTGCACAAGTTAGACGATTCTTTGTTCAGTTTAATATTATAAAAGCCCTCCTTAAGATCAAGTAAAGAAAACCAACATTTACCAGCTAACTAAGAAGTTACTTCTCGCAATGTAGGTGCAGATGTTTTAATGAAGGCTTTGTTCGGATCAGTTGGGTCCAAACATACTCGAAGACCTCCATCTAATTTTTCGATTACCACAAGATTGCTGAGCCATGTCACCGGACAATCCACTTTTTCAATATTTTTTTCTCTCTCCAAAAGATTCAACTTTTCTTGCGACCTGTCCATAATAGCTAAAGGTACTCTTCTAGGAGGTCTGATGACTAGTGCTACAGATTTATCCACTCATAATTTTTTATCAGTCCAGTTCCATAAAATATGTCTTCATTTCTCTTCAAACCTTCCATTTTCTTTTAATTATCAACTGTAAGATCGTTTATTCTTTTAATTAAGTTTAATTTAACACAACCATCCAACCCCAGTAAGGGTTTAATTTTATTATTGTTTGCATCATCCACTACAACAAAACTAAGTTAGCAATTCCTCACATTATTGGCACTACATTTCAATTGAATAACTCATAGATTTTAACTGATTACCTCCACCATTATTTTTCTATTATTATATATATTGTCAGTACTTACTCCCAATTTGAACAAACAGCTTATTGGCATTACATTAATCTCAGCTCCCGTATCACGCTTGAACTTCAATTCCTTGTTATTAATAATTAAATTTTGTGACCACTGTAAACTATTAATTTTACAAATTTTCTTTGAGCTCTCAACTAATTCACAAGAGTCAATAAGGGAATCTGCATAATCCTCTTCACTTTTACACTTATTTTGCTGTACTAAACTTATATTTTTCTTGTTTTCAAAACATGCAACTGCAAAATGATTTGGCTTATTGCATAAACTGCAATACTTTCCATATGCTGGACAATTATTGGGTCTATGTTTATTTCCACACTTCCAACACTGGTAGTATACTGCATCAATATTGATGTTCACGCCACTGTGATTTCTGTATTTAGGCCTAAGATTATTATTAAGTTTTCTGCCCTCATCATTAGCTGTGTTATAATTAGATTTATTATTACCTCTTATTATTAATCCATGTACTTCAACAGATTTCTCTTGTATTACTCTCACTTGTTCCTTTGTAGTTTCGGATGCTTTTACAAAATCAACCACTTTAAGTAAATTTAGTTCACTTTCTCTTAATATTCTTTCCAGTAGCCCTTTATCTGTCAAGTGTAGCACAATTTGATCCCTAATTAAAGAATCTAATTGATCACTGAATTCACAGTTTGCTCCAATAGTGCGAAGCACTGTCACATAATTGTCAATAGTCTGGCCATCAATTCTCAAGGTTTTAAAAAATGTATGCCACTCAAACAACAGATTCTTCTTTCCTTTATAGTAGTTTTCATATTTATTAATTACAGCGTCATATGTGGATGTTTCAGTAGATAGTCCAAATGTATTAAAAATAGCCAAACCTTCATCACCAATCATGTTGAGTAAAATTGCTATTTTAACTTTATCTGATTTTTTATCCTTTTCAGTTGCTAAAAGATAGTATTCCAATTCCTGCTTCCAATGTTTCTAGTTTTCTGCAATACTACCCAAAAACGTTAATTCAGGGGGTGGTGTAAACTCCATCACAAAACGCAGTTGGACATAACATATTATCACTATAACACTTATTCACGTATTTTATTTATTAAATAACTAGGATTTCACCTGAAACCATGTTGTATTTATGGTTTATAAATTAAGCCCCAGTCATTAATATAACTTTATTTATTTAATTAAGTTTATGAGCGTAATAACATGGTCACATATTTATTATTCATGGAGGTTCAACTGCTGTTACAAACAGTGTTGCCACAATTTCAAAAGCAAGTCGTACTCACTTTTAGATTATGTAATTGCTGGATTATATAATAGTGTTGTAAAATGTTTTAAATTGTTCAAATACATTTGTTTATTTATTTCATTGAAATTTGTACAATGCAATCAATGAAAACAGTATTATAAGCAGTGATTAGCAATTTGCACTCTTAAGGTGTTGTTTCTTTTGAGGGGAAATAAAAGCTTATAGCCAAACCATTTCAACTGTAACTTAAAATTCTTTAGCTTATTAACACCACGATTTGGGAGGTCACAAGCCCACCTTTGCTTTAGGTGTCACTCTGGATTGCTAGTGATGAGATGAGAGAATAGAGAGTGTATTTACATTGGCTTAAGAGTGACTAGAGAGGTGGAATTATGAGGTTAGGGTGAAGGGTATGACTGTTGAATTAGAAGGAAGTGTTGGCTATTTAGCATAGGATTTTGGATTGCAGGGGACACAAAGGATATTTGAGGGCTTGGGACTATCCCAAACTTCCATTCCATAAGACCAGGTATGGTTCTTTTATGTAAAATGTTGAAGTCGTGTAGATCTGGTTTTCTATAGTCACTTAAGAGTGTTTATCCAGGAAATAGTATCATCTATTAGTTTCACTAATATATGATATTTTTCAAAACATCATACATAGCTATAGTATATAGAGTTAGTTATATGATGTGGGAGTCCTATGCGCGGTGCTAGTCCAATACAAGTCGTAGATAGGGGGCTGCAGATTTAGTAGAAATGGATCGGTTAAAGAAGAAAACTGTGAGACAGGAAGAATAACCTTAGAGTGGAAGGTGGCATGGTATCTCGGTACAATAGAGAGGTGTTTATTTATTAACATGACATAAATTGTCAATATTCACTTTGAATCTCCATTTGGATAGCCAAGTATTTAAAAGGGTAAAATGTTCCTACAGTGCTTGAGAATGGCAGGTGGTGTCATAAATAAAAGAGAGGATGCGTGTGTCATCAGCAAATGCATAGAGGGAGGATGAAGGATGAGTAGGTATGTCACTAGAGTCAAAAGAATGGGACATAGGGCACCACTGTTGGGAATGCCAGCAAGTTGTGAAAATAAGGCGGATGTAAAAGATATAAGTTCCTTTCAAATAAGTTTTATATTATAATGAGGTAGACTGAATGAATGAGAAAAAAAGATTTATTCTGCAACATATTCTAAGAATAACAAAAAAGTACAAATAAAATTTTCTAGCTGACAAATTTATAACGCAAAGTAATTGTCTCAATAAGTATTGTTGATTAAACCAACAGCATAACAATATATCAACAAAGTGTACGAAAGAATAATAGATGATAACTTATTATAGCAATTATGCCATAGTAACATAATTACTGGAGTTAAATAAGAAAGAAAGGGTGTATGGATAGATTGCATTAGAATAAGGATACAGTTACAGAAAGAAAGATATGGTATATAAATAAGATTATTAATTATTAAACTGAAAAGAAGTAAGATGCTCACTGGATCTAAAGATTGGGGGGGAGGAGGAGGAATATTTATTTACCCTCAGATTTGTGGCATTGATAACAAAAAATATATCTAAGGAAGTAGATCTTTGCGTAGGGAAATACAGGTTGTATAAGTAGCAACTGGCATTATGAGATTTGGTAGCTGATTGGAATTAGAAAAGGTTGTAACATTAAGAAGGATTTTTAGTTATTATGGATCAGTTTGATTGAAGAATATTTTAAAGGGAAAGAAAAACGCGTGGTTCTGAGGACTGTGAAAATTTCAGTGGAAAATGTTTAAGAATAGTTGGAGTGATAAGGTCAAACACTAGAAGCTTTATGGGCAGGAAGTTTTTGGATGACTATGGCTATTTATTTTGAATGGAAATTATAAGGTGGAAGAGAGAGATGGACGGATATGTTCATGGTCTAGGATGGTTTCATGGAAACAAAATACATTTGATAGATGGAATGCAATGTCAGAAACTATCTGTTTTTGACCAGGAACCATTGTAACAGCTGAGAGGGGGTAGGATGTTAGGGAGCGATAAGATTCTTTAGGCTGTATAGTTAGTGACCTACCTAAAGGAGTTGTTTGGTTCGTAGAATCTGAGAAAGGTTTGTAAAGGCATTTTGTAGGTTTCCTGGGGGGACAAAAAAAGAGGAATTTAATAGCACTCTTGGCTCTTGAGCGTTATGAACTTAGTTTATTAAATTTTAATTTTGATATTTCAAATTTATTTACTTTTAAATACTTTCTCTCATATTAAGTGCATTAATATTAATTACTTATGTTTCTAATTTTATCTATGTACTTTTAATTTTTTTATTTGTTAGTAATTCATACATAATTGTGTAATTCATACTTTTATTATGTATAATAATTAAACATGCAATGCTAGTATGCTCAACTTAGGGCATAGTTTACATAATCCATGCTTTGATATGAGATAATAAATCAATACATAAGGTTAAATTTGTTATGATTAGTGCTAAATTAGCTGTTAAAAATTCCCTATCAATAGTTCAATGTATTTTTCTCCCAGTCTATGAATTGAATATGTTTACTGGTATTTAAATTCTGTATATATTACTCCAGTTTACATTTCTATACTCTAAAAATACTAGGTTTTTTTTTATAGACATGCCTCCCATCAGCTAACTTTGTTTTATTGCTTTTGTGTTTTGTACTGCATGAACTAAAACCGAATTCATGGATTAATTTGTTTCTGCCTTTATATTTTCTTACCTCAAGGGTCTTAAGCCCTTTTCTACCAGAATTCTAACTTTGTTTCATACTGAGGCAGAGCCCCTGTTAATAGAGATACACAATTGTGACCTATGTACTTCAATAAGTTTTACTTTTGATTTTACTAAAATATTTAATGATAACCATCAATTGTTTTAGGTTTCTCCCACAAATTCTGTTGATTTTCTTCCAATCTCATCTTTCCAGAAGACAGTTACAGAAGGAATGAATAACATAACAAATCTGACAAGAAACACCCTTATACCTCAATTCACAAGGTAAGATAACATAAGTTTTTTTTTAATGTGAACATAAATTGTATAGCATAATAATTAATAATCTTGAGGTATGAATTATTAACGTTCTTGAGAGGTTAATAGTCTCTCAACTTATTTTTCTTTATTCGTGTAATAACACCCATACCAACGACTTCCCCATTCGAGCATCTCCTGGACTAAAATTTAACAAATTACAACTATAATTAACGTATAAATAAAATAATAAAAGATCATCAAATGAAATAGATAATTCAAGAAATCTTTAAATGATAAAATTGCTGCATTAAATCATTATGAAATTGTCATAATCAAATTGGCAACTTGCTGATGATTTAATTTAACGAGTTGATCATGAAAATGTTAGTTGTATGATCTGTTAGATAGATTAGACAATTATCATTTTTAATTATTTATAGTTGAAATTTGTAATATTTTCTTGCTATCCCAGCTTCTTGGGAAAACGCCACAATCCAACCCTTCTTCTTGAAGGCCTTGTTGTAGGAGTTTCCTCCTCAGATCCGGTCCCTACATTCCTGCTCTACTATCAATAACTTGGGTATCACCATGGATCAGAGCCTTTCCTGAAAAATTCATAATTTTTCACGAATTTTCTGATGGTCAATAGCTACCCTTAAACTATTCTCTAATTCATTACTCTGTTGTCCCTGTGTCTATATGTCAACTCCTGGTATCCTCCCTCATTTTGACTATACAGGGCTGTGTCAGTTGGACTGGGGGACAGGTTGAAGCGAGCCATGAACTGTTCTGTTAGATTTGTTTATGAGGCTCAGCGGTGTTCCCTTGTATCATATTTCCACACTGAGTTAAGATGGCTCTTCCTCTCCCATGGTAGAAAATTCTTCCTTGGTTCTTATTTTTTCCAAACTATTCAGTCTCGTAACCTTCCTTATATTTATAGTATCCTATAATTTAAATCCTTAGTCTAGTCGCAGTACAAAAGTTCCTGTCTTTCTGACCTTTACACCCCTTCCCACAGAACTGCAGCATTCAACCTCTCCTTTCCTGCTCACTCCACAACTCTTTGGAATTCTCTCCCTCTTAATATTCATCATGTTTCATCCTTAACAACTTTTAAAACCCTCTAATTCCAACACCTCCTTACAACTCATACAGACATTTGCTAAACTGGGATCTTTCTATCTATTCACTTTGACTATTATTATTATTATCTCATTTTATTACCTTTTTTTCACTGTATCTGATTAGAATAGAACCTCGCTAAACTGGACCAGGGGATAGGTCGGAATGGCTAAAAGGTTGGAGTAACCGGAAATGAAACAAATATGTGTTTTACATATTTATTTTTACTGACAGCCTTTATTACATGCTTCTTACTTTACTGGATAACAGACTATTTAAATAAACAAAATAACATATAACTTAAGCAACTACATGGTCTTGAGACCGCCGGTGGATTCGGCTAAACATTTTATTTTATTTACTTATTTATTATTATTTATATTTGTGTTACATATAAAAAGTATATATAACTAGATTATCTAATATAATTATATACATAAAACAAATTTAATAGTATATAATATGTTATGTATACATTTATAATTATTAAAAAAACTTAAAAAATGCTTTTTAAACAGATTAAATTGCTAAAAGAAAAAAAATAATTTTAGAATAGCTCTCTTACTTTTTTTTATGTAGTACTGTTTCTTCAGATCTTGCTGCTTTATCTCACCACCTCTTAAACATCAAAATATCACCAGCTGTAGATTCTTCATTTTCTTCAACATGTGGTATGAAATAATTCACCAGACCAAGTTCAAAATAAAACTGAATGAATCGCATCTCCAAAGATAAGAGAAGGTTTCATTTGAATGAACCTTTTCGGAGAAATGTTCATCGTGAACTCGTTGGTTAGGTCCCAGGGTTCCGAGAATATTTAGTACACAGAGGTGGCCACTACATGGTTGGACTAGTTGAAGTCGGATTAGCTAGGTTCTACTCTATTAACATTTAACATTCTGTTGATAAACTCATAGCTGCAATCTTGTAAAAGAGCAACCACTAATATTTATTTATTTTTTTTACAATTATTTCTCCCTCTTCTTTTTTTTATCTTTTGATTACATTGTACTTTTTTTATTATTTTGTATTTAAACAATTTCTTGGATGATATCTTTGATGATTTGAGGTATAATTTTTAGTTTATTAACATAATTTTATTTTCTCCTCCTATGTGATGCATTGTTTAATTTTTGTTGGCCAGAGTTGCATTTATTCATTTGTGCATTGTTGTTATTTATAATGGATATGGTCCCAGAACAAGGATTTTTTTCTATTCTATTCTAGTTCAGTCCAGAGGATACCCAAATAAGTGAAGCATTGACATAAATGTAAAAATAAAGAAAGAGAAATTGAAATTGTTATCTTAGTTAGAAATTTATTTTTCATTATCTTATATCATGTGTTCTTTTATAGCTTTTATACTTATTTTATACATACAGTATATAGCTTTTCAGAATACTTTTTAGAGAGTATCAGAGCATCAGATGCTTAGGATGTGATGGGGGAAACCAGCCAGTATCACAACTCTTAATAATGGATTTATTATGAAATGATTTAAAAAAAAAAATATTCAGGAAAATGAATCCCGTAGCAATAACAAACTATGTTAACTAATAGATAGTCACAATCTGGCTAGTGTAGATGATTAATTGAAACCTATCACTTTAGATAAATACATGTAAAATAAGTAACAATATTAAATAAGATAAAAAATACACACTTTAGAATTAAAAAAATTGTCAAGAGATATATTGCAGTTAATGAGACTGAACTAGTGAGACAATGAACTACTGACTGGTAGGAAAGAAGGATAGGAAAAGATGAGATCTGAAAAGAGGTATGCAGTTCCAAAGTATGGAATAGTAATCAAAGGAAGTAACTACTTCCTTTGGGTGTTGAAATCTTGTTTTATAGCCATAGTCTTGTGTTGTGGGAGCAGATTTCAGATTTTAATTTAAGGAGCTTACAGAGTTTTGGTACAAGAAAGTATTGCCATTTGGTAGAAAGGAAAGGCCACTCTAAAAAAATTGCACAGATCTCATGGAATCCTAAAGATAAATTGGAGGAAACTATTCATAAAGTGTTTCTGTTAATGATAATCTATTCTGTTTAAACGATTACCACAGTCTTTTTAAATTAAGTTCTTTTATCCGTTCAAATTTATATCTTAGTTATTTTTTTAAAATATACATATGTAAAATATTTTACACAATGCACAAGTAAGTTGGATAAGTTATTAATAATGCTCAGCAACTGCTTGTTTCATTATTGCAGTACCAACAAATTTTATTCCTTCCTTTTAGCCCAATGACACCAGTAAGTTGGATTACTCAGCCATAGGATGGTCCCAAAGGTAATTTTTGTCTACTGCAAAGCAATGAAAATAGAATAAAATCTAGTAGAAAATAGAAAAAAGTTATCTAGGTGAAAGCAAAATTTGTGTATTGGAATAATTAATTTAAAAAGGTTTACTGTCTTATATTTTTATTATCTTCCATGTAGTTTTAAAATTGCCATGCAAAAGTTTTTATTATCATTGTTTCGATTAGAAAATCTCTACATTATATAGCGGTCTTCTTACTACTATTAACGTATTTTCTTCTTTTGGTAAGATACTACCTATGGCTACGTTGAATGAAATGTGTAAACCCGACTCTCGACAATTTACGGCAGATGAACTTTCCGAGAGCCTGGGACTTACACCCACAAGGAAATAAAAAGGTGAAAATTGAAAGACAAACTTACCCAGTCCGGAGTCGTTCTGCCACAAGATGACTATCCGCAACTGGATCGCAAGCGATGTTTTTTGTCGACAAAGGGAGGTGAGGAAAATGGGAATAATTAAATGATACCTGAGGAAATGTCGATATAACACCGCTGGCCGATGACTCCAGATGGAAAAAGAAGATTTTAATAGAAGAGTGACCACTGACTGGTTCATAGTTTTACGGAGAAGTGAGACAGAGAGCGGTGAGAGGGAGGGATGTGAGCGGGAGGGGGGAGGCCACCGAGATACGACTTCTAACAGCTATCGATAGTACTAGGGCTACCGGACGGCCGACATGAATCTCACACAACCCGCCCCCGCCGCAAAACTCTCGCAAGCCACGTACGCCCGAACAAAATGAATGATAATATTTATTCTGGATTTTATTCTCCCCCCCCCCCAGAATAAAAAATATGTATGTTGTCATGTTTATAAAGGGCCACCAAGTTTTGGCCAGTGTAAGAAATCAATTAAAATGTAAGTTAAAAAAACAGCAACAGGTACATTAAAGAAACCAAAACTGAAATAAAAGTAAAAAACATTTGTTGTCAGATGGGCTGATAGTGAAATTGCAGGGATACTAATGAGAATCAGCCAACTATAAGGTGAGAGAGAAGAAAGAATTGGGGGAAATATAGGGTACTTTAGAACCGTCTTTAGACTGGATGCTTAAAAGAGAATAGAGTGATAGAAAAAGAAGGAAGCTGATTTGTGGCCAGAGAATTAGAGGCCTTATAGCCATGATTTTATGAATAATTTTAATTGGAAAAATAATAAGAACTAGAAATGAACACTCTACTTTTAATTAAACATAAATACTAGGTACATAGTCATAATCAGAACAATAAAATATAACTGGGGTGTTTTCAAGAAGGTTACACTGTGGTAAGGTTGCCCATTATCAGATAAGGCAACCATTCCTTATTTCTATTTTCCTTAACACTTCTCCTAAATAAAAATAATTTCCCTCATCACAGCAGTGCACTTCACTCATAAGATGGAACGGTCATAGCACTAGCCTGGCACCACTTCACAAGGTAGACCACTGACACTAAAGAGACTTCTCAGGTATTCAAATCTTGGCCTGGCCAAAGGCTTTGTGAGAATGTCTGCTTGCTGCTCCATCAAAGATACTGGCTGAACTTAAACTTCTCCATTTTCTATCTTTTTGTGAACAAACTTCAAGCCTATGTCTATATGTTTGGTGCGGCTATGAAATGTTGGATTGTGCTACAACTTGATTGCACTGTGATTGCCGATCTTTAGGACTGGAGGCTCAACTTCTGTAAGAGAGACATCTTGAAAAATTCTCCTTAACCAAACTGCTTCCCCCACAGCCAAGCTTCCTGCTGTAACCTCTACCTCGGTCGTTGACAAGACCGCAAACCATTGTTTAGTACTTGACCATGTTATCGGTGAATTCCCATACTTGCACATCACTTCTGGGATAGATCTTTGACTCTCCACTTCACCTGCATAGTCCATATCTGAAAAACCTTCTTTTTTTAAAGAAGACAAACCTTGTCTTCACCTTCTTTAAAACCCAATGGTTGTCTCATGAAGATCTCCTCAGCTAAGTCCCCATGCATAAGAAGGCACTTCGACTGTCAAACTGGAGTATATCTGAACCATCCTGGACAGCAGCACCTAACATTGTTCTGTGTCCCCTCTTACCGTTGGACTAAAGGTTTCATTGAAATCGATTCCTTGTTGTTCGAACCCTTTAACAACTAGGTGTGCTCTGAATCTGTCAACTGAACCGTCTGAACAATATTTTATTTTATATACCCATCAACAGTCAAGAATTTTCTTCTCCTCAGGCCATGGAACCAATTCCGAGCAGCACTTTCTTTTAGGGCTTGAATTTCTTCCTTCAGCGCATGATCCCACTGCTTTCCCTCTCCAGAACTAATAGCTTCAATAAAGAGTTAGGCTCTTCATGAATAGCTGACATAGCATAATCTTCCGGTCTTGAAGGTGATTTCAGTCTGTCTCTATTCCTCAGATCAAATTTTTCTTCATTGGTTACTTCCTCTGCTTTTTGCTTCCCTTCTCTTTCAGTTTCTTGAATTTCTTCAAATCCAGTATCTTGATTCTTGAAATATAACTGGGGAGTTTTCAAGAAGGTTACTCTGTGGTATGGTTACCCATTATCAAATAATTGAACCATTCCTTATTTTTATTTTCCTTAACATATATTTAGTAGATCGTATATGTGTGAAGGTTTTTTGGTAGATATGCTTTGGTACAGAAAAGTTTCAAAAAAACCATTGCCATAACCAGTATAAGGATAACCAGTAGAAGGAAAAGACAATCTCTGGGGATCCTGAAAATAAATTAAACTAACCACCATTTTATAATAACTTGGCTTTTGATAACTCCAGTAGGTGGAGTAGAATTTAGGGATGTAAGGTATAATACTAATTTAACACTTTAATCTTGGATATTGTCTCTTAAGAATAATAAACTGGTACAAATAAGTATGTCTAGCTGATAAAAATAATATTATAAAGGTATACATAACATAAAATACACCGATGTGATTAGCTTATAAATAATAAGGTCTTGACTTTAATAAGCCAACAGCCTAATATTGGGGGGGGGAATAGAGGTGAATGAAATTCATTAACAGTTATAACTAGGAACATAAAGGAAAATGCAAGAACTAATACTGGAGGAAAAAGAGCGTAAAAGGTTGCTGGTATATATTTAAATATGGAAAGAATGAAATAAAAAAAAATAATGCTATTAAAATCAAGTTATGAATTGTTAAATTGGGGGGGGGGAATAAAGATCTGGTAAAGTATATATTTAAAGATTGAAAGAGTTGGCGAGTGATGATTATTGGTGGGAATAGAGTTCTAAAGGCTTGTGGTGCAGATAACAAAATAATGGTCAAAGGAAGCATATGGATATTTGTGGGAGGGAAAATACAGGTTGGATGGTCGGGATCTAGTATATTGCTAGATTTCATAGCTGATAGGGGCACATTGTTAAGGTAAGGAGGGCTTATAGTCATAATAGTACTGAAGAGGAGGGATCTGAAGAATTATTGGTGACAGTCAGAAGGGTCCAGTCATCCCAAATCGGAGTAGTGCAGGGAAATATTACAGTATCTGGGGATCCTGAGTGTAAATCTTTAGAAATTGAGCCTTCAGAACCTCAGAGGTGGAAATGGAATTATGGATGATTAGGGAAATGAGGTATTTTCATGATAGGGTTTGGTCCAGAACCATTCCGGTCAAAATGCTCATAATGAGGTTAATGTTTTGCTGGCTGCAGTTTAATAACCATGAGTTATTTACTTTTGAGGTTCTGTTGATTAACAGCTTGGTCTGTCTACATATAATGCTCTATGCCATTTTTCATCCACCTTAGTCCATATCCACCATTCCAATATGGAGGCAGATGCGTTTTTTAATATACCAATGGTAGGCTCAGTACTAACAGTTGAGTCTGTTCCCTTCTTGGCCAGTTCATCCCCTTTCCCATTTACATCTGTACCTGTATGACCAGGAACCGAGTATAGATAGACCTCTTTCCTCGATCCAAGGTCAGTTAAAAAACTCTTTTCTAGCTAGGGGCAATTTTGTTCTCTGTAAACTAGTGCCATGATTGCTGTTTACTGTGTTCGAGGGTTTATAACTGTGACAGGTGTAAGTAATGACTGCATAAACCTCTGCCTGGAACACTGTTGTGTATTTACCTAGTGGTTGATGTAGCATGTATCTCTTTCGTGTTAGATCGATATTGCTGGCCCCAGATGATCTTAAAGATTCCTTATACGATCCATCCATGGACCACACCATGCAATCAGGAGGGAAGGTTATACCTCCTTCCCTAAGTCACTGCTCCTTGTGTGATGGAACAGTTTGGGAGCTTTGGTTGGCTGGGATGGGGTACGTGTTGTAGTGGGTGCCTTATACTGCAGGATAGGTAAATCTTTCTGTATAACTGATGACACCCAGCAGTGACCTACTATGGGCCCCTTGTCGAGCCACTGTCCATTAACTGCTAACTTTAATAGTTGTGGCCATTGCCTCCTCTCTACCCAAATAGGGAGAGGAGGTAAGCGGAGGAGAGCTTCTAAGGCTTTTGTTGGGGTTGTTCTCATTGCCCCAGCAAGATCTAGACAAACCAATCTTTAAATAGCTGTTAAATTAGCTCTGTAAATCCAAATCAATATTGCTAGCTTTATGTCCCGGGTCTTATCTATGGTTTTCTTGTTTTTCCCAAGGTCTAAAAGGCTATGTTTTTTTTTCTGTAGGTTGGTCAAGTGGACATTCAAGTTTAGTCTAGCATCCAGTGTGACCCCAAAATATTTAACATGTCATGTTAGGACTAGAGTTGTTTCAAAATCTCTTGGGGTGAATATCCATCTCTTTTCCTTTTATTGGTTAAGTTTAAGTTTTAAGATTGGAGTTAGTTCTGTTTTTATCAGGTTAACGGAGCATGCACTCTCCCACTGTTGGTAGAAATGGACCTGTAACTATGAGAACAAGCCCATCCTCTACATAGGCTTGTGTACAAAGAGATCCATTGTTTAGTCTGTTTAGGAGCTCATCTATGACCATACACATACCAGACCAGTGGTGAAAGGCAAAATTGGAGTCCAGCAAATAAATACAGGCTAAGACTCTTGGGGGATAAGCCCAAGATAGTGGTGATTCTGCCAGAGTTCTTAAGTATATTTACCTGTTGTAAATAAACTAAAAATAACCCATTGTGATATCATCACTACTTTATATCACACATCCTTTTAGTGTCATCTAATAAGGTCTTTAACATCATGGATTTAAAGGATATTCCATTGTTCATTACAACTATACTAAAGAACTGCTGAAAAAAATAATAACTAAAGTCCATCAAGTCACCTTGAGCTAAAATAAAATTCCAACCTATCCAATTTATTACAATAGTCCACATTTCTACTACAAAAAACTGTTTAATAAAACAATATTATTTTTTTATTTCAGTGTATTGTCTCATCCTGATAACAATACACATAAGTATGAAGATGGTATTCCTCTAAGACCTTTAACAGTTTCAAATGGTGACACTGAGAACACTTATCGCCCATACCAAACTGGAGAGTAAGTAAATTGATTATTGTATTATATTTAAATATTTTTACGTCATTAAAAAAATGCTTTCATAATATTATCCCTTCCCTTTACTAAATTACCTGTAAGACTTGCTGAACACCATACAATTTTATTAAGAATAATTAGTTTTACATGTATACATTTTAAGATTTGGAATTGTTTCAAACAGGTTTTGTAGTCGGTCAAATACAGTTATGTTTATGTCATTTTTTTTTTTTTATATTTGAGATAACCAATATGTAAGGAAGGTACTACATTAAGACCATCAACCATCATCATGATGGTTATCTTCTGTAAATTAGTAATAAATAATTGAAATGAAAATTAAAAATGGCATTGCTCCCAACGATTATCAAAAAGGTGTGTGAGCCAATGATAATTGTCTTGAATTTTTCTGCATTCAATTGAAGATTGTGGTGAGAGGCCGAGGCCCCAGGTCAGGTCAGGTCATTGTGAATCAATGGGATATGAACTTGAAGCTTTGTTATTGATAAAGTTTTCTCAATACTGTGGAATGGGGTCTGCATTTACGTGTTTATTACCTCCTTTGTCTGTAGGCCATTTTTTTTTTTATTTCAATTAGCTATTGTTTGAACAATGTATAAAACAATGCTAAAAATTATAACAGTTTGCATAATATTGCTAAAAATCTTTTTTATTACATACATAAACTGTTATATATTTTAAACTATTAAGAAACTGGTACTTTAAAATTTAATATATTTATATATTTCTTTAGTATATTAATTTCTTTTCTTGTAGAATACTATTATCTTATCTATTAGGAGTTAAAGGATATTTATAAAAAATATTATACAAGAATTATAATTTACTATATAAGTTTCAATTAGAAATAATTTATGGCTTTGGGTTCTAGCGCATAATTTTAACTATTTAAATATCAATGGTTGGATATAATTAAAGTAATATCTACCAAATTAGAATACTGCAAATTATATTAATAAAAACAATCAATCCTTGGCTGTATCAATTATTGATTTGAATGCACTTCTATCGACTATAAACAGTCTATGATTGTAAACTCACTACCTACGCTTTATTCAGGTAGCTTATCTCTTCACTTTTCTCAGTACACGGGCATCATCCAACATGTATCCCTAACTATATTTTTCCATCTCCGCCAACCATTTTCCTTTGTTCTCCTTTGGTGAATGAAACCTTGCCTCCTCTCTGAGGCAAAGGCAGTTTAGCCTTTGCATTGATTTTCTTTAGTTCCTAGTTACAGAATTGTTTGAAAACTTCTGTTTTCAACCAATTTAATTCACATGTTTTCAACTTGAGGTTTTGTAAATGATATCTGACTATTTTTTCAACTTTGTAATTCTGGGTTCATGAGAAAATTATGACTAGAACTTGACTTTTACCAGGAACCGTTCATAGCTGATGTTAGCTTCCCAATAGCTTTACAAGTCTCGGATGACCAATCCATTTAAGTTTTTAACTAAGACATTGTAGATTTGGTTCCTCACTTTGCATTAAAGATGAGGTAGATACATAAATTTCTGTGTTTAGAAAAATTTTCTTTTTATATGGGGTTTCAACATCTGGAGTCTGATTGCAGTAAAAATAGATTAAGAAATTATCAATGAAACAAATGAACTAATAATATAAAGTAAATTATTATGCAGTCTTACATAAACTTAATATATTTTTTTTTTGTCTTCAGTGAAGTCCTCTATAAAAATAGAGTTGACATAAACAACATAATTTTCCACATTTCTGATGTACTACAGAGAACATCTATACAATTTATATTAATGATAACAGATATATGACAATACTTTTGCAAATATATACAGTTAAAATTTCAAAAACTCTAAATAATCAAATTGTTATTTCCCCCCCCCCTTTTTCTGCCCTTTGCATTTAATCTCAATTTTATCTGAGGATAATGATAATATGATTTTTAATAGCAAGTTAAATTTAATTATTAGAATTACAATTATTGTAAGAAAGGAGTTATAATTTTCCTAGAGATAGTATTTTTGACCTGGCCACCGAGACCCAGGTATCAAGACTATCCCTAAGGGTTTCCAGTATCCCGACCACTGTATTCCTTCATTTTGAATTCAGAGAGAAAGATAAACTGTATTCTTGATGGGAGGGAACTTGCAGGACAATATTCTAGTCCAGGCCAGGGGGTGAAGTTCGAAGCACAGTTTTCAGACTGAGTAAGACAATGCTGCCACCTTCAGCTGAGCTGACAAAGAGAGGTCTGTGGTGGAGTGGCAGTGTATTACAACAGCCAACTCTCACTTACTATTTTAAATGTTTCAAGTTTTATATAGGGAAAAGTAATAGTTACCGAATATAATAATAATATGGATATTCTTCGATGTTGGGTTGTACCCACCACCCGGTTGTCTTCAATCTTCTTCGTGGCTGATCTATCCCCAGACCTTAACATGTGGTCTCTCTTCATTACCAGCCTCATAGCCACTGACTAAGTTAACCCAATCTCTGAACTGCTTGAATGAAAATAAATGGCAAAAACCTGCCTCCTAAACACTGCTTTTATGGCAACCTATCCCACCTAAGACCACTGGAAACCCCTTGGGATAGTCTTGATACCTGGGTCTCAGTAGCCACATCAAAAATACTATCTCTTGGCAAATTATAACTCCTTTCTTACTATAATTGTAATTCTAATAATTAAATTTAACTTACTATTAAAAAATCATATTATCATTACTCTCAGATAAAATTGAGAGCCCACTTGGCCCCCCTACCACTCAGGCAGGTACGTAGTTCTCACTTGCAGAGCAGCCTATGCTTTAATTTTGGAACATACATAGCCCCATGATTTTCAATACAAAAGTTATAAGGAAACAAAGGTGAGATACCTTTGTTACATCTCTAACTAAAGCAGTGCCTGTAGAACTTCATTGTAATTCTTAAGATCAGTTTAATCGTCATGTTTTATTATACAGTTAAAATTCTTTGCCACTATATCAATTGAAACAAAAAAGTTCAGCATATTAGAGTAGACATCTTCACGATTTGTTGGAATAAGCTGCCCTCAACTTTTATTAGTTTTTTTGCTTTTCCTTATTATTTGGGTGGACCTTTTCACTTACTCACACCATAGTACTCTTCAGAATCAACATAGCGCATGAATACATCTTTGGTTTTTGCAGGTGATTTTTAGTAGGTATAGTTTTATTAATTTAATATTTCTCTCAAGAAGAACGCTTTCCTTCGCAAAGGGATGGCTTTTTTAGTGGAAGAGGACAGGACATATTAATGAGGAAAATGGACGCTGAACTTCTGGTTAGGTTTCAGGAGGTTCATTGCAGTCTGCTTCTCGATATTTATTACCAGCCCTAGTGAGATTATACAACGAAAATATTTAATGTTGTCATCTGACATAATATATTTACTTTATTCATTTCACAATTTTTCAGACGGAGTTGTTTTAACTAGATTTTCTATATTGATTATACTTAAAGGGAAAATAGCAGGATTTCAATAAATATTGTGAATAAACAAATTTTATTGAAAAATGAATCCATGGTGCAACACCTCATAAAGAGACAGGGGTGGTAGTTGGTAGGTGGCATTGAGGTATACGTAGTTTGCTTAAAACAAGGCATTATCTCTCAACCTTAAATATACTACTTTGCTAACTAAATTTGCTACTTATTTATTCAAGTATTTACTCATTTATCCTAGTCCTCGTCTAGTTCTAAGAGTTAAAAAGAACTTTCACTTGAGTGAGTGGCCTACATCTTTGCAGCATGGACAAAATGAAACTGTCCTCCTTTTTGCCTTTTTTAAAATTGTTCTCTCCTTTTTGCTGAATGTTTTCCAACAGTTGTCATGAGGTTTACACTAATTTCTGCCTTAAAATGTTTCTTCACATCATATCTCATTGATTTTAAGTAGGGTTAAGTTAAGTTGGTGGTTGAGACACGCTATCATTATTATTTATTAATTGATAATCGGTTCCAACTCTTTCTTAATAAGGCAGGACAATCGAGAATTTGACTGAATGAAGAATCACATCTCAAAGGAATTTAAATAGCAATCAAAACAAGGTCTTACTTACCTCTAAGGCTATTTCCACCCTAAACTATTTCTGTTCTTCCTTTGTAGCTGTCCACATCTTAGGTCACAATGAGATGATCAGCATTTTCAGGATACCCTCACACTCTTATTCTTCTTGTATCAGGTTGTAGGTCAAACGTGGAATCATCATTGAACATGACAAAAGACTATTTTTGCTATAAAAATAATCTCAAGTTTATGTGTCTTGAGACCATTCCTAAAATCTGATATGGGTTTGATAACGCAGAAACCCTCAAAGGACATTTAGCTTAAATGTGAAGTCTATTCGCAGTACCTTGATCGCTCACATGAATGTGATGTATCTTGATGTATATTGACGTATGTAATTTTTTCAAAGACCTATAACATGTAGCTCTTGTTTTAACAAAAACAAATATATATAATCATTGAAATGAGTGACCTGATAATTGTCAGTTCTAATTGGATAATAAATAATGATTCATCGGTTATGGTATTGTTCACACAAGTTTATTCCCAACTAACTTTCCCTTCTTAACTGTCATCACGATTTTTGAGTTAGTACATGTTTATAATTTTAAATGATATTATTATTACTAAATTTCATCTATATGGGTAAGAATAGTTGAAGAGGTGGGTGACTTCTGTTAAAGGCTACTTCATTCATTGCACTATACAGTGTACCATGATTCCACTGATCTAATTAAATGAACTACAAGTTTTCATCAAAGTGAGGGTATATTTTTTAACAAGTATCCAGTATTAAAGATAAGTAATTAAATTTAAAAAAATATAATAATTTAAACACTATACATATTTTTTTTTTAAATTCATTTTCAGCAAAAATTCTATGAATTATCTGCAACTTCCTGTTGCTTATGGTAAGGTATTTAAGTACTTGGGTTGATCTGAATTTACATCAAACTAACATTCATAATTTTTTAAGTAACATCAGGCTTGTTTGAAAAAAAAACTAACTTTCATCCTAAACTAAGCTAGAACTTAGGAACAATAGTTATCTGCCCTAACATTTTGCCATCATAGCTCTCCATTTGTGCATGGATCAGACATATGCTTTTCACCTTATGGATCTCAGTAAATTTAGGACCTGATTTGAGAGGTGACTACTATCTAGAATTTTATATTTGTTTTAGATTTTGTGGTATATTTTAATTATTATTAAGATTAGTCTATTCAATCTCTTAAAACTCTTGCAGGGCCTTTGACCTTAGCTAGTATACACTCCTCGCCAAAAGTAGAAATCTTGATATTTGTGTAAATATTTACGTTTAATTAGAACTGTTGCCCACTCTATTTATTTAATGCCATGGTATTCAATAATAAAAATAAGAATAAACATTTTTTTAAAATTAAAGTCTAATTTATAACTGTAATTCTATAGTGTACTCTTATCAATCTACAAGGCTTTATCCTCTTTGTGAGGGCATTCGAGGTTGAAAGCTTCATTTATGTTCCATCTCCTAATGCACTAGTTACAACATGGTATAACAAAAGAAAGCAAGATTTATTGCTGTTAGAACAATGATTTAATTTTAAGAAGATAACCTTAGCATTTAAATTGAAAAAAAATCGTTGATGGAACAAAAAATAAACAACTGTTTTTAATAATTATTTACATAATATAAAAATATAGGAAAATATTAAATAACCTTATTTAACTAAATTATTTTTATGAAATAACTAACTGAATTAAAATTATTAAATTACTAAAGCTACGGATATAGTCTGTAAGTGTAACTGTTGAAAAAAAAAGTCTTATCTTAGGGTGGGATTCAAACCATCAAACTTGTGTCAAGATGACATAACTCTTTCTCCATGCCCACCCACCACACAACACCCTCTTCTTGTCCAACTCTAGCATCAAAGGCATTTAAAATATTCTGTTTCTCGATGAGACCTTTTCAAGTATATGCCTTAATTCAACTTCAGGTAATAAAGCTGTCCTTCATTTACAGACCTTCATTATTTTTTGGGACGTAAAATCCTAAAAAGACCACTGTTCTTCCCAAAATGTTCAAATATGCTCTTTATAGTTCCTCAATCTTCTTTTCTTATACCCCATAGCATTGGGTCAGCCTCAATCCATCTTCTGAAAATTTTCCTGTCACTCGCTAGCCTGTTTCCTCTCTTGTTTGGTTTCGCAGTCTGTCAAACTCTGTCTCAATGGACTGCCTCAGAAATCTCATCTCAGGAGTATGAATTCTGCTCTCTTTTCTCTCAATACTTTCAGCTTCATATGTTAGAACTGGAATAAACTCTTATTTATGGTCATTTTGGTTCCAATATCATTTTCTTTTACCTGTTATCGCTTTTTACTATTTTAGCTTCCAACCTTATTTTTACTCCAAGGTTTATA
This sequence comes from Acanthosoma haemorrhoidale, assembly GCA_930367205.1. Classification (NCBI taxonomy): domain Eukaryota; kingdom Metazoa; phylum Arthropoda; class Insecta; order Hemiptera; family Acanthosomatidae; genus Acanthosoma; species Acanthosoma haemorrhoidale. The sequence continues at coordinate 28,495,032 of OV884009.1, read as the reverse complement.
TCATTGATAGCAGTAGACGATATTAACTTCACCAGCACCGATTTACCGATTAACTTCCAGCACATTTTTCCTTACATGGCATTTCCTATCTCGGTGTTGGAGAAACCCTGTCTTAGCGCAAGTGGTTGTATCATTTGTTTGTTAATAATGTATTGTGTAAGATAGTGTGACATTTGACCTTAAGAGCCTTCAACAGTTTATGAGCCCAGTGATGTTTGTGATCAATTATGTTCAGCATTAGAAAGTATCTTTTAATTTTGTAATGGTTACTTAACAAGACAATAATTAATTATTATGCCATTAAATCCGTTTTATGGGGATAATTTTTCTAATTGGGAAAACAGATTTGACCTGTTATTGGAACTATATGATGTATTAGATGCCCTTAATATGGATATACCAAATGAGGGCTCTTAGTGGTGTACATTTAAGAAAAAATATGTCAAGGCTTGTGCCATAATTTGTACCATAAGTGGCATAGTACCAATGAAATCCTCGCCTCCCTATCTTCATTGAAGGGGCTTGCTAGCTATTGCAAAATGTATTATCATCACCTTGAAGAGAACTCTCAAAGTCTGACATTGGTGAGCTGAATACACACCACACAAAAGTAACATTTGGATAGATCACCATTGATATTATTGATTCCCAAGTTATCGATCAACATCCAGTTCCCAAACCTATGATATTCTCATTCCTAGATTCTTTCCTTCCCCTCTAAATCCTAAAATAAAATCCATAACCCCCCCCCAAGAGCTTTTTGAGGACCTGGCTCTGGCTGACAGGGACAAACTAATAGCGGAGGAAAAGATAGACAATTAGGTCTAACTGTTCAATAGGATCCTTCTAATCACACTCTATCAACATGCATTTAAAAGCCCTACTACACCTTGGTTAAATGTAGACATCCAAGTTTCAATGAGAGAGGGAGAGGGAGAGAGAGAGAGAGTGAGAGAGAAGGGGGAGGGGGAGAGAGAGAAGAAAGAAATCATGTATGGAGGAAATTCCAGCGAACTAATCTCAAAGTGCACTGGAAAATTTTTAAATCTGCTTGCAACAAAACCCAGGTATAAATCAAATCATCGAAAGAGAATTTCTTCCTGATAAGTTTAGATTTCACTCGATATAGTAAGGCTAAATGGTCTGTCGTCTCACTTCTCCCCCCTTCATGCTACACAAACCACTATACTAAAAAATAACTCATGACATCATACTAGATATGATAAGTCAGTAGACTATCCCCTTTGACTTCAGTAAACCTTTCGGCACAGTTGGTGAGAACCTCCTTCTTACCAAATGCCACTCTCTACCTCTCTTTGAAAGCTCCTTAATGGCATAAATAAATTATGTGGCATAGATCCTTCCTTTATAACTGTGCTCAGTCTGTAACAATTTCGAACATTCCCCAATCTTACTTTGTGGGTATCCTGAGATATTTACTGCAAGGATCATCTTTATCTCTGTTACTCGTTTACCTCTAACTGTTAGGTCTCCCAAGCATCCTAAAAACCTGTAGTCCCATCCCGCTGAATTCCAAATTTACCATTCCTTTCATCTTTCTGATTTTGATATAAATTTCAAACATGTCATGAAAAATATCAGCTCATTCGCTGAATGGGCTAGGCAAAATCACTTAAACCTAAAAATTCCAAAGACTATTCTAATAGGAAATAAATCACTTACTAACAGAGTACAAAAAATACCAAATTTCAAAATTAATTCAGTTAACGTTCCTTACAAATCTACAGTTAAAGACCTAGTGCTTTTTATCAACAACACTTAACATGGAATGACCACACTACAGCTATCTCAAAAAAGTTTTTGGTTCATTGCTATAATAATATTTTAGATATAAGAGGTGTGATGTGAAGTGGCGGTTTAAAAGGAATGAACAGAGGAAATATTTATTATGCATGGAATGAGGGGAAGAACCACCCAAACTCGGCATAGAGGTGAGAAGCATGGGAGTGTTGCAGAGTCCTAAAGACAAATCTAACAAAGCAATTCATGATTTGCTTCGACTTGCCTTCAAGTCTTACCGAGAGACCTCCATACAACCACCACACAGCTATAGTCATATTGAGGGAAAATGGGAGATAAGTTGGTTCCAAGAGTGGGTTTAGTCAATGGTTATCCCTAGATTTTTGAAGGTGGAGCAGAAAGGGGTAGGATGGTTATTAAGGGTTAAACTGGGAATATCGGCAAAGGGTCTGAGTAGGAAACTGGAATGAAAATTTCCTGGGTTTTTTCGCTGCATTTAACCTCAGTTTGTCCAGGTTTGCTCAGGCATTAATCGGATCTAGGTCTCCTTGAATCCTGGCAAATGCAGCTAAAAAATTGGAAGGGGAAGTCGTCAACCTAAAGGTGGTGGGAACAATGATCAATAGAGTTAGGGTGATCATTTATCATCATTTATATCATTTATGAAGGGGAGAAATTTCTGGTAACAGTTGCTACCAGCAAACTGGTAACAGCAGAAAGAGTTTTAAATGTTGTTGACCTTAAGAAGAAAGAAAAATCTCAATCAGTTATGCCTGTATTTCCCTAAGGAGAAGACAGCATGTGAGAAATCAATGTCTCTGTCACCATAACGAAACAAAAGTTACTCGGGAAATGCCAACAAAACAATGTGACTATGAAAATTACGATAGAATAAATTGGTTTTTAAATTCTGTTTATATTACTTAATGCTTAATGTGCTTATTGTTAATGTATTTTATTTTGACTGCTCTACAAAAACAAGAATTGCGGGGGAGTGTTAGCATACAATGCTCACCTCTTTGGATGTGGCTCTAGTCACCCCCACTATTGTTGTATGTTCAACATTGTAGAACAATAGATTATGTTGTTTTGTATTTTAAAAGAAAATAATTTGTAAGATGATGTGTTATCCATCCTTCAGAATCTCTAACAGTTATTTTAACAAATTTTAATGAATAATAAACATGTGACTTTGAATTTAATTCTTAGTAAGGATCAAAAGTTTGTAATATAAAAAAATTATTGTCTTTAGGAAAAGTCTACTTTTAAATCTCAAATTGAAATGTCATTTGTAATAATATTTAAGAAACTACGAAGCCATATGCAACTACAAAGACTTTTAGTTTAATTTTCCGATTAAAGAGTTGAAAACATAGTAACACCAAATTAGCATTGTTATGGGTATAAAAAGGTATAATGTTATGATCAATATTGTTGATTTATGGATATTTCTTCTACTTGGTATATGATAAATTTATTCACCAGCTCTACATGAAACAAGTAAAGTTGAAATTTTGTTAGGAGTTGTGCTCCCTCAGAACTTAAAGCCTAACTTTTTTAAGTATATGTTTTTACAGTTTTACAATCCTCATAAATTTTGGAGAAAATCTCCCTATAAAATAATTTCAGATAAACATACCGTATAGGATGCAATCAAAAGGCTTTTTCAAGTTCACAAATATCGCAAGACCATATCTATTTTATTCCTTCAATAATTGTTCGTTGGATGAAAAGTAAAAATTCCATTACTGCTGTTGGGGCATGTCCTGAACACTATATGTTCTTTTGGTAGTATTAAATTCTAATAAATAACTCTGTTAGTAAGTATATAAAAGAAATAAGCCTTTACTCATTAGGATGTGAAATTTCTCCCTTTTTATACAATATTAGTGGCTTTACTTAGCTCCATCCCTTTTCACGGTTATGTATTTTTGTATGAACAGCATTATACTAATTTTTCATTTAATGCATCAAAATGTTCTGGTATTCATTTTTAGTATTAAAAAGAATTTGACGTTCAATGGAAGTTTAGGGTGGGCTGTTTTTTTTTATTTGCAGAGTTTTTCATGAGCTGGCTCGTTCATAATGATAGAGCTATAAAGGCTAAGACACAAAACTCCTAAAAATGATATTTTTTGGGGTATTGTACCAGAATAATAATTTTCTGATGTTCCTAAATTTCTATTTTTCACAGACCATCAATTTTATTTTTGTATTGATGTTGACCACTTTACAAAATTATCCCTCTTTTTAAAATCCCTCGTATCTATTTTAAATATTCTCAATAAACACCCTTATTTTTCAAAACAAGGCAGTTATAAGCTTAATTTTCTTAAATAACTAAAATTATTTTATGTTAATATCAGTTGTCATTTCACATAAAAGTGCCTGAATCTTTGTTTTGCAGGCTGACCTTTTGTTTTTAGAAACAATATGGGGGAAAGACATGCTGGGATATTGGGAAATAAAATCACTTGTTTCCTGAAAGCATCATCAAAGTTCATGCTACAGTAACAGGTATAAACCTATGTTCAATAAAAATTAACGTCAAGTTTTAATTTTTTTTGTTACACTTGGAAGAATATGGCTACGTTTGTATATGGCTTCATGTAATGTATAAATTCCTATTTTTTCTATTACGAGAGATGAAATCTTTGACTTCCACTTAAACTCTATTATTTATATTAGAATTGAGGATTCATGATTCTAAAATAGAATAGAAAAAACATATTAATCTTTTCTAAATAGAAAAGAAAAGGACTATATCTCATTATTAATATGTTTTTTATATATTCATGAGATACTATTTTGATGGGGTCTTTTTTTATTTAACTACATTAGACTTCTTTTAACTGACAGCTTTATTGAAATAATGTTGAACTGTTTTAATGATGGATAAACTTACTATAAAATAATAAGCAGACTATAAAATAATTGTAACTGTGTCTTAGGGAGGACAGTGATGTGTAGTGATAAATAATTAGATGACAAGAGTTCTGGGCTCATAGTTTCCTGTGAGCTGACATTTTTTTTCTCTTTATTTTACTGTTTGTCAACTATGAGATTCCCAAGATCCTCTTGGTGCTCTCATCTAGCCCTTATAAGAGGGCAACAGGACCTTTCCTGGTTTATTGGAAACTTTAGCAATAGCTAGAAATACTATCCCTAGGAAAAGTTAGGTAGTAACTGAATGATTCCTTGAAATAAGTGTTGTTAATAAATAGCTAGTATCAAAATCTTGGCCCTCCATGGGATGAAATCCAATAGTGGTTATTAAAAGTAACAGTGACATAAAAAAAAATTAAAATCACCATTAAAATTATTACATAACTTAAAATTCAATTTATAGTTATAATAGACAGACAATATTTAGTAAAATGTGGGCCTGAGCACATGGATCTGTTTTAAAGGTTCTTCATAATTAATATTTGTGGTTTTATATTTTTATTTTAAAGTTTTTGTACCAACAGTTATGTTAAAATTCTAAGATGGATCTCACTTATACATCACAAAAGTACTTAAAAGCGATTTTAAGGCTAAAATGTATTGAATATTTAATCCTATATTTTTTTTATTTCCTAGATAAATCCTTCAAGTGTAAAAAAAACAAAAACAGATGAATAAATTTGAAATAAAAATATATAGATTTAACAAAGCTGATAAGAAAATTATTACCTTCTCTTTGACGTTTGATGATGTTGCTTTATTGTAGATATTTTAAATAATTTATTTATTGTGGAACTTTTCGCCAACTTATATGAGTGGAATTGAAATTTTGTCCATGAAGTGTGCATGTAATAATAGTTAATAAGATACTCATTTTTACTTAATATATCTTTCCTCGTACCTAGGATTAGTGTTCGGGCTAGCTATCAGGACATTAATTGATCAATCATCATTGGGAATCCGTTTGTATGTACTTCCTAAGCAAGTTGCAACCTTGCTATGTTGTCTGCATAATTAAGATTCTCTAAGTTCATGATCCATGTCTGTTGATGAGAATGTTGATTTAACAGATGTAAGATAGTGAGTAAAATGTCTGACTTAAAACCAGAGAAAATAAAGTTGTATATTTAAGAAAAATCTTCGCTTATTAGAAGTGTTTTTTGGGGATATGGCTCTGTATTTTAAATATATCGAGTAGTTATTTTTGGTTTGTTTTATACCTTCAAGCAGACTGTAATGGTTATTTCAGAAATGTATAATAAATTTTAATTTTGAAATGATTTCATCAAAACTTTTAGTTTTATTTGTAAAATATTTATTTCAAATAAAACATTAATTTTAAACCTTTCATATTTTAAATATATAAATACTAAATTATAACTGATATTTCAAAATTTGTTATCAAAACATTTTAGTTAAAAAGTAAAACCTTACAAATTAATTTTTAAAAAAACCTTTTAAAATATTCTTTTGATTAAACAGTTTTGCAAAAAAAAAAAAAAAAAACCTTACAGATAAGTAGAAAAAAAATATTGGCACGATAAAAAAATACAAATATTCAATGTGATTTAAGTGGTTAGAGACCTTATAGTTGCAATCAGATGTCCTATAATGATTATTAGTTCACCATCACTAAGGCTAAGTAAATTTGTTTAATTTTACTACCAATAATTCTTGTAAAATATAAAAAAAACAAGTTTTACCTGTAATCACTTAAAAAATATTTTTTTTTAAACTGTTAGAATGATACTTTTTAAATAGAGTGAATAACTTTTTTCATCTCTATAGCGTTTGTCTAACTTGAATTGGTTACAAATATGGAATCATAATTTTGTATGAAGCTTAGGGCGGGCAAGTTGTCTTAGTGGACTATGGTTTACCTTTGGCTTCCTTGTTGTGAAGCTTATGCTGCACCAAAGGGTACCTGCTGATCCCTCAGAGGAGAGGAGCTTGTAATATGATTGGCTAATAGCTCAATTCATTTCTAGACATACAAACATTGCAAGTACCAAGTTAAGATTGTGGTCTTAACTTGGCCTCTGCAGCAAGTTAGGCATTATCAAACCCGAACTTCAATAAGTTGTTTTATTACTCTTTAAAAATAGGCTAAATCACTCAAACTCTGGATGTTGTAATATGCACTCTAGTGTTCCAAATAAAATAATAATCACTATTTATGTATATAGCTCACCACATTACTCCCCCCCCTCATGAAAAGATTGTCTCTCATAATTTGAAAATGAACTAATTGTTGATGGTTCAATTGTTTTTACATATTGTACTTCTACAACAAATAAAAAGAGCTTAGATATAACAGTCAATGGAGAAAGATATAGATGGGGCTAGGTAAAGGGAAGCTAAGAAACATGGTTCAGTAATTATCACATTCCCGTTTCTTATACTTGTCGCTCAGATGGCCTTTAAAAGTAATATTGATATTCTTCTGAAGTGTATTAGTTGGTTCAATAAGATGACCTTGGTGCCTGGAACTGGTGAGAGGAAAAAATTCTTGACAGAGTCTTCTTGAAATATTCTTGAAAATTCTTCAAAAAGTCTCTTGATAAAGCGTAAGAGTGAAGCAGGATCGTCTTTCTCACATTTAATATTCTTTCCTACTTTTCTTTATTTTATTTTAACCAACACATAATCAGCATATTTTGAGGTGCTTTTGATTATCCTTAAAAATTTCAGAATATTTAGATCATTTTTACACCCACTATGGTAGAACATACATATACACAGCAGACAGTTGAAGATGATTTCCATGTACATGTTTGAAAGTAGAGTCTTTTAGGAATAGTCAATAGCAGCGGTGAAACAATAAAATCAGTTGGTTAGTGAGCAATAGAGTTGACAATAGGAACTTCCTGTTCCCTTGAGACATCTTAATTGAATCAAATAAAATTGTAGTGGAATCTATAAAAAATTAGCAGTCACAAAGAAAAAAGAATTAAAATAAATCAAAAGCATTTTTCTGCCATATTTTATTGTGTAAAATAAACATAATCATATTCACCTTACTTAGGAATGGGGTAGAGAACAGCATATCTAAGAGAACGCAAATTAATTTCTAGACATATGAAACATTTCACGCATCCTGACTGTTCTGTTAGGCATTAACGAGCCCAAATATTGATAATCGTTTGGTTATTATTTAATATAACAATAGGCTTTTTTTTTTTTTTTTTTTCCTAAGCTCTCAAACTTATAAAAATAGGAATGTGGGAAAAATAAGGAAAATTATTTTTGGCTGGAAAGTGCCTTTCACTAAGGGGAGACCCCTATTTGAAGGATGTATGAGAAGGATATGGGGTGTGGAATGCCTAGAAAGGCGGATGGAGTCAGGAAGGTAGTGAGAGTCTACCAATAACAATAGGCTAAATAAAGCACCTGAACTATAAACACTGTGATCCCAATTTGATTTATCTTCCACTGGTGGTACGCCAGCGTTACCTCCTCTGTGCTTCCTCGTCCGTGATTGTTTCCATCATCAGGGTACAACCACACAAACTTTCTATCCACCCCGATCTGTTCCGTCCGCCACAGCCGCTTGATCTTCTCCCATATGGTCGCGTTTCCCACGTACAAATAGTGGGTCTTCTCTGGTTTGGAAGCGTCTTTTAGGACAAGGCAAATTTGGTCTACCTTCACTCCTGGCTTCGATCATATGGTCATAGTTGTGAATCGTCCATAGCCCGGTGCGATCTTCATCAGCCCCGAGGTCTTCGTCTTCCAGACTATCTGGCGGCACTCGTCATTTATGATTTCCTCACGCTCTTCCATATCCGTAGGCCTGTCGTCTATCGACCTCCCTCCTCCTGCCGACTTTTCCTCATCAGCAGACTTTGGTTCCGGATGATCGCCTTCCCTCTCTGGCGTCCAGTCCTGCAAGAACTGCCGTACATCCCGAGATGATTCCCCGTGGTCCTGCTCGACTGCGTTAACTGTCATCTTTGCCGGGCTTATACACCACCTCCAATTTGTATTGGATGAGGAATTCCTTCTACCAAATGACCCTCACCGATGACTCTTTCAGTTTCATTCCACTGTAACGGTCTGTGGTCCATATGCACCCGCAACCTTCTCCCTAACACATAGAGCCGGAAATGATATATCGCCCAGACTATCCAAAAGAGTTCTCGCTCCAGCGCGCTATACCTGCTTTCCACCTCTGTGAGGCGCCTACTGGTGTACGCTACACGACGTTCCCCTCCTGTGACAGAACCGCCCCTAGCGCATATTCACTGGCATCCGTCATGATCGCGGGAAATACCAGTACCGGGTGTTCTTGTAGGCGAGCTATGCACTTCCGAAAGTTCGCCTCGATGTCTGGGGTGATGACCATCTCTGGCCCTTTTTATGGAGATTGTTCAGGGATACCAGACATGCCCCCAATTCGGGGACAAATCTCCTGCAATAATTCAGCGTTCCCAGCAAGCGCCGGATCCGTTTAACGTATGACGGAACCGCCATCTTCTGAATCGCTGCCTCCTTCAGTATAGTCGACAGAAACGCCATCCTGGCTTCCACCTCTACCACGCCCACCGTCTCCCGTATCTTCTCAGTGATGCTATCATAACGGGCTAGCAGTGTTCCAGCGTACTGTCCGTTTGTCAGCTGATGCCTCTTAGACTCCCGGAACATTTTAAAAATATCTTCCTCAGGGGTCCATATTCCCCCTCCAAACGCTTTTTTTCAAGCGTTCCTTCACTATGTCGTAGGAGGTCTCCTCATCGGCCTGGATCATATTCAGAATACTCCTTTTTACCCTGCATACGAGAGCCGCTCACAACGCTTCGACGTCTCCTTGAGTTATTCAGTCTTCTGTCATTTTCCCTTCTATCCGTGTCATCAGCCGATCACCCCCCTTATTGAAGTGATTCAGCTCCCCGGTCTTACCCGCAAATCTTTCTAGGTCTGAAATGGCCTGTCTCATGTCTTGAGCAGTTATCGTCTGTATTTTCATCCACGCCAACGTAGTCGCACGGGCCGTTGCCATGGTTGTTTGCGGTAACTGCGGTATGTCTGCTGCTGCGTTCAACGCCGCGGGTCGCAAAACCCTCAGGCATTTTCTTAAACTTATCGTTCGCTCAGAACGAGTAAAAAAAAAACAGTCGCTTTCTACACCGCCGTACGATAATCCCGGGTTTCCGCGCTAGTTAATCTCCGGTGGTTAAGATTTGATAAAATGGGAAAGTGGGAAACGAACTGACACTGTCGGGGGAGGGGGAGCCTTACCTGAAGGTGTCCAGTTCTCGCACCCGTTGGCGCTAGTTCGGAGGACCACCTCACCAATAATGAGGAAAATTAAAATAATAAAAAAAGAAAAGAAAAGCCCAATGGGCTAAAAAATGGAAATAATAAAAATAAAAAAAAGGATAAGAGTAAGGAGCAGGGGGGTGATAAATGAACAACTTGGATCAACGTTTGAGCTAAAAATTAATTCCTATAATTTCCAATTATATCATGACTCATGACATACAAAATATAATAAACTAATTAAAAATGAAAAAAAAAACAATATAAAAAATGAGGACAATAAGATTTGGTGAAATGTCATAGGGTAAAGCGCTTTACCGTGGTAAACGAAGATCTTCAGCGGCTGGCAGGCGGAGTCCGTTTAATCCCTTCAGTCTGTGATGATTTTGTTTTTCAGTAAATCAAAGGAAGAATCTTCCGGAAGAAATTTGTATGAACCTCATACAAATCGCAGCTGTTAGAAGTGGACCAGGCCAATGTCGCAGCTAGACTGACCTTTATCTTATATAAACAGCAGGAGCGGTGAGTCAAGTTATGGATTAAGAGTCCCATGTTGTCTACACTGATGTCTGCCAATACTTCGCTATTGACGTAATTATTAGCGTGAATATTCAATTGAATGTTCTTTTACAGGAATGTAGTAATTGCATAACTACTGACGAAATAAAAGAAGGTCTTCACAAATAATGTAATTAATAAAATATAAATAAAAATAAACTTTTTTGGAATGTAAAATTGAGTTTCAAACATTGCAATAAATCATAAACAACAAACTTTCAATAATCAATAGATAAAAACAATTATTCTAGGAACATCGATTGAATAAACTATAAATATAAATGAAAGTAAAACAATTAAATATGCACACTTATTTATAAATTGATCTACAAAATAAATACAGAAATAAATTTAATCACTTTTCATAAAAATAACGCTAGAGTAAGTTAATTATTTATTTTACAAAAAAAACTAGTTGTGCCTTTCTTTTTATTGTTGTTAGGTAATTTTAAAATAAAAGGTTGGATAAAAAAAAGGGAAACCGTACAAATAATTAAGTCGGACAAAATTGGTAATAAGCCGCAACAGACACACTTGGGCTCAAATGAAAGAAAGACTAACTTTATTATTCCGACAATCCTACACAATAGGATCATGAGTTGTTTACATCGTATTTATTTACAATACAGTCATACTCCTGATTTTAACTTATATACATATTAGACTAAGTCATGTATATATATATATATATATATATATATATATATATATATATATATATATACATACTGCCCAAAAATATTGCGACATCTCTAAATTTATAACAAAGCTTTTTTTATATAACTTGTTTATTAGTCAATTTAAAGAAATAAGACATTGAACTTAAAGGCTATTGATGTAATGTTTTTCATTATCTAATGTACATTCTATTTTACAGTTGGGGGGGGGGAGCTTTTTTAGTTGCCTTTGCAGTATATTTACCTGTAATTTTATTTGTATTTGCCTCTATTTCTTCTTTATTAGTTGTGAATAAATAAATTATACCACTACCTTATTGTACCATAATATTATAAATTATACCACAGGATTTAATCATCTTCGTTCTTCTTTCATAAATTAGAGAAACTACTGTCCATTCACCAAGAGAATGCCTAAACTACTAAACTAAATAAAAAAATGAACATTGATTCCATACCAACAGAATGACGTAAAGATGAGAATGACTAAATGACAATGAAGGAACCAAGGGAGTCAAGTGGAAAACAGATACGTGAGTTTGGAAGGGGCCAAGTTAGATTGGTAGTGGGAGACATTTCAACAGCATTCTCTTACCAAACAAACTGTGGTAGCTATTGAAGAATATTAGAACAAGGTAGTCTACAAACCCGGAGACAATCGATTCTTTTCAGTGGCTTTATTATGAAATCGGTTTTGCATCATTAGCCAGCTGAGAAAAATGTTCACAGATCGAAAGGAGAAAGAAGATGGCCTGGTTTCTAAAAGACCTACTAAAGACCTCTTTCTCCCCAAGCCGTTTCTCTCTGCCTTTATGTCTATACCCATTTTATTCCTCCTCATGAAATCTCGCTAAACTTCTGATGAAATCTTGCTTCCTTATTTGCATCTTATCACAGTCTAGGGTTAAACCCCTTAGTTGGTTGTATTTTTCACAGTCACTTTAGTAATATTAAGAGGTTTTATCTTCTGTGATCTACTTGAAACAAATGGGATTCTATGATAAACCAATTAGCTAATCAGCTTAGCCTGTAGTGTTCAGTGTTATTGTTTTATACCTGCAGGTTTATATTCTGCCAGCTGAAGTTTGTGATTTTATATCAGGTTTGTTGCAATTGCCTTATCAAAATTTCTTACATAGCAATATGTTGTCATATCGACAACATCGACATTTTTTACAAATGAAATCATATATATTTTAATTTATGTGGAATTTCTAGCACTTATTAGACTATTTGTTTGGTTTTCAAGTATTTAATCTCACTAAATCATACAAAATAAATCATTTGTTCTATTTTATTGTTTACTTTTGTATGGGTGTATTTGTTTGATGCATTCATTTTGGATTTTATTTTATTTATCAATATTTTTTCTTGTTCTGTATCATGCCAATTTTATTCTAGAAAAACTTACTTGCTTTAACAGATTGATTCAATAACTAAAAATGACAGTATTTTTTTCTTAGTGTTCAAATTAACAGCATGAATATGTGTGTTTATAATAGCAACCGGCACGATGATGGAAAGTGTGACCTCTCCCCTTTTCACATGAGCCGGCTAAGTTGCATGGGAGGAGGTTCTTCGCCACCAAGTTTTTCACGTATTGCTAGTGGTTTGAAGCTCGCTCAAACACAAGCTATGGCAGTAGCTGTAGCAGGTTTCATACCACAACCTAAGCGTTCACCATTGCTTCATAGAGCATCTTTTCATGGGAGAGGTATGGCATGAAATATTGAAAGAAGCATTTTAAATACTAATTCATATTTATTTTCCATGTTATAAAACTAGCTACTGTAAATAAAATGGCTATCATAAGAAGCATTTTAAACACCTACAATTAATACAGTTTCTACATAAACTATCATGATTATATTAATAATGGATATAGACTATTTGACAACAAAATTAGATTAACCTTTGTTGTTGCTTATTTTTTTATGATCAAAGAATTGTTTTATTTGTTTTGAATAGGTTTGTAAACTCATTTTCAACTAATTAAACCAATTTTGATTATGGTATAGGATTGTCTTGTGGCGATTGCTGGAATGCTCAACAATTATACGTCCTCCTCTCTACTCATAGTTTTTGTTTGTTTTTCAATGGCTAATAGTACTCAAATCATCACACTTGTTCACACAACTTCATTATTAACTACCTGGACCCTGTTGGTTCAGTCACAGTGCATGTAGTGAAATAATCTGTCTACTATGTTAATATGGAAAGAAACAAGAAGTATAATTTTTATTATCAATCCCTATTATCTGTGGAGAGGTTGATATAAGTGCAAGGACCTAAATAAACTCTAAGGGTAGCCACATAGTGGAGCAATGATAAGTGGGAAGGTATAGTATAGAGCAAAGAGAGCTGTGAAGAATGATATTAACACTACATAATATGGCAAAGAAAGGAGTGACTACTACGTCCTTTTTTTTCTCCCATTCAGTGAACTTTCTGTGAAGAGATAATTCTTCTTCGCAAATATGGTATTTTATTCAACTTAACAAAAACACTTAAAAACTAATGTTCATGCCACCAACTGAACCAGGAATGTTAACTGATGGAGCGCCGCCATCATTTATATCCTCAGCTGACGCAGCATCCGTAAAAATTCTATTCTTATTTCGAATGAATGTTGGTACAATCGATTACATTCTAGCCAAAGTTGAACATAGACTAATGAAGAAGTAGACAAATATATGAGCCACTTACTAAAGCCTTTTAACAGAAGGAGGTTGGATAGTGAAAAAAAAATTTTTTTCAACATGCAGATGTCAGAGCAAGACATGTGATTGAGATTTCGCATACTAAATCCCAAGTCATGAATTTCACAGAAACCTCTTAAGGCTAAACCAGATTTTGCTGACAAAATTATCAAATCTGCATGTATCTTGTACAATATTATAATTGACAAGACTTTGATATCCATGTGGAGCAAATCCTACCCCAGTTACGTGGGCAGCACCGAAACTGAAGAATAGAGAAAACTGTTGGCCAACCAATAATGCAGCATTGTAAGAGAAACGTTCAAAATAAAATGGAATATAATTATAGTGAAATAATAAAAAAAAAAAAACATGAATACAAATTAAACTGAACAAAAAAATTTTGTTAATTAAATAATCGTTTTTAATTAATGATTTGTAGTACTTAATATATAACTTTACAATCGTTATCTCAGTTATTTAATTTTTCTTCATTCGCTAATCATTAATTTTATTTTATGTGCTCTCCTATTTACATTGTTTTATATTCTTACTCTTTCTTATTATATATAAATTATAAACTCATATCCATATTAATTTTTTGTTACTTCTATATTTTTATACCTGATGTAACAACTCATTTCAACTTCATAATTTGTCACACAGGTAACACTTCATCAATTTACTTTCAGTCACTTCCCCTTCTTTTTCTCTCCCCTATCTTTCTCGTCCTGACAATGAAGGAATGATATATTAGCAGTTTGCCATGTAAGAGCAAAATCCATTCCGACCCACTTTGACAAATTCTTTAAATTTTTGATTCCATCCCATCATTGCAGTATCCAAAACCTGGTGGCACCTCTACAGTTGTCACCCTACCCTATTACTCTCTCTTCCGCAATTATCAGCTGGACCAGACTGATCAGGGATTCACTTCTTTGTCCATAAATCTCTCTAATCCCTGATTTCCAGTTTTTCTCCATCAGCAGATCATCCACTATCCAATACCAGTTTGCCAAAACTGCCTGTATCTCCCAGCATTCTGGTTACCTTTTAGTCATTTGATCCCCAAATTGTTCCTTATTTCTCCACTTATCTCAAAAGTCACTCTGATACCTGGCTTGGTCTCCATATCATTGATTCCCTTAGTAATCACTTCATTCTCTCAGTCCTCTATGCCATTTTTATCAGCCCATGACCTGATTGCTTTTTCATATAATATTAGCATCCTCCATTTCACTCCTAGGTATATTTCTTATGAAGACCTCTGGTGACTTGCTGTTGGATCACTCTTTGATGCCCTAATAATTTGTATAGGGGAAGATAATACGAAATTGGGAATCACTAGAAGAAGAAGAATTCATGATATAAATTTATATTTTTAATTGGAGAGCTAATGAATGATCAAAATAAAACTTTTTGTTTGGTTAGATTATACAATGTGAAACAAACATAATCATCTTGTATAGGATGGTTTTGTAACGAGGAGTTTTATTGGTCCTCGTCAAATCATAGTACACAACCCAAATATAATATGAATTAGACTTGTACAATATTATGGATCAACAATCCTGAAACATTAATTATTTGTTCTAACCTTAGTAAGACTTAACCTTAACTGTGTGATGATTCTCGTCGAAAACAGATACGTACTAGCCAATAACACTAAATAATATGTTAAATACAGATTATAATAGAAAAAAAAAGTATTTCTGGGACAAAAAGTCCCCTATGAATAACAATAATGCTCATTTTGTTTTATTTTTTACTTCAAATTCACATGTGGTAAATAAAAAGACCTATTACATTATGAAAAAAATAAAAAATGAAAATGCATAATAAAGTGTAAGACCCAATAAGAAAAATAAAATAAAATTATTTAACTGTATTTAGCAAATAGCGTCAATAAATATATCCACAAAAAAACAACAACATACAAAAAAAGTAACATACCAGTTAAATTTACAATATTGAAAACTTAGGAAGGTGCCAGCCAAACATCTGTATATATGTGGTAGACTGTCAGATAAAAATAGGAATGCAAAAATAAAAGTATGAAAATATCATTTAATAAATAAATCGTTCCCAACCAATCCATGTTTCGCATGAAATGGTGATTTGATAAACTTATCTTCGAATCCCATCAAACCACATAGCCATGGTCAAAGTGAGGGAGGATACAAAGAGTTTTCATACAGGCTGGGGGAAGAGATATCGAGAGAGTGATATAATAGTTTAATTGACTACTGACTGAAGTGAAATAATAACTGACGGGAAATTTGGGAAGAATGTTGGTTCCAGTAGAGGGTTTGGTCAATGGCTATCCCTAGGTTTTTAATGGTGGAGCAGAAAGTGATCTTTTGGTCATCAAGAGTTAAAAGTGGCAAATCGGTAAAGGATGTGAGGAGGAAGCAGAAGCCTATAACAATAAGCCTGAGGTTTCTCCTTAATTTATTCAGGTTTGCCCAGGCACTGATCCGATATAGGTCTCCCTGAATCTTGGTTAACGCAACAAGTAAATTGGAGGGGGAAGGATAAATAGATTTGGAAGGCATTAGCGTAAAGGTGATGGGATCAATGATGAATAGATTTAGGGAGATCATTTTTGCCATCTTTTCTTTCAAGCCCATCCTCCTAAGGCAGGATTCTTCATCTCAAACCTGTTATCCAATCTTGATTATTATTCGGTTATTCATGCCCTCTTTCATATCCAATCTTGCACTCTTTATCACTCATTTTTCTTCTACATAATCATCCCCAAGCTCAGACTTCCCCATTGAAGCTTAAAAACTGTATATCAGAGGTGAACAACAGCTTGATTACACTATGTCTACTAAACTAATAACCTACATCATGAAATCTCACATTAAATCGCTTGGTTACATTGGATGGTATCCCAGGAAATCTTTTCAAAATATGCACCTCATCCATAATATATTCCTTACTTCGCATATACAACTATTGACTGCAGGATTCTATTTTTCCCAATTTCTCAAATCTCCTAGAGCAATTAGTCATATCATGAATCTCCAGCTTTATCGAAAACATCCTAAATTCTTTACAATAAGTCTTCTTTCCTGAACTGCTGACAGAAATTACCAATTACCTACAATTCATAAAATACCAACAAAAAGTCACTAGCCTTATTCTCCTAGTTTTTACCTAGGCTTTTGTCATGATCAAGCACCCCATAATTTTCCAAACTATAAATTAATTGATCAAATTTAGCAGTATGATAGTGCCAATCCTCTCCAACCATTCTCAAGTTGTGCTAGTCCCAAATCAATTATGTTCCTCCCCAATTCTCTTATCCAAAGGTGCTGTTCAGGGAACCTTTATCTCCCTAAATTTATTCTGCATATACATAGAAGAGCTCATCACACAAATTAAACCCTAAACTTTCCATGCTCAGGCTATCAGCAAGCAAATATATCTCTCCTTTGATCCCTCACAGCTCCAAATGGGCCAGAGATAATAATCTCAACTTAAACCGAGATAAGGTCGAATCCATCATCATAGGTTATTATTATATTTCCTTTCAATAAAGTATGGTCTGATACAGGGGAAGACACCAAACCCTCTTTATTCTCAAACTAGAGTGCCCTCATGGCAGACGGGGAAATTTAGTTATTGATCGTTAGGATTGTTGGGGTGAACTATGCAATAAAAATCTCAATAAAACATACCTGTATTTTGAACCAATTTGCAGTTTTGTAAAATGAGCAATTACAATAAGTCAGAAAGAGAATCTACAATGGAGATAATTAATAATTTAAGTGATCTATTTTTTCATAACACTATTTTCAAAAATTAATTTAAATATTCCATTAATTTTAGGTACAAAAGGAGGAGGGTCTAATGGAAGTATTGCCACAGAAAGATTATCTTATTCTTTGCCTGGTAGTCCTGCTGATAGAAGACCAAATTTTCCTGAAGTCATTGGATCAGCTGAAAGTCTCGTTGGAAGAGTAAGTTAAAGATTATGTTGAAATAAGAATTCCTTAACTCAGTGAAAAGGAGTGATGTGATATAGTGGACAAGGCACCAGGCTATTATGGAAGAAACATTGGGTTACAGGATCTTGATGTGGGAAAAAAATAGTTTTTGATGTCTAATTAGATTAAGTGTATAGTATAAAGTATAATAAAATATTAATTAATGCATTATTACATTATACCTTAAACAATTACCGCATTAACCTTCATAAACTTGATAAGTTAGTTTTCTTATATTACATGCAAAATATTAGTTGGAGGCCACAATAATTATCACCATTCATATCTGAGGAAACAGTGATATTTGTCGTTATTAATTAATATTTTGACAGACCCATTCAATTCTACTTAAAATTACCAACCATGTCTGGTAAAAAAAGAAGTTAAATTTTAAGAAAAAAATAACCAACAGCTGAGAAATTATTAGTATATATGAGTCTTATCAAAGTGCTTGATAAAACGCAAAGAAAAATCAATCCACAAAAGTGCTCAGCTCTAAAACCCTTTACTTATACCTTTACAGGTCCTGATGACAAGAAAAGAAAGATAGATGTTTAACATTGTACGAAAATAATTATTAACAAGAGGTAGATATAGATGTAACATACAGAAATAGTTTATGTAATTTATATAAATATAGAACTGCTGATCTGTTTGAATTTAAAGAATTTTAGCAATTGATAAAACAGGTATTAGTAAAAAAATTACAAAATATTAGATAGAACATAAATAGGGGTTTACTAATTTGTGAAAGAAAACATATATAAAATGAATGTATCTATAGTACTCAATATAAAAAAGTAAATCGAAATATGCGGTCACTCACAAATTCGTTCACACCATCTTACAATTTATGCATTTTGATAATTTTATCATGAACTGGATCTAAGAGAAAAATAATGCCTGTTTTTTTTCAATATGTTTAATATTCTAAATATTATTAAAACATAACAAAATATTAATTTAGATTTATACATTATTTATTAAAAGAATCATAAAATTTATTCATCTGAACAATTTATGTGTGTTGTAAGTAGAAGCATCTTAATTTGTTATTCTTTTGATTTTCCACTAATAAAAATACATACCCCATGAAAAAGATAAAAAAAAAAATGTAGGATTTGTAGTTAAAACTGACCAAAACTCAGCAATAGAATATTCACATGAATAATTTAATAATACTAGCTTCAGTTTAGAGAAATAAACATGCAAAGGGGGCTGGTATTAAAATTTTGTTTACTAAAAGGTTGATAAATTTGTCCATATTGTTGTTTGGATGGATTAATAAATACTACTTTTTTGACAGTGTAAACATTGAAAATATTTTATTAGTGTAAACGAATTTGTGAATTACTGTATATGAGAACCTAAGTGTGTTACTAATTTAATGAAAGAGGTTTGATAATGTTAGAGCAATCAATGAATAAGAAAAAGTTACAGTAATGATAAATAATTGCATCTTAAAAGCAAGATGGAAATGAAATCGAGTAAATTGATAATGATTAGAAGATTTGAAGAGTTATTGAGAACAACTTTAACATAAACAATTTGAAAATTATTTACTTGATGAAGTTATTAAATTTATGTACCTAGTATGAAATGGCTAAAGGATTGATGTAAAATGTCCTCTGTTTAACTAAAATTTGAGAAATGAGGCCAAAAAAATGAGGAATTTCCAAGGAATGGAGATAAAGTGCAGCATGTTTCGAAAATAAAAATATATTATATTTGCATAGCACTATTTAAGCAATTTTTATATGTGTTCAAAATTTGTTGTTTCTTAGTCTTGTAATGACTGGTATTATGGTTAGTCATCAGGATAAAAATATTGATGAGATGTCTTTACGTTTTATCGTTAAAAGAGGGGTGAGAGATAAGGTGAGCTATCGGCAGCTAAGGTTTTAGTGGAGTTTGTTTTTTAACACAATGGGTGGCTGAATAAATAAATCTCCTGTGTATGTGGGCTCAGTACACCATTCAGCTGTAAAAAAAAAAATTTTTTTGTAAAAGTAGTTTGATTCAAATTCAATTGTGAAATTTAGATGGGAGTGATATGAATTGAGCACAATTATGATGGGTGTGATGTATTAGGAGGACCGGAAATTAATGTCATATTTGTACATTAAATTTAAGCAGATACATTTTTAACAAGTTTTTAATCAATGATGTAATCACCCTCATTATCAACAACCTTTTGCACATCTAGTGTGCAAATTTTCAATCCAGGATTGATTAAAATTGATTGGTTTCTGAGCAAAATATCTGGAGATGAGATTTTGGACATTATCCAAATTTTTTGCCACTTACAAAATGTTGTAGCAATTTGAATAAATG
This sequence comes from Acanthosoma haemorrhoidale, assembly GCA_930367205.1. Classification (NCBI taxonomy): domain Eukaryota; kingdom Metazoa; phylum Arthropoda; class Insecta; order Hemiptera; family Acanthosomatidae; genus Acanthosoma; species Acanthosoma haemorrhoidale. The sequence goes on along the minus strand of OV884009.1, from coordinate 28,474,803 downwards.
GAAATCCGATGGTGCAATATCAGGGGAGTATGGTGAGTTAGGCTTGAGATGAAAAATGGCTTCTCTATGGTAATCCAAAATGCAGGTTCTACCCCCCTCTTGTTCATATATGTGAATTTTAAATTGTAGCTCTAAATGGGACTCAAAATTATCGGTAATATTATTCAGAAAAGATTTTTACACAATAATAACTTACGATGAATTTTTACCTTCACAATATTTTTTTTTTAAAAATTTCAGATCCACTCACATGACGGTCACTAATTTTTTATAATAATGCCAGGAGCTTGAAATAAATTACTCATTTTATTGTGACTTTGAGCTGATAAACCTATGGTATGTGAAACATTGTTTTTATGAACAAATGTTAAACTACATAATTTAAGCAAAATATAATATCAAATTCTATTATATAATCAGAACAGCAGCTGATCAGGTGGCATTGGTGGCACATCCAAAATTTTCTGATTTCCCTTAATTTATTATTCTCTATAAATTAAATAAGAATGCTTAACTGAGACAGTTCAATTTATTACAAATTTAGCTTTTTATTATTAAAGATATCTCATTATTTCAATATTTTTTTTTTAAGGTTTTAGTTGAACAAGGTCTGGGAAAATATTGTGATCCTGAATTTGTAAGATGCGCTTCTCGAGAAATGCAAGAAGCTTTAGACATGACTCAAGAAGAAATGGATAGGGCTGCGCATAGAATTCTCTTACAAGAGCGTCAAGGCCGACCATTGTCTTTCCAAAACACTGAAAAAATTCAAACTACGCCAAAAATATAGCAGAGCGTTATTTTACTTTATATTCAAGTGCCTAAAATACTTTTGGTCCAATTTTAATACATCTTATTCCATTGTAGTGCAGGGTACTTTCCTACTTATTACTGCACTGAAATGATTAACATTCAGTGGATTGTTTTAGAATTAAAATGGTTGTATGTTTTATAAGATCTGTGTCAAAAATATATTTACACACAAACATTATATCTAAGGTATATTTGTGTGTTCACATTTGTGCACTGATAAAGTAAAATAGTTGAGTATGAAATTCATGTGAATAATCATTAAATGATCATTCTTAATTGACAGTTGTACTTGATGAATTTACAAAAAAAAATATTGTAAAAAGTGAAATGTGATACATATCTTATTTAATAATCTGTTTTCATACTTTTTCAATTATACATTTTTTAAGTGAATTATGTAAACATTTTCATTTAATTTATTGATTTAAGACACTTTTAAACATTTTAAAGAGATGGTGTTATATTATTCAAGACTTTTTATATTTAAAAGAAATTATTAAGGAATATAAGTGCATTTGAAAACTTGTTAGTATTTTTATGGTTGGGAATGCTCATAACTGTGTTAAACCTTAATTTAGCAAATGCCTAGAGGAATTGTTCATTTCTTATAAGTGTTCGTTAAGACAAGTAATCAATCTTAAGAATTCAGATTTTGACATTGTTAGCTCAATACAACCAAGACTAGTAAAATTAAAACTATAAGTTAACTATATGTTAAGAGATAATAGTAAATCATATAGATATATTATAGTTACATTTTTACTTGGAGAGGCATGAATGAGTGCACCATTTTCATTGGTTTTATAGGAGATATATACAAACTCCAAAATGAGCTTGTATTATTATTACTGTTAAAAATTTTGTAATTTATTGCATGAAAAGTAATTTCAGTATGTATGAAAGAAAATGAGTTAATATATTGGATAAATAATTATTGTATATATTTTGTATAAATATATAGTTATTTGCAATGGACATTCAAACAATTGTGAAAATACCTCCAATATGTATGTTATACTTTTATAAAGCAACTATTAAGAATATGAATTTAGTAATTTTTTAAAATTTATTTTTATTGTAAATAATTTCTAAAATTTATGTAAAGATGTAAAGCAAACAAATACATATTTTCTTATACTTGTAAGATTTTAAAATGCATTTAAAATGTTTCATTATAATAATTGAATGCCTTAAAATCAGTAGTATTTGAAGCAAATTATACCATCGTAATAATGCAATTATTTGGTTATTGTGATTTTAATAAGGTGAGAATGGCTATTAGCTTTTTTTATCAATGGTTTTCTTAAATTTTACAATTAGAAGGTTTTCGTTTGTTATGTAGGGGGTTAGTATCAAAAACTGGCAATCTCCACATATCCAAATTTTATTGGGGTGGCTAAAAACCATGGGTGCTAATCTGCTTCAAATATACTTTCATACTTGACAAAATAATAAGTTTTTAAGTCATATGCTGTAGCCATTCAATAGAGATCACTTATAGGTACCAAGTAATGTGATTTAATTTTGATAGCTGGTTTTAAAACTGACCTTCTTATTATGTCTGGTACAGAATGACTTAGCGAGTCTTCAATATTCAGACTTAAATCCGTCCAAACTAATTTTTAATGTCAAGCTAATTTTGTTTCTTTATTTTTCTAAAATGTCTATGTGTTTTAAAACAAAGCTTTTCTATTGAAAAGAAACATTTCAGCCATTAAAAGTACTTATTTAAATTCTCTAGTCACTATTATCTCCAAATTAATGTAAAAAATAATTTGTCATTGTTAACGTTGCTGATGAAATTACATAATTTTATTCAGACCAGTTGAAGATTATATTTGCATGTCATTTCTTGTACAAACAGATAAAGATAAAAATAAATAAATGCAGATATAAAGTTCTTATATTTAATATTAGGTTGTTCGTTAGCTTAATCCTTTAATCCCAGTTATTCATCTCTAAATGGGTTTATATTGGCACAGAATGTATCAGTTTACAATCAATATTTGGCTATTAAAAGTAAATTAAGCAAATTTTTAAGAGTTTCACCACATACAATGTAGAATAATATTATTATATTATGATAAATGAAATTCATAAAAATAATAAAAAATAAGTTTGAAGCACAAATATTCAAGTTAACAAATTATGACATACTAGTAATTATTAGTTGTGGCATTCAATTCCTTTGGTATATATTTTAATATTTTTTGGTTTAAGATAAAAAATTGTGACAGGGGGATTCAAACCTCATATCTTCTGACACTACATTTATTTGAAATATTTTGGGATTAGCATATAATGATAACCAGTAAATTTAAGTAAATGGTTCTGAAAACTTAGTATTTCATCTTCATCCCTAAATATTGCATCATATTTAGATAGATAGGGAAAAAAAATTATTGAGGCCAAAAGTCATCTATGAATATTAATAAAGTAAAGATAACAAATTCATTTCTGGCAAATAAAAAAAAACTATTACATAATAAATAATACCTACCTCTTTGAACAAGTCGCCAAATTCACATACCTTGGATCCCAAGTTACCTACCTGTAATAATGAAATGGGTATAGAAACCAGAAGAAGAGGAATATCTGCAAAGGCCAGCTACTTTGGGCTCAGACACCACTTGTCAGGTAGGTTTATTACTAGGACAAAAATTCTTCTGTATTAAATTCTAATACACTCAGTCCTCATATAAGATGCAGAGACCTGAACCATGACTAAGGCAGTGTGTCAAAATGCTATGATTTTTGAGAGAAAGATTCTCCGCCAAATATTTGGACCCATCCTTATCAATGGAAGATGGAGAAGGAGGACCAACCAGGAGATTTGTAAGCGCTATTGTAACCCTAACATTGTCTCCATAGTAAAACTAGCCTGGTCATGTGGGCAGGATGAAAGAGGAGGAGATCCCGAGGAAACAGCTGATGGAATGGAAGTCATCCACAGACAAAGAAGGATCAGCAGGCTAAGACTTAGCTGGACTGACTGCATGGCCAGAGATGTGAGAATCCTTGGAGGCTGGAACTGGATCCAAAAAGTAGTGAAGCAAGCAAGAAAGGAATAATCGAATGCTACAGTTTTGTGGGCAGGAGCATAAAGGTCTAAAAGATGAAATTTTGTGTTCCGAGAGTAGAATGAGTATTTTAACAATAGAATATTGTATATATAAGGAAGGTGATGAGTATTGATGGTTTCAAAAAGGAATGAATCAAGGAAATATTGTACACAGAAGGAGGGGAAGAGCTACTACAATTCGTGTTAGATATGGGAAAAATCAGAACATTGTGGAGTCCCAAAGACAAATCTAATGAAGCAATTCATGATTCACTTTAACTTATGCTTGAGTCCCACAGTGGAAATCCCATACACCACACAGCCATAGTCAAAATGAGGGAGGATACAAAGAGTTGATATGTAGGCTGAGGTAGGAGATGCCGAGAGTGATGGAATAGTAGAAGGGTACCTACTGAGCGATGTGAAATTTGGGAGAAATGTTGATTCCAGAAGAGGGTTTGTTAATGGTTATCCGTAGGTAGATCCAAGTCTCCCTGAATCTGGGCAAACAAAGCTAATTAATTGGAGGGGGAGGAAGGATAAATAGATTAGGAAGTTATCAGTGTCCAGGGGATGGGAAAAATTATGAATGGATTTATGGAGATCAATGATGTAGAAACTAACAAGAAGAAATACTCAATCCATGGGCTACCCCGGAGGACATAATAAGAGATGCAGATTGGGTTAGATTAGGGATAGTAACTACTTGTGAACTGTTGGAGAGAAATGATCAAAACCAGTGGATAGATCTATTGGAGAAGGTCAATGTTTTTAACTTGGAAAGAAGGAATGTGTGGTCTATGATATCAAACACTTTGGAGATATCTAGGAGAATTAGGGCTGTTAGCTTTTGATCATTAATAGCGGCATGTATGTCTCTAATGATAGATACTTGTTAGTTTAGATTCTGAAGAGTAGCCAAGACGGAAACCAGTATGGAAAGGATCAAAAAGTTTGGACTTTTTAAGGTAATTATCAAGTTAGGATTGGACTAGTCTTTCAAGAAGTTTAAAGAGGTTAGAAAGGATGGAGGTTGGGAAATAGTCTTTTGGTGATGGAATTTTCTTTTCTTTTAGCATTTTTCAAGAAAGTTAGAAGACTGCATTTTGATTCATACTGTGTTGGGTAGTAAAATTGATTACTAATAGTGAAAAAAACCGTTGAAGTGTCGGATTTCGTCGGATGTTTGTGGAAATTAAAAAGGTGTTTTCCAGCTGAGAGCTTTAGGACCAAGGGGGGGGGGGACAAGCCACGGCTTGTATAGTTCCACGAAGTGCCCCTAGAAGGTTAGTGTATATGTAAACAATTGTGTTGGAAGGTTATTCTTGAAGTTTTGCTGAGAGTCCAATACAAGTCAACCGCCTATGATGCCGTCGGTTAAAATTTAAACCTACAATGCCCACAGAGAAGATATAGACTCATATTTACAAAGACTAATAATGTTTTTTACATTGGCTAAGATGGATGCCAATCAACAAGTAAGTTTATTTAGTATGTGTGGTATTACCGGCAGAAGTCTTTAAAATTAAAAAAAAAAAAAAAGAATATCTCATAAAACCAAAGCTGAGGTAACTTTTTTTGAATGTGAAACTTGTTTAAAATAATATTGCACACTAGGTAATTGTCAGATTGCCAACAGATTTAAGTTCTATTTAGGACTACAAAGCGGGAGTGTTTTTTGTTTGTTTTTTTTTTTTTCTTAGCTCTCAAACAAAAAAATAGGATGTAGGAAAATAATAAGGAAAATTATTTTGATGATGGGTGCCTTTCACTTAGGGGAGTCCCATTTGAAGGAAGTATGAGAAGGATGTGGAATGTGGGAGGCTTAAAAGAGGCGGGTGGATGCGGGAAGGTAGTGAGAGTCTGCCTATAGTGAGCGGGAGTGAATCCTTGTCTCAGTATATGAATACTCTTCGTCAGTTGGCATCTATGTGTAATTTTGGGCAATTTTTATGCGAAGCCTTAAGAGATAGACTTATATAGAGAGTGGATAGACTTTCACTCACTATCTAACTCTCCCTCTCTCTCTCTCTCTCTCTCTCTCTCTCTCTCTCTCTCTCTCTCTCTCTCTCTCTCTCTCTCTCTCTCTCTCTCTCTCTCTCTCTCTCTCTCTCTCTCTCTCTCTCTCTCTCTCTCTCTCTCTCTCTCTCTCTCTCTCTCTCTCTCTCTCTCTCTCTCTCTCTCTCTCTCTCTCTCTCTCTCTCTCTCTCTCTCGCTCTCTCACACTCGCTCTCTCACACTCTCTCTCTGTCTTACCCAGACGGCGAAGAGTTCTGTATCGACAGCCAAAGATAAGAGTTCACACTAAGGTGAGAACACTGAAATGGGTGGAAGGATTTGTATCTTGTCCAACTAATCCAGGGACATTTTATTATTCAAGACGATGTATGTGAATACTAAAAAATAGTTGCATTTCCCGAGAAACTATAATGACCGTAACATATTTATAGTATAGTTTTAGATTATAAAGGTTTTTAATGTGTAAATATAAAATTAGTGTTAACGTATGAGTGTTTAGCATGTCCAAAATCCAACCTGAGATTTTTAAAAGAACAAATAGATATTTTCAAAGTATGAATAAAATTAATTTCTTCACAATTAGTTTTATTAAGAAATATAAAACCTAGTTTTAGTAATTGCGTGACATGAGGACGATACAAATGGTCACCCACGTGGGGTTACCATTATATCAACTTTGCAAAGCACCACTCAAGTGCGATACAAATGCCACTTGTAATATTAATGCTTTGCATGTAAATTTAGATTGTCGGGAAGGGGGCACCCGCCGGGGGGCTAAGGTATTGTCGTCCCGGCAACCACCCGGCGGGCGTCAAGAAAGAGATAAAATGGGTAAACCTGTGGTTTTGACCTTTGGTGGCGGCCTAGTCGGCGGGCAGCTTTATTGTTATTTCCTTAGTAATATGACTATATAAGATCTTAGAAGGTATGCCCCGACAGTAAACTATGTTCAGGGAAAGAGATACAGGGTAGGTATTATAATAGGTAGTTTACGTGGTCTTAGAATGAAACGAATTCACACTCAGTATCTGACCGTCCGGATCCCAAAGGCGAGAGTGAACCAGAGAGAGACAGACTGGATCGCTGGGGGAGACGCTACTAGGTACATTTTGTAGGGCCCCAAAGCCCGTCATCCGTGGAAGATATCCCTTCAAAGGATGTGCTAATTGATTGATTGTGTGGTTGCTTCAAAGGTGCAGAGATAGTTAAATTAGAAAGCCATGGTTTGAGTAGAGCAGCAAGCGCCAGTGCAAAGAGAGAGAGGCCAGTGTTTACTTCAAGTGCCGGATTTCGACTGAATAAAAAATGCTCAGAATTTCGGCTTTATATAGGCAGGCCAGAGTCCCTGCCCGTGCCCCCTAGTGAGCTCCAGCCGAGTAGTGAGCTAGTCCCCCCCCTCTCTAAATGCCTAAGGATTCATTATTAAAATATGGCAACGTAGGCGAGTGTTTTCTGGTTCAAGAAGAGGGGAACTTCTATTTATCCGTGGTGAAGTAGTTGTGATAAGATTGAAGATCATTCTGTAACCACAACCATCGTAGTTATAGGCATTTAAGTATTAGCTTTGATACACTTGCATTATCAGATTTATCTCATGAAGATAACTTTGAGAGGCTTACAAGTATAAACTCCCCAATCTTGTATTAGCTTCCTGTTATCATTATTTACGAATTTATTGATATGATGAGCATATATAATAATCTTCATACTATTTGTAAATGTTTTTAATTTAGAAAGTCAAATTCAGTACTTGTTGAGCTCACACAGCAAAAACCCTTTGGGAGGGAGACGTTATGGAACTTACTCCTCAGTGTCAACAACTAACTAAGCAATCTTCGTCTTCTAGTATACATGGTCCTGCGATCCTTTGAATAGCTCTCATTATCTCCCTAGATCCTTTTAGTACTAGATGCAATTGTTAATTCTATCGTAAATCCTTAATATAACGTAAAATAGTCAAATAAAGCATTTTAAAAACTCTTCCCCCCCATTTGTAATTCTTTATTTAATGACGAAAGTAAATGGTGATTAATTCCTTTAAATAAAAATAAATTAGTTTAAACATTAAATAATCGTAATAATATTTTTTTAAATATATATTGTGAAACACAACTTGCCCGGGCACTGATCATATAAATCCACATAACTGCTGTGTGTGAAAATGGAAAAAAATAACTTCTATTCCTTTACAGAACGCTCCACTATGAACGCTCCAGTGCTATATCTAAGGGTGTTTTGTAGTACTGTCTCATCTTGTTGGTTTGAATTAGTTTGCTAAAGCTATTATGAATAAAAAAGGGTATTTTGAGGGTGAATACAGAAGGAGGCCTGCACAAAACTTGGCTGGTGCTAGCAGGCAGCATGTCGTCTCGGAACTAATTGATAAAGCCCAATGCCAACGAAGAAAACGGGAAGTAAGTGTTGATTAAAATTGTATAAAGGTTAGACGTATAATAATTAAACAGTGATGATTAATATAATGGTAGGTTTAATAAATTACTAACAGCGAAGTCTTAATCTATTGTTATGTATTTGTGTAGGTAATTCAAGAATTGAAACAACTGTAAAACCTACACAGTTTACATATTCTACTGCAAATACATAAATTAATCACTAGTAGTAGTCAAATTCTATGATTATTAAGTATTTAATGTTATTCTTAAAAATGGCTAGTGATAGCACTGGTTTTTAATACATGGGCTACAAATACAAGATTGTAATGAATCATCATTGAATCTAATAAAAGATGTAACTATTTTATTAATGTTTTCAATGTCATTGAATAGCTACCTGCCTGTGTCTGTGCTTACGAAACCTCCTGGTGAGCTTATGTGCAGTGGTGTGGAACTGATAAAATTAATAAACGCTCAGTATGGTCATAATCAAAGTAAAAAAGCATAGAATGATTTTGTCAATGACATGTTTTTAAAAACATATTTTTGAGATCTCAAAAAGATCCTGTTTAAGTGTTGAGGAATCAACTATTTTATTTTGGTATCCCAATCATTAAACGATCTAGTAAGTGTTATATCTCATTTAATTTCTATTGTTGATGTTAGCGATTTAACTTCATCAGACTTACTTAATTAATTTTTGGGAATCAAAACTCATGGGCATATAAATGGGAAGATACTTAATCAGAGTACTCTTATTACAAGAACTGTTTGCTAATTTAATATGACTTAGTGTAAACCCAGTAAGATACCAAATAGCCTAAACTCAATTTGATTAAATCTGATAATTTTGATGTTAATTTTAAAGTTAATAAAGAACTAGTTGAAAGTTTAATATATCTTATGTTAAGTACTCGTCCTGACCTATGTTTGCATTTCTTATTTTGGAAGATTCCAATACTGCTATGTTATATTCCATTGGAAGCATTTGAAATATGTGGTTAGATATTTAAAGCATACTTAAGATGTGGGTCTAAATTTTAAAAAATCTGAGTGTGATACTTTTTTAGATGTTGATTATGCATTGATAGTCTAAATTTCACTACCGCCATAGCCTTGAATGATTTAAAATTTGCCTTGAAATTTTTGAAAAACTTTGGACTTATTTCTAAGTAAATAAGTACAAATAAATTGCTGTAATGATCAATAAAAGTGGCGAAGTAATTATAGCCATCATACACATGGGGGAAATATTTTTCCACATACATCTGATGAAACGATGAGAGTCCTTTCTTTCTTCTGAGGTGTGATTTTAGGGGAGCTTGGAAAACAAGGTTTTCCTTTAATGCGTATGTCACACACTGTAACTTGATATTCAAAAGAATGCCCCATTCTGTGGTGCATCAATTCAATCGTTCAAAGTTAAAACATTGGCATTTTCTAATAAAAGTGTAATACTTAATAACATATAAATGTCCGAATACATAATCATCCAAAAGTTTATCTCCAGAAATAACTTATACAGTAGATTCTTTAAACAGAAGTAAATAACCTTTTTATTCCAATTTACAGATTGATTATAAATTAAGTGATAGATTTTTGCAAACAAAGACATCTTTGATATTCACTAAATATCTTATGGGAAAAGCCTGATGTAAAATAAAACATCTGTTGATGATTCTTCATTCATAAAATCTGTTGTCTGATTTTTCATTTTATTTTTTACATCAGAAATTACTCTGGTTCAACACAAACTATCTTCTCACCTCTTAGTAAAATTTATTTCTTTGTTTAAGCACATACAATTATAGCTGACTGAATCATTCAAAATGCCTGCTTATTGCTGTAATAGATAGTTATAGAGCTATTATGTAAATCAATCAAACTAATGAAAATAATTATTTTGACTCGGTAGGTCAAGGGTTATTTTCATCTCAAACTCAGCTATGTGTGGTGGTTTTGAATGTCACTTAATAAGCCAGGATTATATTCTACTTACAGTATTGGAAGGGAAACCAACCTCTTTCCCTTTTGAGGTAGGATAGTTGCTGAAATCTGGATAAGGCAGTTCCTGAGGTTGGATGCTCGAACTAGGAATACTTGGTTAAAGAAGCACGATCTATGCTTTAAGATAAAGGTCTGATGGATGAGATTTTGAGTTACAGGAGTGGATTAAGGATTTGAATGAAAGTAGATTGAATAAATCTGGTCTTTTTGATTGATTTGACAAGATGCACTGTCTCCTTCCACCATTTTGTTCAGTGATGATTTGGTTAGGACTCTACCATTCGGTGCAAGGTAATAAACTGAATGTTTTCTCTACGTCCCCCAAATGTCTGAATGTATCTTTTAGTCTTGAGTTCAATTCAAGGAGTACCACAGCTTCCCGCGTAGGTTCGTAGTAGCTGCCTTTTGGAACTATGATACAGTAAAAGTCCTTCTTTAATGTTTGATCATTCTCTCATGAGGTATTTCGTTTGTAGCTGTGCACAAGAGAGATGTAATAAAATGAACTGCGTCTTATCATTCCCATTGGCAAAATAATTTATTTTTTATTTTAAGGCCAGGCTGATCGTCTACCAAATAGTTTCATTTTACATTCCATTACCTTATAACAGAACTTTATATTGTAATTAAAAAAGTATTGTATATTGTTAAATATATTGTCACGATTTTACTTTTTAATTACTAACAAATAAATATTTCTAAATAGATTTGATAAGTTAATATATTTGGACATAAGTTAAAATCATTAAAGATTTGACAGCTAATCTTATATCTCAGAATGTGGCTGAACTTGTGTTCAAAAAGTTTATATGTTAAATAAAAAACTTAAATTATAATTAAATTGGTTGTTTTTGACAGATGGATTTGCTGGCTTGACTTCTTGAATATATCTCTTTAATACATATCTCTCACTGCTTTCTATGGATGAAGCTGAACACTAGTGAATATTCTCTCTTAACTATTTTAGCTAATTGTTTTCTTTATTATTTTAACCATTCATCGAACTAGCAGGGTATAATCTACAATGCTGAACCAAATAAGCTAGGAGCCTCTACCGCTTTCTTCTCAACATCACAACAAAGGGATGGAAGAATAGCATCTTGTCAAGCTAATCTAGGGAATTAACATATTTCAAGAAAATAACTGAGTACTAGAATTAGTAGCATATTTTCGAATATTTTGGAACAGTTATGACCTCAACAACTCCCGGTGTAATTTTAGATATTAAGGGATTTTAATGGGTAATAATAGTAGTGTAAAATTAGGATAAATGAATAAGTGTTCAGAATAGTTGAAATCTACATGAGATTTGTATAAGAATAAATAATTCAAATACAAATGATAATGTCATAAACTTGTCTTATTAACATTTGAAAACCTGATATTTGGTTATTGTGGGTCTAAGCTCCCAATGAGGAAGGAGACTTAGACGTATTAAGAAGATATTTTCGGGCAGTCATGGCGGATAGTGTGAATTCTGAGTTGTGAGATATCTTGCGTGTTCACTCTTATAGCATGTTAAGCATAGGTGTGTAAGAAGAGCGAAGAATAGAAGCGTGACGTGAATAAAAGAATCCTTCCATCGACAAGTCCACCAGCAGATTATGCATTTCAAAGAAGCTGCTGTGAGTACCAAATAAAGTACAATTCTTCGCCTTTAGAGACAGTTAGATTTATACATCCGTGTTTTTTGAGTGAAGTATATTTTCATATTGAAGGATATTTAATGTTAAGAAAACTATTAAAAATAAATATTAATTTAAGAACAACAACAAAGAACATAATAGGAATGTCCAGCTAACAAAAAAAAGAAAAAAATACATAACATTGAACAGATTTGATAAGTTTGACAATATAACATGAATAATACTATGTACAAATGTAGAATGCAATGTGCTATGGCTATTATTTAAAGGAAGCAGATTTGTTAAAAGGGAAATACAGGTTGGGAGGGTAGACTCTAGTATTGCAGGATTTGATCATTGATTTGAAGTGAAGAAGTTTTGAAGGTAAGGGGGCTTTTTAGACTTGATAGCATTGAAGAGGAAGGATCCAAAGAACTATTGGCAACAAGCAGAAGGGTGCAGCCATCCCAACTCAGAGTAGTTCCTCGAAATGTGACGGTCTCTGGGGATCCTGAGTATAAATAGAAAAAAATTCATCTGCCACTTAATACAAGCTTTCAAATCTCCAGCGAGACCACCATACACCATGCAACCATAGTCGAAATACAGGAACACAAGAGAGGAAACTAGGAGTTAGTATGTATGTTTCAGGAGATGTTGGGAGATTGAACAGTTTAAAGGTGGAAAGGGATCGGTGGGTTATTTGGGAAATGTGATCTTTCCTAAATGGTGTTGGGTCAATGACCAAACCTAGATTTTTGACTGAAGTAGAGAATCGTATAGGTTGGCTATCTATGGTGAAGATGGAATTATCAATTAAGGTTTTGAGGAGAAGAGATGAACCAATAACAACTGCCTTGGATTTCTCCGATTTCAATCGAAGATTATGGAGAGAGGCCGAGGCGCTATTCCTGAACCGATAGGGAGGTGGTTTGGAGCTAACTAGGAGGGAAGGATAGGTATATGTGGGTGTCGTGGGCATATATGTAGAATGAGCATTGATGGCTAGATGTATGGAGGTCGTTGCTTTAGATGTAGAAAAGTAATGACAGAATAGATAAACCCTGAGTTACACCAGGAGACAGTGAAAGGAGTTGGGATGGAGGTTTATCAGGGATGAATACTTCCTGGGAGCAATTAGAAATGAATGATTTAAACCAGTTGTCAGCACTGTAAGAGTAAGACATCGATACAAGTTTTGATAGAAGGATGGAGTGATCAAGGGTGTTTAATGCTTTGGTTAAGTCAAGAGGATAAGAATATGTGGGTAATCAATGAACACAGGCTGATCTTTCTCGATACCACTGATGGCATGTCGATTCAGTGACTTGTCAAATTTTACAGAATGAGTAATAACCACTTTACTCCTAACTGGATCCCACAATTGATTGCCATTTGCTGCATATCCGATCATTATTAGCTGTCTACTTCTTTCAAAAAATTTTCCATGTCGATCCTCCTTGGGTATATGAGCCCATATAGATAGCCAAAAAATGGTTGCTTTGTCATTTTCCCTTTGATATATGTCTCACATATTCCAAGGAGCTTAAAGATTGATGAGTGTCCCGTTCTTCTGTGAAGCAGCTCAGAACTCGCCTTGCCACATTTGCACAAAGATGCACTCCTCAACTTCAATTGTGTAAAGATTTCTTTTTCTCCTTCCAGTCATGAATGATGAACTATTTTTGACAAACATCACCTTCTGAAAATGACCTGGATTCCAGCCTTTTCAGCTTGAGAAACAGAGAATTATATATAAGTTCTAGACACAATAACACATCGACTTAATTATTAGGTTGGTGCGTATGAAATGTCAGATTTTCTGTAAATGTGAACGTTTGTCTCCCTGTTTTTGTTATGCTTTTGTTTTTGACATAACCTGGTTTATAGTCGTACTGTCCATTGCCAGAGTCACATTTTAGCAAAGAAGATTTTCTCAAAAGTGTTCCCTTTTTTTATTTGCTTTGAATTTTGCACCGATATGAATTCAACCGATATTCGTGTAATTTTCTTATATGAGTATAAACTTGGTAATAATGCTGCAAAAGCTGCACGCAATATAAACCAGGCTTTTGGAAAGAATACTGTAAACGATCAAAAAGTGCAGCGTTGGTTTGAAAAATTTCGGTCTGGTGATTTTTCTCTGCAAAATGAACCGCGTGGAAGACCCGAAACGTCTGTGAAAAATGATGCTCTGAAAGTATTGGTGGAAACGAATCCAACTGTTCCTTCAAGGGAACTTGCTGCCAGAATGGAAGTTGACCATACAACAATATTGCTGCATCTTTCTGAAATTGGCAAGGTGAAAAAAATGGATAAATGGATACCGAGCGAAATAAGCTGGATCGCTTGAATGTATGCTCATCATTGCTAACCCGATTTAATCGAGATCCATTTTTCAATCGGATCATTACTTGTGATGAAAAATGGGTTCTTTACGACAATAGGAAAAGGTGTGCTCGGTGGCTTGATAGGGATGAGGCTTGTGCTCATACTCCACGGCCATCACTTCATCCACGGAAAATTTTAATCACAGTTTGGTGGAATGTGACTGGAGTAATACACTACTCATTCCTTCGAACTTGAATGACAATTACAGCCAAAAAGTATTGCCAGTACATTGAAGAAATGCATGAAAAATTGAAAATTAATTTATGCAGTTTAATATATTCACTTAAGAATCCGACATTTCATTCGCACCAACCTAATAAAAAACCGACCTTTAAAGTTTATTGATAAATTACCCTACCCCTCTTTACTACTATGATACAGCTTCTTATTAGCAACACAGAATTAGATATTAATGTCCTCAACATCGGTCAAATACTTTTCTAACTGGACCAACTAACTGTTAACATTGCAACTGTCCTTTCCGTATCTGAGGATTTCACAATTATTTGTCGAATTTACCTCAACAATCGAGAAGGCAATATCAGTATCAATATGTGTCTTTGTTTCACAGATGTGGATCCTTTCTCTTTTAAAACACAAAAATTACCTTTTTTGTCACTTTTATTTTTCAACTTTGTGCATTCTGATTTATTGTGACCCCTTTCACAAAGAGATTTAGTCATAGTTAATAATAAATTCAAAATTACCTTATCATTGTCGATTTGACCCGGTATTACTGTATCTTTCTGAAGAATGTTTCAAAGAAATTAATGGCTTCAAATTTCAAAGTACAGTAGACATAGATGACATGTTTGTAAATGAACAAGCTAACTTCCAAAACTGTCCCAATACACTGACCGAACCATATTTCAACTCGACACTCGAAACCACACACTTCATAAAAGCTCATTCCCTGCCTTTGTCCCATTACCCTGTGGGTAATCAATGAAAGACATCATATGCTGGTTAAGGATGGTGAGGAAGTTGGCGGTAAGGAAATCAACCGTAGGATCGATTTGTTGAAGAACAGACATCAGTTATTGTAAAATTGATATTACTCCTGTTGATACTTTGTAACATCCTTACCTATAGGTTGCAGGCATAAGCATGATGTGATGTCAATTCACTTTGTTCTTTTGCTCTTTTGAATTATATGCGTTAATCAGTTCTTAAAGTGTTGGTTTTATTTTTATTATTAAGATTTTATCTGAACCAGGTTATGGGCCCTGCATGCGGGTGAGAGAAAAGGAGCACTGTATAAATTGAAAATTTGATAGAAAATAATTTTCTCTGGTAAGTTTACTAATTTTACTATGAAACCAAAATCTGTCTCCATTCCCCAGATTGGTCTGTTAGAAGGGAAGACCCACTGGGAGAATCGGGAATTTAAAATAAGAATGGGATTAAAAATGATACCCAGAACAATAGAGATAATAGATGGGACTTATAAATGTCCTTCAGTCCCAGATCAAGCTGATGACCAAGCTAAGAAAGCTTTATCAAAAGAACTAGCCACATTTAATTTAATTGAAAACAATACGTTGATGGTTATGTCTAATAACATGATAGAGATGTTTGAAAATCGCCATGAGTCAGTCAGCTAGAGATATGTGGTTGGGACTATGTCAACTTATCAATATATTTTCAGAGGACAGAATTTATGATTTGTATAATAAATTTTTTGAAAGTAAGTGGCTTTCAGTTGATGACACTGTTACATTATAATATCTACTGCATGGAACCGGTTGAGGGGAGAAATTGATAAACAACTTTCCAAAAACAAAGATGTTTTATTAATATGCAAAATTTTAAAATCCCTTCCTGATAAATCCAAACTCTTTACTACTGGATGGAGACTCATAAATGAAGAAAACAGGAGTTTAGAAAATCTTCCTCAAAAATTGTGTACATTTGAGAGCAACCTGGGCGATAAGTGTTTGAAAGATGTTTTGGTTGCTAAGGCGATCAAATCTCAATTTAATCAACCTATTGGGAATAAGAACATTAATTTTCATAAATCCTCATTTATTTGCCACTATTGCGATGATAAAGGTCAGACAGTTCAGATTTGTCGTATTTGGCTTGCTGATGGCAAACCATCTAAGCCTGCTAAAGCTGAATTTGCTCAAAATAATTCAAGTGAAGATGCAACTCTTTTAACCTCAGAAGTCTTTGCACCAGAGACTAATAGTGAGACTTGGTTTGTAGACAATGGAGTGACACATCATATATGTAGTAGTAGGGAATGGTTCAGAAATTTTGAATCATTCAAGAATGACCATGCCGTTGTTACCGCTGATGGTTCTCAAGTCAAGGCACTTGATAAGGGATCTATTTTGATTGAAGCTGCTTTTAACGGTTATAGGAAAATATTTGAGCTCACTAATGTCTGGCTGGTTCCTGATATTTCTAATAATTTTTTTCACTTTTAGTGGCTCAAGATCTTCGAGCCACATAGTAAACTTGAATCCACTGCAATTAGCTGGTAAAGAAACTTTTATGTCAGGGAGTCATAAAGTTTGTGGTGGTTTCTATAATCTAGCCATTAGGGTAGTTCCCACAACGTAGAGCTGTAGGTCACAAAATAATTTATCTACTCCTACCAAAGACCATAATTTATTGCAACTTAATTATAAAAGGATGGGTCATCAAAATAAACGTCATGTGAAGGAATTACTTAAAGGAGAGCTCAATTTAGACTTAAATCCTGATGGTGAACTCTGTGAGAGTTGGATAAAAAAAAAGCTGATAGACGTTGGAAAAGAGCTGAGAAGACTGGTCAGATTATAAACATTGTATGTGGTCCATTTATTCCTTCGAAAAGTGGTTTTAAATATTTTCCTGCATTTAAAGATCACTTCTAAAAGTATATTTTATTAAAACCAAGTATGAAGTTTGAAAAATTGTAGGAATCTTTAGCAGAAGTAATCATACTAGGCCATAAAGCGATTTGCATTCAGTGTGACGATGGTGAAAACATAAAAATAAACGGTTTGAAAACCTCCTCAAATCAAAATGGATTGAAATCAGGTATACCCTATGTGGCCAAACCATGGCGCATTGGGTGATTATAAGTGGCGCTTTGGTGCGTTGAGGTTTTGTATTGAACTCTAAATATATTTAATATGCAAAAGCAGCAACGCGAAGCAACCGGTGAAAAGCTTGAAGTTGGTTTACCTTCAACTTTGCTTAAGTTAGCTGTTAGCGTGCTCATAACTACTAATGTAAACAAACAAAGTGCATGAGGCTAGATCTGCAATAAGGAAGACCCATACAGATATATACATACTTGAACTCTGGGCTTAAACTCACAGCAAATGTATGTGGATTGGGGCTAGATATGCGGTCTCTTCTGTTCGCCTCTCCGTAGCGCTATAATCCCAATCGGTTTTGTGTTTTCATTCCATCAACGCGAGGCATAGGATCGTGTGACCACGCATGCTCTAACCACAATTTCATATGCGGTTGGAAAGTTCCAAGGAAACCAAAGCCGACACAATACATTGCGTTTCCACCTTCAGTTCTGACTGGTGTAAAGTTTTGCAGCAGAATTTTTGCAAGAGCGTTTTGTATATTTGTGTTTTCTTTTATTTTGTGTGATACGAGGTATGTAAATGTGATCTATTTGTTTACAATTCTCACGAATTTTCAAGAACCTTAAGATTTCAGCTGTAAACTGAAACATATGAGGAGTGGATTTGCTAAAGTTAAATTAAGCCAAATTTTTTACAGTTTGGTGGTTTTCTATGTTTTTTTTAAATTCCTTTTATTCAATACAGTGCGAAATAAAATGACCATGAGAAGCACAGAAAGTGATAGTAAGTGTGAGTTTAATGAACAGTGGGAAAATGAATTATTATTTATAGCAAATTCATCAGGAAAACCGTTTTGCATTGTTTGTGAAAGTACTTTTTCACATAGAGAAGGCATGATCTTGATAGGCACTATAAAACAACACAGCATCAGACTTACATAGAAGAAAAAATGAAATTTGTTCTTGGGTCTGAGTTGCGAAAAGAATATGTGACTAAGAAAAAGGAAGAAATCAGAAGGAGACAAAATATATTTACTTAAGTAAGTCGTGAAGACGTAGCAATGACAGATGGGTCATATGAAATTGCTTTAACATTGGCGAAAAAAAAGGAAACCTTTTTCTGACGGAGAAGAAATTGTCAAGCCTTGTCTCCAAATATTTGCACATCATCTTAATAACAAAAGTATTGAAAGGAAAGCAGATGAAATTGCTTTATCAAGGCAGACAGTTATGAGGGGTATCGAGGAACTCTCTCAGGATATATCCCAGAAGTTGGAAGACCTTGTACTTTCTTCTCTCTAGCTTTTGATGAATCAACGGACGTAGCTGATGTTGCAATTGTTGATAATTTTAATATGTTTGATATTTTGTTTGTTGATGATTTTAATATGAAGAACTTGCCAGTTTGGAGTCATTGCATGGTAAAACAAGAGGATCAGACATATTTTAAAAAGTGAAATCATGCCTAGAAAATCTAAAATTATATTGTAGCAAACTCATCAGTGTGTGTACTGACGGAGTGCCATCAATGATAGGTAAAGTCAATGGCACTGTAACTTTGCTTGAAAATTTTTTAAATCGTCCTATACTAAAATATCATTGTATTATACATCAAGAGACACTGTGTGCCAAAACTTTAAATATGCATCAGGTAATGTTACCGGTTGTCAAATGTGTGAAAAAAATTAGAGCAAGAGCATTAAACAGACACGAATTCAGAGAATATTGAATTGTTGTGAATTGTTATATGGTGATCTTATACTTCATTGTGAAGTGCGGTGGCTTTCTAGAGGCCAGGTTCTGAGTAGATTTTGGAAATTGGGAAATGCTGTTTTTAGTTTTTTAGAAGAGGAAAATGAACTACCTGAAAGAATTCTATCGATTGACAACAAACAACTGGCTATTTGATTTGGCATTTTTAGTTGATATTACTAGTCATCTCAATGGTCAAAAATTTAAAACTACAACGCAAGAATAAATTATTTCCTAGCTTAGTAAATAGCATCAGTTCATTTGAAATTAAATTAAAACTGTTCATCTCTCAGTTAGAAAATGAGGATTTTAGTCAATTTCCATGCTTGAAAGAGCAGAGTGAATGTGCTAAGAATAATGGCAACTTGATCAAATATATTGGAAAAATCAAGATATTGCAAGGAACATTTAAAAGTCGTTTTCAAGATTTTGCTAAAGAAGAAAACTGCATTCTCGCCTTTATAAATCCATTTGCCCTTGGTGAACAAAACATAATGCAGATGCCTAGTAACATACAAATAGAACTGATTGATTTAAAAATAAAATTTAATGAGCTTTTACCAAATCAAAATGCTTCTGAGGTAATTAATTTCTGGCGTTCATTGCCATGTGAATAATTCCCAGAACCAAGGAAATTTGCAAAAAGTTTTATATGTTGCTTTGGAATGACATACAGATGTGAACAAGCATTTTCAACTATGAAATTGATTAAAAGCAAAACATGGTCGCGAATAACGGATTCAATTTGAAGAATTCTCTGCAGCTCTCAATGACGAATTTGACTCCGAACATTAAAAAACTAGCAAAATACCAGCAGGCTCAAAAATTTCACAAACAGTAAGTAATGTTTATGTGCTGTAATAGACATTATTTTACATACATTAATTAAATTATTTAAAAGTTAATTATGACTTTTATATTACTTCTATTTCGCAAGCAAAGACAACAGGCAGGTCCAAGTTCCAAGCTGATCTCGCTTTAAGTGCCAACAATTACGGTTCAGACGTCCAGAGTTATCTTCGCCCAAACGAGACTCGTGACCATCATGAAAGGATCACCCTTTCTTACAGGAGACCAATTCTGACTATTGTAGATTGGTGTTTCATTAAACGGGGGGGGGGGCAACTAATTTAACTGCGTGATAAAGTTATTCCTTCTCCTCTCCTAAGCAAAGTATATTCCATCCTTATCTCTATTTACCTAAGGGGTAGGTAAGAACGTACCGAGGTATAAGAAGTGTTCAAGTTATATGGCGCATCTGAGCTCGCCTATCAACCAAATTGGCGGATGGCATACAAATGGTTGGCCACCCCTGAGGTATACTATTCACGGTATACAGTCCACAGCATAATGGCTGTGCTGAGAGAGAAAACCGCAGGATTGTTGAGACTGCAAGAGCCCTCATGTACTCCAGAGAGGTATTGCTACCTAAGGACCTATGGGCAGAAATGATAAATGCTGCAACCTACATATTAAATCGAATTAGGTAGTAAATGGTAGTAGCGGCATCCCAATTTAGATGTTGGGTGGAGAATTCTTAGTTCGCTTTTCAGATATCCGATTGACGGACAAAATTAGCAATGATATATATATAGCATATACCTGATATGATTGTTATTTATCTATTTAATTTTCGTTTGCAGCCCAGTAAATGTAGGGCACTCCTCCACTGGTTCGGATGCTGTCATTTTTGTCTATTTATCACAATTTTACGGTCAGTTGAATCCCTGACTTCTGATGCTCCAATACTTGACCACATCCTGTCAAACCCTTTTTATACATTTATTAGAGTCAACGCCTACAAAAAGTAGTTTTTTTTATTAAAGAGAGATGGCCCTACAATGAATGATAATGTTGGGTTTAAATAACATAATTTTCTCCTTATTTAGTAGCAAATTTAATATTTACAGCTAATGTAAAGTGTTTAGCAAAGCATTTAGTGGAAATGCCATATTAAAGCTGTTTTTAATGGCAATTGCAATATTTAATAGAAATACCTAACCTAAATCTAAAAACAGGTTTATGTTATAAGAAATTTAAGGTTTAAGATTTTAAGCACATTAGATAAAGCTTCCACCAAGGTAAAGGATTTCTAGATTTAGGTCTAAGCAGAAACTGTTATAATTTTTTTGTTCTTAATAATAGTTATAATCCTGAAGCATCTGTCTTAAGCAGAGTATAACTGTATTTTTCTTGACTATTTTGTTATTACGCAGTTATAATTTTTACTTCACTAATATTTTTTTTTTTTTAAGGTTAACAGATTAGAAGTAGAAAAAGCTACTATAATACAAGCTGCCTACAGAGGCGCCACCTGTAGGAAACATGTTAAGTTTCAGCTGAAAATTGAGTTCACCGATAAAATAATGGAGCTCAGTTTAAAATCCAGACAAAATAATGCTTTAAATTTAGATGATATGAAACAACTTTTACGCTATATGCGATTTGTTTATCCACAAAATTATTTGTGGACTGCAACTTCTGTCAAAGACAAACTAGATTGTGACAAATTAGTAAGTATTAATTTAACAATAACTAATCTTAACTAAAATAGTTTTCATGTATTTTGAGGCACATAATTGAGTTATTAGTTTCAATAATTATTAATAAGAACCCCAGTCGAGTAAAAATTTTTTTTTTGCTTACAATTATTAAAAATAATGGGATCAATATAACCACTAATACCAGTTCCAAACTGCCCAGCGACAAATCTTGGCCCCTGGAAACTTATTAAAGTATGAGGATCACTGAGACTGCTTCAGGGATGTTGACTTGCTGGTAACCACAAATGCTCACCTGATAATAATTTATTGAAAATTTAATGGATGGGTAGTAATTCAAGAACATTGTGTCCTTTCCAGTACCAGCATTTAATTTTACATGTATTATAATATTTAGATACACAACAGAGTGATTTTGGGAAAGGAATATGTTTTTTAATATTTTTGTCCTTGGTTTTATTAAAATATTTCTATATTGAGACAAATTACAGTAAAAGAATATATAGATATGGTAAAAAATAGAACTACCAACAATAAATTTATAATAGAAACAAAAGTAATTTTATGGAAGGAGAAACAATCAAAAAAAGAACACCTGAAATGAACAGTGACCTGGGAAACCAACCAATTGCTCGTCCATCATTATACAAGAACTCGCTAACCTAAAAGTGTTTGAAGTTTGTCAATTTCAATGTCGCATATCGTGCCTTCAACAAGGGCGCTTGTTTTCCTTTGGCACTCAATTTCTTCGTTTGTGAGTTTTTAATAACCTCCAACAATTGCTGAAAAAAAAAAAGACTGAAGCTATCAAAGGGTTCTGTGGCAAATCTAGCATTTCCAAATAAATCTAGTCTAACATGATTGATGTTTTTTCTTGGTATCTTATTTGACATTGAGAGATCATCATTGTATTTGATTTTTTTTGCTGTATGCACAATGTCTTCTACTTCATCTTGGGGGGGGGGGGGTAGTTAGGATTGAGGTCATCTGAGCTTATTATTGTCTCAATGAAATCCTCTTTTCTTTCATCAGAATTTAGGTCGCACTCAAAATCGCTTATCATTTTCATAAGCATAAGTATCTCATCAGGTTCTGAGTAAATTTGTCTTGCCAGTTTTGAACATCTCCGTACAGGAGGTTTATTTTTACCAACATAAAAAAACTTGCTTTAAACAAATATGGACTAATCAGCTCTGGTGTGTTTACTGATGCAGGACATATGAATGGGACAATCGTATCTAAAGTCCTCTTTTAAATTAAACATAAAATTATGCTAATTACATATTTAAACACAGATAAAATAGAAATTATCAAGCTATGTTTTATATTTACATAATAGTTTATATCGAATAATTGGTTAAATGTTAAAATAAACATAAGAAACTCAATTAACAAAAAAAAAAAATACACTGTAGAATAAATGTGTCATTTATTGAGGATCGCTTTGAAATAGACATGAAAAAAAGTCATACTACTGACTTATGGGTTTTTGAGAAGTTCTTTGATAGCTGGCTGGCATTGTTGTATGTAGATGGTTGGTGTCGTCGGCTTTTGCTGATGTTTGCCAGTTGCCAATCTTCAGGGCTTTGGTCCCTTTGTAGATGATGAATAACAATTGTTTGTTTTAAGGAAGCAAACTATTATCTTGTTATCCGTCTCAATAAACTTTGTGTTAACCGTTATTCTCACCTATTTATAGTCATTCCAGAATGCTTTGGAATAATATAGTTGTAACTGTTCAATGTTGTTTGAGTATATTCGACAGTAGATTGACTGGAAATCATGTTTATACCATGATACCAGGCCAAAGACTCGCTGCCTTTAGCAAGAGGAAGAGGGTTGAGGGACTCTAGTACTACCATAACACTGCACTATATACAATACTTACCAATTAATGATATATAAAACAAATTTAATATGTATGTGTTTTCAGAACATCTAACATAATAAAATAAAATACAAATTATAAAAACATATGTCTGGAAATTTACTTTATTCCTGTGAATAACATATGCATTAAAAATTAGTGATGTGAATAAATTACTCGCTGGGTCCTGGGAAAGGGTTCTTTAAACAAGCAGGTCTGTCCTCAGTTGAGGGATGACCTTAAAACATTAATTGTATGTATCACATAGATCACTTTTTGAATAGACAGAGGGGTTGGGGTATTGTATCACCCCCACCAGCCAGGAAAGTGCACATCCCTACCGGTGGCATAAATATTATGCATTGCTAAGGTTGTAGGTTTAATCCCTATGTAAATACGAGGGTGGTCTGAAAAGTTTCCGACCTCAACATGAAGATAGCAGCAGTCGTAAATTAAAGCTAGTGAATTTTGTTGTTCATCTGTTGACAGTTACTCACCAAAGTTTCAGCCACTTTGGACGCGCTGTTGTTGTGTAACAGTCGTTTGTGTGAATCGATGTGAGTGTTTTTATGAAAATGGACAAAATCGAGTATCGAGCTGTCATTAAATATTTGTTTTTGAAAGGCAATACGCCTACCCAAATCAAAGATGAGTTGGATTCTGTGTATGGGGACTCTGCACCATCATTTACCACAGTGAAATTTTGGGCAGCTGAATTTAAACGTGGTTGTAAGAGCTTGGGAGACGATGAACGTTCGGGACGTCCAAAAACTGCAACTACCGACGAAAACATCGCCAAAGTTCACCAAATGGTGCTAGACGACCGCCAAATTAAAGTGAGAGAGATAGCAGAGGTTATGAACATGTCAAAAAAACGTGTTTGTCACATATTAAATCAACATTTAGAGATGAGAAAGCTGTCCGCGCGTTGGGTGCCGCGTTTGCTCACTTTAGACCAAAAACGTGTTCGAATGAACATTTCCAACGCTCTGTTGGCGCAGTTTAGGCGCAATAAATCTGAGTTTTGGCGCCGATTAATTACTGTGGATGAAACTTGGATACACCATTATACGCCCGAAACAAAAATACAGTCCAAACAGTCGACTGCAAAGGGGGAACCGGCTCCAAAAAAAGCAAAAACTGTTTTTTCGGCTGGGAAAGTGATGGCAACTGTTTTTTGGGATAGTCATGGAGTTATTTTAATCGATTATATTCAAAAAGGAAAAACCATTACAGGAGCATACTACGCATCATTACTTGAAAAGCTGAAGGCAGAACTTGCGGAAAAACGGCCACATTTGCAGAAAAAGAAAATCCTGTTTCACCAAGACAACGCACCGTCTCACACCTCAGCGGTTGCCATGGCAGAAATCCATGAATTACGGTTTGAACTGCTTGACCATCCGCCTTACTCACCAGATCTAGCCCCAAGCGACTTCTTTTTGTTCCCTCATCTAAAAATTGCGCTCGGAGGACGGAGATTTTCGTCAAATGAAGAGGTAATCAACCTTCGTGAACGATTATTTTGCAGAGAAAAACGCCGAGTACTACTATTTTGACGGGATACAGAGATGGGAGCATCGCTGGGAGAAGTGTGTAGAGTTAAAAGGAGACTATGTTGAAAAATAAAAAAAAAATTTATGAAAAAAACATCTTGTATCTTTGTTAGGTCGGAAACTTTTCAGACCACCCTCGTAGAACAAAACAACTTTTTTTTCTTAATGAAAAAAATTAGAGTTCGAAATTAGGATGTTAATAGTTAAGTTATTCGAATTGAAATGTATCAATTTAAAGAATTATCCCTGAAATTAATAAAAATAATTTAATGCTGTAAATATCCCAGTTAATTTTTGAGCAGCTTATTTTACTCTATGGGTAGAGTAATTTAGCTTCTATTGGTTACCTATTAAAAAAAACTGAACCTAGTGTTTGCTGAATTATTGAGGTTTTACTTACTGTGTTTGGAACTCCTAGTCCAACACAGTGAGTTAGTTATGTACTAAATCTTTAAGTTTAATGTTCCATATCTTGGAAAATTTTACCACACTTAATCATCAAACAGTAAACATTATAGTATGTTTTTTTAATACAAGTAATTGATGAGTTAATTTGAACTTATTAATCTATAATTTTTGCTTTTATTATTATGCTTATATCCATGCAAATTTTTTTTATTGTAATGTAATGTAATTTTCATTTTTCATTTCAGATGCATATTATGAATCTAGTAACAAAGTATAACCTTATGATAATTCAAGCAATTATAGAAGATGATGATTGGCTATGGCGTATTATTCACTATCTATATTTGAATTTACATTTTATTAAAACATTTCCAATGAACTATGAGAGAAGAATACCAGCCGTATTAAGGATGATAAGGGACTTTTTAGATCCCGATATTTATGTGAAATTTGAACATTTCAAAGACAGGACACATATTTTAAGAACTGTGAGTTTTTGATCATTAGTTAAATTATATATGACAATAAACTTTATAATATTAATTATCACATTTTAGTTAAAAGTTAAAATTTTCACTTTGCTATACACAAAATTTATGCAAAAATTTAACTGGATTACTTTTTGCTGAAAGTCCCTAGTTTTTTTAATTGAGTTAAAATCATTGTAATTATATCTATTAATGATGTAAGTAAATTAATGTAAACAAAACACAATGCCTATTAAGGGTGGGATTTATATAAACAAAACACTAATCACAGTTTAATATAGGTACTTATATGGACTAGCTTTCAATTAAATGTTCACACCGAATTGTTTCATTACATTTTCTTATTGAAATCTTTTTTGTTTCCATATCAGTATATATTGACTGCTAGTCAGTTTGAGTTTACTTGAGCTATACCTACGTAAGAAATATAGCTTTAATATTATTATTAATATTCAAAACAATTAAATTATATTTTATGATAAACTATATAGTGATAATTGTCTTATTTCAATTAAATGTTATAATTATCACTTTGCTGTATAAATTCAACAGATCACTTATTGCTGAAAATGCCAACTTTGTTAAATTAATCTAAAATAATTCAACTATTGATCCACCTATCTGATTTTCATGATATATGCAAAAAAACATAAACAAAATATCATGCCTATTAATAGTGGTAATTAGAATTAAATTAAACAAACACTAATCAGAGTTTAAAATATTTGTATGGATTAGCTTTCAAATAATTTTTTTTATAAAAAATATTCGTTTTTCTATTTTCATGTTTTAATTTGCAGATGTGGAAAAAACTTTTATCCAATGGGCTTCTTAAGAGTATGATTATGATTGTGGATAACAAAAGCTCCATACCTCAGCATATCTTTTTCAATAGTGCATTACCATGCGTTCACTACTTGTTTAAAGTTGGTTTTCAATGGATGAGCACATCAGAGAGCGCTAGTTTTCGGTAAGTTACATTTTCACTTTTTTATTCGTTGTATTTAGTTGCATGTGACCCAGTATCCAAATAGTTATTATTCACAGCAAAATATCTTTCTATCTCTCAGTATCAGCATATTTAAGAATCAATCATCTAATTGTGCTGAGTGATTATTAAACATGGTTACTACATATAACAGTATTTACATGAATGAAACAACTTTTACTGTGTTTATTAGTGTAAGTTGAGTAAATATTTACTGATTGGGATAACAGAATACTGCCAAAAAAATGATCTTAAACTGGGAAGGCTGTTAAGGGTTTATTTACAGATAGTCTGGTATAGTGGTTGGGCCAATAATGTTGCAACAAGGATGTGCAACTTCATTGGTAATTAAAATAAATGTATGAAGGTATTAACCTAAGACAGTTCTAATCTTGTTGTGATATATTGTTTTTTAGACAGGAAGCATTGAAACTGTTAGCAGAAGAAGTTATCTGCAAAGAAATGCTGATTGTTACGAAAAAATTACTTTTTTCGTCTTTCAAAGAGATGGAGGAATTTCCATTACAGACCCTTAGTGAACTAATCTTAAGTTCTAATGATGAGAAATTATATACTATTCATGCATTGCACAATTTTTTAAGCTATTTTGATAATGAAGAGAACAGTTAGTATATTTGTCTTTTATGTGTCAACTGTTATTATATACTGTATGTTCTGGAATAAAATTTATTTTTTTATTTCATTTCATTGTAAATTGTATTAATTTCTGTTAAAGTTTAAATTAATGAAGTACATTTTTTGATAAGTACAATAAATTAATTTGTTATTTGATTTCAGTGGAATCAATTGAAGCACAAAAAATTTATTTATCACTTCTCTCTAAACTTACTATTAACATGCCGTTATTAGAGAAATCACTCCAGTCACAAGACCAAAAAATTGTTAATCATGGTGAACAGCGCTTAGTAAGTTTTGACGTGTCTTTAATTATGTGCTAATGTTTTTATATATAATCTTAAATATCTTAGCTGCTAATGTAACAAATCATCTTAGCAACAACTATTGTCATTAATTATAAGAAATTCACATTTTTTTTTCTATATTACAACCTGGAATAAATTTAAAATTATGTAATTATAAAAGTTGATTATAACATTTATTTTCATAACAAAAACTGAAAATAATTCATAAATATTCCAAATGTGCACAATATCCTTCTTTATCGATTGTTATTACAGTGGTGCCTCACACAACGAACGCCTCGCACAGCGACCGCTGCACACAGCGAACTTCCTATTCGTTCATTTCATGATTCATACAACGAAATTCGCTTCACACAACGAAGTCGCCCGAGCTTCCACGATTGCCAGGACACAAAGCCATGAAGGACAGACTTACCCTTATGTTTTCGTCTAATGACCTCAAGATCAAACCTCTATTGGTTTACCACTTTGAAAATCTAAGAATTTTTAAGCAAAATAACGTTATTAAGTCCAAACTGCCCGTCCACTGGAAGTCCAATCAAAAAGCCTGGGTGACCCAAGTTATCTTCAACGAATGGATTCTGGAAACCTTTGCTCCTGCCGTGAAGAAATTCTTGCTGGAAAAAGAACTGCCGCTCAAAGCCCTTCTGATACTTGACAATGCCCCTTCTCACCCAAAAGACCTAGAGGAAATATTGCAGGAAAATTATCCATTTATCAGGGTGCAGTATTTGCCACCAAACACCACATCCATTCTTCAGCCAATGGATCAGCAAGTTATTGTGAACTTTAAAAAACTCTACACTAGAGCCCTCTTTAATAAGGTGTTTGAAGAATGCGAGTTTGGTGGAGACAATATGACTGTCCAAAAGTTTTGGAAGAAGAAATTTGATATCCTTATGGCAATACGATTTATACAGAAGGCCTGGGAAGAAGTGTCACAAAGGACCCTCATTTCTGCTTAGAAGATGCTTGTGCCTTCGTGGACCCAGGGAGAAGCAGTTGTTGATGACACAGAAGTGGTGAAGGACATCATCACAGTGGCCCAAAGGCTGGAATTAGAGGTAGAGGAAGAGGATGTAGAGGAGCTTATTGAGGAACACGAAGCAGAGCTGACAACCGAAGAGCTCCAAGCACTTCTGGTCCTGCAACAGGACAATGCTCAAAGGGAAGCGTCATCTGATAACGAGGATCAACAATCAACCAATCCCAACTGCTGAACCAATCAAGAACATCCGGGTCAAATGGAAAGCAGTTCAGGAGTTTACCTATGCCCACTATCCGGATTCAGCTGAAGCAAACAGGATCAACGATCTTTACTCCGATTCTCTTGTCCGTTATTTCCGGCAGATGTTGAAGAAAAGAGAAAAACAAACGACTTTGGACAGGTTTTTCATGAAACCATCGGCCAAAAAGCAGAAAATGGATGAAGATGTGCAAGATTCGTTAGACTCTACTTAGTCTGTCTTAAAATTAAAAAAATTATGTTTTTAGATGTATGTATCTAAATAAAAATAATAACAAAAAATTTATCTTTTTTTTATGTCATCTTAGCATATTTTATGCTACAGAACGAATTATTTTTTTTAACATGTATTTATATAGGAAAACGCGTTTCACATAACGAACTTTTCGCATTACGAACTTGCTCCTGGAACGAATTAAGTTCGTTGTGTGAGGCACCACTGTATATGTTCATGGAATAATATGATGTTTCATACTCAATTAGTCCATCATCAAGCAATCCATACACAATCAGAAGAAAAATATCGGTACAATCAAAATGAGTGAAACTTATTGTTATATTAAAACAATAATTTTTTAATAAATTTTTATATGTAATAAATTATTTAATTTATTAATTATTTTTAATAATTATTAAATCATTTAATAGTCATTTTTTACAAAAATTAAAAAAAAAACTTTCATACTCGCATGTGGTGTGGTGTGTGGTATTCTAAATTAAATAATGAATACTAAACAAATCAATAAATAATTGTCTGCCGATAAAAATATTTGTTTGTAATGATTGTATCCATCAGTAAGTCAGTCCTATCTCTGACATCAGCTGTAGCTACAGGTTGCTATGCATTGTCAGTTAAAAATTCTATTTCATGTGTACAATCTGATCTGTGTACTGTACTTGTTGTCAGCTGTTATTATAATAAAACATTTAACTTCTCAATATGCCAACATAGTGCAAAACCTATTCCTTTTACATCTTTTTATAGTTCACAGTATTTTTTATATTTTTGGTTTTGTAAATTGATTCTAAAAGTTTACGAGATCTGTTATTGTCTTCTTTACCAATAATTTTTGGTGAGTCAAAGTTAAAAGCATGCCGTTGAATAATACTGATATTGGCTCAAGCTGTGGTATTTAAATTGTTCAGATTTTTGCATTGGTTCTGTGTTGTGATAATCTATAAGTTTGTGTGATTTTGCCAATATAGCATCTATCCTTACACTGTTTACAATTAATTTTGTTTATTATGTTCTGGATATCATTATTTTCTATTTTATCTTTCATGTTTGATAAGCTTGTGGCTATGTTTATTATAATTTCAAATTGTGGTGATCATACTTTTTAAAAACGTTTGTTATTCTGTTTGCCAGGTTAGGTATGTATTTAGTTGTTTGGTCATTAAATTGTATGATCATTAAATAATAAATTATTGGAAAAGAATATATTAACATCTCGTAAACTCGAGCATTTTTGATGGACTAGGATATCATCTTTCATTGTTTGGCCTGTAACATTCATGAAATATATAAACAATTTAATCACATTCAAGGGCAGAATGGTATGAAAATTTTTGAAAACAATGAAACAATAAATAATCGATAAAATAAACAAACCAGCCACAAATTAAAAACCGTATAAAATTTAAACTGTTCAAATTTAAAATACTATGAATAAAGTCAGAATGGTTCAAACATTTAAATATTAAAAATATAATATCGAAATAAAGCTTTGAAATGTTAACAAAATGGTTTGAATATATACACGACTCCAATTAAAATGCCAAAAAAAAAATAAATAGGTTAAATCTAGTCAAATCTCTTATAAAAACAAAATTTAATAACATTATCTGTACATAATGACCTGGTGGAAAATGCTGTTTCTTCTACAGAGCCTAGGCAATGAGCAAAGTTTTAATCAATACAGCCTCTTGTAGTATAGAAAGATTTTCAGTCAGTGACTGTTATTATGGTTAGTGATACACACCCCTTCCTCATTCAAACGGTTTTTTAGCCTTGCCTAGTATTGAATACTAGTCGGAAACTTACCTTTAACTTATGTTGCCAAGGATAGACTAGAGATTACTAGCCACTGTAATTTAGAATTTTTGACTCATTAATATATAGCTGCTCCTGAGTGAGCTTTGGGCTGGGATCTCATTGCTACACATTCTAACCACATGACCAATTCTTATGTCTCATTATCTTAATAGTGTTAGCAATTTTTTAGTCCTTATTTGACCTATTGTATTAAAGGTCTGTCAACATTTAGAAAATAAACCAATAAATCCATGGCACAACACCTCATAAAGAGATAGGGTCGACCAAAGGTTGTCACCATAGTTGGTAGATAGTGCTAGTGTCCCTGGCTTTGGGATGTTACCTTTCAACCATGAATTCAGTTTTCTTAACCGGATTCACTACTTCTTCATTCAAGTAACTACACATTTATCCTCATGAGGCTGAGTGAACCCCCCCCCACTAGATCCATCTCCCAAAGGAATAATGTTTTAAGGGAATCGGGGGATAAAACCTGACAGTCTTCGCAGTCAGCATGCTACTCAGCTTCACAGGAGATTTGGGATAATAGTGGAATTCATTAACTTTTGTGCTAGAAACAAAGTTTTATTAATGTAATAAATGCCTGTGTGTTAATCATGGCTCAGATGGATATGCCTTCTTCTTGTTTCAAAAATGTATGACCTAAGAAGTTGCTGGATGAAAACAGAGAAAAGACAGACCTAGATCTAGATGAGTTTCTTAGAAATATTCATTTGCAATGAAATACTCATGTACCCTAACATTTGCCTGATGTCTCCTAAAACACAAGGGGTATTCATTACATTATAAACTGGAAAGGAGCTGTAAAAAGTGAAGCTCATTAAGGAGACTAGGACCTACTTAGGATTGATGAAGACACAATTGATTTGTTCCCATCCGGTGATCTCCAGATGCCTTTACGGTAATCATTTCTCTTGAAACAGGACTCCCACTTACCAAGTTCTTAAAGTCTACATATGCTGTCGTCTCTTCACCATTCTTATTGCTCTTGTTATTCAAACTATTTTATCATAAAAGTTACATCTTTCTCTATTTTCACATTTCAATCTCCCTGGATAATTTCTATATCACTTCTAGGGCACCTTATCCATTCTTTCATTAAAAGCCTCTTTTTTTTATTAGAGAAAACCTCTATAGTTGCATAGCAGCTTATCATGATGTAGGCACACAACCCTTTAGTGGGGATACTGCGATTCATGGATGAGAATTTAGTTACCTTTCTCTACCTCACACAATTGAATCCTTTCCTGTGGGCATGCTGTTCCCTATAAAAGCTGTATTTTATATTTTCTAAGTTTTATTAGGAGTGACTGGCCCACTATCTCCAAATTTATGTTCGTAAAGAATTATTATTATTTTAAAGGCAAGTAACATTTAGATTTACTTATAATATTATTATAAAATTCAATTATTTTTTTAATAATGACAAAGTAGATGTTTCTTTTTAATTTCAAACTTTTTTCAGATTTTAAATGACTGTCTGAGACTATTTAACAGTTCAAATAAAACAGAGAAATGGATACGTCTTTTACATGGCATCCTCCAAAGGAATGATCATAATGGGTTATTTTGCTTTTGCAAGTGCATCTATCATTTTTGGATAAGTGATAGGCCCCCAGTTTATAAATATAGGTAAGTAGATATACTAAAAATGTTAAAAAACTTAAGCTATTGTATGTATGTTTGATTCATTTATGATATTCATTGAGGTAATAATGGGTACATATAAAGAATATCCACTTTCTATGTTATTTAATGCTAATTATTTTTCTGGTTAGTTGATATATTAATTTAACACAGAATAAATAATGCTGTTGTGCGTCCACAATTATTTATTTAGAGTTGTTTTTACGTTCAGTGATGTACGTCATCTTTAGGTTGTATTAGAATTTCTATTTTTTTTTTAAATAAAGTTTTATGCTTATTAAACATCACAGGTCATATATGTTCTGACATAGTATTACTGAGTTATTATGTAAACTTCATTAGGATCTTGTAATAACTATTCATGAGAAATATGTTTCATGAAAACAGCTTTAAAGTAAATTGATTAAATTATTAAAAATGAAATTATAGTTCTGTACGTTGCATGCACAGTCAGAGAGTTTAAATTTTTATAAGACCAACAAAATAATGATCAAAATAGAAAAAGAGGAGAAGTATATCCCTACTCAATTCCATCACTAAATGGTATTAAGGGGATGCAGTGTGCATGAGATGGGGCTATAATGAAGATGCATGGGGGTTTCGCAGTGGCTGGTGTATTGTTCGTGTTATATCTTACAGGACCTAAGTTCGTTTCATGTTATTCCTGCATAATTTCTAATTGGTTAGACTGTCAAACAAAAATGCTTGGACGATTAACAATAGAATATTAAAAAGTTAACTTGATACAAAACTATCTGCAGTGTGAAAAACAGTCAAACTAGTGCAATTTTAGATAATAGAGAACTTTCTAGTAATAATAATGCATTTATACTTTTAATATTGAATTGACTAGTTTCATTTTTTTTATTTTAGACTTATCCGAAAAATTGCGTTTCAACCACATTTTTTAAAACAGTTATGGATGTTTATCACGGAAGAAAAAAGAATTTTAAGTTTCTCATCACCGATTTATAGTGCAACTATTCTCGGTATGTTATCTAGCGGAGTTGCAATAACAGCAATGGAAGCAGATCGGATCATGCCTGCTTTAACCATGTTTTGTTTTTTATTAAAAAATAACATCTCTTTATTGAGTGATGAACTGCTATATGAGGAAGGTATGCATTGTTTTGTACATTTATTATGCAATGATAAAATTCTAATTATGTTTGTTAATTATGTAATATGACTGCACTTCTGTAACACTAGGAAGGAATTTTAACAAAAAGTTTTAATAATTGGATTCTAGAAATAACTATAGTTCTAATGATACACTTTGAACATTGAAAGCAATCAGTGTGTGTACAAATTAATCTTTCTCTTCTCCTTATAAGTTATATTATCCTTTGTGGTATCAGTGTGCTGATAAGTCACCAGTTTTTTTCTGATGATTCCATGCATTTTTTGGGTGACTAGTCAAGGTGATGTGACCCTGCTACATAATTTATTTTTAGACACTTTGTACGTAATAAAGCAGTCACATTTATTGTTGTAATTTTTCTTTTTTGTTTGTTTTAAGATTATATTTGTTTAGTTCTTAATTAAACTTAAAAACTGGTTATTAACTTCTTAAAAAAAAGTTAAATTAATAGTATTTTTGCTTATTTTTAAAAAATGTATTTTGTTGGCAACCATAATATAACAAAAAAGAATTACTTATGATAAATTTATTTGTGTTGGCCATCATATGTTGTTTTTTAGTAAGAAATAGAAAATAATGTTAACCCGGGGACAAATAGGGGACATTGTTTCTATTGGGAATAACAAGAATGTTCAGATGATAAATTCATATCTGGCAAATAAAAAGAACCATTACAAAAACAACATGACAAGGTAAAATAAAGTGGAAATAAGAAGAAAGAATAATGACAATTAATATAAAACAAAAGGCTGTTTAACTGCACTTAGTGAACAAAGTCATAGATGGATCTACATATAAGAAACAAAAACAACAATATGCAGACATTTTACAATACAATACAACACAAAAATAAATGTAAACCATTAAATTAATACAAATAAACAAATAACAAAGAAAATAATATACAGGCTAAATAAACAATACTAAATACCAAGGAAGTAAAAATATAGATGAAAAAATTAAAGTATGAAAATATAATATAATGAATTTATTGTCCTCCAATGCATGATGAGCATCTGGTGTTAGTATACGAGGCTGATAATCTTGATGACAAGGATTTTGATATGTGGAAGGTTGGATGGGGTGGGGGGGGGGACGTCTAAGATTTGTGTCTTGAGGCTCTCGGGGAGTTAAAACACAGACATGCTGAGGAGGAGTGTTGGAATATACACACCTTGACCAGTGGAAAGACATTATAAGATATTCTAGAAAAAATTAAATATAAAGGAAATAAATGAAAAAAATAAGTACAGACATAGTGACATTATGAAAATAATTATAAAGAGTTTTTAGGGAAGAAGGAAGATTGGAAAGAGAAGAAAACAAAAAGATGGTTAGGGATAGAGGCTGGAATGGTAGTGGGAGGTTGGGTAACATCAAGTATTTTGGTTACAGACCTGCCTTCTTTTTGTAATCTGTAACTGTCTGGCATTATTATAGTGTCACCAAAATTACTTGATTAAAATATATAAAATAAGCGAAAAATAAATACTAATAAAAAAATATATCAACAGCTTAATTGTTGAGCAAAACTATTTACTGATAATACAATAACTTAACAATTTTATCAATAGACTAAAATTCACTATTTAACATACAGTAAATAGACACGTTAGATTAGTACAACCTGTAACTTCACCAATGCACACACACTTAATCCAGTAAGAGAGTTAAAAGCCACCTTGTGTTGAAAATTTAATCAATAAATGTGAGAACAAATTATTCTAAAACATTTAAAATCTATTCTGTGTTGTGACAGGACCTAATAAAAGTGTTAGTCCCATACTAAGCATTGAAATCAAGATGGTTCACCATTTGCTATATGCTTTTTTTTACTATTGTTTTGATCCAACCCTGGCATTACAGACAGATTCATGTGCATTTCCATAGTTAGATGGAGCACTAATACTAGACCTACTAGATTGTTAAGAAACTTTAATAAAAGCTTTCCTTTTGTAGATAATGATTTAATTTTTTTAATCTTTATTAAAATCAGTGTTATTATAATTATTTATTTCAGCAAAATACTATGACCTGTTAAAATGTTTCTAGAGTTCCACCCAGAAGCCCAAGATCTGAATAAATTCACTTTGAAGGAAATTATGCTAATTTGTCCGATATTAAGAGAGCTAGCTGTAGGAATAATTTCATTGGCGTTCCCTTCTATTACGATGCATGGAGCTGACCAAAGAATTGATGTTTTAACTCCAACTAGACATTTAGAGTTTAATACACTTGCATGGAGAACTCTACTTGAGGTATTAAATTAATTGTATTTTGAGTTTTGTGATTGTACCATGATTTCCAAAAGTAATTTTTTTTATTGCCAAAAATGAATAGGTATATTATTGACATGCATCCTTTACATGTTAAAATATATGTAATTAAATTGGAATAAAAATAATTTTGTATTGCATTAGTATTTTTGTCTGATACAATTTGGTTTCTGGAATTACATTGTAATGTGTAGCTTAAATTATTCCCAAGTATTTACAGGGTAAAATGTGTTGGTGTACAGTTCGCAAAAAGTTTAACATTTATGTTTCGGGAAGAACATCCTACACTGAACTTATCATTTATGAATTAATTATTAAACATTTATTTAATGATTACTACATCAGTAGTAATTACAGTACATTCCAGATGTATCGAACAATAAAATGTGCAATACTATTAATGTATTTATAGTGGATTGATTATATAAATATATAATAATAGTGCATGTCCCAAAAACAACACTAAATCAGCCAATGAAGATAATATTCTTGTTTGACTCAATGTGGTTAGAGGTTGGCAGCCAGAAAGGGATAGAATTTAGAGTCCTGCCTGACACTGCTGGATTTTAGTTGTAAAGATGTGAACAGTGTTGTCCAAGTCTTGTGATTTTATGATAGTTGCTCTGAGGTCAATGAAATCAGATATGGTCTTACAGAAATGTTTCCAGCTAATGGGACATCTAATAAAAGAAGGAGGTGTTTTTATGGTTCCTAACTTTGCAGTGTGTACATACATACTTATAAATAACAAGCTACATACACAGCCATATTTTCTCTACTTACTGATAGTAAGAGTAAGGCAGGAATTAACTGAAGAAAATCTGTTCATTTGTAATGAGAGATGTAGGCCTATACTTGTTTGTTTGCTTGTTAACAGGGACCAGTGTTGCCACTTTGTTATTCACTGCAATCATTGTTGCCACTTTTAGATGCTGTATAGTAGCAGCACAATGAACTGAACGGGGGGGGGGGATTTCCGGCATCTCGTAATCTTATTAGTTCCGAAATTTGACTGTAGTACTTTCGGGTTAAGGCTAAGTGAGAAGCAAAGTAGTAAGTGGATAAATAAGTCAAGGAGGTTGTTCACATAGCACTTTAGTGATTTTAGTTTTCACTGAAAATAGCATTGTGTTGTATTAGTATATTATTTGGAATTAATTTATAATATTGATTTCTATGAAATGAAAAATTTGAAAATCTTTGTGAGTTCAACCTTCAGTGTTGTTGTGCATATGCAGTATATTATGGTGAGGTTGATTGATCAATGCTGCGATGTTGAAGAGAGCCAGTTCAGCATATGAAGTATAAGAGGTAATCATGAGTGTGAACTCACCTTTTATACGGAGCTGCTAGGCACTATATAGGCACTGGTATGCACTATACCCAAAGACAGGTCAACAGTATAATTATTCAATGCTAAATATTTGTGTGTCTGGAGAAATCCTCATATCTCAAGCTGTGTTAAGGCTTATATATGTCCCTGGGCCCAGTTCTTTTCCAAGTCCCAGTCATTTTTTCATCCTGTGCAGAAGTACTCAGAACTTGCTGTATGTCCTCTAATCATGTTGCAGCCGAGGTGCTCGGAAGTCATTTTCTAGCACTGTTCCAGCGGGATCTTTGTTTTTATCAGTGATAAATTGGGTGTGGATGTAAGAGTTGCAGGACATAACTTGATGGAAATACCCATCTCACCCTGGTACCTGATGATCACATAATATTATTTTGAAACGTTGGCCATTAATAAATTTGATGAAAATTTAACATCTCTCTTTCATCAACCTAAGATGATATCCCAACAAATTCTTCCACTCATTAATAAAAAACATTTCCAAATGATTATAATAACCAAAATATAAAGAATTGTAATTTGTTTGTCAATAATAAATCATCTTATTCTTAATCCATGCTTGACATAGTAAATCAATTGTTTAATGTCTTTAATGGTGGTGAGAAAAAGAATGGTTTTTAGGTATTGAATGTCAGTTTAAAAAAATATTAGGAAATAAAATAAACCTACTTTTTTAAACATTAGACAAAGAAAGAGAAAATTGAACAAGTCCTCAGAGTTCACATAATGAAAAACAGCACGTTCCTTTAAAGTGCCAATGGCCTGTCCAACTGTAAAGAGATCCCAGTGGCAGCTGGATATGGATAAGGGCACCTTGATGGGCACTTGCATTCGGTGAGAGCAAGGGTCAAGACTCAATAAAAGAGTAGCGAACATGAACCGCTACATCTTTCTGCATCACTGTCTAGCACCAAGAAATTGTGGCAGATATGAAAGTAGAACAGAAAAGTAGCTGAGAATTGGGGCCCAGGAGGAGAGCTCTAAAGACCGACGAAATAGAGGTACAGCCTATATCTCTCATTATGTCAGCCCAAACAGTGGAAGCTACATAGTTATATTTTTTTCCTTCTCTCAGTTCCATTCAGGGGACTCAAAATTTTGTCCAATAACCCAATAATCAAATTATAATTTTTTTTTTGGCCATTTGCCCCAAAAATATGTTTATTTTATCTTCTTTTAAATTATCATTGTATTTAATTAATTAACATTTCATATTTCCTAATTTCTGCTACCACTTACCATCCTTGCCCTATTTTTATATATTCTCCACATCACATATTTACTTTTCCAGCTTCCTCAATTTTAGTTTTGATATCATGTCCCTTCATCCAGAATGCATTATAACAAACATTAGGTCCAAATGGGCTGAGATTACTCAATTATTGGTCTTCCTGGTCAAAGATAATGTAGAACTGATCTTATCCTCTCAAATTATTCCTTCAATTATTCCTCAGCCTAAGTTCATCATTGGACTTTTGTTATTCTTTGCCTTATTTCACAGTTTGGGTTTTGTCAATCCATGATGGTTTTATCATTTTAATTTGGTTCAATTGATCTATTGTAAACAATCATTGTTAAAAAATGTATACCTGTAAGCCGACTTTATAATTTTATTTTCATAAATCCATTGCTTTCTTTCTAATTAGCCCTTAATTTAAACCATAAGCGTAGAGTTGACTGAAGTAATTTTCCAATCTTATAGATAATTACTGTATCTATTTTACTTTATTTGTTGATATCATTTAATATTACGGTTTAGATTTATTTATTAATTAATTAAGGCTTTATGTGCACTGATACATACACATTACAGTACATTTACACTATTTGTAATAGTTAAATTAAATAATTAAAATTATTAATTAGATTGATTTGGAACTGTTCTTTTAATAATTTCAATTTCCGGTGCAGTAATTATTTTATAGTTTACACAAATTACACAAAATGTTTGGTGTTTACTAAATCCATTAATCAATCAAAATGATGGATGCACTACTTAGTTTGAACATTACTGATTTAAATTCATTTGGAAAATTAGGTTTAACTATGATATTCTTTACTAATTAGTGTATACATACTCATTAATTATTTATTTAATATTAATAATTAAAGTTATTTGATAATTATGTTTTATGGATAAAACCCTTGTGTGTACTGGTTAGTTACCACTTATTAAATAAATTCATGCCTAATGTTATTATTGAAATTCATTTGAGTAGCTTCAAAATATTGAAACTGATAAGCTGTTCATCATAACAATCAACCCATACTGAGTGGCCATATACCTGTAGTTTGAAAATCATCTTTCTGCTTTGACTGAAGTAAGATGTGCAAATTTTTACATACTTGAAACCTACCTGGTTTATCAACATAATTTATGCGAATATGTTACTATACTCAGAAAAACTTTTACCTCCTAATTTTTCAATGGAAAGAATAACAATTTTTATTTGCATACTGTATTGAAGGGAATTAAACTTTAATATTGTTTCTGCCTATGCTAACATACCTGCAGTTAGTGTTCATGAAATATTTCAATCTGAAGTTAGAAAATAATATCTTCAAAACTTCTGATTAATATCTTGGACAACTACAACTGTCAAAAATGTAGTGTAAACAACATAAATAACTCTAAATACTATATTTTTTAAAATTATTTACAATCACCCTAGTTTTTTACCTGTTGGAGAGTTACATAAAAAAACAGGACAAAAACATCACAACAATTAAAATAAACTATCCTTGGTAATTCTGCTAGATATTTATTTTTCTGACTGTCCCTGTGGTGTGTCCTTTTTTTTATTGTCAAAACTCTATGGATGTTCAGTCATATTTTCGATCATAACTTGACAAAAAAAAAAAAACACTTGTGTTTTTTAATCACTTTAGTTTAAAATAAAACCATTTTAAACCATGAGAAAATGTAGGAATGGAAAATTCTTCGAAAACTTATTCAGAGTTATGTGTATTGAAAACTAGCAAAGAATTCTTATATTATTCATTGATACATTATATTTTGTGTGACTGCTTAATAATAGAGAATCTTGAGAGTCAAATCATTATCCATATGTTTAATGGAAAATCTATTTAACAGAAATTCGATAGTAATCAATAAAATCAAGCCTGTTAAAACTAATTGTTCAGTTCAGAGAAACCACATGTAACTATCTAAGAAAGCTGCACTATATGTTCTGTATATATATATAATTTTACATTGATTTTAATTTGTTCTTTTTAGCAAATTGTGAGTCTTTTAAGATTGCTGCATGATAGAGATTCTCGACGTCAATTCAGCAATAATTCTGTATACTGGATATCAAGTACCCTTCAAGACTTAAATCATTCACTAACACAGTTCAAGAATGTTGATAGTGTTACTCCATTCTCATCAACTCCAGGTTTACTATTGAAAATTGTATATATATAATAGTTATATTTATTATATCAATAAAAAAAAATTAATAACAGGTGATATTAATTAATTTAATCTTTTTTATTATATGGTTTTATTTCTCTCTTAAATATTAACTAGAAGTATATATTAAAAAAAAATTACAATTTTTTGCACTAACAATAACTTAAGATTTTAATGACCCTCTATAATGTTTGAATATGTCATTAAATAAATAATTAATATTTGTTAATTTAATAGAACACAAAAACAGTTCCGAAGGGAGCTTCGCGGATCCCAAAGACAATAACGAACCAGTTCACGATTCACTTCAATCTGTCCTTTAGTCCCCTTAAGAAACCCCCTACACCACAGCCATAGTCAAAGTGTGGGAAAATGAAGAAGGGTACAAGGAATTGACATGTAGACTGGGGATTGAAGAAGGTTAATGATTCTAACTTAAGAAAGAAAGACTGAGTGGTCTATGGTGTCAGATGGTTTGGAGAAATCTACGAGAATAAGGACTATTAATTTTTGTTGATCAATAGTGGCATGAATATAACTAGTGATTTTAACTAATGCAAATTACATGGAGTGACTAAATCGGATTGGAAAGGATCGAGAAGTTTGGACTGTTCCAGGAAATTGGGATTTGACTGGTCTTTGTTATGGTTTGGCGAGGTTAGAAAGGATGGAGATTGGGCGATAGGGGTATAATAAATTAGGGTTAGAATTTTTTTTTAGGTCTTGGACTAAGGCTTTTTTTCAAGAAGCTGGGAAACTGAGTTTTGCAGGGTGTCTATGGAGAAGAACATGCAGGATGAAGGAAGCCACAGTTTTATTAACTTAATGGGAATTCCGTCAGGACCAGTGCTGCTAGTGGATGCTTCCATTACAGTGGTTATAAGATCGATGGGAGAGAGATAATAAATATATCTTGATCATGATGATTCTTTAGTACATACATAAAGTTACTCTATAAATGTTTCACAATTACAATTGAATATAAAAAAAACATAAATACATAAAAAATATGACTATCCTGCGCTGTTGGTTATTGTAAAAGCTTCGTTTTCAATATGTGGTCTTTACTTGTCTTGTCTATTGGGCTCCTCCAGTATTAGCCTCTCCTGCCTGGCAGCACCCAAACGCATAGCCGCTGACTCACTAACTAACAGATTCAAATATTCAGGCTAAAAAAGAGAGAGAGAGAGAGAGGAGAGAGAGAGAGAGAGATAAATAAATAAATAAATAAATAAAAAGAGGAAAGAGGGGTTGCTCCTCTGCCATATGTAGTAAGCTACCCCTACTACGAAATTGTGTATTTCTGATGTGTAATAGGAAACCCTTGTCTATTCGCCCACCCTTTATGGAAACCTCTGGTTAAGCCCCAGGGTTCAGCTAGATGTCCACGGTACCATACCTGCTTACCCAAGTAAAAAGACCAATCTTCGTCATGTTCAAAACATCTCAGCAGGGAAATTACTTTTTTACATTTAGTCTATTTAGTAACAATAGTTTAATATTTATTAGAATCATTACAATACATATAAATTACTGATATTGTACTGATTTTACTTTTGCGCATTTTTAATTTGAATTAAAATGAGACTTAAATATATACGATTGACAAAAAGAAATTTCTTTAATAATTTGAAGCTTAAAATCTTAAGTATGTTCCTACATGCCAATTGAAAAATTGATTATAAAATGAGTTATTGATGTTTATAAATAAATAAGCAATTATAAATAGTCATACTTTTTTTTCGTTGGATGTGTTCTTTCTTTGGTACCACATGAATTAAGAAATTCATTGCTGGTGGCTTTCTTCACTTCTTATATTTTTTAACTTCGATATCCTTACTATCTGGACTGACTATATTAACACTCCCTTCAGAGCAATTTAACTGCATTTATATATATATATTTTTTCTTTCCGGGGGGGGGGGGGGACTTTGCAATAATTTTGCCTTGTAATGTTTCAAGATGAACGCACTACATTCTGCTAACTAAACT
Organism: Acanthosoma haemorrhoidale; assembly: GCA_930367205.1. Taxonomy (NCBI): domain Eukaryota; kingdom Metazoa; phylum Arthropoda; class Insecta; order Hemiptera; family Acanthosomatidae; genus Acanthosoma; species Acanthosoma haemorrhoidale. The sequence goes on along the minus strand of OV884009.1, from coordinate 28,431,835 downwards.
CTAACTCATGATTTAATTATGTATAGATATAGTAAAACTAATAAATAGTTAAACATACAATTTTAAACTGTTACTAAGTATTTCCATTTATAAAATGTTAATTTCCACTGTATTGTTTCAGCTTATTAGATACGTAATTCTCATTTTAAAAATGACAAAAGTAATTTTTTTTATATATTTGCCTGTTCGGATTTCAATGAACACAAAATATAATTGTAAATCAGTAGATCAAACTACAAAAAAAAATTATACAAATCAAGATGTCTGAACGTTAAATACCTTGCTTAGTCTAAATCTTGATCTTGATTTGATAAAAAAAAAGTGTTCAAAATTATTATTGAAGTACTATGACAATTGGCAGATAGTAACAGATACATTTAAACCAATTCGAACAATATTTGAAACATCACTAATTTTTTGCCAATCTCGATGTGGTGTGGGTTCTACCATTATTATTAATTATTAGCCAAAGAAAAAATATACTGGCAGGGTCGAGATTCGAGCCCAGGACCTCCTTGCTTTTGTATTTAAAATCAGCCAAATTCTAAACAATATGAGTATATTTATTCTTAGCATCAACACCACTTTAATTTGATATCCTACCGAAATTGTTTTTTTCTATTACCAATTAATTAACAATTTACAGACCCAAATAAAAACCAACAACCCTCCAAATAAAATTTCTACTGCCAATTCCAATTCAATTAATTAATTGCTTAGTGATAAACAAATAACTAGTTTATATCTCATTGAGTAAGGTATCAAACTATTGATCTCAACATGCTGATTAATAGTATACATTTTGTGTTTTGTCATTTTAAACTATAATAACAAAAAGTCATTAAAACTTACTACAAAATCATGTTCACAACTTCAACCTAACCGATGCTTGACATAAAGGCATGATTGTTTGCATAGTTGTTTCATTTTCTAAGCATTGCCAGAAGTTTAGTTGTTATCAATGGCAAAATTTTGCATTTTACAAAATAAAACATATTTCTGGTAACATAAAACTGTTTTTTTAGTCCCCTGTGAAATCAACATTTTATGATTTGCTACTCAAGTCCGAACCTCTTATAGTCTCTAAAACTCTTACATACTTCCCATGTCAGCACCTCATGTATTGAATTACTGCTAAACAAATTTTTTTTTATCATATTAAGTAGAGTATAAAATTATGTAGTACAACTAGATGTCATGATTTATATATAATATGGGTTGGGTCTTAAGTGGACTCGAGAAATTCATTTAAAGAATGTATATAACTATAACTTTTTCGCAGCCATAATGAAACTGTTAATTGTGTGATACATCATACTTGACTTAAATTTGTTTTATTTCTCTTGTACTAATTTAATTATTATTTCTTCATTTTTATGAATATTTTCCACCATTCTTATTTAATAAGGGCTTTGGACCTTCTCTGGTGGAGTTAAAAACATTTTTTTTATGCTGTTTTTTTTCAAACCATACAGTTAAAAAATAAAATGGTATAATTGTTAGCAAAAAAATATATTACCACATTTTCAAAGAAAATTTCACATTTATTTTTTTCTTCTAATTTTATATTTAAATTTTTTCAATAATCCTCAAATGTTCCTGACAATTATCATCAGTTAGAAGTAAATATAGAATTGTAAACAAGCCTAAATCTGCTCATAGACAGAATAAAGAATTACTGTGACTTAAAACTAGAAAAACTCTTCATTTCAAACACAAAAGAGGGTAGAAGGCTAACTAACAATCTGTTACAAAATAGGGTGAAAAGTAGAAAATGCAAAAAGTTACAGATAATAATAATAATAAAACTATCTGAGGAAGCAAGAGTAATAAGTTAAATATTCAGGAAATATGAAAAATGAAAGTCCGAGTATGTCAAGGCACCACTTCCTGGTCTCAGTCACTCCTCCTTGATAATATTCATGCCTCACCTTACATGGATGTTCAACATCGCTTGAATATTTTTGGGTACTTCACTCTAAGGGCTTGCAAGTTTACAGTATTTGTTTAGTTAAGATCTGTCAAACGTAAGAAATTATTACTGGATAGAAAATATTTATAATTTATTTATAAATATTTAAAAGATCAGTTGAGGTGGCTTTATGGAGGGGTTAAGACAGGTATGGTGGCTTGTTAGAAGGGCTCCTGGTCAGAATTTAAGAGGTTCCGGGTTTGAATCCCAACTCTATCTCTATATTTTTTTCTTTGGCTGATAATTGTGAATAAATTCGTACAAATGTGTTTTTTCTGTTGATAATTTTCTTACCTAAGTATAAATATTGTATTTTTTTTCCAGAATGTGTATACAGGGCTTTTGCAGTATATGAAAACAGGTTCTTAACAACAATAAGAACTGTTCCTTTCACTATTACCTTTTTAAAGCGTTTTGCCCTTTATCAAAGCTATATTGCTGAAAGCAAGCAGGAATTCCAAGACCCTGGAATGCATTTTCTTCAGGTCCCATACCTGCTTGCCAAAATTAGACGTGATTATCTCTACGAAGATGCTTTCGAAAAAATTTACTTTGGTAAGTAACATAGTATTTTAATTTAATTGAAATTATTATTCTGTGAGTTCACTCTTGGCCATGAGTATATAAATGATTAGGAGAGTTTGTTGGGAGATTCGATTGATGAAAGAGAGTTGTTCGGTTTTCATCAAATTTATTGTTATTGTATGATGCTTACTATAGTATGATGTAGTAATTGCAGTGTGGACAGCTAAAGCACTGATATATATAACAGTTGATAGGTTTGTATTACAAAATATGTAGATAGTAGATAAAACAGGTATATGAAAACAACAAAATATAAGATAAATTACACAGAGTCTGCTAGTTTGTTATTAAATATGTATACGAAATAAATTATTTAATAATTGTTAATGGGAAATTATTATAGATGTGAGAATACCAAAAATGAGTGTGTTCAACTTGTAAAAGAAAGTAATTAACAGAATGTCTGATAAGGGTAACATAAGATTTTATGTTATAAATCAAAACAATTTTGTTATAAATAAGGTGGAGTGATATAAAAGTAAATTGTTGATGATTGAAGTATTTGAAGATACATAGAGAAACAGATATAATTTGAAAAAAGTGATAGTATGTTAATAGTAATAATTAAATTTACATACTTTGTGTGAGATGGAAGGGGATTTTGACTGTTCGGGGAACTGTAGCAGCTGTCCGCTGCTTAAAAGATCAAATGCTTAAAAGAAAATAATAGCCACTAGGAGTGAAGATACCAACCCTTCCCCAAAAATAATTGTTTATATTAGGTGACTATTATTTATAAATTCTACCCAATTATGTTAATATGAAAATTTGAAATAGACACAATTATGCACTGGAACCATATGATACCCTATTATAAATATTATTATTAAGTATTATTCTTAATAAGTATTAAATGAAGCTTTATAAAGTAAGCTATTATTCTTTATGAATGTCATTTGAATCCTTATGAATAAGAAAATTGTAATTTTAGCAAAGACAGATTAATTGTGATGATAAGGTGTGTAAGAAGGTGTCATAGGTTATAAACTTATTATAAATTATCAGATGTTCTGTGATAATGTTAGCATTGTTTGCACATATTGTAACTTTAGCGTGAAACAGTTACGAAGGTAATGATACTCAAGAATTTATCTGTCTATTGTTTGTATTTCTTCTGGTTAGTGTTCATTCTTCTCAGTAAATCCTTAATCACAAGCTTATCATTCTATCTTATATCAATTTATTGAACAGAATTTTAATTAACTTTATAGATCATATTCTTTGACCTGAGAGATTCATCCTCAAGGCCCCATGAAGAAGGAGCCTCTCAGGAGTGGAATCAATCATTGGCTCAAGACGTTCCAAAATTTCATCTCATTGAATTTACACCTACAGGGCTTTGAATACAAAGACATCTTCATCAGTATCCTCCCAGATGTTATGCTCAGACATAATCATTGGCCGCGACATTCTAAAAATGCATTAAAAGGTCCAAGTACACTTCAATGGAACCAATGCTCCTCTTACTATTTGTACTGTTACTGCGGCGGATGTTAAACATGCCCAACTCTTAAATAATCTATTACCTAATGGTAAGCCATTATATATAAAATCTCGGAGGCACACTGTTTCAGATTCCAGTTTCATTGAAAGCGACATCCCTCAGCTGTTTGAGGATGGAGTTATTGTAGAGAGCCTGTCACCATGACATGTCCAAGTTTTAGTCATTTCCTCAGCCAATCATAAGCGTCGAATGGTAGTCGGCTACTCGCAAACAATCAACTACAATAGAACTTGATGCCTTTCCGTTACCTCAAATTGATGATATTGTAGCTAAATATCAAGTTTTCAGTTCAATCAACCTTCGCAGTGCGTATCATCAGGTGCTGATCTGGAAAGAAGACAGGTCATATACAGCATTTGAAGCATGCAGCAGGTTGTGGCAGTTTACACAGATACCTTTTGGAGTCAGAAATGGTGTGCCAGCATTTCAACGGACTTACTAGAATCGTAATGGCAGAAAAACTCCAAGGCATCAAAATATATTTGGATGATCTTACTTTCTGTGGACAGGATCAAAAAGAACTCGACCCTAACCTTAAAAAGGTTAAACATGGACAAAAGCTCTTGTTCATTAAAAACAATCCGATTCCTTGGATATGTCATCAGTCATAAATTGGTTAGGTCAGATCCCCAACGTCTCCAACCTCTCCATGACTTATATAACCAACCTATACCATTGAACACTGCTTCACTCCGCAGAGCCCTCAGCCATCTTTTCACATTCATTCTTCAATTCACCACACAAATCCAGTGTCTGTCGCATTTCAAGCTCATAGCCAAACAACGATCTTTATCTTTCATGTTTTGCAATGAAAATGTAGGAAAAATTAAAAATAAGAAAATAATGTGCTGGAGAGTAGAACTCTCAACTTAAGTATGAAATCATATACAGACCAAGGAAGGAGAAAAAAGCAGCAGACACATTTCAAGAATAGCACTTGAAAATCTCTACCACCCGGGAAAATCCCGACTCTACCTACCATTGGGTTAGAAGCAAAAATTTGGCATTCTGTCTTGATGAAATTCAGAAGGTTATTCATCTTGTCCAGTATGTGCTCAAATCAAACCTTGTTTTCGCAGGAATCAAGGCCATGTTGTTTAGGCAACACAACCTTTCGAGCGGTTAAATATGGATTTTAAGGGTCCCCCTACCAACGAGGTGTGGGCTGAGCTTAGGTATCTTTTAGTGCTTGTGGACAAGTTCTATTTGTATACCCGTGCCCTGACATGAATGCCAGCACTATCTTATCATAACTTAAGGAACTCTCTTTTCGGGATTCTGGCTTACATTCACACTGATTAGGCCTCAAGTCCTTTGTCGGCATAGCCACAAGCCGAACAACAGGTTATAATCCTCAAGGTCAAATAATGGTCAAGGTGAACATTATGTATGGATTGTTTGGAAATCAATTGAATTGGCTCTGATGAGTAGAAAACTTGACACTTCAAAGTGGAATGAAGTTCTACCAGAAGCATTAAGCTCCACATGAAAGGCTGTTTAACATCTCTAGAAGATCAATTCTTGGAACCTCGATGCCATCATGGGTCATGAAAGCCGACCCAGTCCTTATGAAGAAACCAGTTTGCCAATCTTAATACGACCCTCAGGTCGAAGAAGTGCTACTTCTGGAGGAAAATCCTGAATATTCTTCCATATGTATTCTTCAATATATCAGAAGGTTAGAAGGAATGGGATCGAGTCTCAAAGTTTTTTTTTTATTTTGGGTTTTAGGCCAAGTTGTAGTTGAGAGTATGTTAGTTTCAGGGGTTTATTTTTATTAGGTCACAATTACCGGGTTTGTAAGTGGATTGATCTAAGGTTGGATTGACGGTGGAAAAATCTGTGGATAAGTGAGTTGATTAGAGGGATTGGGTATTGGTTGAAGGATAAGATATTGATGAGAAGTTTTTTCTGGGTAAATAATTCAGGATATATCCTGTATATTTACCCATTTGGGTTTATTAGACCAATCAGTGATGATTTTTCTCACTGTTTCTTATCAGAAGAAGGGGGGAGTTGGTGGTTGTTGTTGTTGGAGAATCTATTATCATGTCTTCAGTGTTAAAAACAGAGTGCATTGACCAGACCTTTTTCCAAGAAACTTGGATGGTGTCGCTTTGGACTTTATTCCAGCTGTGTGCGAGATTAAAAACAACGTGTTTAATTTTAGTTGTTTTTTTAAAAAAATGAATGACCCCGTCAGTTTGTTTTGATTTTGTCTGAAATGAGACATGTTTTGTAATTTATTTTTGCTGGATTACATTTTGACCCATGGGCTGTAATAGTGGAGTCATGTTTGGAAGTGTATACTGAACTTGAATTTGCTTATCATTAGATTGTAACTCTCTTTAGGGTGCCCTTATCAAGAAGTATCTAACCTTTAGTAGGTAAGTTGTGGTCTTTCGAAAACATGTTTACAGCCTGAATAAAATCTAGAACTAAGTGGTAAAAACATGTGAGGTATCCCACCTTTTCTTCGGTTTAATTTTATATGTTATTGGTAAGTTAAAGATGTTTTTAAATACCCTTGGATGCTTGGCTTTTTCCTATAACCAGTAAGGGAAGTTTGAGTGTACCAGTGGAATTTGTGCAAGGTATGAATGTCAGTCTGTCTTGGGACATTTTTCTGCCTGGGGTGCTTGCTTTCCTTCTAATAGTACAAAAGGTCTTAAACGGGAACATCCTCTAGCATAATCCGCTTTCATCCATGATGTACATTTGCTCTGGTAGAAGACATAAGAGTTAGATTATGAACTCAATTTTTTTGAATAGGTCCACAGCTGAAACTTCTTTAGATAATTTTCCTCCTGTTATTGTTAAAAAACGACATGTGCTTCACCACACTACCAGATTACTGAATGTGATGGACTAACCGACCGCCAAATTATCAAGATTATACTGTATATATTAATTAGAAAAATTATTTTAATTATAAATAAGTGTTGCTTTTGCACCCTGCTACACTTTTTAAGTTAAGTGTTTTGAATCTGTGCAACTTATGTGTAAGTATTGTATGTAATAGTACTGTAATGATTTGAATATTTTTTTTTTAGAGCCTGATCTCAGAATACATCTGAAAGTACATTTGGTTAGCTCTCTAGGAACTGAAGAACCTGGCATTGATGGCGGTGGACTTTTCAGAGAGTTTATTATGGAGTTTCTGAAGTCAGCATTCGATCCAAACAGAGGGTTTTTCATCTTAAACCGTGACAATGAATTTTACCCCAATCCCAATGTATATATGATATGCGCTGATTTCAGCACACATTATTTTTTTATCGGAAAAATGCTTGGGAAGGTGAGAAATATGACACTTTGTTTATTATTTTGTAATAGAGTGTACTAGTAATTTTAGCAATAGAAGTTGCTTATAATTGACACATTGACATAGTCAAATCTCTATACCAAACACATTTGTACACAGTGGCTCTATAAAAATGTACAATCTCCAAGTTTCTCGATGCCTCCTCTAGACAATGTTAAATTCTGACAGTAAAAAGGTATTTTATCGACATGCACTGGAAACCTCACTGCCACTATTGAGGCTTCCCCTCTCCAGAGCCAGTGCACCTTCTGCCACTGTAATGGATCCTTTTTAAAATCAATAATTATTTTATATTCATATATCAATCACATTCAGCAATTGATCACAAATTTTTTTCCGAATTCATCCATGCTATTTGATTCCAATGTAAAGTTTAAGTCATCACTAGAGTTGTGAGAAGTTTGCTAAACTTTTCCATTCTCGGAAGAAAATGGATGAATCAGTAATAATTATAAAAATTAAATACTTGGCACATGTCCAAAGAGATACATCCGATTAAGCTTTCTGGTGTAGTTAGTGCTAAGGACCTAGCAGAACCGGTCCTAGAATATTAGCTAAACCTTTATTTCGATATTCTAAACCGAGAAAAGTATTTATTTTAATAATAAAATTAAAATCTTGTTAATTTGTAAGTTTTTTTATATTAAGTTTTAAAATAACTTTATTTTATTGATTACTTTTTTGTTAATATTTTGAAATTGATAACTTAATTAAGAATATTTTGTTTTGATTAAATTTAAGTTTTATAAATGTGCATGTCAATATAGCGATACCCCTGAATTAAAAGCAGTAGCACTTAAAAGAAAAAATAATGAGTTTAGGCAAACCTAGTATATGTAATCCGTATAATATTAGAACCTATCACTTGTGTCATTTGGACACCTGGAAAGCTCATTTAATAGTACTTGATATGAAACACATTCTCTAAAATGTTCTCTTGCTCCTAGTTTTTTTTATTTGTTCTATTGACTTAGTGAATGCCAGTAGTTTATAATAACTTTTATTCTTATAACTTTTCATTTGTATAGGCTTTATTTGAAAACGTATTGGTTGAAGTACCACTTGCTGACTTTTTTCTGTCAGAAATTATAGAGCACACTAATGAACTCTATATAAATGGTCTCGCAACTCTAGACCCTGATCTTTACAAAAATCTGATATCACTAATGTGCTATGAAGAAGATTTATCTGAACTAGGATTAGATTTTACACTAACGCTGAATGACTTTGGAGAAAGTATGGTAAGCATTTCTTTTAATTTTATTAAAAGATTGTTTCAGTGACATATGCTATTTTTCAGGATGTGAATGTTGGTTATGGTTAAAATATGTTCATAATATCCTTCAGTTGGTTAGAAGTACAGACTAAATAAATTAAATTTTCAACTATATAAACTATTAATTACTATAATTTGGAAGGATATACACATATTTTTATCATAATCATTGTTTAATTAATTTGTCCTTATGTATTAGAATGAACTATATGTATCAGATACAAGAAACTTATCTTGTTTGTTATTTCCAGTTCTGATTCTGGTTTGCAACTAGGCATGTTTTTAGATTTAGTTTGTATCCATAATCTCTTATCTATAACTAACTGTCATGTTACAATCGGCAAATACACTTTTTTTTAACACTTCCCTTTAGCCTTTGTCTCATATGGGGTTCACCTTCACCTATTTACAGCTATAATCTTGCTCTGTCAATGTTATTTTGCCCTCTTCTGTCTCATCGTAATCCATTTCTTCCTCTACAACATTCCATCTCAATATTTTCAAACAGACCAGCCCTTCTAAAATCTTCCATTCATTTACAAAGAGGATTAAGACCCTACAATTCTCATCTTTATCCACTAATGCAGGTAGGTTGGATCCTTGCAACCTTTACTGTTTTATTACAGTTACACAACCTCTTCAATTGTGCCCTGGCTTGTTCTAGGTTATGAAAGGATAGCCCATGCTTATGCTCTGCTGTAACCTCTTCCCAGCAATGCGAGCATAATGGGTGTGCTCTTGAATCCATCCATACAGCTTGCTAATAAATCTGGCATGCCCTGTTAAGATTAGCTACTCCAATACTCAGAGGTACCCCTTTTTGCTTTCGGCCTATCTTTGTCTTCTGATTGCAAGTACTTGTGAGGGATACTCTATTTGGCATGCTGGTCCATCCTTATTGCCATGTTTCAAGAGTCCAATTTTCAAGATGGCATTTCCACCTCCGTAGTTCCTCTTCTGTCCTTCTCTGCAAGAAAGATGGTTGTTCATGGAGTTGCCCTTTTTCCTGTCCAGGCCCTTTCTTTCTTAGAATTTACTTGAGAAAAACTCATAAAGATTTTCTTTGTGTGTTAGCCCATTCAATGGGTAGTTTAAATCAGGGTTGCCTTGCAAAAGGTCAGGTGGAAGATTTTATTGGTTTAATTTATATAGTAATAATAGTATTAAGAAGAATATGAGTTTTTTACCTCCTCACTCCTCAGAAGAATATTTAATAGCCAAATAGACACAAAAAGTTGGGATTTTTTTGAGTTTTTCTGGTCAATCACAGCAATAATTAATTTATTATAAGTTATTAAAAACAAAAATTTACTCTAGCTTCAACATTTGTCCAAAGCAATTTTTTTTTTACCCAAGTCACACCCTTCATCAATTCTTTACTTGAAGCCCTAGTATTTTATTTTAAATAATTTTATATAAATTCATTTTAATTTCTTATTTCCTATTTATAATAAAATATTTGTTATTTATTGTTTCAGGTCGTGGAACTAAAACAAGATGGGAGAAATATTCCTGTAAATCAAGAAAATGTTCTCGAATATGTATACTTAGTAGCAAAATTCAAAGTGCATACTCAAATCAAGGAGCAAGCTGCTTGTTTTTTCACGGTGAGAGTTCTGATTTAACATTATGAATTGCTTAATAATATTATTGATATTTATTTGTATAATATCATACAAGTATAGTTATTATCAGTTAATTACAAATTGCATCTCTGGCTCTGCACTACTGGCTGCTAAATACAGATACCTGTGTTGGATTTCTGGCTTCCTCTAAGGATTTATTTCTAGACGGATAAGTCCTGCTTTATTCACCCTGCCTTGTTATGGGAAATGATTCATAGATTGTTTATAAAAGTAGTCCAGTTAGTTATTTTATTCCATCAAGTAATCAGGGGCCTATTCGGCTGTGATCACTGCCTGAATATGTTTCTTATAACCTATTAATTGATCTAAAAATTATAACTTTCATGGCTAAGTAATATTTTTAAAATTGGTAAAAGTGTACCAAATTTTTTTTATATTAAAACAAAAGTAATGCCACCAAGCATATTGTTACTATATTTTTGGTTTTGATGAGAAAGGGGATAATTAGGTCATTCAAAATACTAATTTCAGCATTAGCAAGGTATTATTATAGGTATTTTCATGTAGGAAAAGTTTAACTTGATTGCCAGGAGTTATGGCTTTCACTAAAGTTAAAGACAGGGCTGTTCATGCATTACTTTTATATATTTCAACATATTTCAGAGTCAGGCTTTTCAACTTGGTTGACATGTCATTCACTAATCCAACATAAATATCCAGCCAGGATCTGCTGGGGTAAAATGTTAAATTTTAACTGCTGTTCTACTGTAAGGTAAAAAACTGAAGGAATAGGTAACAATTAGACCGATAAACATGAAACTTGTCGTTATTTTTCACTGCGGGAGTTACTGGTGAAGTGGAACAGATAGTGTGCTTTTGAACCTAGAGTTAGTGGTAGTTGTGGAGGAGTTTTACATTATCAGAAGCATTGAAGGAGGAGCTAATGAAGTGGTAAAAAGGTGAAAGGTGAATTGCGAGTCAGAAGTTGTTAAGGGGACCAATAAAGCTCTTTAACAGCTCAAAAGAAATGGGAGGAAGTATTAGTCTAGTTTAAGTATTTGCATTGTTTCTCTGTGTCTTTGGCTGTGTAGCAAATCACAAGTCCATAGTAATGGGGGATCCACTGATGCCCTTCAGGGTTGTCACAGTAAAGATCTGAAACTGGTTACAATAGTCGAGCGAATAAATGGTTTTGTCAATTTTTTTTTTTGTTCAGAAGTTAGTCCCTAGGAGAAGCAAGTTTTTAGTGAGCTGGTGTATCCCTGTTTTACCTTTCGCTCTATAGTTGATTAATCCTTGTCCTTCTATATGGTTTTAATGCATACATGATATTTTTATTTTGTTTCTAAATAATTTTTCTAAATTTTTACAACCATAAATATTAAAAGTATTTCTTTATATTTTAGGGCTTAAGTAGTGTTATTCCTCTAGAATGGATTCGTATGTTCAGCACTAGAGAAATTCAACTAATAATTTCTGGGAATAGATCCCCAATAGATGTTAATGATATGAGAACATATGCCGTGTATTCAGGTAAATTGTAATTATTTTGAATAAAAATCATTATTAGCATTATCTCTATTATGTTGGATAAAACATCATTTTGACCAAGTCTACTTGCTGTTGTGTATGCTTAGCCAAACTTGTAATATCACTATACACTACTAATCTACTGGAATAATTTAAAAGGAAAATATTAAGGAAGATTATCAAATAAGTAAAGAATTCACAGTTTGTTTTATTAAAAGTATTTTAATTTTATTTTATTTCTGGTAAAGAACAGTTTATATGAAACTGTTTTTATTTAATTGATCATGTCCTGCATTAAATTATAAAGCATATAATGCTAATAGTTAGATGCTTGGAGCAGTGATATCTCCATTTTTGTGTTTTATTTCAAATTCAAAATAAGATTATTTAACTGCATTTAGCAAATAAAGTCATAGATGGATCCATATACGAATAAAAAAAACAACAATATGAAGAAGTTAATGTAATCCATTATGACATTAAATGACAGCCATTAAATTAGTAAAGAAAAAAATTCACACTAAGACCATGGCCAAAGATGGCCTTGTTTTTTTTTATTTTTCAGCCTTTGTGAACTTTTAGCACACAAGCCCTATGCAAAGATGACATTGTCCCAGCAATGTCTACTGCTAAGTTTTGAGCAAAAGTTAAGTTGTAAACCGCGCCTTCCTTCTCTAGTCCCTTCATTTGCAACCAAACTGATTCATCAATCCCAGACACAGTCTAAAGTTATAGTGCTAACATAGTGACCGCCACAACACTGCGAGGGTCTGCAGTTTGTACACCAAAGAGCTGTTGTTACTTGATTCTAATGTCCAAATTTAGTTTTTATATACAACACCTACCTTTAAAAGAGTTAAGATTCATTGTAAAATCCGCCAACTTCATGGTCATATGCATACCTTTTGTGAGTTATCTATGTTCCTCAGACATAGAAAGCACATTTCGAGGTTAAATATTGTAGTTGTACTAGCTTGATTTTTCATTAAATATGGTTAAATCTTCAATGTTTACATACATTTACAACTTAAATGTTTTATAGAGAGATTAACCTCCTACTTATGGCAACTAAAGAGGGGATTAAGTAAACCACTTTAGTAACAAAGCCCAATCCTTTTTTAATAAAGCCCATCCCTTATAGAATTGTTATAATATTTGGTTCTGGATATAATAACTCTAATAAACTAGAAAACTAAAAAACATGAACAAACTTAAAGTAGGAAGCGGAGGGCTAATTTTATCTGTACCTTCTTAACAGTAAAATTCTAATAATCACTGTCCATACGAGCTCAGAACTATTGTAATAGAGTTTCCAACCCTAAAAAAAAGAAAAAATGACAATGATTTGACATTTATAGACTTCGACATTAGTTACAGAGATGAAAAAAGTAACCAGGGTATCATAAAAAATAATAATAACTTCATGCAAAAAAGTGTTTTATGACTTATTAGACTGATCTAAAAAAAACAAAAAACTGAAATCACTTTCAGCCTAACAAGCAAGTTTCTTCCGTAATAGACCTTATTATAGCGTAGTATGTAGTATTCCTTAGTGTTATGAAATATGTGATCACAATTTCAGCTTGACTAGATCATTTTTACAACCACTATCAAAGTACACAGACAAACAATAGAATCCCCTGTCACCATCTCAAAGTACAAAACCTCATTACAGACTTGTCTACTATGTTTTTTGTTTATTATACTGTTATTAATTTGTGATTAAAGTTATAGTCATTAATTTTTTTTTTTTATAAAATATTTTCTTTTCATAAAGGAGGATACTCTCCTGAACATCCAACTATACTAATGTTTTGGAATATAATAAGTTCATTTAACAATCTGCAAAAGAGTTTACTGTTGAAATTTGTTACGAGCTGTTCAAGACCACCTCTTCTAGGCTTCAAGGTAATGAATGAACTAATAAGTGAAATTTTAATAGTTATAAATGTTTGTTGCTAATACTATTTATTATATTTTTCCATAACATTGATTGTGATTTTGTTCCAGATATAAACTATGAGTATTATATATATATATAATGTTCTTTCTCTCTTTACCCATGTTCTATTAATTCCTTTTTAATTAGTACTATATAACAATTCGTTATTATTATATTATAATTATTTTGCCATTTCGACAAAATTTTTCATTATTATGCTACCTGTTAATGACAAAAAAAAATAATAAAAGGTCAGAGAGACGGACTCTTCCCTATGTTTTAATGGTGGAGCAGAAAGTGATTGGATGGTCACTTATGGTTACAGCAGGAAAATCTGAGGAGGAAAGTGGCAGGGAACAGGAAACATGTTTGGCCATACCCTGATCCAATTTATGTCACATCGAATCTTGGCAACTCCAACTAATAAATCGGTACATAGTTGTGGTGGTTTCAAGTAGGATTTTTAAACCATTGTGAATATGCTTCAATAGTAAGAGGAGGCCATTCCCATTGCTATGGCTTACCAAGAAAAAAAAGTTTCAGTAAAATATTTCAATTGGAATTTCTTAAGGGTTTCTTATGGGGTAATATGCATAACTGATCAATTCCCAAAATAAACAAATATTTGTAAAAAAAATAAATCTTGAATTGATCCTGTTCTAATCTAATTACAGTAGAATCTTGATTATCCGCTAGTCATGGGACTGTTGTGGTGGTGAATAAAAGAAAATACGGCTAATAAAAACTCACCCTTTTCCCCCAGATTACTACCTGCATATGTTTTACTTACCACACCTCTGCTTGTTTTAAATGATGGATCTCCGTCAAGTTTCTTCTTTAACTGTGGGCTTGGACAAACCGCTGATACATTTTTGTGTACAGCTGCACAAGTTTTCAGGTTTCATGGCCGCTAACTTGGCATCAGTGGTTTGCATTTTCGAAAACATGACATTCAATATTGTCCTCAACTCTCTTGATGTATCCGCACAAAATTACTTGCAGTTACCACTTTCCAATCAGCAATAGTTTGATAATTTCAAGTTTTTTTTTTCCCCCAGTTGCCTGACAGATAATATATAGAAACTGACTGACTGTTGAACAAGTATTGGATTACTGAGTTTCTACTAAACTGATATTGATGTGCTCATGTTAGTTGCTAATCTTGGAGCTAGTGGAAACACTAGTCTGCAAGTTATGGATCCCAAACCTTCCAGTAATGCTTTTTTTTTAAATTAGAAATGAGGTGGAAATAATTTTTACTGAACTTTAGAAATATTGTTAGAAAAAGGTCATTTTGTTTTCTAAGATGTGTTCATTTTTTAATCCTGTTATAATCTGGCAATTTATTATTATATATTTGTTTAATTTAAGGAATTGTATCCACCTCTATGTATCCAGCTTGTTGATTGTGACGCCAACAGACTACCTTCTTCCAGCACATGTATGAATATATTAAAATTACCAGAATTTGCTACACTAGATATTATGAAAGAGAAGCTCTTGTATGCAATACAATCTGGCTCTGGATTCGAACTTATTTAATTATATTCCATATAACGTAAGTGTGCTATTATATAATTATTTATATCATAATTTTTGTGAATATTTTGTACTGAAATTTTTAAAGTCCCCAATTTGGTGGAATGTACTTAAATTTTGCATTAATTAATAAAATGAAGTAAATATAAAGATCATAGGATTAAAAAAAATTATAATTACATTTTATTAAGAATAACAAAACTAAATATTTAATTGTAATTATTGGATTCATTCATTACTAATAGCATCAAGTTATCCAATGTTTTATCTAAAAATGTAATGGAAAACTCACAACAGAATACTATGATACAATTACCAAAAAAATAAAGTAATGAACTTTACTGTAAAATCAAATCTGGGAACATATGTATTTATAAATATTAGTTATAAATTATATTTATGATTGTTATTATTATTTTTTTCTTACAAAATATGGTCATACATACACCTGTGAGGCTTGTGTATACGTTAGCTATAATTTGTTTTTAATTATATAATTTACATTTTACTAATTATTTATATTTATAAATATTATTATACATACCCTCAACCCCGAGGATAAAGAGTCAAAGGACTTTAAATAGGAACCTAATCTTAAAACAGACCCCCAAGAGTACCTACTAAAAAACTAATAAAAAAATGGGACTTGACCTATGGTCAATTTAGAGACTATTCCTGTGGCTTCACCCAAAATAAAATCTTAATGCAATACAACTATTTTCATGTGTCCATCTTCAAGTTTGAGTTCACTATCCACCCCTTAAAATAACTTGTATGTTGAATATACATAGCCTATATCTTAATCGTCGTCTTAGGATAAGGAACATATAAATGTTTAAAATATGTTCAGCAGTTCCTGAGTTTATTTCTTACAAGGAAACGTTCCTAATCTAGTGTTGCCAGCTTATTTATTTATTCCACTCTTCTATTATAAATGAAAAATAATAAATTGTTTATATAGTATAAAATCAAAACAAATGTCTGTGATAAAGAGTTTTTGAATATCATTTCACTATGAAAGACAGCTTTTATTCAACCCTTGGTCTATTCTGAGACACAGTCTCTCACTTAGTGTCCTGTATATCTTGCGTAACTTGGCACTCTCTTTCAGCCCTGAGATATGTGTTGAAATATTTTATACCCATAATCTTGCACAAAAGTAGTCCAATTGGCAATTTCTGATAGTCCAAGCTAATTCTGTTGTATGGAAGCAAGCCCCAAGTAGCAGCACCTAATACAGTAACAGCATACCTTATAACCACTATGCGAATTTTTTGCTTAAGAAGCATCTGTGTCGCAAGGTAGTCAACTACGTTTGTCTTCTATAAATTTTACAATCAGTGTATGATTTCATTTCTTGATGTTATGATATGAGATTAGGTTTGATCTTGTAAGCATTTTTTTGGTTTTGTTTAGATCCATTTCCCTTTGAGTAAGATAACAGAACCTTCACTAGTTCACTAATTGAAATTCAATACATTGTTGTTTTGGATTGTCTAAATTCTTCAAGATTTGTTTTCCTATTTTATCAGGCTGCAAATGAGTAGGTATTGTATTTTATTTACAGTTTTTTTTTTGTAATTTCCAAATAGGGCAATTTTGGAGGAGTAGGTGACATAAGGTTACAAGTGGTGCCTAACTGATGTGCTAATTTTATGCTTGTATCTGGCAGATTCCTCACATAATCTTCTACTTTGTCGTCAATGGCAGAATTTACTTTTTAACTAAAGTGTAAACAATACCCTAAATAAACCAATTTTTGTCTTCAAAATAATATTATATCTTATCATATAGTGTGGATTGACGTTTCACCATCATATCTGGCATTTTCAAAGTCATTGGTCTAGCAAATCAAAGTCAAAAGGAATATAAGTAATTTATATTGAGCTGTTTGCATTATTATAATAAATTAATGACCATCATGTGAGCGAATTGGCTGGACCAATGACCTTGAAAATGCCATATGTGATGGTGAAACATCAGTCCACAATGTATGATAAAATATTTAGTTATTTTGGAGACTGGTTATTATCTTTTTTCCTTCTGCTCATATTAGATGTTTCCATTTTTCAAATGTTTGCTTTATTGTTTGTAAGCTTATTCTATCAACTAAGATGATTAACTAATGTTTGCTGATTCAAAACTTAAATCTTGTAATCTCCATTGTTAATATTGTTCTTGTTTATACATTTGATTTTTTTTTTTAAACTGATGCATTTTATTAAATATGTTTGTTTTGTTTTACAGATTTTATTTAGTTTGGGATTTGAATGTAATTCCTTCATCAAAAAATTTATGGTTTCTAATATATATATATACATATGAAAAATATATATAAAAGACTGTTTTATTCATTATATTTAAACTGTCAGTAGAAAACCTAACTGAAAAATAGTTCAAGATTTACATTGATAAAATAAAAATACACTGATTGATATTTTCACATTATTCTTTATGAATATTTGTTTTGAAATGATAAATGAATGGCATATTTTTTGTTTATTTATATAATTTAAGTGTTGTATAAAGATTATATGTTTGAAGCTTGGCTGTGTTAATGTTTTAAGTTTAGACTATTTTTGACTTCTGTAATTTAATGTTACAATTTGTTTTTATTTGTCTTGATAAGTCTAAATATTATATTAATGTATTTATATGTTGATAATATATGGGAAGTGTCAACTTGTGATATTTTTTTATTTTTCTTTATTCTATATTCTTTTTATACTTTTAAATGTTTGAAACATAGTTCTAATAAAGAAACTGTTATAACTATAAAAATTATTGCCAAGACCTGCTGTCCATGTAAAAGGGTGCTGCTTGTTGCCTGTAAAAACACATTTTTGCCATTCAGAAAAAAATGCTTATTTTTGTAATTGTATATCTTTTTCATGGGCATAAGCACTTTCATGCAATTTCCTTGCAATTTAAATGAAATATTGGGACATCTTGTCTTTAAAGAATGTAATTTTGGTTTTGCCTATATTCTTTTTATACATAAATAACTATCTGATGAGCTGTTAAACCCATTTATGTTTTTGTTTTTTTAGTTGATCATTTATAATGTATGTCAGTTAATAAAATCAGTTAGATTAGCATATTTTAAAAATTAATTAATTAAACAAATCAACTTTGTTATGTGCAGTTAAGGACATTAAGAAAGTACAAATCATGTAAATATATAGAATAGTTTAGAAACTTCTTCCATTTATGTTATTTACTTTCTAATCTAAAATCTATTTCTGTATAATAGTTACATTTATTTTTGTATGGATTTATGTGCTAATTTGAATACTAGTATATAATACTGGTAATTTTATATGGATGGTTAAAAATTTAATCAATGAAGTCAAGAAAAGATTTCCGTGTAGTATAAAAGAGTGATCTATAGTTGTTATTCACTTATATGTGTTAGACTTAAAAGTGTGATGAATATTCCTTTCCAACATTTTTATTTTCCTGGGAGTTCATAATTAGCAATGAATTTGCATATGAAAGAATTATTTATTTTTACTTTTTTTCTTGAAAAAAATTGTTACTATTACTTGCTTAATTAATCATCATATTAATAGTTTGCCGTTATTTTCTACCTCCTTATGGACATAAAACATTAGCAATCATATATAGTTACTTATATACCTTTCACCGTGAAGTGCAGAGTAATGTTGTTTTGGTGAATAAATTTTGACATTAGTGAAAAAATAAACATAAAAACCTGTTTAATGTCCAGGTACTTTAATAACTGAATTAATGAGTACTTGCACAGAAACGAGGAGGTCCCAATTTCATTCAGTTATGGCATTGGTTTTTATCACCAAAAATTATATGATTTGAATATTTTTTTTGTGATATAAATTATTTTATTATTTGTCATTCAGCATGTTATGTTAACTATCTGTATTATTCTTTTATATTGATATTTTCGTTTATTTCATTGGTTAATCTAAACCATTCAAGAAATGAAAAGCATTTGTAAATAGTATATACTGTAAATAATTGAATTTGTAAAAAAGAATTATATAGTATAACGTTGTTCTTTACAGCTTTTATGTTTTACTCCTTACTCTCTTATATTCTATATATTTATTGATAAATTAATGGCTATTTTGATGCCTGTTTTAATTTCTGAGCTTGAAGAGAGAGGCTTTTCTTTTCAACATATACACGACCGTCATGTTTTCTTTATGTGTCTGTCAGATTGTTGTTAAGTAGTTGTAAAAATAATTAAACCTATTTGGTTTTAAAGCTCCACCTTTAAATTCCCCGAAGTAGACTGACATAACTTTTGGTAACATACAATGACAGTACCTATGAAAAAACATTAAAAGATAAGAAAAAAACAGTGTGTAAAAAGTATGTCCCGTTTCTTTAACTTAAAGCTAAGCTTTCAGGTATAAGAGTTCCAGGAGAGGGTTTGCTCAATGTTAATCCCAAAGTTTTTACTGATAAAGCAGAAAGTGACAGGATAGTCATTTAGGGTTAAGACTGAGAAAATTTACAAAGAACCTTAGGAGGAAACTGGAGCCTATAACAATAGCCTGAGTTTTTGTAGTATTTAACCATAAATTATATATAAACAGATTTGGTAGTCCTCTCTATAAAGGTAATGGGAACAGTGATGGATGGATTTAGGAGAACTATTAACATAGGATCTAAAAGAAAAGTGCTCTTTCTCATTGCTGCATTCAAGGACTGTAAGGCAGGGGAGCTACTATTTTATGTGGGTCTACCCCCGTATGACCGCGATAAAAATAATTTTAATTTTTAAGAAATGATATGAATTTTTTTTCTTATTTAGCTATCATTTGTTATCAACCTTTAAATATTTCAAGACCATTTAGAAAGGTGATTCAACTGTTTAACTTCAAGCTAATGGCCACATTTTTTATTAATCCTTTTGCATGCAAAGTAAATGTAACCGAAATAACTGTATACATTGCAGAGGTTGTTCAAGTAAGGGCAGAAGAACTAGAGCACATGAAGAAATTATAATGGTAAACGTTTTGAGTAAAATATTAAAGGAATTCTCCATATTGGGGAGAGGTTATGTGACAGGGAATCACTCTCACTCCCCGAATCGTCCACCAACTCCCAATAAACAAAAAAACAGAGCTGATCAGGGCTGGGGGCTTCAAGGCTCACAACCTTGGTAGTATCATGTTTGGAACACCACCATCCCCTTTTAAAATTGTTCAACTGTATTAAGGAAAAATCAGCAAAGGCTACTACCCAATCTGAAACTGATCCACCATCACCCTGAGCGATTCATGCTGGCTTTCGGATTCTGGGGAGCAACATTCCTGAAAGTATTGAAGAATTCACCAAAAATCGTAACTACTTTGCGACCTTTAACATGAACTCACTTTAAAGGTCAGTAGGTTGAAACCCTCATTGACACTCTCTTGGAATACAAAATCATTATAACGGCTATCCAAGAAACAAGGTTTACAGATGAATATGCCGTTGAATCACAAGGATATAGAATGTTCTATGGTAGAGTTGGCAAGCATGTGATAAAAAATGTCCACAGCTCGGCACAGGATTCATTGTTAGCAGAAAAATGTTGGACTTGATCACTGACTTCACTTCTCCTAATAGCTGAGTTTCGATCCTCTCTTTCCGAAACACGGACAAGATATACTTAATTATTAATGTACATGCACCGACTAATAAAAAAAAAAAAAAAAACCTGGAAGAATCCTCTTTAAGATTCCCGATCATCTTACTTAGGGAGTTTAATTCCCAACTCAGCAAAGAAAGAAACTTCCAAAACATTGCCGGGGAATTCCTAGTACACAGGATAACCAACTGTAATAGAGAGAGAGAGAGGCTCATACAACTTTGTAGAGCATTCAACTTAGTCATGAAATCAACCGCTTTCAATTACCTTCCCAGGAAGAAAAAACCCTGGATATCTCCATACGCTAATCTTGGTGAGTTCTAGATTGATCATGTGGCTAGCATGGAAAGCAGAACGAGAGACATTCAAAATGTGAAGATTTTGAGAAATGCTAATCTTGACTTGGGTCATTATCTCTCTAGGTTCAATATTAAACTCCTTCTAAGTAATACCAGAAAAACCCAGCCAACAAAAACCAATACATTTGAAACAGAAAAAGTAAGATCCAACAAGGAGTTCGCTGAAGAACTGGATTCACAGAATTGGGAACAACTACAAGAAGCCCTAGTCAGTGCATCCAAAAATACAGCCTTATTAACGAAGTCACGAAAACAGGCATAGTAGACCAGTGAATACGATGAGGCAAAAAGGCAAATACAACTTGCATGGTTTACCATCTTTAGATGGAACTCACAGAAGAATGAAGATTAATGGAAGATTTATATTGATACAAGGAAACATACTGCAATAACTGTTAGAGGAGTTAAATGCGTCTTCGACAAATACTAATTGGTACTAATAGAACAAACTTCGAAGAAAAACAACACTCGTGATTTTTATAGAACGTTTAAAAGAAACCTCTCAAGTACACTCTACCACAAGTCGCAGTTTGTTTGTTTTTTCGGGGTTTTTTTCCTCCCCCTTCCTGAGGTAGAAACCTCAAACGGGGTTACTGCCTAATTACTTTGAGGGCCTTTTCAAGTGTGACACTCCAGATATTTACTTCGGAAGATAATAATAATATCCTCCCAGATTCACTACCACTCACTAATGATAAAGTACAACAGATCATCAGGTCACGTCGAAATATCAGAGCATTAGGCGAGGATTCAATAACAGCCGAACTGTAGAAGTATTCTAGGGACAAGCCAATTGGAAAGTTAACAAAAATAATCCGCGAAATTTGGAGCACAGAGAGGCTTCCAGGTGACTAATCCTATGTTTTAATTCATCCCCTTAACCAAAAAGGCAACAGAACGGATATGAACTGTCGTAGCATCTCTCTTCCAAGAGTAACCTAAAAGATGCTCTCGAAAGCTGTTCAAAAAATGGCAGAGGAATGATTGGATTTACAGCTGGGAGAATACAAGCGAGGGCTCAGAAGAGAACGATTGAGTGCGGAACAAACTGCGAACCTTAAATCTGTTCTGTCAAATATCAAACTTAGAAATTTTTAGTGATCTACGTTGATTTCCAGGAAGCTTACGATGCCATTGATCGCTCCAACCCTTTTCAAATTCTGATAGAATTTGGATTGGACAACAAAACACGCTATCTGACCCTAACCAACACAACTTCAAAAGTAAAATCTCAGATGCCTTTTAAGTTAGAAGTGGGGTAAGGCAGGGGGATGGGATTTCAACTCTGCTACTCAACTGCGTACTCGAGAAAGTCATTCGTGAGTGGCGCAAGGAAATGAATGACAAAGCAAACAATAGCATAATGCTGGAGATTGACTGTCTGGCCTTCACAGATGATCTTACAATTTTTTCAGAACCCCTAGATAGCTGTAGAACAAATCAACCAACGCCAAACGCAAGCGTCCAAGGTAAGACTCAGTATCTCGTTTTGAAAGCTTTTACTTCATGGATCAGGGAAATGGTAATGACATATCAGCTGACTAAGACTATCTACAAGAGATCAATATCCTTAAATGGTAAACTCAGACACTACAACGCTGTCATCAGACCGGAGGTTCTTTACGCCGTAGAATGCCTTGCGATACATAGGAAAGGTCAGTTGGAGAGTCAAAGAAATATCTCTGAAAAATCTTGGGACCGGTAAGAGAGAACGGTGAATACAGAAGACGTCATAATTAGGAACTTTACATCGACCCAGAAAAAATAACGGATGTAATGAGGAAAGGGAGGATTCAATTTTATGGTACCCTGGCTTGAATAAACAAACAGAGATTGACAAATAGGCTCTTTAAGTAGTTCCTAGAGAAGAAAGTTGAAGGAGCCTGGTTGAAAAAGACTTACTTATCTCAGATTATCTCAACGCATCAAATTGATA
This sequence comes from Acanthosoma haemorrhoidale, assembly GCA_930367205.1. Lineage (NCBI taxonomy): Eukaryota > Metazoa > Arthropoda > Insecta > Hemiptera > Acanthosomatidae > Acanthosoma > Acanthosoma haemorrhoidale. The sequence goes on along the minus strand of OV884009.1, from coordinate 28,408,661 downwards.
TCCATCTCTAACAATCCACTGTGCAGTACGGTCTTTGGGTTGTGGGCCATATTTTCTCAGCCCTGGAGTGTAAGCACTATTGCACTGGTTCATTTTTGGGCTATTGTTCGGGTTTAGCATCGGCTCGCTCTTCAGACACAAATCCATCCTATTGCAACCTTACTTCCTTACCATTCAACGTTGCTACGCATCTAACCGTTATTTCCATGTACGCTGTGGCTCAAAATACTAAAATTATTTTCTAGTTGAAGTTTGTGTTCTTCAAGGTAGTATTCTCTGGGCCCTTCCCTCAATAATCTGCAAACCGCAGATATCCCCACTACTCCCATTACCATGGTTTGTCGGAAGCGGAAGAGCCAATATCTTTGCAGAAGTAAACCTTGTAATACTTGATGACCCATGTGAAAATGAACTTCATGCAGACAATTAATCAGCAATCCGGCCAAGTGGCGTTGCCTGGGAGGATGGTTTGATACTTTGTAGATTCTGGAAGGTTGGCATGCATGAAACGGCCGAATCTTAAGAACCCTTCTTCCTTCGTTTGCGTAAGGATTTCATATAATCAGTCTCTTTGATTTTGGTTGATTGTCTGGAACAGGATAATTCTTCGTGGAATGAGTAACACTACGTAGTTTTAATACAGCTCATCAGAGCCCTTTCCAGTTCCTCCTCGGATAACTGACCGGCGGGACGGGTTCTGTGGTATTTTTTTTTTTTTTTCCTTTATATCCCCTTTAAATTTACAGATAATTATATATCATTATAGATCCTCAGGCGAATCTATTTACAAATTATTTTTGTATTTCCTGTAGCATCGCTACGTTGTCTACAGGTTTTGTTATTTTATAAAAATCCTTATAAAAGATCCTTATATCTGTGGTCGTTGAGAAAGCGTAGTACATAAGAAACAACGTGAACGAATTTCTTGCAACGAGAATGGCGATCCAAAAACCAAGCAATTGCCAAATGTCATATCGGTAAGGTTCTCTTCGTGTTCAGAATGGGGTGTTAGAGCCCACTTTGGTCATGCAGCCAACTAAGCCCCACCCACCATTAGGAATGATGTTGTAGCAAACCTGGTTTTATTTTTCTGGAGGAGACACCTGTAGGATTATCTTTAAGGGGCATGTGATTTAAGTCTGATGATTTTACTATGGGAAATAGTAAAAGATAAACGATTCGCGACAAATGTGTGAAATAAATGAGGGGATTTGTTAATCCTACCTAAAACAATCGTAGAATCAGCATACAGGAATAACTCAGAAATCGAAAGTGAAGTGATAATTCCAGATGGGGAACAGAGATAGTAAGTAGTAGGCTTTAGTGGAGCCAATTTAATTTTAGCCTTCCGTAAGTAAACATTTACCGTGCCATCCTCAGTGACACAACACGTAGCTACAGAGCTACTGCAAAACCTTTGGGCGAGGCATTGCAGGATCCCGCAAGCTGGAGGCAAGCAGAAGCTAGAGAGAGTATAAATATCGCAATTTTAATACTATTATGCATTTACAAACGGTTGGCAAATTCCTGCCGTTCTTGATTCAGGTTGAGGATCAGGCTTCTCATCCCAGTCTACATTTGCTTTCCACAAAGCTTGCAAAACAGTTTTTGCTTTGAAGATAACGGGAGAAAAGAAACCTAATGGGCATAAGAGGCGAAATATGACAGATAAAATAGCTCTCTTCGTTTTACCAGGATTTATTTGATACACTTGGAAGAAGAATATATGTTCGGCGGGGTCCCAAGAATTTTAGTAGTGCACGAGTCCTTGGCTGGTAACTCTAGAGTATGCGAGCATTCATGGTTCCCCAATTACTGTAAGAACCCACTCGAGTTGCTGGTCCATTTGTGGACTTCAAATCTCACTTTTCCCTTCAGACTAATAAGATCTTCCTTTAAGCTTAGAGGATTCTCTAGTGTATCTACTCCTGAAACGATATCACTAACGTAGATATCGTTGGTCAAGATACGGGCTACTAAAGAAAAATTTAATACCTTCATTGTGTACCAGCTACTTGATGGTGCGTAAGGCTTGAAAGGGTACACCGTAAGTACAGTGTAGAAAGGTTACTAAGTCAACTTCGGGATCTGGCGCTAAATTATACGTTGAAACTGTCGATCTTCTAGCCTAATTAAAATTTTCCTATACATTTAATTAAATAGGCTGTGGCAGTTTCCGAGTTTATTGCATTCAGTCAAATTATCGTTATATTTAGATTTAAACATTGGATTCTCGTTCATTTTGATCTAGAGAGTCGTGAATTGCAGGACCTCTAAGAATCACGATTCCTCCAACCCATCAGGGGTCTCCTTAAATGGTAATAAGACCACATAACGTCCTGAGTCATCTCGGTAATGGATCTTCTGAAAGAGTTCCTCACAGGGGTCTGGTTGTGTCTGTATAGTTGCAGGAGAAACGTCTCCAGTTTCTCAAAGCATGATTTCATTTTTACATTTTCCAGTTTCACATCAAGCATGGCTATTTCAGATGTGAAATAGGTGGCTCAGACATATAGTGACGATGTAAGTGTACTCGGGATCGAAGACCCAAGGCAAATATTTACCATCACAACCAAACCAAATTTGGTGGAAATGGCCTTATAATTTTCGTCTACCTTAGCAGGACAACCAATCAACATCTTCATGGAAAGGTCACTTCCTAATAGGAGTCGATCGCTTTAGGTTTCCAAAACTTGGGATCTGCTAGGATACTAATGTGAGTACCGTTATGTTGAATGGGTGATATGATGGGTCATGAATGACTAGTGATATTCGTGACCACCAGAGGATTGGCCTTTAAAATCTGCGTATCTCTGGACTGTACAGAGTAGTACAGTGGAGTTGTTCTTTGACCTTAGGCAAACGAGTTTCCCCTGTCCCAAGGGGCTTATGGTGGCTTGAACTTAAATTAAGTCCTAAACGTCGAGCACAGTCTGCAGTGGGCAAAGAAAATTGAGACCGCAATCCACTAAGAAGCGAATCAGTTGGAGGTCATTATCCTTGTTCTGCATAAACGCAACCAACCGCTGTGCCTAAAAGTACTTGGGATGGTCCGTAACACTTGCAATGAGAGAGTTAAACTTCTTTGGACTTTGGCTAATCGATGTTGGAACATGCGCTTTGAATTCAGTACTGGCTGGTGCTGGATGATTAGAAGAACTATTGGAGTTGCTGTGGTGCAGAAGAGTATGATACCGTGACAAATTCTTCAATGACTAGCCGAAGGACAGCTAGTCAAGACACGACCAGGCCTGAGATAATTAAAAGAAACTAATTATTTTCAGAAATAATTTATTTCCGCTAAGGGTCTAATTTCGGTAACTGATGAGTTGCATGTGCAAACAAATTCATCTGACGAATACGTGCACGCTTCATTATCCAGATTAATGGATTGGAAAGAAGATACAGTATCTGCTACCGTTGCAACGCGTTCTGATGCGATGCTAGGGAGTCTAGTTAGCTGCGTGGGAGGCCCCTTGAAGGAAAAACCCCAAAATTTTATCAATATATGTGGTGGCTAGTAATCTTTTATTATCATACCGGTTACAAAAAGCGTGCCATCCTTCAGAGTAATTTTCTTCATTTATAGAAAATGACTGACATTATTTACACAGTGCTTACTTAGAAGTACTTAGGTAATAATAACGCTCAATGGCAAGGATCTCGCCGTTAGCATGTACCATAGAAGTAAGCAATTGCTTAAATTTTGATCAATCACATAGATCGCTAGAGAATTTAGGTTATAATATCGATATCTTAGAGCTCAAATGTGCTATGTCCATTTTTTTAGTTCTGATATTTGGGCAAAACTGGTTTGGTGATAAAAAACACTTTCAAGTACACGTCCTTACTTTGTCAAAAAAAAAAATCTTAAATTGTTTAAAAAACAAATAATGTGAATATGCTATGTCTCTCGTGAATGATTGAAAAATGCACAAACGTACCATGTCCCACACTTGGTTATTCTAAAAGGGATTTTATGCAATGTCCTGACATAGTTCTTGTATGTACTTCATTTTATGAATCAGTGGAGGTTATAAAACTGTAATATTACACAACAATCTGTTGAATGTTTTTGTTGAGTTACTAACTTCAACTTTTAAGTAATTAAATTATTGAATTTATGTATAATTAAGTTTGATCATTGATGCTGTTGAAGGTATGGTCTTTTATTTTATTTTGACTATTATTTTTACAAATTCATTTAAAGTGAATCGTAGTAAGTTAATGGTAAAGCTATTATGTAATCGGATAAAGAGGAATGACAAACATAGCCAAAAGAGGTCTTCTAAAGGTACGTTTTAGTGCATATTAATTATGATTATTATTGTTTATGATTTAAGTAGGTCATTTTCTGAATTGTATGCATATTTTGTTTTTCAGAAAGAGCCTTTGTTGATTTCTCTTTGAATATAAATCAGCTGTACGACTGACAAATAGCAAATATTCATGAGTTTCCTAAGGAACCTGAGAGAGTTTTCAAAGGTAAAAATTTTACAGCCATTATATTTTAACTTGGGTTGCATTAAGTTGAATAGAAACATGAAGGTTTTCTGTTTTGTTTTATTTTTAGAGAAACCCGGTACTGATACTACCGAAAGTCCCAATGAGAAGTACATAGTTATTGAAGTAAACGATCTTGAGACAGCTGCTAAGGAAGTTTGCGTTATTCATGAACAACATGAAGGTAACAGTTTTGTTTTCATTTAAAGATAACAGCTTCTGAATCATGTTTAATGGAAAGGTAAATTTTGGCAGTTCATTTCAGAAATAATTATCGTCGATGGTCCTAATTTTTTGCCTAGAGGGCATTAACAATATTATCATTTGTTATGTCCAGGAAAATACAGGTGGGTACTGAAACTGTGTTTGCTTTTTGTAGCTACTATTGATGTTTGTATAATTTACTGACTTTTGGGTTCAATGAAGAGAGTTTTGAAACTAATGATGAAGATAGGCGTGGTCCCACGTACGTTCCCCAAAGCGATGTCACGGATTCCAGAAGTAGCGACCAAGAACTCCAAAGTTTACCAGAAAGGCTATTTAGAATTGAATATTATTAATGAGCAAAATGAGGGGAGTATGACCTTGAGAATTAAGGGCAGTAAATTTTCCTCACTGACATTGTTATTCGTATTTTCTGTCAAGTGACTACCTAACTGGCGAAACTTGTATTACAGCTAATCCTATAAATGAATGGCAGAAGAAACAGCTTCCCCTGTACCGAATAGTAGCGATCACTCCCACAGTTAAACAAAAGAGGGGTAGATTCGAAAACAGAAAAGGCTTGCTGGAGAAAGCTACTTTTACAGAAAAGGTCGTGAAATTCCCGGAAAAGTGGTAGAATGCCAATGCCGATTTAAATGTAAGGATGCAATCACGGTTGCACAACGAAAATCCCTGTTTCAAGAGTATTGGAGTTTTAGGATTACAATACGTCAAATGGTTTTTTGTGTTTGAATTTATGAAATCTCAGCCAGGAAGGGAAAAGGATGTGAAGATTCGGGTATTGATAAAGCTGTGAGCAGGTCTTACAACCATTCAGTTAGGAAACGGTCAAGCCATTTGGGTATGCCAAAAATTCTTTTGTAACACTTTTGCTATTTCAAAAAGAATCTCAAGGGATGCACAGCTTCTCAAAAGTTCAAACGTAACCTATAGATGCAAAAGAAAAGGAAGGCCGACGTCTAATATCACTCCATATGAACTTTTCAACTTCACTGTCTTCGACTCAAGGTAAGTCCAGTGCTTTTTATGGGATGAAACCAACGGAAAGAAGGGCAGAACAGAAATAGCAACCTGTTTGTTAACGTTGAGCACGTACGCAAATGAGTACAAACGTTTTATCGAAATGAGGAGGAAAAACACATTTCCCTACATTGTTCATCACCTCACGTTCAATGAATGTTGTGATGTTGAATCTTTGAATAAAACTTGCTCTCGCGCTCTTGGTCAGTCTCCACTGGCTAGTATCCGGTGACACGGCTGACGGAGAAGCGTGGGGGACTTCCCAAGACTCCGCTTTCTCTTCGCATGTGGACTTGAGAGGTCTCTGGGCTGTCTGTAAATGAGTGAATGATAAATTGTAAATATGGTATGAATGAGAGCATTTATCTTAATTACTTATTGCCTAGTAAAGCAGATTATATATAACTAAATAAAACTGTTGTGAATAACAAGAATAAATCAACAACTGGGGGGAACCTTATTGGCTAAAAGTGAAAAATAAATCCAAAGTTATTGGATACAAATATGAAAAAAAAATGAAATGTTCAAGAAAAATTCAAGTTTTGAAAAATTGAAGTCACAAAATTTTTATAAGAAATATGAAAAGTATATTGAAAAAAGTCCAGGATTTCTTATCAGTTTATCTTTGAACTATATTTCTAAAAATATTTATCTTTTATTGTTTTATTTTATATAAATAACTATTTCATAAAGATATTTTTTTCTTTATTTTGTTGTTAAATGTTAAGAATAACATGTGTTTTATGAATTAAATAAGTGTCATATGGCATAATCTTTTGTTTGTTTACATCATGTTGCTACTAACATATTTACCGATACGCGGTAATTAACCCTTCATTTTTGAATGCCCTCACTGCCATCACAGGGTGTTTTTATTTTTTTTTCATTTCTCAATTTTGCGCAAAAACTTTAGATGTTTCTGAGAAAATGTTTAGACACCTGTCCCACTTCTTGCAAAAAAAGAAATTTGATGTCTCAAACACTTTGGAAGAAGCCTTTTTAGAATTCATAAATGGATATTAATTAATTTCTACTGAGAGAGCATGGAAAAGCTTTTATCACGTTTGCACGATTGTAATGTAATCTATTTCATTCAAGTTAATGGTTTTTCTTGTGCGGGACCCTATACCTGCAATTATTTCCGTACAGCCCAATATAATCGGGAAAGATGCTGAGACCACTTGGTCTTAATATCAAATAGTTAAATAAAATTGAGAGTGTTTTGCTACTCATTTCCTGTCGGTTTTAGCTTTCTAGTGCCGATGGGCTCAATCTTAGGAAGGGAAAAAACATTCTAGTGTTAACAGAAATAATTGTACCTAAGTGAAGAATCAAACCAATTCGGTATGAGGTTTCAGGAAAAAAATCATTAATACAAATATAAGGAATGATATTTACAAAATTATAAGATAGTGACAAAATAGTGATTATAAGATCACTATTTGAAAATTTAAAACCTGCTTGTGCAATTAATTGGGCTATAGAAATGCATTCATACTTGTGTGGAATTTCCTTGTGAACTGGATAACGCTCTGTGACTCGTGTAGTTAGTATAACGTCAACGAAGTAACATTCTAGCATTAGTATAAAGATTTATAGTTATCCAGCTATTGAAAACGTGTAATATTTACTTACTATTGCACAAATAATTTACTGGGCCAAATGCTTATTAATGTTTAATTTTTGACTGCATAGATTACAAATTGTGCGTGGTATGCGCTTAGTCCGATCATTCTTTTGCTGAAAAATAAGCAAACTTTTACCATTTTTCCAGAAATTTTTTAGTGACAGTGAATGTTGAGGTATGAAGGTGTGAAGGAATTTAACCATTTATAACGCTTTATAAATTTTGAGATGCGATAAATTTAGTAAGGCACAGTAAAGACAATAATGACATAGTTCTTTATAATGAATTTATATAGGAATATATGAAGGGTGGCTGGGTAAGACGGACAGGAAGGAAGGAGACAAGTATGGACTCTTGATCAGTGATTTGTAAAGTTTAAAGAGGCCTGCTTGATTTCACCTACGCATCATCTTCATGTTGAGTTCGGAAACTTTTCAGACCACCTGTGTTAAGTACAGAGGGTAGAACTCAAAGTGGCTTGTTTTGTTCCTTACTTCAGTCCAAGCATTTAACTCCGGCGGTAATACCTGGACAAGGGGATAAACGCCTTCTAAGTCCCACTGGTTATAAGTGAGGCAAATGATCGAGTCGACATGCCACCTGCGTGTAGCTCGAGTGGCACAGGAGTTTCGAACGTGTAGCTAGCTTATTGTCTAATGTCTGTTCTTTGCTTTATGCCAAGCCACAGATCCTTTGCCCAGTACTGAACTGCTGGTACAGTTCACAAGTGCTGATTTTTAAAGCACGATAGATCTTTTGAAGATTGGCAAAAACAGGAAAATCTACCTATTACTGCTGGAAAGATCCCTCAGTTACATACAATAATGTCCCAACCCTTTCTGGATGAAGACTATTCGTCAGTAAGTTTTCCAACCATTAAAGAAAATAAATACGGCACAGGATCTGGAGGACTGATCATTTTGTCCACCTAAATAATTCATATATAACAGGTAACAAAAACATTTCTATGTCGGAGGTTCAGATATGTTTGGAACTGGTATTATCGTCTGGCTTATTGATATTTATTATTTATTCATTATATATTTCAATATCAGGTTGCCGCTTATCTACCGGTGACGCGGCTGACGAAGGAGCGTGGGGGACTTCCCAAGATTCCGCTTCCTCTTTCGAGGGAGGTGAGAAACATGTGGATTTGGGAGGCCTCTGGGCTGTTTGTAAATATTGTATGAACGAGGGAGTGAATGATGAATTGTAAATATGGTATGAATGAGAACATTTATCTCAATTACTTATTGCCTAATAAGGCAGATTGTAATTTTAGCACAATAAAGAATATTATATATAACAACTTATCTGATGTCATGTATTATTATTGGTATTATGTATTTACATTTCTATATATTTATTTATGATATTATAATATTGTTTAAAGGGTATATTTTGATGGGATGGTACGTTTTATTTTATTTATTATTCTTTACATGTCTGAATTATTCATAGATGAGTGTGTCTCTTTAGTTTTTTTCGTTAATTAACCACATGCTATGTTGAATATTTTATATTGAGAACTGTACAGCTGTAGACTTATTGACTTATGTCATCCAGACTCCTTTGTATGGGGCGAATACCCTAAATAACACTTGAAATAAAAAAATGCTTTTCGCAAGTGTTGCTAACAACGGTATATTGTTGTTAGGCACTGGAAGGGAAAAAGCCTGTGAATATGTTGGTGTGTTGAGGGCTCGCGGGGAGTGGTCTCGTGCAGTCCTGCCGCGGATATGGGTGCCGATACTCTCGCCGGCCCTGCACCTCCGCCAGCCAGGGGTATTTTCTTAATAAAAGCACTAGGCTGCTAAGGAACTAACATATATAGACAGAAGAAGGGAGTAGAGGGAGGGAGGGAGCGATAAGCGTTGGAATTACGAGCGGCAATAAAGACAGAGGCTTGGAGGGCAGGAGGGGAGGGCCACCCTTAGCAGCCTCAGTTGTGGCAGGCATGCTGGCCGCTCCGCTCCTCCTCCTCCTCATCGCGTCTGCGGCCGCCTCCAGTTGGTGGTGAGTCACATACCTATGTACCTAAATTATTTATAAATTTTACTTGCACTAGTAGATCGAAGGATCAGTAGCTGTGTAAAGACCTGAGAGAAATTTATATTTATTACTATGGATAGCACACAAATATTCTAACATAATAAAAATAATATAAATAACTAAAGCGTTGCTATAAAAAAGAAACTATTGAAATCACCTATATTTATATTAAATACTCCATTTGTATTGTTGGTTCCTAAAACTTTGAATTCTGGAATATCATTTCTTTTTTCACTAACGTCATAAACGTTCATGGCCATGAGGGAATATTTTAAATATTATTATTATATTTTTGTTTCATAATTCTTATTATTTTATTTCAACCAAAAACTATTTAGCCTATTTCGAGCTATTTTGGGACATACCTTTAAAATATCAGCTCGATTGAGTAATTTTACGACCGCTATCATAAAATATACATACAATCCGACAGGACAATGATGGCCTTGTAAACGATGGAAGTATAGCCTCTCTCTTCGCGCTCAGTAATAAATTTTATGTGACTTTTATAGATAGTTGTTAAATGTTACAGATCCTCTGATCGCTAACTTTAAAAAGCTTTTAATCAGAGTGAAGCGGGATGGATAAGGAACTTGTTTCACGTTTAATTTGTTCACATACTTTACATTATTATATCTTAAACAAAACATACATGGTATGGGGTGTCTTAGAATAAGCCTATTAAATGTCAGATTGATTGGCTAATTTGTATGTCCTTTATTGTAAAACACAATGACATACAGTGCCTGAATGAAAGTAGCACTTCTCCCTTCCGCTTCAGTAATTATTCTACTTTTTATATACTAAATTTTATTACAGAAATAATTAATTATTTTTTTATTTTTTTAAATATAAATAAACATAAACATGTAGGTGGGAAGGGATGGTATGGGTAAAACCCCGTATCTGACAGAGGTCCATGTATGTTTTTCAAATCTTAATGACATTTATTCATGTTTTAAAAAGCTATATTTTTCTCATGCCTTTCTTATATGAAATGGGACTTCCAAGTAAAATTTCATTTCTCTAGCTTCGACAAGGGAGTCGCACAGTCCAGTGCAGACAGACAGACCCATGGGTGAAAGCATTACGGTTTCTGATTGTGCAAAAAAATCAACGACTAAAAACTACCCAGTATTTACGCTCAAAAAAATTTTTTAAATCACCTCACCCATTGTAACTGGTTAAAAAAAAAACATTGTAAGACGTTGGTTTATTGACAGTTTTGTCTACTTATTGTAACAGTTGTACAAAATAGTGTATCAGTTCTACAAAATATTGTACATGTACACTTTGATCTCTAATCTGTTAACTTACTAAACATGATAGGAAAATATTTACTGTTTAATTAAAACTACTCGATTAATATTTGAATGATAATTATTTTCCATAAGTTTGCTTTTTTATTTTGGCCATGAAGCAAAGCTTTCATTAAGAGTATTGGCCGAGGTTGTGAAAATATTGAAATTTTTAATGACAGTTTTAATGATTCTGCGTAATTATTCTCCACTTAAGCCCCTACAAATATTATATATTATTGATTAGGACGTCTACATCTTTAATTTAACACCCTATTGAATAACCTAGAAAAATATTTTTATAACCAATTAATTGATTCTTAAAGGGACTAGTTTTATTTATAGCATCATCTAGGTATAAAATGTACAAAAAACACTAGCCAATATTGGTTATTACCATATAGTAAGTATTATATATGCCACCGAATAAATGAAAATCACATGTGAAACATTTACGTCAACATCAACTGTTGAATATCTGTACGAAATAATTGAGTGAAAAATTTTCATACAACTTTTAGAGTGGCGCATTCAATCGTACAAAGGAAAATAAAGTACAGTGGTGAATTGTTATAGTGGGAGCTCATTGTTGCACTCATAACTAAGTGTATGAATTATTGTAAAATCAGCTTAGATTTCTGTGTGATCCGGAAAATGTTTATAAGAGTGAGTTCGACCACGAATGAGCAACTCAAAGAGCTTTCCAATATGTCTCTTTAATAGTTACCTTTCAAGTCTGGCATGACCATTTCATGTCAGTACTTCCTCTAGGTACAAGCAAGTTCTTAGGAGTACCAGAAATGGGTAGCGGTACATAATCATCAGAGTGATCATTAATGTACATGTGCATTCATTCGCCTCGATCCCAGAAATTACACATTTCATCGAAGGGTTTTTTTTTACTTTGTGCAATTAGACCTAAATATCCAACAAACTTGAATCGCACCGAACCATTGAATTCGTTGTTTTTGTTTTAAATCTGGGGGGGGAAATATGATTTAGGTTTGAACACCTGTTGGTCAAGACTCGTTTATATTGTTTCATAGCCCATGTCTGCTGTGTTAAGGCGCTACACGCCAATCCACCCAGCACAGGAACCCAGGAACCAGTCGAGTACGGTAGTCCAGGACACGAGTCCTGAAGATGGCCTGTCCAAAGCGCTCGCTTTGAATGAAATATATAAAAAAAAGGCTTGATCGATTGGCGGCAGGAACACCTAAATATTTCACTTCTGAACTAACAACTTCATTATAAAAAACATAAACGCCTTGACGCTAAATAACTTTATAAAGTTCACTCATAATCAGCGTAATACAGTTTGTCGGTGCTTTTAGAGCCTGTGTATACTTTCGTAAGACCACTACCCTTGTACAGACAGAAGAAAATATAGTGCTTGTACCAGTTTTTAGTTCAACATCGATTAATTTAATTTATTTGTCTACAAATAAAATTAGTGTTTTATGAATTATCAAATAAATCTTTTTTGTGTAAATATATATAAACTTGTAAGCAAACGAAAATACTTAGAATTTGAATAAAATTTTCCAAGTTAGTTAGCCAGGCCACGTGGGATTAATATTAATCAATGATTGTGAAAAAAAAAACTGCTTGGTTGAAGGAGATCAATTGTTTCTTTTTGGTCACTGAAAATTTCTTACAAATTATTTTGAGTGTCTAGCTTTCAATTTTTCTTCGGATAACATTCCATGTACAATTACAAACTGACGAAAACTTTGTTGGCGATAACTTCGAGACCTATTCTAGCCATTATTCAGCATTTTAAAGCGATATCTCTTTACGTGTTTCCTTTTCTTATTGTACATATTATCAATAACTTTCCGGCCTAGGTTTAGACTAGTAAAGATATCTCCAAACTTTGCTACAGAACTAATTGGAATATAACTTCTCTTGATGGATCCTTCTATCAATACCCAGTCATCAATATAAACTGAAATTTCGCATCTGGGCTACACTAAGGGCTATTCGAGTTTCGAATCTCCCATCTCTTAGGGCTCAAAAAAAATTTAAAAATCATCTTGCTCTTTTATGGCCGCAAACACCCGAAAACGACCGCTCGCTCATACTCAGGGACAGTACCTTCTACCAAAATAAATGACATATATTATAGAAAAAGTACAGTTTACATACCCATGTTATAGTGGTTTCTTTTATTGTGGTAGTGGTCGAGTTAGTTAGACCTCATCAACATGGACACACCTAGCATTGCAGCAGCTGATGCCTCGGCAATCTGTGAAAGCACTTGTACATAACATCCATTGCCTTCTACATATGCACTGTCGGATTTCACAAACTTCATAAAGTTGTCTGGCGCTGGTGCTTTTCGCATATTTATAGGTGTCACCTTTCCTTGGCTTGGCCCTCAACCCCATTCTAGTGGGTCAATTTCGATAGCCAGGCAGTGTTGAATTTGATGTTACACTTTTAAGCTGTAAAAATATATTGCATCTGTTGTTGGAGGTAATTCTGATTCTGGTCTTACATGACTGGTGGATTTAGATGATTTTACTGTGAACGTTCCATGTCTAAGCCCATTCCAAGTTTCTTCGGGACCATCTTGATACAGAGATACAATGGTTTTAATGTTGTATCACAGCCAAGCATTACTTATGCGAAGAGTATGTGTCAACAGATATCTTCTCCAAGTATCTGTCTTGTTCTCTTGAACTATGTATAAGTTTCACATTTTGAAGATTTTTTTTTTGGCTGGGATCATGGAAACCATTGTAACGTAATGGGTAAGTAAAATCATGAGATCTGTGGGATTTAGGTTGACTCTGAGCTGAGAAAAAACAAACCTTCCGTCGCAATCATATGATCTCCATCTGCCTGCGCTTGTTTGACGGTACGCCCAGCTGCTTCTAATTTGTTCGCAAGACGAGTTATGAAACTTTTCTTATTTATCTTATTAGAAAACAATAATTCTTTCTTCATACTTATATGCAATGATGGTAAGAAATTTAATTGTGGCCCCTGGCTTCGAAGGGCTTTTGGTGAGTCTCTAATTTGGTAGAAAACGTGTCTCTATAACCATCGGTGAAGCAACCATCCCCCATCAACAATAAAACACAAGTTTTCGGGTTTGTCACTGTGAGGGCACATGCTTTCACGAATACTTTTTGCAAGCTGAGATTTCCATGACTTCCTTATTAGCCAAGCCTCAAATAGAGAAACAGGATATCTGCAGAGCTGATATCACACAAAACAATCATTACTGCCAACTTAAAATCCATAAAACTTAATTTCCTCGAATAACAATAATATATTGCAATTGGTTAAGAACTATTTTTCCTTATAAAAGTATTTTTTACTTGTTATATACGAAATTTTGCTCAAATTAATTCTTTAAACATTAATTAACATCTTTAAGCTCCTCGCAATAATTTAGAACTTATTGGCTATAAACCTAAAAATATACGTCACCATTTAGAAAAACCTGCCTTATTGGGACTACGCACCTCTAGAGACTTGTCGCCACAGTTTTTTCATACATTTTTACATAAGAATCCATTGACAGAAATTATATTACAATTATTTCTAGATTAACTAACAATTTTACTAGTCTAGTAATGGATGTTACTTAAATTGAGATAAATCCGGTTTGAAAATGAAACTGATACCTCTTCTCTGAAAAATATTTGGTGTTGCATCCGGGAGTCCCCTTTGTATTCCATAACAGTTCTAAAGCAAATTGTAGCATGTTACTCCCTCAGTAATTAGATAAATATGGTTATCGTAGGTAACTTAGGGGTAAAATATGACTTCTGATTCTGGCTTGACCTTTTGAAAAAATATTAGGGATTTATGGAAGCAGCTAACGGTTAGTGATTTACCAAGTCTGTGACTTTTTCCGTTCGCTTGTAGATTTTGTTTGTAGTATTTTGGAAAATCCATACAGTTGAGGTTTTGGTATTAGTGTTACCTATGGTTCTGTTACGGGTATAACTATTTGTGTTTCTCGAATTTCCTCCTTAGAATGTCTTATGGTTTTCATTTTCATGAATTTTGTTTCCAGAGTGCCCAGTTAATATCCGTCCAACATTACAGGGGTGCTGTTCAGAATCTCGAAGATCGTGAATCCCCTCAAAAGAAGTCCCCTGTAACGAAAAGTCCCCGTGGAGGAATATAAAGCATGAAAACAACATATCCCCCGTGAAAATAAACACAATGAAAATGAAAACCGTTTTGTGATTTCTTATTAAAAATTATATCACTGAATAAATGTTGACGCCTTACTTATAACCATATTCCTCAACTTCTAAAAAGAGATCGAATCGAAATGTTCAGGTGAAGAAGAGTAACGTTGGTATACTTAACTAAATTTTCACGGAACCCATGTCCATCTCATCTGTTCTCAAAATAAATTCGTGGCACATCACTGCAGGAAGAAGACAGGTTCCCGTCATACCAAGTACGGTGCCGAGTAACTTTTACTTCTCATCAAGATTCGCTTACTTGTTTATTCAAGTAGCTACTCATTTTCTCTCATGATGCTGAAAGAACTCCAACCAGATTCCCAAAATCCTTAGGATTCAGGGCTAGGGTGTTATTAGTCGGGCGAGCTGAAGACCAGGCTAAAGAGAAGGCCAGTAAGAACACTGATCAGAATATATTTTTTTTCGTATGGAGGTCACAAAACATAAATAAGGTTCCCGATGATGCTGCTCCATCTATCCGTTGCCGTGTAGTGCTTTTTGTGACACTGGGAAATTTACAAGGTGGCACAAAAACCTTTACCCATGTTATACAGGTTCCAATTCCTGTAAGCGGATTATTAGGGACATCCTTTCAGTGAGTAGCCGCGTCCTAGCTGATCCTAGGCAATAAAACCTCTAGTCATTAACTTATGTCCCTCCCTTTTAACTCTTAGTCTCTTATACGTACATAAGCTCGCTTAATTTAGAAAACATCAAAGATTTGAGTGAGACACACGGCTGTAAACTATGCATTGCGCTCAATGTGGGAAAGTCTATATAATAGATAACCTTGGTTAAAACAATCAATCACTAAAACCGATTACCCCTAACAATTTACAGCTTGGAGCTGTCGTAGTTATCAACATAGAACGGACCAGTATCATCAGACTCCTTCGTGGGCAAAGCGCAGGTATATTTAATCACACTGTTGGAGTACGTTGTTGTTTAAACCAGAAACTGTTATGTTTCTTGTCACGTATGTTGGGTGCGTCTTCGACTCTGGTTATTGTGACGGGATTCACTTAGGCTCGGATTTAGAGACGCTGCTCAAATTGAAGTTGTGACGACAGGAAAACATACCGTTATCTCCATAAAACATGATTAAGTTTCATAATTAATTACTTGATAATAAAAGATAAATATAAAGCTCTGGACTTCCTCATTAATAATACAACTTATTCATTCGTGATACGAACTGGTCTATTATATTTACAGTTTTACACTAGTTCACATGGTCGGTTTGCAGCCTTGAGCGGGGACATTCAGCATAGAACAGCTGCTGATGAACGTCTTACGGGCTGATACGTTCTGCTGATGGTCCGTGCGTGAATTCCATAGGCTAACACCATCTTTGTCTTATAATCGAATTAATCAATGAAATTAAGATGTTAAGAACAAGGTGCGAGAGAAAACCTTCCTTGCTGTGTGTGATGCCACGGCAGTTTTTAAACTTGGACACGTCTCTTAGAAAATTAGTTACGGCATTTATTTAAGCAAGAACGTACTGGCAGAGTTGATTAGTAGATAGTTCTGCAGTATGAGTATTGTATTATTTTATTTCCATTTTGTTTCTAAGGTCTTTATTTCATTGATACTTGATGTTTGGAAAGTTGTGAAGTTGAGATTTACATCTAAAACTTTAAATTATTTTAAAAGAGTTGATATTTTATTAATTAAACTAATGTTTAACAATCAAAATCAATATAGAAGTTCATGGGTTCAGTTCTCTGCTTGCAGTATATTCAGTCTTTGTTTTTGATGGTTCACTTTCATTTAACAGTTCATTCCAAATGAACTGCCGGAATTGGAAAATATAAAGATATTAAAATGTCTTATAATCCCTACATGAAGTTTTATTTACGAGTAAACGTTATGACAATTACTCACATAATCAGCTGCTACACAATCACAAGAATCCAGGACTTTAAACATATTCTCTTTATTAAACAAACAACTTGTGATGCGATATTATTTACAATAATAAAATTAATCTAATTTCTAAGTAGACGAATTTGTTGGGAAATCGGCTTAGGTCGGTGAGAGCTGGTAGCTTTTTAAGACATTTCGGGGAATTCGAAACACCAAAGCCGGCGATGTTGCGACAAAGCCTCCTGCTTGTTTATATACTCACGGCTAACAATGAACACAAAATTTAAATTCTATTTATTATTAATATGAAGTAAAATTCTTCAAATACCCGTCGAGTTAGAAATGTGTATTTTTTTTTTCTTTAGTCAATGTTTCTATTCAATAAATCTTTAAGGGTTCGATTTGCTGCCGTTCAAACGTACGTATATACATTTCAAAAGGTTTTTTTTTTTTTTATTTGATCAAAAATGTTTCCAAACCAATTAAAAAAATGATTGAATAAAGCCTATTTTCTTTTATTTGAAGTTCTAAAACAAGTTGGCACATCATTTTTCAGAGTCCCTGCAGTAAAATATAATTGGATAAGATATTGGTTGTTGGATAAGATGGTTCCGGAGGTAGCTAGATCCTACAGCCACATCCCTCATGGACCTATATCATGTAGTATGTCGCAATGAGGGCCACACTCCCTTCTCCATTGAACATACGTTCCCATGCAACTTTCCCGAGGATCCTCCCGTACTAAATGCTAGTTTGGACGAAACCATGATTAATTTTTTACGCCCGTTTTATAATCGTCAGAGCTAAATACATTGTTCAACGTCATCTGAAATTTGTTTAGAGAACGTCCCAGGGGATCAAGGACTTGACAGTTAATGATATATCGCCTTATCTCAATACTAGCTGTACTTCAAGACAGTAGCAAGCACTTATTCTATAGAGATCAATCTCGGACTGGGGACTAACCCTAGCAGTAAATAAAGCAACAAACATTGACACTGCGGTGATGGATCGAAATCAACAGATTCGACGTGTTTTATTCCATTACCAAGCTCCATTTCCGTTCAGGTATGTGGCCATCCTTTTTCGTCTGTCTGTCTGTAAACTGAAGGTCCCATTTTGTAAACTGAAGGCGAGCCCCATCACCTAGCATTATATTCATTTCATTATAATTTTAACGACAACCTGTAATGTTATGTAACCCAACCTCCTTCGAAATCATGAGTGCATAGCAGAAAGAGGAGAATTGTTAAATTGAAAATTTGAAATTTGCAAATTGTAAATTGTTAAAAATGTTTAATTAAAGGGGTTTAGGGGGGGGGGAATGTCTGTATGTTCTACTGTAGCGGTAAACACAAATATTTTTGATTAGTCTCTGGCAAAATTACGAAACATTCGCAAGTGTTATTACTGTCCCTCACTCCCCACGCATCTCGACTCAGATCGACAAAAGACTTATTATTATAGGCTATTAACAAAAGCCAAATATTTGCTTAGTGTTATTATATATTTATAATTTCACTTATTTTACAATTAAAGACTGACTATACCTAAATCAGTGTGCAAACAGTATTATTTACAAGAAATATTAGAGGGTGCATGCCCTTAATTATGATTTTTCCACTTTGTTCATTTGTTCACAATCATTTAAATAGTATTAATAACGCATGTTAAAAAATTAATAACAAAGTTTGATCTGTCAAATTTAAAAAAAAATTAACCAATTTTAGTTTAAAACAAAAATGTTGGCTCTCATACAATATGGTTTTATAGTATTTTCATTTCTTGCATGTGCTTTTTATTCAGGGCGCATTGCCGTCTTCCTTGTATTCAATCCTTCGGTTTTGCTGATACAGGGCTTATTAACGATATATGCACCCTCTGATATTTCTTGCAAATAATACTCGTTTGCACACTCATTTAGGTATAGTTAGTCTTAAATCGTAAAATAAGTGAAATTATAAATATATAATAGCACTAAGCAAATATTTGACTTTCGTTAATAGCCTATAATAATAAGTGTTTTGTCGATCTGAGCCGAGATGCGTGGGGAGTGAGGGACAGTAATAACGGCCAGAGGTTGATCCAATATTTGTTTTCAATCATTGAGAAAAGGGAAGACGAGATAAAGCGAGTGTTTTTATCTCTCCAGAAGACATCCCGAGACAAATCCATTTTACTTATCGCAGCCCTATTCACATAGTCGTAACAACGGCCTAAAACAGATAAGTCAGCCCTAATAGACGCTCGTACTCTAAACTTATCCTGATGCTTGGCCATGTCGTAAAGATTGATAAGCATCGATTAGATTCCTGTTTGGATTGTTATTTTATTCCTGCTCTTGGAAAGGAGATGAAGGATCAAGCAGGCTTGGGGGGGATTGATTTCAATAGTTGCCCTCAACTTGGTCGCGTGTTATGGAAAACCTGGAATTTGGAAGTCCAACTTCCAGTTTTTTAAGTTAAAATTAACTCAACCGTGCACGGTTTAATCGTTTTTCGCAGTGGTTGGCCAACTCTTGATCCAAAAGAGCCAAATATAAACAATACAAAATTTAAGTTTATTGAAAGAGCCATTTTTTATAAACTTAAGTTTTGCTTTAGCAGAGATAAATAAACAATAAATTCAGAAAAAACATTTTGTACCTATGCTGCTTTGTTTGTCGGATTGCTGCCTGCAGAAAAGTATTTTAACTACAAATAGTTAAAATACATTTGCATATATACATTGCAGCAATTCGACGGAGATGATACACACGTTTGCGAGCTACTATCCGTGCTATTGTTGCTTTCTAAAAATGAGCCTCTTTTCTGTAGACTTGCTTTTCAAAACGTTTACTCGTCTCTTACAAGGCAAGTTAATAAATAATATTCCGTGCCTGCACTAAACGTTTCGTGGAAGAGCTGCAGCCATGGAGTCAAAGAGCCGCGGTTTGCCGAACACTGGTTTTTCTTCTACAACTACAATAGTGATGATTATAAACAGAGAAAAAAAAATGTCCGTGCGATTGCATATCGAATTCGTGTGTTTTTTTAAACAGTTGACCAAATTATGGGCTGACTATATGAATTGGGTACTTAGATCCAATTGCGTGACAGTGGGAGTCCTGGCAAAGGCAAGTGTCTCCAATCATGTCCTGAGTGTCTGTGGCTCTCACGCTATTGTTCAGCCTCCACTGGCTCATATCCAGTGACGCGGATGACGGAGGAGAGTGGGGGACTTCCCAAGACTCCGGTTCCTCTTTCGTATGCGAGGGAGGTGACAACCATGTGAACTTGGGAGGCCTCTGGGCTGTCTGTAAATATTGTTTGAATGAGCGAGTGAATGATGAATTGTAAATATGGTATGAATGAGTGCATTTATCTCAATTACTTATGGCCTAATAAGGCAGATTGTAATTTTTTACACAATAAATAATTTGGAAATTCAAAAGATCCAATTCAACCAAATTTATTGATAAACGTGTATATTTGCAAATCTATTATCTTTCACGGGGAAAATTTAGATTTGTTTGAAACTGGCGTCCGTGAAATATTTGAAATAGTCAGAGCTAAGGCTCAAATCACATAATAAATACAACAACATTATGTAAATATTTGACTTTCATTAATAACCAAGTCTTTTGTCGACAAAGCTCAAACCGTTCCAGAAACAGAATTTGTCGTTAATCGTAAGTTGCAAATTATTAAATCAATAGCGTAACTTGCTTCCCGTGTGACGTCAGAAATACGAAAAATTCGGGTTCCACTAGCCCCAAAAAAATGATAGTACAATATCAAATAGTGATGATTTGGTTGTTCTCAATGAGAGTTACTGCACTCCGCTTATGAAGGATGTATTTTATTCGATAACTTCAGGTGATTTGAATTCATTTTGGAAACATTTTTCAATTTCCTCCTCCATTTCTTTTTCAGTTCTTCCAGCAAATAACGTAGAATTTTGGTAACTGTATTTTATATAAATTTATGGTAAATTTAAAGAATTATTGCTGCTTATTTGCGGTACAGTAATAAGAATAAGCATAAGAAACAGTTTCTTTAACTATCTAATCTATAGTTCTTTAGTGAATAACTTTAAATATTTTTCTCAGACCATAGCTCAGAAGCTATTCAAGATTTAAATTTATGATTTTTCCTCATTGATAAGGACACCTCAGAGACAGAAAAAAAATTAGTTTTGGTGTCCAACATGTGATATAAACGTCCGGTGAACCCATTCGAATACCTCTTAATGGCAAATATCTCAACAATCTATAGTTTATTTTAATTGTAACCGAGGTGGTTTAGCAAATTAAATGATGAAAATGATTTTTTTTTAATAAAAAATACCGGATAGCTTTTTCACAATAATTTAAGAAATTCAAAAGGAATCCGATGACGTTTCTTCACGTTTTCGTCCTTTGTTTCATTTATTTATATATTTAAAAAATAAAACCAGTTCAAACTTATGTAAAAAAATTCTCATCCATAGCTCCATTATTTTGTGTGTTTCAAAACTGCTATTTGTCACCACCATGACAAGAATCAGAACATTAGTGTTCAGCACAAAGTGGTTATGCATGGGACAATTATGCTGCCGACCAGCTGCTACACAAAGTTAATGGTTTATCCACTCTCCTTGTACTCGAGGGTAAGATGGGACCGTCAGCCGACTGGAAGCAACCAGTCAGTCTTGTCTTAACTCCCTGCTCTAATTCTAAATTGGCAAAACTATTCTGCAATTGAATAGCCAAAAGACGAAATGAGTGGGTGATTGGAAACAAAAGAATCTACACGTTTGCTTGCAATGTTCAATTTATATTTATCTTTCTGGATACAAGACTTATTGGTTACAATACACCTCCCTTGAATCATCAGTTATAAATCTTTCAATTATTTGCAAATAATTGTCACATTTCTTTTTGTAGTCGCATAAGTTTCTCTGGATATTGTTTTTCACTATCCAAGTTCTACATTTCGTTATGTATTTCAAAAAAATACAACTTAGTTTGTAATTAATGTAAAACGATTCTAATTGATAAAAATAAAATGTTTTGAATAATAAACCAAAATGACTAGGCTACATATTGTTGTAAGAACTAATTATTAGTTAGAGGCATAGATGGAAATATGGCACTCTCGGGGGATGTTGGCTGTGAAGGTACAGCGGCGGTGCAGCTGTCTGACAACAAGGGCTGCCCTGTTCTCCTTGGTAAATTATAGCCATTGACGTTTATGGCACCATTGTTGAATGGTTTTATAGCAGCACCACTTTTGTTTGGTACCGAAAGGTAGGAGGCAGAACCAATTAAACAGTTTACATTTTATCTATCGTATTTTTTTTTTTTTAATTTTATTGACGGCATCTTTTCAACGAAATAAACTAAAAGCCCCCTCCTGTTGTGGCTCCGTGATGAGATCCTTTCGAAGGTCGGGGGGGGGGGAGGCGAAGGTTTTGATTGGAAAACATTCCGGCCACAGATGAAAGTGGAGTTGCCGATAAACATGGATAAACTTCCGGGCCGGCTGTGGCCGACGTTACCAACATCTGCCGTCGGCTCCACATCACTTGCTTCTCGGCTCTTCGTCTTCACAGCACGCATGCAGCAGTCATAAACCCAAAACCCCCCTTGTGGAGTCATTCAAAGTCCTCCCTCAAACGGGGGAATGTTGACTGCCGTTGGTTGTTCCATTTTCGCAGAGGTTTACTAATATCAGTCCATATAAAACAAACAAAATTAAACACTATTTAGGTAACTTTTTATAACTGTTTGTTTATACTTGTTACAAAGTCCTTGTACGTGGAAACATTTTTAACATTAAAATAACATCCCTTTTTTGTTTCTTGTGTTTATTTAATTTATATCACTGTATACACTGATTGAACCTTTATTTAATTATGTATCCCATTTGTGGTTGATTTAGTATTATATATTGCAAGAATAATGTTCGAAGAAAAAAATAAGATGGTCCATACTCAACAGTGTAAGGAAGGATTCGATAACCACACGAGGATAAGCGCGATACCGCCGTAAGTGTATCAATTTTTTTAAATAATTGAAACTATACCCAATATTTTTGGAATAACCCCTTGTTCTATTTGGGTTCGGCGTCGCTGGAGCTGTTTCGTCCTGCCTGCCTCTCTCTCTCTATCATGTAAGGTTGGTATTTATTGCAGATATTAGTGTCTCGTACAAGGAGAGCATACTCCATTAGCTTATCTTGCCCACTGTCCGTACACATCCCTCCAGGTTCGTGGAATATCCTTGCCATTGCAAGCAGCTAAAGTTCAATTGGCAGCTGATAGCTGCCGAGCCCGAAGAGAGAGGATATAGTTTCATTTCAGGTATCTAGGTACTACAATTAAATCATAACACTAAAGACTTGAAACGCATTATTAATAAAAACGATTCACAATAATGGCATAGTTTACAGTAAAGGCTTTACGCTGGATACTGGGTATAAAATATAAAGACTGCAGAGTTTAAATAGGAGGTGCTTGATTCTACCCGAAGTGCGTGGAGGTAGGAATCAATGTTTGTTTTGTCTGCGAGAAATTTTGTTACGATCTAGCAAATAAATGCTTTACCAGCCATCGTTTCGGCCCAAAACCATTTTCAATCCAAACATATTTTCTAATTTTGGTCGTTTAAGCCTTAAGCTATTAATAAACTGCTACTGCTACATCTGGTCATTCGTGCACCTCTTCATGCTAGCCTGCTTCTTTCTTCGTCATGCTATTGTACAAGTGCAATTCCTCTCCTTTTTTTAATGTATTATTTTAGTTACAAACATTTCAGAAAATTTATTGTTGTGATTGATTAAACTATTAAGAAATAGAAAAAGGTTTGTCTAATGAATCAACTGACCAGACGTATGTCTTTCAGTCTTCCATCCTCCTATTCACTCCCGTATCACGAGATCCCGTCCATCCCACAGGTCTTCCTTATTTGACCAATCGTTCCTAGTTAGAGCATCCGAACTCCGGAGCTCTATACCACTAACTTATCGTCAATCCCCTTTCTTTTCTATATTTATATTACGACTTTTTAAGTCCCCCTTGACATTCCAAATCGAAGCAAGTAGCATTTTCAGACGAAACTAACCTTATAAATGCAAATTTGTCTCTAAAGTTATGAAAAATGATTACCCTTGACACGTTGAATGACGTAAGATTTAGTCAGGGGGTTGATTTCAATTTAAATTGCATTATTATCAGTGTACATTATGTTTGTAATTAGTGTATTTTATGGCATACATCATGTTTACCATATGTTTATTTTAATTGTCTGGGGTAGACAGACTATTTGTATTATTTTGTGTTATGTTTAGAGGAGACCATTGATCATATAATAATTATTTTTTCATTCATTCATTATTTGTGGGGAAATTGAAAATCAGGGCATGGAATTAAAAAATAAAAGACTTATTAGCATCCAGTAGACTAAATACCCATGTTATTCATCCACATAAAAATATGTACTATCCAGAAATGTTTACGAAACACGATTATACGAGACCGAAAATCATAACATCAACTAATGCGATCGTGGGGTTGCTTATTTAAGCCATATTGGCCATCATTGGAGTAAATTGTAAGTTTCCGTTCTCACTAATTTTATGTGCAGTAAAGTACAGTGCTATTTTATTCGAACAGTCAACTGTCTGATGATTCCAAGTACCATAATCCAAATAAATAACGTCTGCTTTGATTTAACTTGCTATAAAGAAGCATTTTTGCTCAAAAACACTTAAGTAATTTTTTCTGAAGAATTGAATAAATATTTGAGAAAATAACATCATCCTATGCCACGAACCATCACTAGACATATATTTTTCCGATCACGTAGTACATACATTAATAAATATATAATTTAGTTCTTAATTTATATAACATTTTTATTTTTCTGAATAATTATATAGTTATTGATATTTTCCAAGATTGAATTGAATACAACTGTTGTTTAAAACTAAAACAGTCCGTATGATGACTTGGTTAAAATAACACGTAGTTTTTAATGCAAGTACTGACCAGAAAACCTGACGATTTCAACCCACAATATACACATTAGGTTGAAAGGTCCTAAAATTACAAATATAGACAAGCAATACTAGTGTTATAACTACTATCTCCTTACTAAATCGCTCTATTTGCATTCTTAGTTCTGGATAAGTCGAGAGCGACATTTGGATAACATCCACACACATTAAAAGAAAGTTATTGGTTTGGTTTCTTCTTACTTATTAAGGAGCTGTTGTTGCTTTTTTCAGTGGAGAACTTACATATTTGTATATAAGATATATAATAAAGTATATAAGATATATAATAAAGTATATAAGATGTTCTTACCGCTGTTATTTCATTGTTCCAAGTGCATCATATGAAGGTGTCATTTTCACTTCTTAGCAAAATTGAGTTACACTTTGGTGCTTAGTGGAATTTGTGTAATGGTTGCAGTGCTCATTTTTGAGATTTGAATTTGGTTTTTGATCTGCTGTGAACAATTTGGAATATATTTTATTCAAACCATTTATATCTACTACATAGCACAAGCTACTGTGTTCGCTGGCAAGAACGTAACAAAGATTACTGCAGCTCATATGAACTAGTCTGACAGAGAAGCTTGCCATATAAATGAAAGGCTGAAACCAAAGAATCCACGCTTAATTGTTTTTTTAACGAGTCTGATTTCAAAAAGAAATTTCCTAAATTAGCTTTAAAATGCTGGTAGAAAAAAAGTTGTTGCTATTTTATAATTTGTGTCCTCATATTGAGAATACAGGTTTAGTTTTTAGTTCCTTGTTTGATTGTATCTAAACCTAGTTTTAACTGCACTTTAATGCAGATTCTATACCAAATATCAACTATGTCTGAATTATATTTTCGCTAATTTAACATGTCAATTGTTCATTGTGTCCGTCTATTATAAATGATTTTTTAAAATAAAGTTTCTCAATAATAACATTTTATTAGTAATTAGAGGTTAAGCTAACTGATGGGATTAAGATTAAATATTGCTGATTTACCTAATTTAAAGTTTATTTTCATACAAAGTTATATATTTTCATCTAAAGGGTGTCCCAGAATTTGCCGCCATTTGTGCAGTAAAGTGCTGGCAACTAAACAAAAAAACAATTTGACAGCTGACAGTTTGGGGTTAGTAAAAATGGAGCGTTACGCGATAGAGCAACGTGTCTTTTTTGTTGAACATTATTTCAAAAATAATGAAAGTGGCGGCCGCAGTTCGAAAATTTCATACAAAATATGGTCGGAATAGTGTTTTGACTTCATCAACTGTGAAGAGATTAATTGAAAAAATTAGGGAGACTGGATCAGTTGGAGACACTAAACACACTGGTCGTCCAAAAACAAGCCGTTCAAATGTGAATATCGAAGCAGTGCGTGAGAGTGTTGTTGAAAATCCTGGAACCCAGTTCTTTGTACCAAAATTGGATGTATTGATGTGGCTAATATGTGGTTTCAACACGATGGTGCCACATGCCATACAGACCATTAAACAATTCAAATACTGCATGAGACATTTCCAGGTCGTGTACACTCTGGTTTCGGTGATCAGAATTGGCCCCCTAGATCGTGTGATTTAACACCTTTAGATTTCTTTTTATGGGTTTATTTGAAATCAAAGGTGTATGTCGACAAGCCTACATCTACCCAGGCATTAAAAGAGGAACGCTTCATCAACGAAATTCAACCACATTTATGCCAAATGGTCATGGAAAATTTCGACAAAAGAGTGCGTATGTGACAGCAAAGTCGTGTAGGCTATTTGCCCGATGTGTTATTCCATAAATAACCTTATCCTATTTACTTTATAATTCAATAAAAAAACAAAAACAGAAATACTAAAAACTGTGTTTTCTATTTAAATCAAATCTTTCCTTAATTCTGGGACACCCTTTATATGGACATTTAGTGCCTAGGTGATTGGAATGTTTATTTTTAAAGAATAACTTTGTTTTCTCATTGTACCTATTTAGTGTACACACTTTGTTTTCTCATTGTACCTATTTAGTGTACACACTTTCATTTTTGAGTGTGTACACTAGACAGAAAAAATGGAACATTTAAAAAAAATTTTGGTTTCAAAGGCTGTAAACCATAACTCATAGAAAGGGACCAGCTAATAAACAATATTCGTATCCTACGGTTATAATTCACCAGTTCTATATTATTTTAGCAAAGTGTTTTTTAGTGGAAATGTTCGATTTAATAATGTTTGTATCAATCATTTCTTAGCTGAGGTAAGCTGTTGTTCAGTGGCTGTCAAATCATTTTGACAGATGTTGATCAGTGGTTTCGGATCGACGAAAGGTGACTGACTGCTGAAGAATAAGTAAATGGAGTCCGGGTGAGTGGGGGGGGGGGGAGGAGACTGGGTGTCTCCGGTTTAGTGATAATAGTTTTTGTTTGCCTGATGAAAGGTAAGAACCTTTTGATGGCCGGGTAATAAAACTAGAGCCAGTTCTATTTCCGCTCCTTTCATTGCCCCTCTTTATAACTGGATGGATCTTTACGCCCATTGCAACGGCAGAAACAGTTCGGAACGGTATTGTATACTTTATGGCACTCGCCCTTAATCCTGGCCCTTAGGTGATAACTCTTCCCTTAATTTAAATGATAATTGTTTAAGACGGGCAATATCGTAGGATATGACTCTCTGATCTAATACATTCATTGGCAAGCTACTCTAACTAAAATAAACCTCAAGCATGAAGCTTAAAAATTACACAATACAATTCGGAATGGATAGGTTTATTCCACAATTACAATTATGCCACATATACAGTTTGTAGAGAAAAAATATGTAGAATCACCAGTTCAAGACAATTTTAATAGTTCTTTTTTTTCAATATGTTTAAAGTTCATAGTGAAAATTATTTTTTCAAAAAAAGCTTGAGGTTTCTCCCAATGTATATTTTATTATTGATATTTCATCAACAGTCAAACGCGTCCTCAGGACTACAATTCATACACAAAACAATTAGATTTACATACTATTTGCAATCTTATTTTTATTAATTAAAGTTGACTGCTGATTCAATGTTAATAATAATATTCTGGGGAAGAACTTTTTGAAACAAACTTAAAATATATATACATTTTTTTGATAAATCGTTTTTCATTGCCTGGAGTAGTTACAGGCAGAAAATATGCAGTTTCGGTAAAAAACTAGTCATTTATTCACAAGAGTTTAATATATATTTGAGAAAATACACCGGCTTCCGTCTATGGTTAAAAAATATATAATTTAATTCTTAATTTATGTAACATTTGTATTTTTCTGAATAGATACGTGGGTAATGTAATTTTCCAAGATTAAATTGAATAAAAAGTGTTTAGAACAGACTAAACAGTCCATATGATGACCTAATCAAAATAATATGTTGTTTTTCTAAAACAATTATTCATTTTATTAACCCAAATACTGACCAGACAAGCTGACAATTCTGGCCCCCGTACATATGCATGTGGTCCTACAATATGAAATATCCTGAAATAACATGAATCCAGTAGTACAATATTATATTCATATGTACTAATGACCCAATAAATAAAAACTATTAAAATATGTATGAGCAAACGCAATTATTAATGTCATATTGCTAAATGAATAAAGGTCCGGCTTATCCTTCAATTCCATTAATCCTTCTAACCAATAGTTCGGACGGTATGCAGACAAAAAAATCTGAGTAAGATTAAGAAAATATTTAACAAACAAATAATTCAAAGATATTCCAAAAAATGGTAGGCTTGGGACACAAATCGCAGTTGTTGGGCATGGTATAATTGTGGCTTGTGGATTGAATGAAGCAAACTAAGCAAGAAAAACTTTGTTGGGGATAATAAAGGATTATTTTAGCTATTCAATTATAAATAACAGGCAAGCCTAAGTTCCACTCAATACTCTCACGATATTTTTTTATTTTAAAATCCCTCTCGTGTCCATGTTTTGACTATTCACTTTTTTTTTAACGTTGATTAAAAGAAATATGTATTGTTAGTTCTAATTGAAAAAAAATACTGGCCGCTGGTGCGTAACTAGAAGCAAAATGGCTTCATTATCCAAGTCCTTAATGAAGGATTTCTTTTATAAAATGTTTATTTCAATTCAATTATTGCAAGCGTATACAGGCAGCTCTTTACATTTTTTTGATTTAGGTGATTATTTAAAATTTTAATTGCATGACATTTTCCCCACCCACTCGTGACGAGAAGGAGGGTGTATTCAACTAAGTACCTCTCGGAGAGTCATTATACAGGAGGATAACTGCCTCAAGTGGATGAGGGTAAGCCAAGAGGCCAGATTGCTCCCATCCCCCTACCCTAGGAGCTGCTCAAGTTGAAGTGCAACTCAAGATATCTTCACAATTTAAGTATGCTACTTAAGTCCATTTTCTAACTTAATAATGCCAATACAGTCAGCTTACCATTCTATTCACAATTCTTCTTTACAATTCTGACGTTGGATTTACGTGATTGATTTAAATTAATGCCATTATTTTTACTTATTTGAACTCTAACGACCGATTTGAAGATTTGGACGTTTAAGACACTTCCATTCCATTCCACATTCCAGTTCAGACTTTCTTTTTTTTCAACTTGACAACTTAAACATCACTAGTATTTTTTGCCAGCGATATTTTTTTTTACAAAAACAAACTATAAAATGATCTGTGAATTATGTTATTGTTTGCAATGTCTCTTTCTACTACGATTACTGAGTTTACTGAGAACGTACAAACATTAAGGATTCAAAGATATCAAGAGCAATAAATCTAGCCAGTCTTGAGTATTCTATGCACCGTACTATATAACCGTACAACCCCTGCATATTGGCCTTAATAAAGGGTGTCCCAGAATTAAGGAAAGATTTGATTTAAATAGAAAACACAGTTTTTAGTATTTTTGTTGTTATTTTTTTATTGAATTATAAATCAAATAGGATAGTGTTATTTATGGAATAACACATCAAGCAAATGACCTCCACTATTGACACCCAGTCTCCTCCCCCCCCCCCACTCACCCGGACTCCATTTACTTATTGTTCAGCAGTCACCACTGATCAACATCTGTCAAAATGATTTGACAGCCACTGAACAACAGCTTACCTCAGCTAAGAAATGATTGATACAAACATTATTAAATCGAACATTTCCACTAAAAAACACTTTGCTAAAATAATATAGAACTGGTGAATTATAACCGTAGGATACGAATATTGTTTATTAGCTGGTCCCTTTCTATGAGTTATAGTTTACAGCCTTTGAAACCAAAATTTTTTTTAAATGTTCCATTTTTTCTGTCTAGTGTACACACTCTAAAATGAAAGTGTGTACGCTAAATAGGTACAATGAGAAAACAAAGTGTGTACACTAAATAGGTACAATGAGAAAACAAAGTGTGTACACTAAATAGGTACAATGAGAAAACAAAGTGTGTACACTAAATAGGTACAATGAGAAAACAAAGTGTGTACACTAAATAGGTACAATGAGAAAACAAAGTTATTCTTTAAAAATAAACATTCCAATCACCTAGGCACTAAATGTCCATATAAAGGGTGTCCCAGAATTAAGGAAAGATTTGATTTAAATAGAAAACACAGTTTTTAGTATTTCTGTTTTTGTTTTTTTTATTGAATTATAAAGTAAATAGGATAAGGTTATTTATGGAATAACACATCAAGCAAATGACCTCCACGACTTTGCTGGCACATACGCACTCTTTTGTCATTTGGCATAAATGTGGTTGAATTTCGTTGATGCAGCGTTGAATTTCCTCTTTTAATGCTTGGGTGGATGTGAGCTTGTTGACATACACCTTTGACTTCAAATAACCCCATAAAAAGAAATCTAAAGGTGTTAAATCACACGATCACGGCACCATCGTGTTGAAACCACATATTGGCCACATCAAATCATCCAATTTCGGCACAAAGAACTGTGTTTCCGACGCCGAATTGATGTTCCTGGATTTTCAACAACACTCTCACGCACTGCTTCGATATTGACATTTGAACGGCTTGTTTTTGGACAACCAGTGTGTTTAGTGTCTCCAACTGATCTAGTCTCCCTAAATTTTTCAATTAATCTCTTCACAGTTGATGAAGTCAAAACACTATTCCGACCGTATTTTGTAGGTAATTTTCGAACTGCGGCCGCCATACTTTCATTATTTTTGAGATAATGTTCAACAATAAAGACACGTTGTTCTATCGTGTAACGCTCCATTTTTACTTTTTTACTAACCCTAAACTGTCTGCTGTCAAATTGTTTTTTTTATAGTTGCCAGCACTTTACTGCACAAATGGCGGCAAATTCAAATCTTGCGTTAATTCTGGGACACCCTTTATAACCACTTTCTTAGCTTATGTGCACACCGGATTCTCCTTAACCATAGACTACACTCATTCCTTCATATTGATTTCCGAGTGTCTCGTGTAGAATTCCTTCCCTCAAGATTTATAAGAACTTATACACATCCTCCGGCACATCACCTTAGAGTTGTCAGAGAATCCGTAACTGGAAACTGACTGTTACAGATGTTTTAGGGTCACCAAGTAATGGGGATAATTGACAAAAATCATTAACCACTAATTATTTTTAAATAAACATTTTTATTAATTACATATTTATTTGCGTTGGTACGGGCATTATTTTCGCGGATATCCCGAATATCTGACATTTTACCTATGGGAATTGTGTATGATGAAATCACGTCCGAACCATAAATTAACAATTGATGCAATGATAAATGCATTCAACATCAGTTTTTTTAATTTTAATATATATATATATATATATATATGTAAGTTTGAAACGATATGTCCGTTCCAAACTTGTTCTCTCTGATGCCGTTAGGAGTCGCAGGTTACATGGAGCTGGAGCTTCCTTGAGTCTACACCAGGGGAGATACTATTGATGAGTGGAGCATTCATAACCTGCTCTGAATGTCCTCCACTCAGTCTACCTTTATGTTCTGTGAATGCTTTCATTATGTACGATTGTTAGTACTCGTAGTGAATTATTATTACTTTCATAAATCCTGGCATTGAATTGATTCAGGTCAGTTAAATTCTCAAGTCAGTTAAACTCTTGTATGACATTATAAACAGTTGTTAATATTGTATTGTTATTTCCAGTTGTAATACAAGCATCAATAGCAGGCCAGGCTAATTATTTATCAATCCCACAATTATTGATAAATAACTTACAAATCAATTCAATAAGAAGGATGGCAGGAATCAAGGTAATTTTTCACTTCGCTACCGAGCCAGATTTGGACCCAAAGACGACCGTTGTGAAGGTCAAATCCATCCAATATCCTTCAACAGACTCGATATTTTCTTTTGATGAGGATGATATGCCGATCAAATTACACACAGAACTAGCCAAACTATCAATAATAAAGTCTGTCGTCCAATCTATGAATAAGAGAGGGAGAACGAAGAAGATTAACATTACTTTGAACACTGAACTCCAAAAGATCTACATCGATACAGAGGGTAATTTTGTTTTTAATGGAACTTATCTAGAAGAACTTACATTAACTCCTCCTTTAAACATTTCCAACCAACCACAAATTTCTCCTTTGCCTAAAAATGCTCCTCAAACTATAGTGAATAATGTGAAACTGATAACACAAAATATGGTACTAGAAAAATTTCAAAACAAAGGTCAGAATGCCAAATCATGGCTTTCCTTATTTAAATTAGAATGCCAACGACTTGACATAAGGGAGGATCAGTTTTCAGAAATTTTACGATTTTTTTTGGCAGGTTCCCCTTTAGATTGGTACGAGTCTATGTTAAAATCTGCAGACAGGTCTTGGGAATATTATGAGCATTCCTTCACTCAGACTTTCGGTGAGTCCACTTGGGGCGATATCAGTTACGCTTATTCCTTTCACTTGATAAATGGCTCTTTCTTAGATTACGCGTTAAAAAAGAGAAACCTATTATTAAATATATTATATGTTATATTAAATATAACAGTTTAAGTATAGAATCTCAAATAAATCTAATAATTATTGGTCTGCCAAAATATTTGCTCTCATATCTAAATAAAAGCGAAATCACAACGGTTGAAATTTTAATGTCGAAATTGAGACAGTTTCAACCAGCAAATCATAACAAAGATTTTCAAAATAAACACGAATACAGGAGACATGTCAGTACACCTTCACCCATTAATCATAACAAAGAGTTTCAAAACAAATACGAAAACAAGAGATATGTCAATACACCTAATACCCGTTCTCAAAGTGAAAATAAAATAAGCTATAAACCAGTTGTTTCTCATTCGGAAAACTAGCGACCATCCCACTTATTAAAATAACCGTTTTAGCCGACAATAGAGAGGCAGTTGCTTTATATGATTCAGGAGCAAATGCCTCCTTAATTAATTCTCGGTTCTATTCACACATTAAGGAAAATAATTTAACAAGTGGGATGTCAACGTTTGATACGCTGGGCGGCATTATTAATTCAAAGGGCACTGTATGGTTAAACTTAAAAATATTTAACGTTACAAGGAATTTTCCTTTTTTATTGGTGGAAAATGATTGTTTTTTGGCTGATTTGTTGTTGGGCTTGGATTGTATTAAATCTTTTAAACTATGCCAAAATCACAAACTTGAAATTTCACAAAATAATGATGAAAATAATAAAAACCTTTCTGGGTTTCACAAAACTAAAAGTTTAGATTGTCTTGAATCTAAGCAAGATGTATTAGAAAACATACTTATCAAATTTAATAACGTTTTTGCAAAAGAAAAGTTTGATGTAGGAACAGCAAAAAATTTTGAAGCAAAGATCAAACTTACTGAAAATAGATATATAGCTCGAAAACCATAAGATGCTCGATTCCAGATAAACTGGAAATTGAATCTCAGATAAAGAGTTTACTTATAGCAGGCTTAATTGAGGAATCATATAGTCCATATGCTGCACCAGTAACCCTTGTTTATAAGAAAGATGAAAACAGAAAATCACGGTTATGTATTGATTATACAGGGTTAAATAATATTGTGGTGCCTGAAGGATACCCTTTTCCCAGGATAGAAAATTTAGTAGCCAAAGTAGGGAAATGTATTTATTTCTCGAAGCTAGATATTAATAGCGCTTTTTGGTCGATTTCGTTGAGAAAGAAAGATAGGTACAAAACAGCTTTTGTAACGCATCACGGTCACTGGCAATGGTGTTGCCTTCCGTTTGGCTTAAAATCAGCCCCAGCCATTTTTCAAAGGATTCTTTCTAATATACTCAGAAACGGTAATCTTGATAATTTAGCTATAAACTACATCGACGATATATTAATTTTTTCTGAATCCTATGAAGATCATATTCAACATATAAAACAAACTTTGCAGGTTTTACAAAATCATAATTTGAAATTAAACTCGAATAAATGTAGCTTTGCGAAAAAAGAAATAGAATATTTAGGTCATCTAATCTCAAATAACACGATTAAACCAATAAATGATAACTTGATAGCTATAAAAAAGTTTCCGCATCCCCAAACAAAAAAACAAATTAGACAATTTTTGGGAAAAACAAATTTCTATGCTAAATATATTCCTAAGGCTTCCATAACTTTAGATCCTCTTCATAACCTTTTAAGGAAAAATGTACCTTTTGAATGGACGACAAAATGTCAAAATAGTTTTGATACTATAAAAAATCACTTATGTAACAAACCAATACTAGCAATTTTTGATTTCAACAAGCCAGTTTATATTTTCACTGATGCAAGCATAGAAGGGGTTGGCGCGATATTAAAACAACCTCAAGAGAATGATATCTTAAAGCCTGTATTCTATTTTTCTAAGAAATTAACAATCTCTCAAAAAAACAAAAGAGCCATCTTTATTGAATGCTTGGCAGTCAAAGCCTTGGCAGCCATACTTTATTGGCAATATTATTTGATTGGCAAGAAATTCACTATATTTACAGACCACAAACCTTTACATAACTTCAATATAAAAAATTGCAGTGATGTTGATCTTTTGCATATGTTAAATTACATATCTCAATTTGAATTTGAAATTATATATAATCCCGGTATAAATAACTCTGAGGCTGATTGTCTATCGAAAAATCCAGTGCTTTCAGAGAAATATAATGAATGTGAATCAAAGATAAAGATAGTGAATCTCATTTCAATTAATGACATCTTGTCAGTTCAAAAACAATTAACTTGGGATAAATATTGCAGCAAAGAAAATGATATAATTTATAAAACCCTTAATAAAAAGAAAAAAAATTGGCTTCCTGAATCGTATGGTATATCTATTTTGAATAAATTGCATATTGATTACGGTCATATAGGTGTAAAACAAATGTCATTAATGATCGTACCCACCTTTTATTTCAAGAATCCGCACAAACATATAAAAATGATTTGTAGAAGTTGCGAAACATGTATTAGAAACAAAATTAGGTTTGGAAGTTTTAGAGCTCCTCTTTCTCAGCTAGGTCCTGCCGAATGCCCATTGGAAATAATCTCGCTTGATACAATTGGTGGATTTTCTGGAAATAATTCTACACAAAAATATTTACATTTAATTGTTGATCACTTTACTCGCTTTGCGTTCGTTAACACCATTGGAAAGAGAGGCAAAATTGGTACATTGTTGACAGACCAATACCCAGGTATAAATTCGAAAGTATTTAAAAATTATTTAAAAGGAAAAAATATACGGTTAGTATTTACTGCAGTTGATTGCGCATTTTCCAATGGACAGAATGAGCGTACCAATCAAACTCTAATCAATAGGATTAGATGCAAAACATATGAAAATAAAAATGTATCATGGGTCACAATTGCTAATCAATGTGTGGACGAATATAATAATACAGTTCATAGTTCCACAGGCTTTTCTCCAAGTTATTTGCTATCAGGAACCGAAAATTCAATTTTACCAAAAGAATTAAATAAAAACAACATAGATAATTTGGAAATAAATAGAAAATTAGCTTTTGAAAACTCCCAAAAACTACATAAGGTAAACAAATTTTATTATGATAATCGAACAAAAGGTGTCGATTATGAAGAGAACGACCTCGTTTATGTCAAGAGTGGCAATAGATTGAATAGGAAAAAATTAGACCCTATTCGTATGGGTCCCTATAAAATAACAAAAAAGATATCCAATAACATATTTGAAATTGATATTGGAAAGCAGAAGAAAGATATAAACATTTTTCATAGAAGTAAGCTAATTCCTTACCTTTCCTTTCCATTTTCTTCCTGAAAGGGGGGGGATGTAAGTTTGAAACGATATGTCCGTTCCAAACTTGTTCTCTCTGATGCCGTTAGGAGTCGCAGGTTACATGGA
Source organism: Acanthosoma haemorrhoidale (assembly GCA_930367205.1). Classification (NCBI taxonomy): domain Eukaryota; kingdom Metazoa; phylum Arthropoda; class Insecta; order Hemiptera; family Acanthosomatidae; genus Acanthosoma; species Acanthosoma haemorrhoidale. The sequence goes on along the minus strand of OV884009.1, from coordinate 28,372,515 downwards.
GCTGGAGCTTCCTTGAGTCTACACCAGGGGAGATACTATTGATGAGTGGAGCATTCATAACCTGCTCTGAATGTCCTCCACTCAGTCTACCTTTATGTTCTGTGAATGCTTTCATTATGTACGATTGTTAGTACTCGTAGTGAATTATTATTACTTTCATAAATCCTGGCATTGAATTGATTCAGGTCAGTTAAATTCTCAAGTCAGTTAAACTCTTGTATGACATTATAAACAGTTGTTAATATTGTATTGTTATTTCCAGTTGTAATACAAGCATCAATAGCAGGCCAGGCTAATTATTTATCAATATATATATATATATATATATATATATATATATATATATATATTGGTTTCTTTCCTAATTCTTTTTTAATTTTTTAATTCTTCAATTTTTTAATTCTTCAATTTTTTACATTCTTCTCCTCTAACTTGCATTTTCTTGAAGTCTAAACGATAGGATATATGTAACATACATTTAAATGATCATATCAATGTAACAATGGAAGACCAAAGTTGTAAAAAAAATCTATTTAATTGCCAAATTTAATTGCTCTCAATACATTACGGGTAGTTTTTTTTTCTTTTTTTATAATTAAATTGTAAATTTAAACAAAAATTTCAGGCATAATGAAGAATAAATAATAACAAAGAACTTACCCACAATCAATTATTAGTAGTTTAAAAAGGAATATACTACAACTGCGTTTGTTGATCAAAACAAATATATTGTTTATTGTTGTATGCGATTTTAATTCCTAGAATAGTTTCCTAAAATGTAACTAGGGGCTCAAAATTAAATATAAAAAAAACAAAATTCAGGTTTTTGTCCATTGTTGTTTCAACTGAGCGCCGGCTGGGAAAGCTGTTTTGGGCGCATTTAGGTTTCTGTGGATTGAATGCATATGTATTTGGGTTGAATTTATTGGAATTTAATGTATTGTTTAAATAAGCTGTCTCAATCATATCTTAATGTTGAATGCTGAATGAACAAATTTTAATTTTTCATCACATGATTATTCTTTAGAACTGAATTATGTAATTAATATTAACTTATTTTTTTTTTAGGATTCTAGGATTATACGATAAAGAACTGACTACCGGTGATGGTAATGCATTGATCCCTTACAAGGAAAAATGTCATGGTTATAATTTCTTAATAGAAAAGCAAAAGGAGTTGTGTAGCTTGGACGAGGATATTTTTGACGTGAGTACTGGTAATAATTAACCAGAAAAATTTCTCTTGGACCATATTTGTGGCAAAATGATTATTCTAAAAACGTATTAAGTAAATATAATATTTCATATGACACAGATCATCGAATAAAAATTTTTGAGAACAGGATCAATTTTTTCCACATACCGTCCTTACTGGTAGGCAACATATTAGGTCTGTTAAGTTGAGCATATAATGGGGAGTAATACAAGCAGTAAGATTAGAAAAATTGCTCTGTTTATTTTTTTGCTTTTAAATTAATATTTTAGTGTTAAAATCCGTGTTTTGTGTGATTGTGCATTTAGATTAGTCTGTAAATAGTTTCAATGAACTTTTAAGTCCCTTAAAGGGAAAATGGGAGAAGAACTCTCCCAACTCAAAGAGTGATGTAAGTACAATGGGTTGTACTCTAGGTAACACTGGATCAAGTCAACAAGCAGCACGGGAAGACATGAAAAAAAAAGAATATATGAAGGAAGAGACCCAAGAAAACTTTACTCCAGGAGTTACTTCTTGGCTCTTCCAGCAGGATGGACATTTCAAAGTGTGGTTCCCTAACTAAAATTTAATTATATTTCATTGATTTCCAACCTACATGCTACTATCATCAGACAGAAAACAACTAAATATTCTGGATCTCTTTCTTATTAGAGGTTATAATCCTACTAACTATTGTATTCACACAATGTTTGATCTTTCCTCAGATCATACCGGTCTGTTTAACAGTAAATCAACAACCTCAAACAACTGACTAGAAGTGTGCACTTATTGAGTGACAGATTGGACTGGAAACATTTTGAAGATTTTTTAATTGAGTGATTGGTAGTCCCTCTAAAGACTCCAAACGGATTAAAAGGAGCAGTGGACTCCTTAACCAATAATCCGCAACATGCAGCCTTTGCATCTCAGATTCTTCTGCCAGCTAGTAGCGTATACTTACTTCCCCTATACCCTTCTTATATACGACAACTGATAACGGACTAACGAAAGCCTAGAAAACGATGGCACAGGACAAAACTGTTTACTGATAAACGGACCTATAATCACCTAAAGCAGGGGTCCCTCAAGGCTCAATACCTGTTCCATTACTTTAAGTTATCTTTACCTCATACTCATAATACACAAAGACACCGCATAAGCTTCTCTGACTCTACAAAATTACTAGGCTCTACTTAACTCACACCGCTAAACCAATTTGTACCAACGTATGGAGCCCAAATTTATAGATGCACTAAGTAGACTAACATCAGAACCATTCATATTTTCCAACAAAAGCTCTAAGAATTATCACTGACTATTCTGGTAATCCAGTTGCGTCCTTTTACGCGCAAAATTTGGCACACTGATTTCAAAATACCTTGCGTTCACGACTGCATCAGAACATTATACAGAAACCTTCACGACTTACATGACATAGTATCATGTATTTAAACATAATTATAATAACAATATCAAATTAATTATTTAAAATTGTCTTGCAGGTTTTAAGGACCGGCATGAGAATGGCAATACAAGAATGTCAATACCAATTCAGCATGATCAGATGGAACTGTAGCACTTTTAATGAGTCTCCATCAATATTCGGCGCCATAAGCAAAATAAGTAATTATCCACGTTATAAAGTTAACTAATGCTAACATTACAAAATGGATATTTAGCTACTAGAAAAAATAAAAGGAAACAAATATTTCATCAATAACATACAGATATATTTAATACATGCATACATAATAAATTTTGTATTATTTCACTCGTGCTTTTGAGGCAGAAAAAAAACCTCTCACAAAACAGGTACCGGGTGGTTTGCTCAGATAATAAAATATCATTGTTTGATGTTCGAGCCTTTAGGAACACTTCCAGGGCTAAATTGTGTTAAACGTAAATAAAGAAATGAATCTACGATCAGTTGGTTATAAGCCCACATTAGGTTTTAATTAGCATATTTATAAATCTTACAGAGAGCAGGGAGACTGCTTTCCTTCATAGTATCTCGTCAGCTGGAGTAGCTTATACAATCACCAGGGCTTGCTCCAGTGGAAAGCTGACCGAGTGCAGTTGCGACCCAAGGGTGAGACTTCGAAAACCAAGAAAGCATTGGCAATGGGGTGGCTGCTCCGAGGTAACGCTCTTAATTATCGTTTAAATTTTATTTGCCGTTATATACATAACAATATAGTTTCATTTATCGCAATATATTCGTAATTTAGATACGAGACTGTTCCAGTAATATTTTTGACACAAAAAATGTTCATTCTGGCGCTTGTGAATACTCAACTAGTTTATATGCATTGCATATAAGATTGGTATTGTTCAGGCTGGAATATTGATATACTGAGGTATTGTTTATTTTGTGGTTGACCAGGCGAGGCTGTATCTTTTTTTATCAGCATAATGTATTTATTTAATTTTTTATAGTTTATCTTGAATAAAGTAACTGTTTCAACATAATGCAGATAAAGTAACCACATACACATATTGTAGAAACATAATAACGAAGTCTAAGATCTATAATATAAATTGGAAAGTAGAACTTATATAGAGGTATACCGGAAATGTTTTAACCGACTTCTAGAGGACAATCCAGGTACTTCGACTGTTAGAAGTGACTGGAAATGTCACTAGGTGACTCCAAGGGAGTTGACTATGCTGACGTGACCAGTTATGGACCAGGGCCCAAGCGAGTCCATCACCAGTAGCTCCTACCCATCGCAAGGGTAGTGTTCCCAAGGAGCTCCGAACACTTCCAGCCTGTCTCCCGAGGAAGCTGATACCGATTACACCAGGCTCAGCAGAGTAGGAGGTTACTATCGATTACAGCAAGTCTTCCAAACTGGATCAAGTAGTCAACCAAGTTTATTTTATTTTTTATTATAATCATTTTTTTTTTTACGATAATATTACTAACTCATAGGTCAATTAGTCAAATTTTAAGGATACACCTTCTTCAATGTATTATTCATATAAGTTTCGAGATTTTTCCATGTCCCGGAATCAACCCATACCAGAACTTTAAAGATATTTGGCGCGGGAATGGACTTAGAGCTGTGAATTTTTCAAGGGGATTTAAGCTCGAGAGGTGGACGCTGGCGAAGTTGAAGAAGCGGTTCAACTTGAACCTCTTATTGATAGTAGAGTACTACTAAACTTTTCTTAATGTTATATGTACCTATTTTCATGGTGGTCTTACACGTAGTTAACGAACCATGTGACTCACGAGTTTTGGATTGCCCGCACTTTATAGCAGGTAATTCAAAATACCGACTGAGTGATGGTATGGAAGATTTCCTCACCCTAATTTAAGTGTCTTCATGTACGTCAGTTAAATAATTGATAACCAAAGGGGCCTTTTTAAAAAGTGGTTTATTAACTAGACAAACAATACAACTTATATGATAATAGTGACAGAGTAATACGTCAGAGGTACAGTAACGAGATGAATGAGAGGAAGAGGAGAATTATATAAGGACAGATTAGATTAAGGAGTGCTGATATTTCTGCTGACTTAGGCGATGTGCAGATAGATGTCAGCTGTGTGTTGACAGTCGGTGTGCATGTGTCAGCTGCTTCCATAACTGTCGTCCTCCTGCTCGCTGGATTACTCAAAAAATCAAAGAAAAGGGACCACAGTAGTGAGAAAAGTCGTTAAAAGCACGCATTCCGGAGGCGAAAACTATTTCAGATCCGTCAGTAATCTTAACCAATCATCTATCCTCAAAACCCAATAACTTAGTTACTAAATCTATTTGTCTTCTACAGCGAGATTACAAGCGAACTTCAGGCTCTTCGGTGTGCTGCCCTCTCAGTGGCAGTGACGAAGTCCTTGTCTCTAACATTTCAAACAGTCACAAACTCTAGATCTGCGCCATTCAACTCTTTCCTTAATACATTTTTTAGGAAACGTGACACTGACCTATCACGGGTGTAAACATAATCGAAAACTGTTATGTTTGTGTGATTTTTCTCAAACTTTATGATGGTACAGAAAATTTTGCTTGCTAGTTGAAATCACCCATGAAAGAATTCACCTCAAAGAAAGCAGAAGAAAATACGAAAAAAAAAAAAAGAACCAAAAACCCCAAAGAAAATATGTCAATAAAATATCTACGAGTAGAGGAGTCGGACGGATCACTGAATACTGTTGAGACAAATGTTGGCATACATTGAATTGTAAGTTATACTTGGCAAGAGAAGAGAAGCTCCGATGCTTGGAGTTGAAAAGTAAGTAAATAGAGGGAAAAGGCATTCTATTATCATTATATTTATTACCTCCTCTATTTTCTCATGATATATTTGCCATTAGTCTTTGTATTTCATCTATTACTAGGCCTTCAATGGGCAACTAGCAGTTACTTTGTTATCAAGATAGGTAATATTTTTCGTTTTTCCAACATTTAATTTCATACCACCTGAAACTGTTCCGGTCACAACTACTTTTGCATAAGACCTTGGTTATGTTGTATATTTTCGCTTGTGTACTACACTGCACTATACCGTTTAGATATGTGAAGGTCCCTATTTAGTTTTACTGGTTGAAACATTCAATTTCCAATGAAGTCTCTCCTCATCCTGTAGCAATAGCAGAATGCATCATCCGTAAGAATGTCAAAAAGTGAAGGGTCTTGTGTTGTCATTAGATAGTTTTAGTAATCATTATAAATAATTTCTATAGGTAATTATACATATTAAAGAAATAGGTACTTACTAGGCAATAATTGTTATTTCTCTGGGACGAACTCAAAAGCCTTCTCTAAAACTATGAATACTCGATTCAATGTGGACCTTTCAAAAGACCCTTCTTAGCCTTGGCTCTGAGAAACTGTTCAGTAAAGCCCTTGTAGCCCTTAGTGATATCATCTGGATCTGTGCTAGCCTGGTCGACATAGTATACACTCCACACCAGAACACCATTTTATTTTTATTATTAATAAGCTCATACTATATAGTTACATATCCTGCTCTTTGTTTATTTTAATACCAAAGGATATACAGTTTCCAATATAACTGTGCCTAACTCGGTTGAAAATAGTTTCAAGATAGATCCAAGGATCAGTAGTCTTTCTTTTTTTGATTACTTAAATTAGTTGATTTATGAATTTATCGTCAATGAATCGGGATATCGGCTGATACATGGTCCAAAAATCTATTGAAATCGGTTCGAATGACATTAATTACTTTATTTCTATTGCTGGCTCCCAAAACGTTTGTGGAACCCACAGAATGATTCACCGACAGACATAATGATGCACCTGATTAGGAGTAAAGCCTCTCTCTTCTATCATTTTGCCGTTTTGGTCAAGAAAGTCTTCTCCCAGGCAAGCCGATTCTCTCCTTGACTTTATTATTGATAGAGCAAGTTATTTTCATTTACGTGTGCTTCAAGAAGCTTGATGTCCTTTACAAACTACCCTCCAATCACATTAATTTACACTATTCACAACATACAATTTTTGTTTCATAACTTAATTTATTTTTATGTAAACGATGTTTTTTTTTTTGCTTAAATAATATTTTTTTTGAGATTTCAACATTTAGTGTTAATCCATCAGTTTTTGCACCATAGTTCTAAGATAAAGCTTTTATTATTTCTCAAAATTATTAGCCTTGATTTCAGCCTGTGTTACTTTTTAGGACATACATTATGGGGAAAAATTCAGCAGAGAATTCATTGATTGTTCTGAAGACTCTACCACAGCAGATGGATTAATGAATTTGCATAATAATGAAGCAGGAAGGCGAGTGAGTACTCTTTGAATATTTAGTAATATTCAGTGTTTTTGGAGTGCAATCATAAATAAATTTGAGTGTCAGTATTTTGATTTCTGTTTATGTGTTTTTGGTTTGATTACTATTAGTTGCATTCTGCGTATTTATGAAGCATGCTTGTTTTTGTGTTTTAGAAAAGCAATCTATGAAGATTTCAGTGATAAAATTTTAAGCAAGACTTGTGAATAACCGAGTTATTTTTCTGATTTACCTGGGCTGAAATAGTTATTGTAATTTTAGTAATATTAATTGCGCCGTGAAATAGTTTTTGAAATCTTGATTAGTTAAATGAATTTAATAAGATACAATGAGCATTCCAATGTTATATGGGTTTATTGAAATAGATTTATATTTAGGTAAATATGATTACTAATGTTCGCGTTACTAATATGCGTTTAGTATTACTAAGAGTATCTAATAAAAGTTGGGATGGATTTGAAAAAATTAAAATAAATAAAAAGGGACAAACATATTAATGAAAGGCAAATTAGCTGTATATCAGATTTCTGATAATCGAAGAAAGATATGAAGATCAAGAAGGGAAAGAAATGATGTGTGGCCGTGGATTCAAGATAATAGAATTGAGACGCTAAGGCTTCTGTGCTCCCTGAACAGCCGTTAAGTGTTTCTTTAAATCAGTAGTTTGGGCTGATTTATAACTGCAAAAAAGGCCCGAGAAATTTATTTTTGTAAAAAAAAATTACGTCAATTTTCAAAGCGCTTGTTTATGTAGCTAAGAATAAATCGAATACAAAAATGTTCATTTTTTTTTTAAATATCACTATCATCAAAAAATATTCTGAGCTGGGACTCAAAAAATATGAAAGCTAGTGAAACGTGCCCGTAATTTTTCATGTTTTTTCCCATACTTCACGTTATTATATTTAAACTAAAAAGTAATTAGCAAGTAATTATAAGTGTTGTGGAATATATCTTTGCAAATTCAAATAGATTGAATCATTTTAATACTGATATTGTAGAACAGAAATACAGACTGGATTAAAGTAGAGTTTCACCCTTTTGGCTTTAAATTTAAGTTTTATCGCACAATTAAGGGTTTCGTTGAACTCAGTACGATAAATATTAAAGTATTATTTAGGGGTTATTACGTTTCTGAGGCTAAACGCAATATTACATTAATCCCAAGCTTCATGGTTTAAGAGATGAAATGTCAAGTTTACGTCAAAGAAAGGTTGTGAAGATCATGAAATATGTTTGGCAATGCAGACTTTTAAAGGCCAGTAAAAGTTAAATATTGTTAATTATGTTACTTATCATTATTATAAAGGCTTTTAATTGTAAAATCTAATCAATAATGTTGGAAAATAGGAAGACCACTAACATCAATATGATAAAAAATATTTTTTATTACCAAGTCGTTCATTAATTAGTGATACTTAATTTTATTTTATAGGGTCCACTGTTTTTAATGAAAACGCGTCATCAAATGAAACCTTCCAATTAAATTTCAGGACTTTAGATCAGGCAGGAGACTTACAATCACCAGAAGAGATAGTACCAAGTAGTTATTAATTGAAATATTCAATTTTAAAATATGGATTTTTTCGCTAATAATAATTAATTGTTTAATTGATTGTAAATTGAGGCGCCAGAAACCTCTGTTCAGTCCAAAGTAGAGCCTGTTTTGTTTTAGGCTGCTATGCACTACTTTCGCGTCATGCGGGTCTAGTCTATCTACCAAGCGATTCCTGACGGACATTTACGTTGTAACGCCAAATTCTCCTAAACCAAGACACATTTTGGAAAATAAATAAAACTTTTAATAATTTTTTCTAGCTATAAGACTTTTTTTAAAGTTGTTTCCTTAGATATTTTTTTCATAGCAGAAAAAAAAATTTGTTTTAAATATTTTTGCGATTTGATGAGGGTATGCTCATAATTTTGAAAGATTCGTGGTAGAGACGAGTTTACCATATATGATCAAACTCTATCATGGTATAAAACCAAAAATCTACAGATGCACGTCTTATATCTTTGCGACGTATTTTTTTGTTTGCCAAAACATTTTGGTTTGTAACAAAAAATACCATTACAGAAGTTCCTTTGTTGTATCAAAACCGATCATTGACCTTAAACCATTTTTTTTTCATTATGTCATAGATTAGATTATTGCAAATCTCCAGTTACTTATTGCCCAACATTCTGGTATAATGGTTATAAACTTTCAATGAACTAGAACAACATATTTGGCCAGTTTTTATTTCAACGATTATTTCTTACTTTTACTGCCTAAAATATCGTTCTGTCAATCACAAACCAAATCGTATCTACGAAATACATAAGCAAATAAAGGACGTCGTTATTATTTATTATTATCTTTCGATAATGATCACTATAAGAGAGGTGGCCCAGGTGCGGGACACTTGGGTTTCTTAAATACCTAATAAATGATTGTGGAATGAACTACTCTGCATTTGAACCAAAAATGCATCATTTTATTCTTTAAGCATTCTTTCTCGCTGAATACCACCTTGTAAATAATTTGAAGTTCAACGCTATGAACTGACACCTGAATAAGAAACTCGGGGCAGACTTGTTTTCTTTCTGACTTTATGATAATGCATCCCGACCAACAACTGTGTCTTCCAAGATGTTGTGGAGATAATTTTTAAAATTTCGAGATAATGCATCTACGTTTACGAAAAACAATTTTTACACTATGGACAAATCATTTTTTCTAGCGCACTCGGTTTGTTGAGTTTTACGATTCCTTTAACAAACATTGCCGCTGTTTTTGTTTAATCTTTTTCACAGCGGAACTGTGGTCTTCCTTTCAAAACGGTTAATGAACACCCTCAAGAAGTGAAAAACAAGAGAACTGATAAACAAAGTAACAAACATGATCCGAATCTTGACCTCTTACAAATCGCCTACAGATTGAAAGGTTTAGAGCTAAATAGAATAAATAGAGTTGTCGTTTGAATGAAAGTGGGGGACAGTAAAATAAACGTGGCCGAACGCGTCGTCTTAATAACAAAATTAAAAACTGACGATTTAAAAACACAAATTACATGAAGGATTTATGTGAAATAAGAATGTTATATTATTACTAATTTAGTTATGATTATTAAATTAGATCAATTTTCATATGATCCCACATCAACGTTTTTGGCGGTTGTTATATTTACATATTATTGTGTAATATTTAATAGTATCAGATGTATTGTTTTGTAAATGTGCCAATAATACGTTTTTGGCTCCTAATTATATTTCCTGTTATTAAGTGCAAATAGAGATAGATCCAGAATCGGTTAATCCAGTCATTAGGAATGAAGTTTTTTAAAATAAAAAACAATTGCTAGGCAAATCAGACAGTTTTTGCTTTAGCGGGTGAATTTTTAAAAACAATCTCCACCTGCATTTTTTCGGCAACATTCTAATACTCCTTAGAATCATGTTTAATGTCCAATATGAAGGATTCTAATATCTGCTATTAATTGCAGACAAATCTTTAACTAAGTGCCCTCTACCACAGAGCTGAAAATAAAATATTTAAATGTGCTGATTTTTAGGTAAGTCCGTCAAGAGAAAAATGCGATGTGACAATAGGGAAGTGCCGACTTTGACACGATGTTGCAGGCTGCCTTCCTAGGACTCAAGCCATCTGCGCCTTCCGGTCAGGTAACCCGCTATTGTAGCTGTTAATGATATTGTAAATGAATACGATAAACCACCCTCCGTTCTCATCAATGATTATTAGTCGAAGAGAAAATATCATGACTGGGGCCACCCTAATCCCCGGTCGGGTGCTCTGCCAACTCAGCTATTCCCTGTTCGAGCGACGAGTCTGTCAGTAATAATTCTCATTAGTAAAACTTCCCTCTATTCTGGTCATACCCTTCTCATTTACGTGCCTGAGTTAGGAAAAGGGGCATACCGACTTCTAGTAGGTTAAGTAGTAACATGAACAGAACACTTTTTTTTTCGACGTAAAACATAAATAAATTCGGTGACAGCTTGAAAGTAACCAGTTCCTAGACTTTTCAAATTAGTTCGGTGTGTTTTTCAATCGCACTGTTATGTATGACTTTCGACATGGCTCAATTAAACATAATTAAGTCTTTCCAGGTGCCAATTGATATATTCTTTTTCCTCTCTCGTTTCACGTTTAACAACAAACCACAAAACCTATTTTTTTATTACTATCCCACAGGAATACTTTATTAGTTATAAAAATGATGGCTCATTGGTATATTACACAAAGTTCTGATTTGGTCCCTATGGCTGAGAATAAATTAAAGACGGCAAAGAATAATGAAATAAAGTTCGGGGAAATAATAGAAATTGCGAAATTTTGTTAAGTAATAAGTTTCATTTTAAGGTCTTTGTTAAAATAAGATAATAGCGTTCTATAGTACTTCGCAATTTGTCACTAATTATTTGTAAAGGCCACGTTTCGATGACTTTTTTGTCCTCATCTGTTCATAGGTACAATATCCCATTTATTTAATTCTAGTGTTTCGTTGGTAGTTTCCACCCGTGTCTGTCATTGATGTCATCATTTGTATTTTCATCAATAATATTTTTTACAACATTTTTATATTTATCCATTTTATTCATTAAATAATTTTTTTTTCAATTATTTTATCAAATTGTTGTCTATTTTATCAAATTTATTGTTATTTTCTTTCATTAGTTGTTCACACCGCCGTCACACCCCACTACTCTATTCTTCATAGTTTTATGCATATAACCACAATCGTTAACCTCTATCTTCTGATGTAATCCTCAAATGTTTGGTTGTCGTGGCTACTTATTAAAAAACCAAGCCACAATATGAAGTTGATATTACTTATGATAAAACGAAAATTAATTATCATAGATATAAAATTTGTTATTATCACTCCACCTGTTCCAAGGTGTATTCACTTACTTTCAGAACTGCATTCAAATAAATGTAGATCTTCGTTTCTCTTGATTTCAAATAAAATCAAAAAACTTTCCCAACTGCCGCGTTAGTTAACCAAATATTTTTTCCGAAACCATTGGGTTAATATTTATAAAAAATCACGAATCCGTTTACCCTTCATAGGTCTCGTATTCGTTCGTAGGATATAGCGCCGCAGTATTTCCCTTTTATTTGTCTAAATGTATAATAGAATAAAAAGTATCTTGTTAATCTGGTAGATGGTCACTTTATAATACAAATAAATAATTCTTCTATACCATTGAAAAATAGCGAGGGCCTCATATTACTGATTTACTGCTTAATATAAAAATGTTAATATTTTCTAAACTTAATAAAATTTGATTTAATCATGAAGTATGCAACTATATACACATTTTGTATTTAAGGAACTGGCGTGCTGTAGATATGAAGTGGATGCTCATTGGATCTATTTGTTTCCTCTTTATGCTTCTTATAGCTTTGTTCCATATTCTGCATCATACAGTAATAACATGTTTGAAATAAAAATTTATTAATGAAAAATAAAACTATTTTGTAAATTTATCTGGGTCACATAAACGAACATTTATAACCAAAAATATGTATATTAAAGCAAAGCGAGGAAGCTTAAATTGTTTTTCAAAACGATTTTTTTTTTTTACAGTAGAGTTTGATGATTATTTAATCGGTACATTTACAATTTAGGTTATCTTTCACATTGCTTTCTGCTTAGTGTTACTACTCTTTTATTTTTTTGTATTACTCATAACACGCTTTTATATATTGTTTGGCATGATTATATTAATATGGATATTAAATTAATAACACTGAATAAAATATGACAACTTGATTGGCAAGTTATTTTTTTTAGGTTATACGATCAAGGATGCAGAAGGTTTGTAAATGCCATGGGATGTCTGGATCTTGTAGTGTACGAGCATGCTGGAGAAAATTACCACCATTCCGAAAAATTGGAAATGTTTTATCTTCCAGATTCGAAGGTGCTACGTCTGTGAGATTAATTGAGAAGAAAAAAGGAAGAATGAAAAAATTGAGGGCATCCAAAAAAGAACTTAAACAACCAAACAAAACCGAATTGGTGTATTTAGAAGAATCACCAGATTATTGTGAAAAAAATGATTCGTTAGTATATGAATATATTACCATATGAGGTTCATTTACTACATAGTTTATTGTGTCCTTAAGTGCCTGTGATGTGGTAGAAGGATAAGGGGCGGTAACACCAGTGAGTTCCATCTTTGACCATTTATCTTTTCGTTTGCTACTCTCTTCCACTTCCACTTCTCTAGCTTCATATTCCCAGTCTTATTGGCCTCCTTCTTCCCTCTTTTCCTGCTTCCCATATTGCTATTGGGAGATCTGTCATTTGTTAGAAACAGACAAATCTAATTGGTGAGGTACGGCAATCGTCTTTTCCACAACTGGTTACATGCTGATTAGTTTTCGGTTCAAATACATTAACAGGAAGTGAAAGAAAAAATTAAATGTGAAACAAATCTGGCCTGTTTCGCTTACTTTTATGTATTTCCAAATTTATGCTTGGACCAGGAAAATAGTCGTGAAATCAGTCCTAATTACATATGAAAAATACATACAGCTGTGATTCTGCCAACATGATCCAGTCAGACAGCATTTCTATTTTGTTTTGGTAAATGATGGCTACTTTTTTTTTCTTAAACCTATAGGAGTTTGTTTTAGGAAAAGGTGTCATCAGCTGACTGTTCTACACCTGTTTCAATGCAGAATTTTCATGACATTCCCAGGTTTTTTTATACAGTTCGTAAACCATGGCAAGTACAAATAAGGAAGATGAAGTGGTCTTTCTCAAGACTTCATACTAAAGACACTCTTTTAGAGATGTAATGGCAGTCCAACCCATTGGTTTTCATTAAAGCTATAGTGAGCTCAAAGTAACATTATATATAAATATCATTGTTTTAAACATTACAATTTTCTGGTACATCATTATTAATTGGGGTGTAAGAGATAAAACTCCTTTAGTCTCTGCACAGCTTTATTTATTTTCACCCAAACATTTTCGACGGTCTACGCTGTCATTCTCAAGGGTTCGAGCTGTAACATTTTGGAGATACATGTACAATTTGGTTACACTTTTAAACCCACATGTTTAATTATATAAAAATAAGTTAAAACAATCAAAATCTAATAAATGAAACCATACAGCCATAAAATAAAAATTTTAACAAAAATTACATTAAATATACAGATAAAATTAACTGACCGGTACTGATAAATTATTGGCAATTTTGCTGAGTTTAATCGGTGATTTTACTTATTATTATTCATTATTTATTCTTGTATTTTAACTGATCCCTGGATCATTTTAGCAAATATTTGAATGTTATTAATACAGATTTTAAACTATTTTAACAATTCTGATGAATTGTGGCATTTTAAAACTTAATTTAAATACTTCATTGTTTGATCTAGTTATCTTGTTTTATTTTATTTGTATTAATATTTTTATTTTTATACTATTTAATTGAAACCAGGTGTACGCTGGGAGCAATTTAGTCAATATATTAATGTTTTATTTTATTTTGTAACATTTTTAAATTGTTTTAACAATTCTGATTCTTGTCATGATATTTCTGCATTGAACATAAAAATATTTGATACGTGGTTATATTTTAACAATGTACTTTATTGTTTCTATAATTTATATCATTTTTATGTAACCGGTCAGTTAATTTTATCTGTATATTTAATTTAATTTTTGTTAAAATTGTTATTTTATTTCTGTTGGGTTTCACTTATTAGATTTTGATTGTTTTAACCATTTTTAAAATAATTAAACATGTGTGGCTTTGAAAGTGTGACAAAATTGTATATATCTCCAAAATGTTACATCACGAACTCTTGAGAATGACAGCATAGAAGGCCTTCAAAATTGTTTGGGTGAAAATAATTAAAGCTATGGCGAGACAAAAGTGTTTTATTTCTTAATATATACACACTATTCACCACACCATCAATACAAAGCATTTATTCATACTCATGTAAAATTCACATTCCTACCAACATTCATTCAATATATACATATACGTTCTGTCCAGGAGGGATAAAGCGATTTTGCCTTGTGACAATATTTGATACTATACACTAAAATTACTATTGTAATATTATGTATTAGATTTATTACTTGTTAATAATAATATTGATTTTCATTATAGATTGGGAATTCTTGGAACACACGGAAGGGTTTGTAAAAGAGACAGTTTGGGTCTGGATGGATGCAAATTACTTTGTTGTGGACGAGGCTATCAGACGAGGCTTCGAGAGGTGGAACAGCAATGTAACTGCCACTTTGTATGGTGTTGTAATGTCATGTGTGAAATATGTACTTTTAAAAAAGAAGAGCACATTTGTAATTAGTATTATTGAGAACATATTATTATTATGTTATGATACGTTTTATTTTTTTAACATCAATTTCAATAGGAATCTACAATAAAAACAAAGTAAGCAGAGTTATTATATCCTAATTCCTACTATTGGAATCATGTCTACTCAAAAATTATGAAACCAGATTTAACGGTAAGAAAAGAAATCCATTCTTTATTTAATGTGGAACCTAATATAAGAATAAAATCTATATGCGTCTACTATGTGCCCTATGAATAATCGTAAGCTATAAATAAATGAAAGGAAAAAAGGTAAAATAAAAAGTATATCTCAATTTATAAAATATTTACAAGGATTCCTTTACTTTAAAAAAGTAAAGGAAAAAGGTGTGATACAAATTAATTTAAAAAAAAGAGTGAAAAAAAAATATTAGAGCTCAGTGTTTTGAACAGTTGTAGCTATAGATTTATAAATATATTTGCTGAGCGAGGAATGAAGTTTAAACATACAGTAAAGGTAAATGGTAAATAATGAGAAAAGTGAACAATTCAAAAATAAATAAAATAAAATAATATATTTATAAAAAGTAAAGAATTATGTATGTGTTATTACTATATTCCTAAGTTATCCATCGCCTCTCTGGATGGTGAGGAGGTGTTGGAATATCAACATTCTGGAAGTACTTAAGAATGAAGTATGGTGAAGGTGAAAATTTCAGAGAGTGGTGGAACAAGCAAGAAAGGAACGGTCGGCTGCTGCAGTTCTGTGGGTGTAAAGGTCAGAAAGGCAGTATCGTGTGTTCCGGAAGTATACTGAGGATTTGAACTGTAGGGTATTGTAAATATATCAGGGCTAATGAGAATGAATAGTTTATACAATACCAAGAAAGTATTGTTTACGGAAAGAAGGGTAAGAACATTAACGCAACTTTACACGAGTTTTTTCACAAAAATAGGTAATTTCAGATCTTGGAAATTGTTTAATAATTATTTTCGGGACTACACAATTGAACATGAATTCTCTACTAGATAACCATTTACTTGTTCCAATTTCTAGCTAATAATTTGTTCTAAAATCAATAAATGAAGCAATTGCAGAATATTTATGTTATCTCCATGTAAGAACTGTTACAATAAATGGATGAATTGTTGTAAATAAATCGTTTGATTCATATTGGGGTGTAAGAATTTATTAAGCGAGTTAAGCAACTTCTCAAAACATATCTGTTAGCAGAAAACTAAACATCAAAACCATTAATACTTTGGCCATTGTAGCTTTAGTTAAAATTTTTGGAAAGCACTGATAAACAACTACAAGAAATGGACCACCGATTGAACAAATCTATCGACATATCCAAACATTAGAAGGAAATCTTTGGTACCAAGAGTCCCTCTCAAGGTGGTAAAGAACTTATTAGTCTATTCGAAATGTGCAGAGACCAAGAATATCATCTCAATCAGTTGTAATAATCTTTGAAAAATCAGTAACTATGTACTGGGATCAGGCTATTATAACAGAATCTACTGTCATCCTTGATCTTGATAAAAATATAAAAAATTAAAATAAAATATTAGTGATTGAGTCAGGCGATGACAATATCCATAAAGTTTAGAGTATCTAGCTAAGGCTGTCCTTGGAGCTAACACAACTTTATAAGTTCACTAGTCACATCGAGTAACAGAGTTATACCAAAAAACCAATTTCCAAATTTTGTAATTAGTGGAAGATCTCATTCTAAAAAGCCAAACAGCTGTACTGCGAGAAACTTTGTAAATAATATTGAATCATGTCTAGGTAGATGAATATTCCCACCAAATGCTTTAGAAGTTTACAAAATATCTTCATTTTCTTAATAACAAATTATAAAAGAAAATCAAACATCTAAATTCAAAACAAGAGAAAGCTTATAACCCAAACTGTAATGTACATAGTTACCTAAAAATAAGAATCGGCAATTAACGAATTTCAGTTTTGTCTAGCTATTGAGACACATTTACAGAGAGAGTACCAATGTTTTCCATTTAAATTTTCTTCAAACTCCTTTTTTTAAATACCACAGACTCCATTTTATAAGTGTTGAAAATTTGTCACTTAAGTTCATTTAAAACTGGACACTCTCCGATAAATAGTACGTATTTTCTCTAAATTGGAAAGGGAACATACACAAAAGCTCTTGTTCTGGTCTGTATTTAGAATACTTTAAATTCATTAACTCTGTTGTTGTAATTACACTAATAATTTAAACATTGTTTTGGTTGCTGTTGTGGTTCATGTTGTGATTTTATACATGTGAACATTCTGTTTGAGTATCGCGTATTACCCAACTGTGTATGGTCGACTAATGACTAGCTGGCTTATTTAGCAACCCTGACTCCAGTATTAATTGCCTCTCACAGTCAGTGTAGAAATAACGGCTCTCGGCAAACTCTGAATTTCCTGATTTTCTTCACGCCACTCTTAGCAGCTCATCGCCATTCATCACCTCAGGGACTTGCAGCTGAACTGGTACCAGATCCTAAGGTGCCTAATAGAGAGACCTCTATTCAATCTCACTATGTTTGAACTCTTTCCTGTGAGTGAAGCTACTTTTAGTTAATTACACCTTCACAAAGAAGGGTGTGAAACATGAAGACAATACCAGGAACATTATTTTTAAAGTGGTGTCAAATGATTATTATTTATTCTTTAAGAAAAATTTTTATGTAAACTATTTTTTTCTTTTACATCAGGACTATCAGTGCTAAGTTTAATTTTAGTTTGATAACCATTACATGTCTTCATCTTATTATTTTGATCCATTAAATTTTGTTATATATAACTTTTTTCATTAAGGTTTTCTACTTTTTTAATTTCTTTGTTAAATGTTAAGAATAACATTTCAAAGTTTAAAAAGTTTTTTTTAATTAAATTAAATAATTGTCACAATACAAAATTGTTATTTTTTTACAACCTGTTGCAACTAACATTTTTACAGATAGCGGGGTGAATTAAGCTTTCTATTTCAAAAGTCCTCTCTGCCATCACAGTCGCATATATAATTATTTTACAATGGTGCTTAAGGTTTTGGTATATATTAAAAAAAATTGAGCTTTATAATTTCCTTTTCATACCTGCCTTAAGTTTATCATTAAAATTGTTTATAATTTCATCAACTAAAGAGATAGTTGTTTCCCTAATCCAGTTTTATTTGGTATTAAATATTTCTCACATGAAGTTAGTTAAGTGAATAGCAATATTTTTTTTCTTCTTATTTTATAACCCGTTCAACCATAATAAAAAAAAGTCCAGTTTGAGGATAAATATTCTATAAAGGTAAAATAAATGGTTTGGTTATGTTATTTGAGTGATGTAGTTGGAATCGGTACTTACCTGCCCATCCCCCCTATCAGGGTGGTGGGCATGTTGGTGCAGTGGTGAAGTTTGGGGGCCTTGGGGTGTCCACCCATGACATGCTGCAGGGCCCTTTTTAGATCAAACATGCCACAGGATTTTTTGCCGGCTGGTCGGGCAGGTCTCTCATACTAGCTAGGGTTGCAAAATCTGTTAAGTTGAGTTTTCCCGGCAAGGGAAGGGAGTTTGTGCAGCCTTTCCTCCCTCAACAAAACACAACTAGTAGAAGAGGAGTAGAGAAGTTCTATCAGGAACTTAAAATCTCTTGTACAGGAAAAAACTTTATTCCTGTCTTTTTATTATTATTATGACTTCCACGTGTTAAGAGCTGTAGACTTATCTTCTAACTGAAGTGTTATATTGGTAATGGGGAAGATTAAGTGGAGGGTATTGTCAGGAAGAATGTTGGGATGCTCTCTCCCAACTACCTCCCTAAGACAGACTCTTCTATCCAATGCCCTGGATGCTACACCCAGTTTTCTCCCTGTACCCTTCCCAGATTGGCCCCACCACACCGACCACCAACCAGCCCAGCCAGACTGGGAACCATTGACCTGTGCAGAGTAATGTGTGTGGCGGTGAGCTGTGCCCCTCAAATGCTACTTCTGATCAGTGACACACCTTGACTGTTCGTGGGGGGTGTCCCTCTTTATTTTATTTATATTATTTCAAGTGATTTACTTGATGACAACAGCCGAATCTTGTCTAGCTATCGACACTGTCAAGATTTTTGTAGTAGGGTTGAAATACACTTATTTCATTTTCATTGAATTTTTTTTTTTTAATATTTTAATAGGTCAAAATATGCCTAAGAAGCAAAATTATTCAAAAAAAGATTTGGAGAAAGCTTTTAATGCGATCAAGACGGGATCTTCTATCAAATCCACCTCAAAAAGATTTGGTATCCTTAGGGCAACTCTTAAGATTTCAGATTGAGTGGTAAGTTTGTTAAGTCATCATTTGGGCCTTGACCTATCCTCTCCCAAGAAGATGAAATTAATTTAGTAAAATGGATTGAGCTTTATGCAGATAAAATTTCTCCAAAAAGAAAAACGGACATTTCACAATAAGTAAAAGAGTTCGTAACTCTGAATAATATAAAAACTCCCTTTAAAGACAATTTTCCGATGGTTTTGGCGATGGTTTGTACAAATCTTTCCTTCGCAGGCATCCTAAGATAGCTGAACACAGCTCTGAGGCAGTCACCAGGGCCCCAAACAAACTCATGAGTGTCGACAATTTTAAATAAATCGTTGGAGAGGATATTGCAGAGAAACTACATCATACTCTGCTTAAATGAAGAAGGCAGATTGCTGAGAAAAAGTGTATTTATCCTTTAATAGCGTGGACAGTCAATCCATTGTATTCAATCCCCTAAAATGAAAATCCAAAGACTTCCATTCGTTACAACCACCTGAAAGTGGAAGTGAATGATGGAAGCCAATATTTTAGAAAAAAAGAAAGCTTTGGAAAAAAAAAAATAGTTCAAGGAGCTGGAGAGAGAAAAAAAAAACAATATGAAAACACAGGCGAAGAAACCGTCTTTGTATTTCAAGTAGTATTTATGCCCAATTATTATTGAAAAAAGTTATAATTTAATATCACGTCAGTTATAATAATGGAATATCAAATAAAATAATTAAAAATAAATATTTTTCAAGCATATTGAGTGAAATCAATGATCTCGACATTCTGATTAAAATGTAATGGGACTTTAGTAGATTAGAATTACAAAAAAATTTCATAAAATCATTTTCACAGGTGTTAATTCATTAAATAAATATGTACCAGACAAGCTTTTTGATTAATTTCAACTCATTGTTATATGATCCGTACATAATAACTACTCTGGAACAAATACCCCATTTGAGATCCCAGAGATGCTAAAAATCAAGGTAATGAAGGGACATTAATTATTTCATTTGTTATTAGAAATAAATATTTTTCAGGCATATTGAGGTGTAAAATTAATGATCTCGACATTCTGATTAATATGTAATGGGACTTTAGTAGATTACAAAAAATTATCATGGAATCATTTTCACAGCCGTTAATTATTAAATAATTATGTACCAAAATAAGCTTTTTGATTACTTTCAACTCATTGTTATATGATCCGTACATAATAACTACGCTGGAACAAATAGGGTATAAAATACAATGAAGTTTTAGAAAAATGCAATATATTTTTATTTACAAAATTTTCTTATCACACATTTCATTTTACTATTTTGATTATAAACAAGGCTTTAGACATGAAATGTGTCAACATTTGTAAATATTTTTTAGAAATTATTTTTCGATACCACACATTTTTAATGAAGATTGCTTCATCTAGAAATATTAATGTCTAATATCTACTTAAAGTGCTGGCTGTGGATCTACAACATGAGAGTATTATTGTACACAATTTTTTTTTTCTTCTTTTTGGTTTATTGCGCACCCGCCCAGGGTGGGAGAGGTCGACCAACATGTTGAGAGTAACATATTAATTCTAAAATAAGTGTAATAAAATATAATGTACAAACTTGGCACAAAACTAGTGTCTACTAATGTCTACAAACTTGGACATAGAAACTCCAACACATAATTATAGAAACTTCTAATCATCACAATAGTCATTTCATGTTGTCAAAAATGGAACTAAAATTAAATAATTACTAACAAAGACATCGATAAGTCCTCGTAATTATGGAATCGTATAATTTACTAACCATAGTTTGGTCTTTTGTGAAAGCAAATACATTTTGGGATTGGTGTACTCTCCGATTTCATCTAGGTATGTAATAATTTAGGATCAAGAACTAGATATTTAGATACTTCTAAAAGATCAGAAATAGAACTAATTTGAAGCATTAGATCTGAACCTAAATGATCCTGGGCCAAATTTCACGGGAATTTTGTATTGACCTCTCCTTCAAGGCCTGTCCAGCTTGGGTGACCCTGCTAGGTGCTGGGAATTATTTTCCCACTGGCATAGGCCCTTGAGCTCATGGAGATACACAAGCTCCCTTACCACGACAAGGTAGACACCATAAGTTTTAAAAAATTAAAATTAATGAAAACAAAATATAACAAAGCAAAATATAGTGTAGCAGTATTATTATGGATAAAAATAGGTAATTCAAATTAAATGATTAAGTAAAGTAGATTGTTCATTGGGCCTCTACATGGCGTATCTACTAGTCCATTCTCTTGCTATTCTTTTATAATCTTCAACAGCAGCTGCAATGTCCATGTATATGTCCTCTGCCATTTCAGGCTCTTCGGGCCGAACCCGTTCTTGTGGCTGCGGATCCGACAGTAGATCATATATAGCTCTCAAGACTGGAAATATTAGCCATTACTTTTATATTTATAAGAAAAAAAATATAATAAATAGATTTATTTTTTATAAAGTTTATTATTTAGATAGTTTACAATTTTGCTCAGCACAAATTAAAATATCACAGGCTTTAGTCACTGAGACCGTATTTACCGGTGATATAATGAATGATGGAAATCGTTAACAGTAACCAAATCCTACAAAATAAAATAATAGTAATACTAAATAAAATATATAAGAGATAAATTAAAAAAATCAATTAAATTAAGTAGATATGAATTTAATTTGCATAATGTTATTTCAACAATATATGTTTTGTGGATTTATGCATGTATCTTTTGAGGGAATGCTAACTGTAATTCCCTATATCTTTAATTAATGGGTTTTTGGATATGGAATTTATCTTATTATTTATTATATAAATTCTCTGCCTAGGTGACAACCTCCTGCTAGATTGTGGGTAATTGTAGGTCTGTTAGCATGGTGGTTTTTTTGGTGTATCCAGGGTAGTTGTTAATTATGCACTTATTGATGTTTTGTATGACTTTCAATTTCCTGTAATTTGAAGTACAAGTATGGTGGTGTGAAACATTCTTTGAGCAAACCAAATTTTAATGAAAATGTTAGTTTTTTTCTTTCTTTTATTTACAATTGTTTTTATCTGCTTAAAATGTATTTACAGTTGCAGAAATTGTAGCTGTAATACACTTTTAAATTAGCATTCTTTTCAATCAACAATAAGGCATGAGATCAATCCTCTGTGTTGACATTTTTTATCCTCTGAATGATGCTTCTATATTGTTTACATTTCACTACTTTTTAATTCACTTCAACCTTTACTCTTGGTTGTTAAGGGTCAAGAGCCATTGATTAAACTCTAATAGCTTACTAGATATGTGAAAAATGTTCTAATATAGAAGTTAATTTAACGTTTCATATTTTGTTATTTCTTTTTTATTTTCTATTTAATGTTACTTTTATTTTTAAATATGGGAAAATATCATGTTTTTGACCTGCATAAAAAGATAGTTTTGTGCCAACAAGGACACCACTGATTCAATTGGGAAATATTCAAAAATAAGTTAAAGGTTATTTTTTTGGGATTCATTATGTCATCAACAATAAAATAAAACAAAACAAGCAATCTGGGGGCTTAAAACATTCAGTCAGTCAGTCCTCAAAAACTAGGTCCTGTTACTGAACAACATTTAAAATTATTGTCTTTGTGCAACCACAATCTAGCACAGAGCTGGCTCCGGAAATAGCTAATGTTACAGTTGGGATCCTACCTGAGCAATAGCAAACTACTACCAACTGGCCTTAAAGGTAAAGGGTGTGTTGGCAGAAGACCATTTCTTCGACCTGCTAACAAGCACAAGCGACTTAAGTTAGCCTAAGAACACGAAAATTGGGCGGAAAAAGACTGGTACAGATTAATAATTGAATACCATCATGTCCTTCAAAGAATTTTTCACACAATTGAATGATTCCAAACTGGTGAAGCATATGTTATTTCAGGGAGAAATACTGCTTTATGTAGTACTAATTTGTTTTCAGGTGTCATTTTTGAAGAAGTAGGGTGACATTTTACTAATGAGGGTTTGCTGCATTTACTGCCGTTTACGAGGTTTGTGAATGTGAGGTAACGGTCTAACATTTCTCCAAGGTAGTGAATGAAATAGGGTCAGGGTAGTTGAGAATGGTTTAAGGATAAATGGTTGCTTAATATTTGTCACTGCTTGGTGAATACTATTGCCTCTGTTCTAAGTGGGTTAAGTTTAATTTAGTTAAGATTTTAAGTTTTTCCATTTGTGCCTGTAATCTATTTCTTATCACGTCTATTCTGAATGGGCCTAAATAAATGATTGATTTGTATTTTTTTGAAATATAAAACAACACAATTCTCATAGTGGTTAAAATTAGACAAAGCATAAAATTATCTTAATCATAAACATTGCATTATTTCTAATTTTATTGGTACTGAATGGTTTTTATACTTGGAGAGTAAGATAAACAAGCTGCTATAACTTGAAATTACTACCAAGAGAAATGGCTTTCCAACCAAACAGATACCAACCACACTCTCTGATCTGCCTGTATGTATAAATATTGTTAGAAAATCTTTTTATTAAGTAACATTATAACGCACTCTTTTGGGCAATTATTAATTGTGATAAATTATCTCATTAGTCCCACACTTACAGTTCAGTATTTACTCAATCATTCATACGATATACACAACCAACCACAATAGCCAAAAAACCATTTAACTTCACATGACTGTCACCTCCCTCGAATATGAAAGAAGAAATGGAGGTTCAGGAGATCCCTGCGCTCCTCCAACACCTGCATTACTGTATACAGGCCAGTCGGGGCTGACCAGGATGGAAGAACCACAGAAGCTCAGGCATGATTGGAGAAACTGATTGTTCCAGGACTTCACTTCAACTCTCATGAATTTATAGCAGGCAAGAGGTTACAGCTGTTATAATATTCGAGAAGGTTATAGGGATGTGTGAATTAGTATAATGCTGTGCTAGGAGAGTCAGAATGATTTGGTAAGTTTTGGTGAAATTTGAAGGAATGAGATCTAGGATGTAAGTTATATTAAGATTGTTATTCAGGGTTATGTTGCTGATGGAATAAGGGGCATTGATTACACAAGGCAACTGTAATTTTGAGGCACAAGGTTTCTGAGTTGAGTCTGGATTACTCAAGTCTTCTAATTTCCAGAAAAAGATTTGCCGCATTGACTCAAGTTTTATAAACAAAGGCAATGCATACTCTTATATTGAAAGAAAAACAAACTTTTTTTGTGGGAGGCAATCATTTAAACTAAAAGATTGTTATTATTTGTTTAATTAGAATTTGATGAAAAAAAAAGTGTGTTTCAAAACGTGCAGACTTTTAATAAAAAAAAATATAGGTTGGAAAGCTCAAAATTTGTTATTTATTTATTAAAATATACAAAAACTTTTATTTTACAACAGAATCATGAATGACAGTTAAAAAGAATTAATCAAACTAAACAAAAGTAGTTAAGAAAAAAAATAGTCAATTTGAACAAAGTATAAATGTACATCAAGTACCTTATTAGCACATCAATCTAAATTTACTCCAAAACCTATGCCACAAAAAAAAGTGTTTTTTGGTCCCCAGTGTTGTTTTTTTCAGGACTTTAGATTGAAAGAATTGGATGCTTTAACTGTTTGACAGTTTTGTCCCGTAACTATGTTGTGCTCTCTCCACCACAAAGGAATGGATGATACCGAAATTATTTCTAGTCAATGTTTCAGGCACATTAACACTTCATTTGTATTGGTTTAATGAAATGAAAAATTAACTTTATTATGGAACATTAGTCCCTTAAGATAGCAAAAATGTACTTTTGAAGATCCCAAGGAAGTATTGCCATCTGGCCAAGGGAACTAGTCATTCTGGCTCAGTGGCTAATAGCAGTGTGAAATGCACGAGTCTCTCAGCATCTTGAAGAAAAATCACAAAGGATCACAGTTTCAAACATTGTTTGGTTTTTGATTGAGATCACGAGAGAGGCCACCATTAACAAAACGATCAGTTGGACAGTTTTAGGGTGGATACGGAACGTTTAGCCATTTGGGAAACATATTCATAACATGATAGGGATTGATCTAGAATCAGACCAAGGTTTTTGACAGATGAAGAGTATTGTATAGAACTTGACTGGATATAAGAAGTAGGTAGGCCTGGGAGGGAAGGAATGGATATGGGGTTTGGAAACTATGACATTTGATTTGGACTTGATTGGGTTTAAATTCAATTATGCACCTTGGCCCAAAAACAAATCAGTTTAGGTCTTCTTGGATTTTAAGGGAAGTGGTTAAAAGATATCAGAGGGATGGAAGGAGAGATACATTTGGATGTCATCAATATAGGCATACAAAGAATAGGATTGAATTTGGTTGTGGAGTCCATTAACATAAAGGTAGAATAGAATTTTGGGAGATAAAGATCCTGTCACAATTCCTTAATATATGGGGGGGGGGATGGAAAGAAAGGGGTATAAGGGGACATCTTATATTTTAACATGACAGTTTTAATGATTTTATGTAATTAAGATCGTAATTTACATATAATTAACCAGGGCGCCAAGATCTTTAACTCAATACACTACTTAATATGATAGGAAAATATTCATTTTTTATAGCACAGGCAGACAGATAGACACATAAATGAATTTATACAAAAAGAGTTTCTAATTTAAAAAGTACATATCCCACATACCATCTTCCATCGTTATATCAGGAGACCAGTCCACACCCAGAATATCATGATCTATGATCCCTTCCCCGCTCACCCGGGGATGATATATCCTGGTTTTAAATATTACCTACACAAAGGAACATGACGAGGAAATAACAAGCAATACTCACAAAATTATCTAATAAAATAAAACTATTTTTGCACTTTTAATCTTACCCTAGGTGCAACTTCAGGGTAATTGTTAGTGAAGAAGGCATCTAGTTCAAATACTCCCCCTTCATACGGCGTTTCTCGCTAAAACAAAATTTAAGATTATTAGAAATGAAAGAATTGACAATGATACCGATTGACAGTACTATTTATATTGTAGACTTGTGGTGTTGAAAAGATTATGACTGTTGTTAGACTTTACAGATAGATACCAAAATAAAGTTAAAAAAAAGATAAAAAAAAAACTTATGGACACAAGTAAAAAAAGTTTCACAACAATTAAATTGTTCCACTTATAATATCTAAAGTATCTAAAATATGACAGTTAAATATTAAAGACCTACTAATAAGTGTATAATTTTAAGAATGTATTACTTATCACAGCACATATTAGTGATAAAATGAAATAATTATATGACACTGCTTACCGGTCCCCGCATGAGAATATTCCAGTGGTAAGCTGTAATAAAATAATATTTATTATTTATCTGGGAAATAAACATAAAAAAAAAAAAAAAAAAAATGAAGAAAGAAAGGTACTCACCGTCGTCACTGGGTTGGGCAGACCAGTGTGGCAGTGGGTCCAGCCTGAGCCGCATCAACTCCTAAATGGTATCATACAAGTTTAATATTAATTTCACAAACATGAAAATATATATTCAAATAAAGCAGAAACAAATCAATTCACAAACAGAAATTAAAAGAAAAGATAATTAAATATTAGTAAATTAAATGTGATCTTAAAAATTGGGATGTGGCACCAACTGTTTCTACTTTCCTTTGTTACACTTTGTTAATTAAGTAGTTGTAAATTAAGTTTCAATTTACATCATTTAACATTGAATGAATTCATTAGATTTAACATCATGAACACATTTATGGTGGGACAAATTTGATAACAAAGGCAATTGATGAATGAATGCTCAATGAACAATAATATGGAATTATATAAATGTAGCTGTAATATATATATATATAATATAAACTGAGGGTGAAATCAGAGAAAGTCATACCAATGAAGACTTAAGACTTTAGTCACTTTAAAGGTGGGTTTTATTTCATAATAACTGAAATAGCAGTTACTGATTGAATTGTAACAAAGTAAGCCAAGTATTATCATCATTAATAATAACTTATGTGCTGAAATAAAGGATACTTATAATATAAAAGCTGTCCTCCATATTGAATTGAAGGAGTTGATTGTAGATAACCTTTCCTAATACACAAGATCTTAATATCGACGCATAAATATCATAGTAATTACTAATTGAATTCTACTAAAGAGACCAAAGTATTATTATTAATAATAACTTATGTGCTGAAATAAAGGAGACTTATAATATAAAAGCTGTCCTCCATATTGAATTGAAGGAGTTGATTGTAGATAAACTTTCCTAATACACAAGATCTTAATATCAACGCATAAATAACATATTAATTACTAATTGAATTCTAATAAAGATACCAAAGTATTATTATTATTAATAACCTACGCGTTTAAATATAGAAAATTTCTATTCTAAAATATTAAATAATCGTTAAAGCAGAATTGGAATTGGTTGTGACCACCTTTTCTAAAACAAACAATCGGGAAATTACTCACCATCTGGATTCTGTTCAATACAGCTGGAACTCTATTTGCATTCATCTTAGATATAAGCTCAACAAACAATTGTTTAACTACAACGAGTTTCAATGGCTACTGCATGGGATCCTGGAAGTGGCGGGAACAGGCATACCAACTACTTAACACTATAAATTGCCAAAATAGCCAAAGCACAGTAATGTTACAAAAATGAAACATTTAAAAACCTCTTATCGTATAAGAACCTAAGCGTATATACCTAATTATAATAGTCTATTTCTGATGGCAGTTAGATAATGTTACTTTAACAGGTTGCATTTTTATATTAAAAGTATGCAATCAACCACTTTCCGGTAGGTAACAATAAGGTTAAAGCCATTCATTAGAATGTATTAAGCATTAAATTTTGTATTTGTTTCAAATCTGGTGTTAATCTGATAATAAAAATAATATGAGTGGGGGGGGGGGCACATGTGGTAAATTCTCGATTTCGCGAATCCTAGGGTGTTCGAGATTAATTGCGTAGTAAGGGATAGAAGTAAACCAGCTTTGTTTGCAAAGTTTGTCGAATTTTACTGCAATGAGGGTGTTGTGAAAGAAAAGTATCTTGGTTCAACACCAGATAAAAGATTAATCTCCAACACATTACAAAAATAATGCAGGATTCTTGAAATCGAGATTTTACCACTTGTGCCCTCCCCCCTCCCCGCTCTTATTATCACATTAACACCAGATTTGAAACAAATGTTTTTCTAACGTGTTGTTGAAAGTCAACTCACTTGGTTATTTAGGGTCATCTAGAGCTGTGATTAAGTGATGCGGCTGCAGGAGTAGGATGGCAGATTTCATTTGCTCCTTTTCTGTAGCCGGGTAGGTGACAATAATCCAGCTGAATGTAAATGTAAATTCTTACAATTTTATCCTTTTTAAAATTATGTGCTAACAAACACCGTAGCGTTACTCGTTGAAGAGTTACAATGAAAAAAAAAAATTGAAAGGATATGCACAATTCAAATCTAACTATAAACACTATCCTGGACAATAGCAGGTAATGCAGCTAGTACAAGCATAACATTATCTGTGATTAATGATGTGAATGAGTGTGTGGGAGATGGTTTCTGTGCATTCTTTCCACGAAGTAAAATTAAAAAAAAAAAACAATAAAGTGTGTGGAAAATGCAATATACCTATTTGCCCTTCACACACTATTTATACGTGCCCAAAATGTGTTGATGATTGTTCACTTTTATTTTTCCTCACTTTTATATTATCACAATTTTAATTTAATTGTTTTATGATACCTCACTAAAATTAATCTAAACTATGTTTTTGTTAAACTTACTTTGTGGTTTATTGACTAATATAATTTTTGTTACTTCATAAATTATTTTTACTTATTCCTTTATCTTTATAAAATAACATGATAATTTTATAGAGCATTTAAAAGTGCGTTATAAAATGTAAAAAACATAAATTTGAGATGTAAGAGAAAGTATGGCGCCCGAGTTCTCATGTCTCTTCATGTTCTTTTCCTAGCGAGTTCTGCCGGGTTAATAAATTTAAGAAGAAAATCTCCAAAAGAAATTGTTTATCGCCTAAGCCAATCCCTAACAAATGTGTGTAATAAAAAAAATATGTATTTATGATCGTAACATGCATTAAAATAAATATCAGTAATGCTGGGTTCCCACGGGGCGTGTATCGCGAAAGTTCGTATTATTGATACACTTAATACGGATGTATTAACCAATTGCTACGGAGTCGTTCACACCATTTGGCATTTCAGACGAGTTCTAAAGACAAAATTGATTTCCTTAATCCGTATTTAGTTTATCATTAATACTAACTTTCGTTATTCACACCACATGATAACCCGGCATAAGATAAGAATTCTTATTCCTTACTCAGAAATCGGTGAGCTTACAAATTTGTGAAAACACAAACATGTTTTTTATTTTAGAAAGACATGGCAAATATAATAATAATAGAGTAGTTTACTAAAGTTAACAAGGAAACTTTTAACTAAGTCAATAGTTCATGAAGACAGACACCTACAAGTTATACCCAGTAACTAGAAGATAGTCAAACCACATTATCTACTCATTTGGAACCTAATCATTAGCAGGCCAACTAAGAAAGAATATAAAAGTAAGTAATAATATTATATAAGAGCACAATTTACACCAACAACCACTACTACAAGCTAACAACTCACGAAAAGGGAGGGCCAATCGAAGGTTATCACCACAGTTGGTAGCTGGTGCTGAGATGCTAGTCTGTTTAGCTATAGGCATTATCCCACAACCTTAAATTCACTACTTCTATATTCAAGTAGCTACACATCTATTCTCTTAAGACTGAGTCAATCCAGTCCAGCCCCATCCATCAAAGTTCAGTATGCTAGTGCCTAGACTACAGGGTTGGTCCCGTTACCACTACAACCCTCATAAAATCTTTGCTTCTCAACCATGTTTTTCCAGCGATACAGTTCTCCGTTATCTCTGCTTACTCTTCTTGTGGCTGGTAGAGGCCATTCTGCCGACTTCACTACTATCGAGTATGTGGCACTGCAGTCAGTCAGAGCTGCTAACATTATTTTTTTCGTTCCGTTCTAAGCCTGGAACTAGTTATTCGGAACGCAGCAGGCCTAATGTGGGCAAAGCAACGTCGATACGATGCGAGGATACGAAAATAGTGAGGGCACGGCTGTAAATAGATAGAATAGGTACTATTTGTACAATTAGCAGCGCTATTGTACCCAGTTAACCGATTCCACTAGACCGCACTAATGCAGTTAGCATCAAACATTTTGTAAGAAGTTACATCTCTATACACTATATACTCTATGGTTGTCTGAAGTGAAGATTCGTTCACAAACGACAATGTTTACTTCAGATGGGTAAATTGTCGATTCATCCGTTCGTGGCTCATTTATTTTTGCGATCCGTTCGTTTCAAATCCGTTACGCAACAAACAGAAATGTCCATTGTTCGGGATAAAAGATCGTGTCGTTCATCTCAGAGCTGATGAAAAAAAACCAAAAAAAAAACGAAATCTGGCACTTTTGCATTATTTAACCACAAATTGCAACTTTCGTTTTATTTATTTTTTTCTATTTACATATTCAAATAATCTTGGCAAACGGATCTTAGTTCACCTACTGAACCAACGTTTAGAAATTAGTCCAGTTTGACACATGTAATCAGGAGGTTCTATGGTGTTTACCAACCTTGACAGACAATTAACCTGAGATAAGGGTTTCAGATATATAAAGATTTTAGTATGATTATTAAATAAGATAAGTGAATAGTGTACATTCACTAGTTACCATATATTTTTTCACCACTGCCATCACAGTTTCTTTTTTTGAAATGACAGTGTACATGTCCAGAGAAGTCTTTATTGCTATAGCTGGAGTCTTTTTAGGATGTTGCTTGAATGCATTGTTTTTGGAATATTTAGTAAAGTAAGTAATATGAAATTAGAGCTAATTTTAATTTCCAAAATGATCAAGGATGTACATCATTTTTTGGCTCATAATAGTATTATCTTGAGTTGTCTTTTGTATATTTTATAATCTCATTAAATTTGTTACTATAAATTCTATCTTCACATGTTAATTATGGCATTTGTTTCACAACTACTTTGGAACTTTCCAAGGAAATCTTGTCCCGGCTATTTACCCCATGTTTTACTCCCTATCAAATTTCTATTAAACATTTTTTCCCATAACCCAACAGTGCACTGTGCTAAAAATAACCCTTTTTATGAAAGGTAATTTTGTACTTCCATTAATTAGTTTTTAAATAATTTTCTTTCCTTTCCTAAGTTAAGTTGTGTCTATGCTTTTGGAGGGTGACAAGTGTGAAAATTTAATATTTAAAAGCAAAATAAGAAAAAAGGTTGGTAACAGAAACCTTGACAAAAATCTTGCTCAATTAGATCATTCTTAGACGACCTTTCTAAAGACAAGGTTTGAAACCAAAGGAATGAATATCATGCCAATTAATAGTACAAATGGCCGTTGCTTCTTGACAATAGAAAGGTAAAGTAATTTGTTTTCCTTACTATTTTTCAGAGCAGATCCAGGAAGTGGCACACTGACAACTTTTTCTCAGTACCTTTTTATTGCAGTTGAAGGAATAATTAATACTTCTAAATTTGGAACTGCTCAAAGATACATTCCTTTCAGGTAATGATTTAAAATAAACCCAAGCAGATAACTTGACAAATTTGTAACTACACTAATGTTCATTCTATACTGGTTCTTTCTAAAATAAAATTAATTTGACATTCATTACAATCATTATGAAATATAACTACTTCTGTCTCTCCACAGCTTTGTTAATTTACACCCAGACTAGGAAGTCTTCTCGAGAGTTCTGATGGTTATTGTAGTACTTGCTTGGTTGGCTATCTAACGACGGGCCGCCGCTTGATCTCACTTTCCTGCTTTGTTCTTTTGCCTTGAGAGGTGTAGCTTTGCTATAAATTATTGGTATTAAAGAATTTTAGATAATATACCCTTCAGTATTCGCATCGTTGGTCACATTAACAGAATAATATATTAATTAAAGATTTATTCATATAAATGAGCTGAAGAGTTTGTTGGAAAATCAGCTTTGGTTGATGAAAGAGTGTTCTTAGGTTTTCTTTAAATTAATTAATGGACATTTTGACATTCTATGCATGTCTGCATTCAGGTCCTAGTGTGAGATGACAAGGTATGTTGACTGTTTGGTTTTAGTTGTTGAATTTAAAAAAAAAAGAAGAAGGAATGTCCAATAACCCTCATAAAAAGCTTCATTTGATCAATAAATGATGAAGATGATGCAAACGGAATTTAACCCAAATAATTCTTTTAGGGGTGTCAAATCCGAGTCTCCATAGTTAGTAATAAGGTATGCCAACCATTACACCAGAAGAACAGCTATTTCTTTGATTTAAGAAAAAATAATTAGATCTAATTGAAGTAAATTTCAAAAATATATTCTGAACTTATATGTATTTATGTTTTGTGACTAATAACTTATTTTGTTTTAATAGCTTCTCTTTTTTATTATTTAATCTATAATTTGGTTATTTTGTTTTAGGAGCTATTTAGCTATTGTAGCCACATTTTTCACCTGCAACATTTTGAATAATTATGTCTTTGATTTTAATATTTCTATGCCCCTTCACATGATTTTTAGATCAGTAAGTAAATTTGGTTGTTTTTTTTTACTTTTATTGATAGTATTAATTATTTAATAAACATTAATTATTTCAGGGATCTCTTATTACAAATATGGCAATGTGCATACTGATTCTAAAAAAACAATATTCTTTAATGAAATTTTTCTCAGTGGGTCTCATCACTTTAGGAGTAGTTATTTGCACCCTAGTTACAGGAAAAGAAATGGTATTATTTGAATATATTTATGTATTTATTAGTAGAACAATTAAAACAATTTTATTTCTTTTACAAGCTGTATTTTTTTTTATGGCCACAGCTTGATCCCACTTACCTGCTTTGTGCTTTTGTATTGTGAGTTGTAGCTATGCTATAAATTATTTTATAGGCCTCCTTCTTTTTACACTTTAAATAACTAGTGGATTTATTCAGATAATTTTTGACTCATATTAGTCATTTATACAATATTTTTGCATGGTAATCTTAAGTGGTCCATTTAGCTGTCATTAATATCTTTTGTGAAAACTGGTACAAAGTACACCTAGAAGTGTGAATAGAGTCTTTAATATTTTTCATGTTTTCATCCTACACCATCACTGTCAGCACAAAGTTGAACAAAAAGGCTATAACTGATAGGTATTAGGTCTCGTTAATGCCGAAAGTTTTTAGTCATAGCATAATACTGTATTTTTAGTTTTTAAATACAATTATATATACAAATAATATAGCTATGTATATATATAATTTTAATGTTTGTAGTCAGGTGCCGATGAAACAAGCAGTACTACTGAAACCAATTTTTTCTGGTGGTTGATTGGTAAGATTATTTTGTTTATAATTACAATAATGAATCACTAATTAGCAAACATATAATTTTTAATACTCTTTATGAATAGTAATTAAAAGTTACACTGAGGGATAAACAATGAAGCTATCCACATCAAAAATTAGTTACCAGAAGTAAACTGCCATTTTTCAGAATCTGCTAACACGCCCATTAGGCTAAAAAAAAAACCACCTATTAACTAATTACTGTTCAATTTTCATCACTTTTGGAACAAAAGTAAATTTTATTAAAATCTTTCAATATTAATTAATCTTCATAAAATTAATCGCAGAAGTCAAACTATTCATGCTAGATTAATGTGGATGAAATCATGTCAAAGAGCACTAGAAATTCTATTATAAAGCTATTTTTAAGTTTTACTTCTTCTTTATAGGGATATTTACAATTGTTAAAGATGAAAAAAGTCCTGTGCCAGATATTTCATGAAATTTTTTTTAAGTTATACATATATTATGTCTATCATGAAATAATTTATTTGAATTATAACAATGTTTATTTTTCATTTATAGAGTTTGAAATGACAAAAAAATATTAGCCAATAGAAAAATGGGTGCAGGGGGGAAGGCAATAATCTAGTGGGAATTTCGATAGCAGAACATGGGATACCATACAAAAGCTAATTAGCTATTTTGAGCAGATTCATATTCAAAACTGCCTCAAAATATCTAATACATAGATATATTTTTTATATTTAGCGCCTCCAAAAGTTAAAACATCCCAAATAATATGTTAAATAGGATTTTTAGTGAGTTTTTTTTATAATAGTTTTGTGAGTTTTAATTTTTTTAAATATTGTCAATTTTAGTCTTGATATGAATCCACTCTTGTTGTAATGCCTTCCTAGTGAAGGGATATGACGCTACAATTGCAAATTGAGGTAGCTGTTGTAAATTTGGTGAAGTGAACTGTATACAAACAATAATACGAGGATGGTAAGTGGTATTGGAGATTAGGGACATGAAAATTTAATTTAATGACTAAGCAACAAGTCTATTGAAAATAAAAGAAACAAAACTGAACACATTTTTTGGGTAGAACGGGGGAAAGAAATTATAATTTAAATTAGTGAGTTAGTATTCCGATTTTTTCCCCTTGACTAAGCTAAAAAAAAGTGTCTCTTTATTTACACTGTGTGAGGGGTTTTATTAATAATGTTCATACCTCCATCTCGCCAGGCTTCTGGGTTTTCCTCATGGGCCCCTGGCCTCTGTGGGATTGAGCAATTATAGACAGAGTAAGCTGAAGGAATGTGGTGAAGATGACAAAAATAGTGGCGTGTTGTCCTAAATGTGACATCATCGACTAGACGGAATATCTCCAGTGTGGGAGCTTCTAGCTATATGCACTGCCTTTGTGATTTCATTCATAAATGACATGATTTGAAATAGCTGGATTTTACATAGCACATAATTTAGGCAAGATTTTATCATATGTGAAAAGGGTGAATTAGTGTTTATTTTATGGATAATTCTTGAGTATTACACCATTAGTAAATGCAGTAGCATGTTGTGTTTGCTTTAATACACAATTTAAAAGAAATAGTAAACAGATGAAAAGTGTTATCATAGCATGATACATCTAAAGGAAACGTATTGTTTTCCAGTAAAGCTCTTTAATTGCAGGTTTAATACAATGTTCAATAGCTATTAATTTACTGTATGTGGTGGAAGGAATACAAAAAACTCAGTATGTAAATGAAAACTAGTGAGTAAGAGCTCACTAGTTTTAATTGTTTGAAGCTACTATATGAATTTAAATAATAACATTGTCAGGTAGTTACAAACTTTTTGGGGGTATTCATACATATTAGGGGGTGGGGCCCACTGTGGGCTAGTGTTTCTTCGACCCGGAGGGGGACAAGAAAGAGATAATATGGGTAAACCAGTCGTCGGGCAGCTTTATTCGTATTGATCTGACTCCATAAGATCTTAGAAAGTGTGCCCCGATAGTGCACTATGTTCAGGAGAAGAGGTACAGGGTAGGTATTTATAGGTAGTTTATGTGGTCTTGGAGTGATCATGAATTCACACTCGTTATCTAAGGGTTGGGGAAAAACCCTCCAGATCCCAAAGACGAATGTGAACCGGAGAGAGGCAGACTGGATCGCTGGGGGAGATGCTACTAGGTAAAGTTTGTAGGGGCCCCAGAGACCGTTGTCTGCATGGAAGGGATCCTTTCCAAGGATGTGCTAGTTTTAGCAAGACGAAGGTAGAGAATCCCTCTAGGAATGTGTGGGGTCTAACAATGCCGGAATAAAACATAGCAAGGTTAGGAAAGAGAGATGCAGAGGTAGTCCAATAAGAAAGACATGGTTCGAAAAGAGCAGCAAGCACCAGTGTAGAGAGAGAGAGAGAGCAGTGTTCACTTCAGGTGCCGGGTTCCGAATGAATGAAAAAAGCTCCGAATTTCAGCCTTATATAGGCAGGTCAGAGTGAAGCCCCTACTAGGCTTCTGTGTCATGAACCAGTTCCTCCTCCCTAACTGATGCCTAAGGTTTTTATTATTAAAATATGGAAACGTAGGTGGATGTTTTCTGGTACGAGAAGAGGGGAACTTCTATTATTCGTGGCTAAGAAGTTGGTACAAAAAACATGATATGAATTTATCTACCAAGTGATAAGCAGTTCAGGGTTGTAACCATAAAATAAAACTATTTAATTAATAATAGCAAAAATGTATGAATTTGTACAATAATTAACACCTAAAAAGAATTAAGAAGAATCTAATTTTTTGATGATTTAAAAATTTCTTAAGTTGCTAACTAAATAGTGCACCTACGATTTTAATAGATGAATTTAGTTGACCAAATATTTGATTTGTGTAAGCTAAAAAATAATTATTGGACCTAAAATTTTAATCAATTAAAACTTTAAAATGAATCTAATTATCTTTAAAATCAATCTAATTATTCTAATAGTGTAAAAGTATAAACTTATCTGGGCACATCTAGCTTTGAAAGATTAAGGAAACATTTTGAAGGAATATAAATCATAAAATTAAATGCAAGTAAAATAAGAAATAAAGTACAATATATACAGTAATTATCTATAAGATTGCCAAATGATTTATATTAAATATGCACCTACAGTTCAAAGGTTAATCACAAAGCAATTGATTCATGAAAATAAAAGGGTACACTGAGCCAGCCTATAGGTTGTAATGTTATTTTAAATTCGAAAAAGTGTGGGAAAAAATGGGCAGTGCCAGTCGCCTGTTAGAAGGAAGTGGCTGGTGGCGCAAGAAATGGGGGGGGGGGAGTTGGAGCCAGTTATGTAGAGATGCGGAAAAGGAGAGCTGGAGTTGTTAAGAGGTGTGTGAAGGAAAACTGTTGGAAAAATTCAAATACATTTAATGTGAGGGACCTCATACATCATATTTGCTCATACTCATAGATATACGGAAAAACATTTTTTGAATTGTAAAGAATATACAGGAAATCATTGAAGCAGCATTAGAACTTCAGGATCAATAAAAACATTATTTGGGCTGAAGCAAGACAATGTGAATTGACAAAAAATTGGGAAGAATTCAAAAAGTATATATCTTATATTTTTATATATTTATTTCATGTACATATGTTTGGTTGTCAAGAACCTAACCTGAGATTTTAATAATAAATTATAAGCTTAATTAATTTGTGTTTTATCATAAATAATATCAATAACTTCTCAAGGTATACATTTTTAAACAATAATTGCTTGTAATAGGTGAATCAAGGGAAAATTAAAATGATAAAACCAATATAGATGGACTAAACCTCAACTGTGAAATTAAACCAGCAATGACAATGGTTCAATAATGAGATAAGATATGAAATATGGAATGATTTGAGAGGATAACATTGGATTTACATTTGTCTCCACCAAGATTAGTAAAACTAACTTTACACTTACAAGTAGTATCGGAAATTAGGAACATGACAATTTAATTATAAAGCAAGTCTTTTGAAAATGAAAGAAAGAAAACTGAACAAATTTTTGGGGAAAATGGGGGAAAGAAATTATAATTTAAATTAGTGAGTTAGTATTCCAATTTTCCCCCTGACTTAAGCTACAAACAAAAAAAAAATTCTAATGTCTCTGTTGCTTCTAGTGTGGGAGGGTATTAATAATTCCATACCTCCATCTCGCCAGTCTTCTTTGTTCTCCTCCTCAGTTACATTTGTCCACTAATCCATAGCTGCGTGAACTCTTGACTATGGATTGATGGAGAGGGATGAAAAAAATGTAGTGGTTGGCCACATTTTGCATGAGACCTGAGTACTTCTTTTCTCTTGAACCTTTCCCTTGGAAAAATTTAAGGGCTGATCAAGTTGTCCTTATTTAGTAGGCACATAGATCTTTTCATGGTGGGCGGGCTATTGGCAGTTCAACTTGACTTGCTGTTTTACATTGAACACCCACTATTATTAATAATTGCTAGCCATATGAAAAATATACTGGCAAGATCTGGACTCGAATCTAGGACCTCCCTTATATCTAGTGAGGGGTTTTACAACCTCAGCTAGCCTGCACAAGTGAGCAATCTTCCCAGTATGATTCTTCCTTGTCTATGCTCTCACAGTGAATGTAAGGTGCTATTAGGAGCCTTCTATGCCCAATCTGATGCAGCCACTGCAAAATCTTAGCCAAAGAGGATTCTTACTGGGAAGATTGTCTCTCCCTGCAGGCTAGCTTAGTTGGTGGAACCCCTGCCTAGATATTTGGGAAGGCCTGATCCTTATTTGGTTAGTAATTACTTTTTAATTTTAGCCAATGAAAACAATAGTGACACTGCCAAGATTTGAAACCGGGACCTCTTGATCTCAATGTCAATATCCTATCCTATATCTTTAGCTGGCCTTGGGCAACCTTAGAAAACATCTTTATTCAATTTGGGGATACCTGTGATTTAATGAGTGTCTGACCAAAGATCTGGAGGTCCCAGGTCCGAACCTATGACTATCTTTTTTCTTTGGTTAGTCATTATTATTTTTTTTAAATAAAATATGTAGAGCAACCGATTGATGTATAAAATTTATGCAGGTATATGAAAAAGTTATCCCTTAAATCTTGACTATTGTTTAAAACTGAATACTTAAATTATTGATTTAATAATAATTGACAATTGATTTTATTTTTTTTTTAGGTATTTCCATTTTAGTGTTAGCTCTTTTTGCATCATCATTATTAGGCATTTACCAAGAAAGGTTATATGGGAAATATGGTAAACATCCCAATGAAGCCCTTTTTTTTACAGTAAGTTTTATATACTTATGCCCATTTCAAAATGTTAAATTAGCCCATGCAAAACGGGCTTTGCGGCAAAGACGAGTCAGATTTTTTTTTTTTTTACATTTAAATACTACTAAATAATTTGCTACAACTAAAAGTACACATATGTAGTGTTTTTTTTAAGTAACCTTAAAAATTCGATTTTTAAACAGTTTTTTTGTTTCTTAAAAGTTGGAAAAATGA
Organism: Acanthosoma haemorrhoidale; assembly: GCA_930367205.1. Classification (NCBI taxonomy): domain Eukaryota; kingdom Metazoa; phylum Arthropoda; class Insecta; order Hemiptera; family Acanthosomatidae; genus Acanthosoma; species Acanthosoma haemorrhoidale. Next base: position 28,333,012 of record OV884009.1, on the reverse strand, counting down.
AGCTGCCTCCCCTCTAGCTGCAAACCCTTGTTATAAGTAAATAAATTAATATATTCTACTTCTATTTGAACAGAAATGTCTCAAGGCTTTACAATAATATATTGTTACGATTTTTCATATTTAAATAAATTTTATATTTTATTTTTATATTTTTTTTATATTAAAATTTTTTATTACATTCCAGGGTTCTGTTAATTTATCAGGACAATTCTGGTAACAGGAATAATTTTATTATTACACATTTCATCAACAATTCAATACTCAACCCAATTTAACAACTCATTATTAACCATTTATGATATTATGCTATACTGATGATGACAATATTTCCTCTATAAGTTATACCAATAATGAAAAACCAAATTTAGATTTATATTAATCCATGAACATAATACCAATAATTATACAAAATCAAAATTACGCAGATCACCAATATTACACCGGTATTCATACCAAAATCAAAACTATACAAATTATTAACAATATACTGGTACTTATACCAATATCAAAATTATTCAAATTATCAACATTATACTGGCCAGTTTCGCTGTGTATTTTTGGATGTGGCTTCCGCCCTCTTCATCGTCCCCGCTCTATGCTTAGCGTGTGTTCTTACGTGGGAGCCGGCCTCATCATATCCGTAGGTTCCCGCGCCTGTGTTCCTGCTGTGCCTCCTGTGCTGGTTGCGGACTGAAAAGAGAGAGAGAGAGAGAGCGTCCCAAACTCCGCCTTTTATACGCCCTCCGCTGCCTTCTGGATATTCTTTAATGGCATTGGCCATTCAGTCTATTCGTATTTTTTTTTAAACACCAATAAAAAACACAGTACTAAATATCACAACAATATATATATATATATATATATATATATATATATATATATATATATAAATAATATAATACAATAATAAATAATATACATATATAATAATATATATATAATATTATATCATGCAAAATTTTTTTTCTGTTGAATGAGGATTAATAACCTTTTATTTTAAGCATTGAAACCAGGTTTTCATTATTAGAAACCAAAATTCTTCACTATAAACAGTATCTTGAACTTTGCTGTTTCAAAGCATCATTCATGAAATTTGAATATTATTGTATTGTTAGTACATGGAAAGACATCATTTAGATTGTGAAACCTAGCTAAGTATGTAATCGCCTTGCTTCAACCTGGTCTAACTCAATGAGCAATTGTGAAACCCTGCTAAGTATGTAATCGCCTTGCTTTAACCTGGTCTAACTCAATCAGTGATTGCTAAAGCACATTCCACTTCATAAGCTGTTATTAATCATTTTCAGTTGAGATTCCAAGAAGCTGGCAGTTTTTAACAGCTACGTACAGGGCCAGGTGTCTGAGATTAACTAGTGAAATTAAAGAATGACTTCTATGATAACAAGCTTTATGAGGTCACACATTTCTGTAAGTGACCTGTCAAGGTGCAGACTTCGTAAATACTTGGTTACGTTAAATAACCTTTGAAGGTTCCTGTGCTACACAAACAAATTGCAATGGACTTAAAAAAATGTAAATTGGGGACATAATGCATCTACCTTGTTCATTGAAGAACTGAGGTTTGGCCTATCAGATGCAAGACTGAGAGGTTGAACGAACTGGGAATGCAGAACATTTCACAGTGGTCCAGGATGTGCAGTTACCAAACAGGTAGTAATTGTCTTGTTTGGAATTACTTTTCAAGGATGGACTGACCTTATTTTTTTGGAGCGCTTATTTAAGTACAGTTCACTACTGAAACAAGTGGTTCTTTGACTAATTGTCCTGCATTATTGATAAAGAGTTGGAGCTCTCAAGTACAAGTGCCCATCTTATCAAGTCTGGGTTTTACTTTTTTAGTTTATATTTTTAATGAAGAATTACTATAATTAAAGATGTTAAAAAACTGTCAAAAACAACAGATATTTGTGCATCAAAATTGATCTCATGTCTATTTCATGATGTTGGCACTTTGATATAATTATAAACCAATTATTAAATTAAATTCTTATCTTTCATTGTTTTTTGTTTTAGCATTTGATACCATTGCCTGCTTTTGTAATTTTTTCAAGTAATATTATGGAACATTTCAAGATGGCTCTGGATAGTCCACCATTGTATTTACCAATAGTAGAATGGCCAATCCCAGAAACATTGTTTTACCTGATGGGCAATGTATTATCTCAGTATCCTTTTAAATTTTTATTTTCTGTGTTTATTTTAATATGTAAATGTTTTATCTGTTATCTTTAAAAGTGAAACTTACTGTACAATCTTGTTAATCTGGCACATATGGGGACACAATACTTCTAAATTAATGGATTGATGGATGTTTCCCATCACTGTTCTATCCAAGGCATCTCCGATTACTACTTCCCACTTCTTGTATCCTTCTCGCAGTCAACTTCCTCAGCCTGGGTTTCATAGGCTTGTCTTGCCATTCTTGGTTTCTCTATGCATAACATATTCCTGAACCATCGTTATGGTTGCTCCTCTTTCACTGAGATTTGCCTCTTATTTTGGTGTTCCTTATGTTATCTCCCCACGATTTGCCTTCCGTTCCCTTTAAAAGCCTTATTCCTACTTGCTAATGTCATGTGTCAAGACATGAAGGAATTCAGTTTTATAAACTATTTGAACACCTTGTAGATAATAATTTTTTTTATAGAGATATACTTAGTACTAATTGCAACAGAAATGCTGTTCTTATTACTCTTTCTTATTCTTAACTAAAAAATTAAAAATATAAATCAATATATTTGAGATAATATTTTCAAACAATAATTACTTTTTAATAATTATAATACTTTTATCCTTTAGACTAGCTTTACCAATTTTGGCTTTGTTCATATTATTTAAAACATAATTTAACTGTAAACAAAAAGTATAAAAAGGATAGTTTTTATTGGGTTTATAAAAAAAAAAAACAGTTATCTGGAAAGAAATTGGCTTGGCTGGGAGAGGGGGTCCTCCCCTCTATTAGGTAATCCTATTAAGGATGGCTCAAATGGCAGAGCACTTTACCAGAGGTCCGGGTTTGAACTGTAGGTTGGCACACTGTTGTGTAAAGGTTTCTCGTCTAATATTGTTTCTTGCTTTTTCTGCTGCGGATTTTTGATTGATTATATTTGAGGGGGAGTTTGATGATCTTGACTCAAGTTTTTAAAAAATAAAGGAACAATTTTTGAATAGATCAAATGCATGGCAAGGCGGCAATTGACTAGATAAAGATACAATGTTGGTGTAAATGAACTGAATTTCTGGGTGTTTGTGTATGCCTGAGATTTAAGTAAGTTACCCTTATCATTTGCTATTTAGGGTTTCAGAAAAAATCGGGATCACTTAATTAGTGTGGGTCTGGTAAACCACTGGAATATTGGAATTGTACTAAGTACAGTTTATACTCTGTTAAGCTCAAAGGATTCAGGGTTTTCTTCTTCTTTATGTATTTGTTTCTTGTATTTTAATATTTTGAATATTATGCGTTTAATATACCTGAGTATATATGTTTTATAATTATGTACTTTATAATATTATATATATATATAAACTGCTTCACAAAAAACAATGCATTTTGAAACATTTATTTATGTTTTGTTTCACTATGCTTTTATTTACATTTGTTTTGGTATCACTATTTAAAACTTTTTTTTCAGGTTTTTCACTTCAATTTGTTTTCTTCTCCTTAATAGCTCTGATAGTTTCTAACCATATCTTCCTGCCAATTTAATCTGTACCTTTTCATGTAGATTTCTTTTCACCCATTTTCGGTTTTACATTGTTGGAGTGCACAATATCTATGCAAGACACCTGTGGTATTTGGTATACACCATTTTCATAGAACCTTTATGAGTGAACACCACTTCTGACTTTAATGCTGTTTTTGAAATTTATATCACCTGTTTTTTTTTTCATATACCAATAATTAACGTAACTATCACCTTTCGCACCACTGAGCAGTTTCCATCTGTTTTTTACCAATAATACATGCTTGTAGAAATTTTAGTGATTGATCTATCAGCGGAAGCAATGTTCTCACCTTATGGTAAATCTACTGTTGTACTGTTAATGTTGATAGAAATCCGGACTGTTCAATAACTGCACGATGTCATTTGGAAACATTAGTTGTATGGTCAGGAAATGTTTTGACCCTGATGTTTAAATTAAAGGTCCATTTGGTTGGTACATAATTTTTCATTTTTGCTACAAGTGTACACTGTCATTGTCAAATTCAGTAGGAAACCTGTATACATTTAACTAAAACAGAGAAATGAAACTGTCACATCCACTGAATGATGATAAACTGGAATACTTGCCAAGTTAGCTTCGTTTAAATACAACCATCCAAGATTCAACTGGATGCTCAAATTTTCTCAAACATCTTGAATCGAAGACGTCTAATAATTTATAAAAATTTCCAAAAGGTTCTATAATAATGTTATTCTGTTCATTTCAACAGCCTTCTAGTAGGTCCTACAGAGTTCCATTTGTATCTAAAAAAGGTTCTATAGACTGCTATTTGACTAAACTTCGACTTCGATGTCACTGGGATTGTCACCAATGAACTTAGTTACTCCAAAAACTGGATTTGAATAAAGTTACAGTTATTTGGGACATTTTATTTTCACCCCTTCTCACTCCCCATGCTAATGGCGCTGGCCTTGGACTTAATTGACATCAAGAGTGCCACTATTCACATCAGTAACCCATAAAACTATTGATTCAACACTAATATCGATAATATTCAGTTATTTATGTCACCCCCACCCCTAGGGGTGTCTCTTCAGTATTTTTTTCACAGATTTTAAGTCAAATAAAAATAATTTTGGTGTAAATTGCATCAGGAATTAGAATTCCTGATTAAGTTTAGCTGGGATAGACACACATACGTACAGCCATTTGTATAAACTAGGAATATTTATTAGTTTTTAGTTAATATTTATAGTTTAAAGGTAATATTTATGAATTTTTTGTGTTTTATGCCCATATTTTACTTATGTTAGATAAGTACAATAGAACTACAAACTTTTTAAAAAATGGTTATTAAATTTATAGGTTACCTTTAAAATAACTATTATTATTATAATTATTAACCAAAAAACAATGACATGGCCAGGGCTCAAACGCAGAACCTTCTAATCTCTGGTTGAGCACCCGACCCACTGAGCTATCTCTGTCGAGCATGAGCCTAGTCAATGTCCATAGGTACGTACACTCCCAAAAAATATCAACTGAGTGAAATGTCTTTCGAAGGAAACTACGTGGTAGCCCTTTAATTTTTTTCCCTGAGTTAGTTTGCCTTTTACAACAATATAAGTTTCAAATATTTATGAGAGTGTATTTGAGGATTTGAAATTTACTAGGTTCAGTGGATAAAGCACTCTACCTGAAATTGGGAGGTCTCAGGATTAAGCCCTGTCACAATCTTTTTTTCTTTGGCTAATAATTATCAAATCAATGAGATTATAATAAAATACTCGCCAAATTTCAACTATTTGATATAGTGCCTTTATTATTGTGTAGATACCTTTGCATCAAGTCTGTTTACAGATTAACTACTGAAGCTTCATCTTTATCTTGCACTCTGGTTTTAACCCTTCGTAAATTCTTTAGCCTAATATTAAGTATAGTATATTTTAAGAATGCTTTCACTGTCTATCATTGGATAGGAACCTTGTGTGTTTTTGTAGGTACATTAATATTTACTGAACTATTAAAATTTTCTAAAGCTAAGCTGCCTGCAAAAAAAGTATTATAATACAGATGTTATTAGGCAAAGAAGGATTAATTTTTAATCTGAAACAGATTATTGGTAGAATTTTCTAGTATTATAAAAAAAATTATTTTATTTAACAGATTAGATATTTTTAATACATTGTTACAATTATCATACCCTGCCTAGTGTGACTTGCTGAGACGAGGAGATACTTATACTTTCTGTGGGTAAAAGGATGGTGCAGCACCACTTTTCTCACATATCTGTTAGTTTGATGTTGGGTCCTTTTTTCCATTAATTATACATTTTCTCCAAGGGAGTGTGATTAGTTTGTCTGCTGTTGCTTTTGAAATTCTTTCACTAGCTCAAAATTAATTCCATTAATAATCAGACAATCCGTTTGTACACTATTGTCAAAAAATCAAATTTGTCAGATTATTGAGTAAAGTGCCAGCACCTTCTAGGCATACATTTTTCAAATTTACATTATACATATTTGTCTCTTACTCTAAGAAACCTGAATATGCAGAAAACTACAACTTGTAATAATGGTGCTTGCCGCATCACACCATTGACTTTGATTTTAATTGTAAACCAGTGCAAACTACTGTTAACATCAGAATAGCTTTAACACCCTACTGCTGAGAATCTTGATTGAGATATTCTTGTTTTCTTTTGTGTTAATTTTATTGTTTTTTATCTAATTTCTTACTGAATAGACTTCTGGATATTGTTGTTTTTTTTTCCTTGTTTTTCTGGCTCCTTATAGGTGGATCCTAGGAATTACTCAAGGCAGTTCAGTTTTTATTTCATAATTATTATTATCATTCCTATAGAGATTTAGTCTTTATTTTACTTTTGTTTTCTTTTATATTTTTTTATAGTTTCTTCTTTTATATTTTATTTTATTTGCCAGATGTGAATTTGTCATCTGCACATTAATGTTATTCGTAGAGGACTTAGTCCCGGAATTATTTTTTTTATATTCTATTATTAAAAAAATCTCCTTTGTTTTTTGTGTAAGATATTTTATAAAATGTGATAAACCTTTGTTGCTGTGTTGGCAATGCAATCTTGAGTTATCTTATATGTTTACAACTTAAAAATAATTGGTCTAAGATGGTGTAAATAAGGTTGTGCATTCAGCTTTAACCTACAGTGTGTTGAGCGGAATAGTTCATTTTTCATAGTTTTTCATAACTATTTTTCAAAGTTCATTAAAGTTAAGGTTAAAAAAATTTTATGTTTTATGACAAACCTGTTTTATTGTCTGTGATACTTTTTATCACTTTTTTTTTTTTAATGTATATGCAGCTACAATTTGATGTAGTAATGTTGAATACAGGAATCTTTCATCAACATTATGGAAATGAATACATGATTTAAACTATTAATAAATTGATAAACAGCTAATCTTACGTAGCTTAATGCTTGTGTTAAAATAAATCAATATTTTCTAAAATACATTAATTTATCATCAAATAACTGGATATATTCATTTCTTGCTTATCATTCTGTCATGTTTTATTGAAATAAATGACTATTCTCTACAACCTACAGAGCCAATAAATAAGTAATAGTGATCCAGCACCTATTGATAGGATATTGACAATCCCACATTAACTCCCTCACCCCTTTTTTGGGTCCCTTAAGTAGTCATCTACAGGAGGAAGTACTAAGGATTTTTTAGAGTTTGCTAATAAACAAGAGTATAGTTGCCTATACAGTTTTTGAGGACAGGAGCTCCTTCATTTGGGAGGGCTAGCAAATTCAATTGACATTGAATTATTTTGTATTTAATTGTCTAAAACTTAATATATGCTATTTTAAACGATGAGAAAAATCAATGGTTTGTTGATATGTTTCGGACTGACATCAGTCGATCCTCAGGCAATATCTACACTACCAGAAAAAAACCTTAGTAGAATAACATTTAGCATCAACTTTGCTAGAAAAATGATTTTCTTAAAACCAATATTTCAATCAATGCAAAGCATATGATTATTACTGACATGTGTCATTCAAAATAAAAAAAAAAAGGAGTACTAAATTAAATCTGTCAAAGTATTTCCTAGATAGGAAATCCTCATATTGATTAAAATAATTTTTGTTACCTAGTCTACTTCTATTGGAATTAGCCCAGAGGTTATTAAGGGTTATCAATGCTAAGATTTGTCTATTTGTTGTCAAATGTTGCTACTGAATTAAATTTAACCGGTTTATTATATATACACAGTGCAACCCTATATCCTTTACATTAGTTTAATTGAGTACATTCTGATGACTATTCAAGATACAGCGAGTGTGAAACAAGCCGACATGAGATTTGTTTTATTTGATTATGGATAAGTAGGTCCCAGGATTAAAGGATTGCATTGAAAGATTTATAAGTCAATAGTCATGAAGAATTCATTGTAAGACCGGCGGTCACCGGGATGTCATAAGTATCTTCATCAACATTTAGATTAAAAATGTACTATGGGATGTTGAGATTCTCATTGCCACCTTTTCGGATAGTGGTGGGGTGTGTATGCACACTGGTGTGTCTGCTTGTGGTCAAGCAGATCCCTAAAAAGTTAGGAAATGAAGTAGTATTTATCAGTCTTGTTGAGTTTTAAAGAAAACTGAGATCAATGGATTCAGTTTAAAATTTGGATATGATGTCATCCTTTGATAAGTAGAGAAGAATATAGTAAGGAAAAAGTGGGATTTAAGACTATAAAGGAAAGAGTTAGGATTAATGGGCCAATTAAGATAGTTAAATTAATTTGTTATAATGTTAAATTAACACAAATTTTTTCTGAATGTATATTTCAAATGATCATATATTTTAATGTATTATTTTCCAGTGGCAAATTCAATGAATTCAAAAGGAAATTATAGAATACTTATGCTTTATAGACTTGTTAACAAAACAATTTTTGGTTCAACTTACAACAGAAAAATGATTTCAACAGTAAAATTTCATTAACTTAATCCTCATTGAGATAGTTTTATACACTACTATGCACTAAAACTACTATTTAAAAAAATACTGATTGTATTAAATGTTCTCCATATTTTTTTAGTGGTTTATTTTATATATCCTTACACCTAAATATTGACTATCACAAAAGGTTGGACAATACAAATATTTAGTTAAAAGTAAGTTAAACATTCCTAGCTCTCTTATGCTTTATAAAAGATACAGCCCATTAACCAAATTCAGATAAAATAGGCTTTAAAATTACAACTTAGGTCAATGATTTTCATACCAAACTATGCCAAAGTAAAAAGGTTTTGTTTCTATGATACAAACATTTTAACATAGTGGGAAAAAGTATAATATAAAACACAAATTGAACACATAAAAAAATAAGACGTTTTCTAAAAACATAATCCATAAATGTGATGAACTTTATTGTAATTTGGTAGTCCATTTACTCACTATGGTGTGATTCTGAAAAATAAAGAGGCACTTTATTCAACAAGAATTTCAGCCTAATCAATTATAAATATTGAATAGTTTATAACTTTCAATTATTGTATAATTTACAGGTATTGCTGTAATTATGGATTCACAAAATAATGGAGTTTCTTACCATACAAATGGTAAGAATACTACATAAACACCAATCAATTTTACTACAGTGTGCATTATACAATTTTAAATCTATTTCTGCGTAAAAATGGATGAATGTATGATATCAAACTATCTAATGGGCCAGAAAAGTTACTACAGAATTAAAAAAAAACTAATGTACTTATATATAGTATAGGAAAACATTATTTAGTCATAAATGGGTATGAGCATTAAATGAATAAATAATTAATGATTGGATGATAAATTTTTTGTAGTAAATTTCACTATTAGGAATACAGAAATTTCTGATTACAAGTATAATACTTATGGGAAAAAATTAAATATATTTTAGTTTCAATACCTAGGGGTAATATACGAAACTATCAAAATATTTACTTGTTGTATTAGTCACATACATGTCAATAATTTGGATGATCATGAAGTTATTTTACACAAGGTGTCTCTACTAAATTTATTAAGTATATCTAGAGAATAAATTAAACATAAACAATTTAAAGTTAGTAAAAATATTTATGCAACAAAAAGAAAAGAAATCATGGGAAACGTGGAGGGAAGGGGGTGCATTCACATTGTTAAAATTTAAAGCTAATGTACAATACAAACTAGTATTTTTTTATCAATAAATTATTAACAATTAGCGAAGATACAAATATCACAGAAATTTAAAACTTTTAGCAGAAGTTCTAAAGTTAATATTTGTTAATTATAAATAAAATGATTAAATATAATATTAAAATGTGATATAAATTCACCAGCTTGGATATAGAAATCCTTATTATAAAAGGGACATAATTCATCTTAACAGTAAAACATTTATTTATTCGGACACCACATGGTAATATACAGTGTTGTGGTGTTTGTACGCAATAATGTAATACAAGTGATTATATGGTATATGTATGAAACTGTAAATGAAAGTATAAAAGGTGACTCATCAAAGAAATATTGAGAAAACCTGTAAACAGATGATGAAGTTATTATTAAAATTTTAGCTGACAAGTAATTTTTAACAAAATTATACAAAGTACATACAGATTATGAGGTTATATTCGTCTCATTCTTATAAAAATACACAACTTATCACATTTCATTTTAATATAGTATCTCATGTTATTTATATATTATTGATAATCAAGCAGGCTGGAGCAGACAGGTTTATCAAATTATTTTTGACATTTGAGTTTCGAGAAAATACCCTAGTAATGATCTCAGTCACTTATATGCTATCACTAATATACAAGAAATGAAAAAAATCTTAAGAAACTAGTCAGACTGGTAAAAATGACTACTGCCACAACACAGTGAAACTTCAAATTAAAAAAGGCTCATCAAAAACTTTAAATGGGCAAAAAGGAGTATAACGAGGATACTCCATGTCAATAACACTGTGTAGCAATGGTGTTGGAAACAGAGATTAGAAAGATAAAAAACAGAAGAGAAGGCTTAACTTATAACCCCAAGGTGGAGAATATAGCAAACACATATGAAATTTTCAATGTGTCAGCCGGAGGCCTGGAAGTTTCTAATGCCATCAGGAGAGACTGACCATAAAATAAATAACATAGAGGGTGTGATCCCCCGCCATGTAAGAGTTATTCAGTATTTAAGAAATCTATGACCCCAGCCTGGTTAAGTTACACATATTGCATATATGCCAGACCTTGTGTAGAGCTTTCTGGGCCTACTGATGGCTGATATCTACATTGACCACTTAAGCAAATGAGAATGCATATAAAAAAAAAGTACAGAGAAACAACCTATATTGTAGCAAACCATTTTTAATATTGTATTGAATTTGATATGCTGTTTTGACCTGAGTCTGGGGTGTTATAGGTATCCATTAATAAAAAATCACCTAATACTGACACATGCAATCCAGTATTTCCTTCCACCATACCACTTGATCCATTCCTATGTTTTATCAACTGGCTTGACAAAATACCATCAAATAACTTGCACGAATTAGAATAAATACATGGCTACTGCAAATAGTTAACCAAATATGATCCTACTATACATCACTGACTTAAAAGAAAACAATTATTGAGGAGTCAGAAGAGGTAGATTAAAGGATTAGTAAATATGCAGGCTGGGCAATATTACCATATGTGGGACTTTCCAAAAACAGTGCTTTGTGTAATATATCCTGTACCACTAACAATTTTTTTTGTTGAGATCGTTATAGATTCCCTTGTGGTAGGATCAGATACACCTGTAACGGGGAGGAGGATGCAGAAATCATAAGATCAGACCCCAGGGAACACATAAGAAGTCCTGAAGTCAATTCTTAATATATATATAAATAAATGATTCTGGCCACTTTGAGGGACAACTTGCTGCAAAACTTGTACATAGTAATAGGAATAAAGATCTAATCAAACAATTTAAAAAAAATATAGAGATTAAATTGAATGCTGCCCACTCAAGTTAGATCAACAAACAAGAACGATTCAATTCAAATCCATTAATTGGGTTGCCCCCCCCCCTCCTTCCACTCTTTCCTGATTGAACAAAAGATGTATAAAGTCAGTAAGTTATAGGTCTACACCGCTCATGTAAGCAGTAATCATAAGAAAACACTGTCTGTTAACTGCATTTATAAATTCTTTTATTCAGGATGTTATAAATATTCTATAAAGCTGTTTTAATGTGATATTTTATTTATTATTTATAAATACAGTAGACTCCCCCATATCCGGATTAATGAGATGATCTGGATATTGGAGAGTGACTAGGATACATACGAAATAACAAAAAATGTAAGCAATTAATTATATCTTTAATTATATCTTAGCAATTTATTTTACAGCTTTAGATTAAACTTTACAATTTTACATCAAAATATTTCCTTGAAGTTGTTTTGTTTTTTCTGTCAATCTTTCCTGAGCCGTTATGTCCCGGCTGGACCTTATGAGCATTTATTTAAATTTATAAAATGTTATTTCCCACTATAGTTTTGTCTTATTAAATACATAATTCTCATTTTAAAAATGATCAATCCCCCCCTATATTTGGCTGTCCCCAAACGGGACAGCCCAGTTATGGGAGAGTCATATGGTACATAATTGTATACTTGATATTTTACTGTAATTTATATGCAATGTTATATTTCATGCCATTGCTACAGATATGTTAATTTCTGAAACTTTTTGTTTTATGTTTTTGTAGAACTGCCAAATGGCAGTGAGAGCTGCCAAAAGTGTGTGTGTGTTAGTAAATACACTTATAAGTGGAAAAACAAACTTAACTTATCATTCAAATAAGAGATTTGGTAGCTGTCATGGAATAAAAATTTAAAACAGCTACTGATATAAAATAAATACTTAGGGTTTATCCTAAGCTCAAGATTACCATTCCACTGTCCACTGAGATGACACATGATTGTTAAGAAAAATATTAAAATAAATAATATGATATTCTGAATATAAAAAAATGGTCAGAAATTATTTAATTTAAAACAAACAAAAGTTAAAAGAATATTAAAAATGTTAAATAAACTTACAAGGTTTCATAATCGTTAATCTTTTTTAACGGCAACGTCTATAAACTTCCTAGTAACTGCAATCATACAATACCATTACCACATGATGAAATTAATAAAGAAATAATAATAATTAGGTTAAAATTATCACATTTAATTTTTGTTGGTAACACAAAAAACTAAAATACTTAAGAGTTGCAAAGAAATTGAATGCATATATTTAATTCCTAAATATATAAATAAATCTCTAAGTACTAGCTAAAGTACCCAGTGCTATCTGAGATGGTAATGAGACCAAGGTAGCTACGTGCAGAACAGTGTACATAAAATTGATAGGCCTTGAGTTGCCGAGGTAAAAGATTGATTAAAATTAACAGTTAAAAGAAAAAAATGAGGCTTGAATCTGACAAAAACAGGATAATAAATTTGGTAAGAACCTGATGATAAATGGTAATTTATGAGAGATAGTGGTAAAATATTGAATTAGTAGCTCCAATAGTATAGGCGAAGTCCAAGTACTTTCATGAAGCTCATTACTCTAAATCTCCAATTACTCCTTTGAAAACTCTGCCTCTGTGACTCCTCTGGTGTTTCTTCCTCAGAGGCATTTCCAGTTTCACTAGATGAACTAAAAACATATTCTGTATCTGCCATTTCACCAGCTCCCTCATCCCATAGTTCTGACAAGCCCTCATTTATTGGTAATGACTTCTACTTTAACCATCTCTCTCTCACTGATCTTATAGCCACTGTAATGCACTACTGGTCCTGACAGAATGCCTGTTAAGTTAATAAAAATGTATCTACCAGTCACCCTCCCTGTTCTTCTCCATATATACAATTTCTTGGGAAAAAAAGCCTTAGTCCAACTCCTAAAAAAAATCCTAAGCCCACTTCACCAAACGAGAATATCTCAATCTCCACCCTTTCTAACCTCTCCAAACCACTTGAAAGACTAGTCCAATCCCAAATTTCCTTGCACAATCCAATCTTCTTGATCCTTTCCCATCTGGTTCCTTTCTGCAATCTGCATTAGCTAAGATCACTAGTGACATTAATGCTGCTATTGGTTAACAAACACTAACAGTCCTTGTTCTAAAGCATTTGACACCATAGACCACTCAGTCCTTCTTTCCAAGTTAAAATCATTAACCTTCTTCAAGAACTCTATCCGCTGGATTCAATCGTTTCTTTCCAACCATTCATAAGCAGTTACTATCCATAATCAACCCCAATCTACACTACTTTCATCACTCCTCCCTCAGGCATAGCCCAGGGATCGAGCATTTCTCCTTTTCTTTTTAGTAGTTACATAAACGATCTCCCTAACTCTATTCATCATTGTTACCATCACCTCTGCGCTGACTCCCAAATTTATTAATCCTGCTCCTCCAATTTATTTACTGTTTGCCAAGATTTAGGGAGACCTAGATAGGATCAGTGCCTGGGCTAACTTGAATTACTAAGGTTAAACATGGCGAAAACTCAGGCAATTGTTATTGGCTCCAGTTTCCTCTCAGATACTTTACTGATTTTCCTGAGTTAAATCTTGATGACCATACTGTCACTTTCCGATCTACCGTTAAAAACCTAGGGGTAACCACGGACCAAACCCTCTCCTGGAACCAATATATCTTCTAAATTTCCCATTGGTCAATAGGTACACTTAAACTATTCCATCTCTCTCGCCATCTACTTCCCCACCCTACATCTCAACTCCTTGTATAATCACTCATTTCGTTCCACTTTGACTATGGTTGTGTGGTTTATGGGGGTCTCTTGAGGGGACAGATTGAAGCGTACCATGAACTGCTCCATTAAATTTGTTTTGAGACTGCGGTGCTCCCATGTCTCCCACCTCTACATTAAGTTAGAGTGGCTCTTTCCATGCACAATATTTCCTTTTTCAAAACATCAATTCTCACCACTCTCCTTTTATATACAATATTTTACAGTTCAAATATTCAGTCTACTCCCAGGACACAAGATCCCGCCCCTCTGGCCTTTATATTCCTCCCCACAAAATGGCAGCACATGATCGTTCCATCCAACGCTCGCTCTACTATCCCCTGGAATTCTCTACCTCCTAATATCCACCATGCCTCATGATGCTTGCTAGTTGGTAATGATTTAGTCATATTATATTTTCATGTTTTTATTTTTCTCACTATTGTAAATTAGCTGGTATGTACCTTTTATTTATTTTCTCTTTTTTATCAACCCAATAGTTTTGTTAGATGTGGTTTTCATTAATTGTTGTTGTTTTTTTTGCATATGTTGTGGTTTTTTGTTGTCATTACATGGATCCATCTATGATTTTATTTTCTATATACAGTTAAATAATCTTATGCTATTATTATTATTTTTTCTTGCAGAGGCTCACACTTTAGTTTACATTGTTTTATTTGCCAGATATAAACCTGTATTCTGAGCACTATTCTTATTCATATGTACCGGGATAAAATTTGTTTTCTATTCCAAGATCAATTTTAAAATAATTCCCAGTAGATTTAGAAGACAAAATTCAACCAACTTGTGAGTGTTGTTTCCTTTTTTATGATGGACATTTGCTCGGATATCCCCATGTTTATTTTGACTCTATTTTTTGGCTTGGTCGTGATGTCTAATGGCCAGAAGAGGCTGTGTCACTGTCTTCTGTATTTGTATTCCTTATTATTTTCTCCCGCCTTGGGTGAACATTATTATCAAAATACTTGGTGTTTGTTGTTAGTCATGAATTTGTTGTGATAACGGCTTAGGCTGTTGAAAGAGAAATGTTAGGTTTTCATCAAATTATTAATGGACAACAGTTTGATCTACTATGAGTGTCTGCATCAAGTCTTAGTATCAGTAATTTGGATGATGTAAGGGAGCTGTTGGCAGCTTAACACAGTACTGTTAGATAAAATATATTATTCAAATAAATTTTAGTTTGCCAACATCTCTATAGGGCGTGATGTAGAGACAGAGATATGTATTGCAATGTTATTTAGAAGATCAAAATATAATAAATTTATTTATTTTGTTAAATTAGAATTATTGATTGTGATTAATTTGATAGCGAGATTAAAAACAAGAGTTGTTATAATTGATACACATGCTGAAGAGTGACATAGGTAGAATGGAGCCAATAGGAATGAAGGGATGCCACAAGCATGTTGGAAGGGGGATAAGGAGCGTCTTCAAGAAGTTAGAACATTCTTTTTCCAGTCATCTACGAGAACCCAAGTAAGCAGCATAGAGACGGCAACCACGGAAGACTTACGCATGCATACATGACTGAGGTATCTAGATATCTGTAATAAGAAATTGCTATCCTTGGTGATAGAAGAGTGTTGAGCAGCGGAGTTGAAGTGAGGAATGGAACGAGACAGATGAAAGAATTCTCATATTTTGACTAGTTAATCCAGTTAAGGTTACATAATTCAAGACAACAACATTGAGTACAAGAACAATTCACATTTCTTTACAGATAGAGACAATTAGCGAAACAATCAATGTTTTATTTTCAAATTGTAGTGTTATTTTATTAGGTCATTAATGTTAAAGACAGTTAAGGCAAAATTAGATTAAAGTATGAGTGTCTAGGATGTCAGAACCCAAAATGAGGTGGTTATCAGAATAAAGAAATGAAAGTAAAACCATAAATAAAATCAATAATTTATTATATTAATTAGATTAATAAAGTAGTTTTATTATTAATATTTTGAAACCTATTATTAGTATTTATTTGTAATGAAGAAGTAACATAGTGTAGACATGATTTTAAGGAATTGATATAAATTGTACCGCATAGATCTGTTCACATTTTCATTATATTTTTATAATTGTGTTTTTTTATTAACAAGGTTAAATTTATTATTATCTTTTATTTAATATCCCTGTAATATAGTATATTGAAATGTTGTCCATTAATAAATTTTATGAAAACCTTATATCTCTCTTTTATCAGCCTAAGCAGATATCCCAACAAATTCATCGACTCATTATAATTAAAATGTTTCTAGCTTCTTTTAAACTTGACAATTTATTATTTTTCCGCTTTGCACAAATTTAATTTTCAGGGCAAATTTGAGGTACGAGTAGTTTTCTAATCTAATAGAACTTCTAATCACTCTTTGATTACATCTAATTTGCTAGATTTCATTTTAAAGGAAAACTTCGTTTAAGAATATCTTTGTCTCATTTTTGTAAAAAATTGATGATTTTTTTAATAAAACTGGCCTTTTACCATTATTTCTTCATACACCTCTGATATAGTCAATATCATAATCAGCAACTTTTACGTTTGTTAGATTGAGTAGAAAATCACCAAAATGACTATTTTCTAAACTCAACAGTTTCGTCAGGCTTATGGTCTAAATCGTACAAGACAACCATCTAATTAAGCTACCTTACTTCGACTAGATAAAAAATTATTAAACCACACATTTCCTGCCCTAAATTTGACCCAAATTTGTGATTGGGTTCTATACAAAAATTTTTCAATTTAAGTAAAAAGTGTCAAATTATGTGCTAATTTTTATGTTTGTCTGAATATTTGATTTTGTTAACTGTTTATAGAACTATTAAAATAAAATGTATATAATTACCTGTTTCAGTTATTCTTGAAAACATATTATCTATTTGTCCAGAGTAATTAACATAAAATTTCTTTATCACTTTCTCATACATAAATATTGATCCATTGGCAGTAGGAGAAAACAACCACATCATAAAAATGCTCTAAAAATTAAAAATGTTTATAGTACATTCCAAATAATTGCCTATTTGAGATATACTAAAATAAGATCACAAATAGTACTTTTAAAATCTACTACTATCCTAAATATCGACAAAATATTTTATCACCTTCCTGTTGCAATATTGGTAGTTACTTTTGTTTTGTTGATTAAAAATGTATTTATTTTATTTTGATTGCTTTTAAGTTGATTCTAGCAGAAGCAACTTATCTTATTGTTATCATTGTGTCGATAACGAAGGTGTGACCCCCTATTTACAGGGTGCTTCATTTTGTTTTCATTCTTTGTATTTTTTTATAACTATCTTTTTTTAATTCCAAAATGGGTGCCATCATCATTCCTTTGTTCATGGTAAATAGAAACATATTGTTACAAATTTTTTATAACAAATATTTAATCTTATACCTGACAAGTGTTTCAAAATGAATTAAACAATTTCATAAGGAATTTACTAGAGGTTAGACCTCATCACTTTCTAAGGAAATGGGCTTAAATTGGTGTTTACATTAGCATAAATTGTCACGTGACAAGCACAGCCTAATAATGAGAGCGTGTAATAACCAATATATCTCCACACAATTTCATGTACACTATCACTATCTCGCTTGTTTACATTAGCAAATTTTCCCCTTTTAAAGCATTATTTTGCTACATTTAACTTCAAAACATGAATTAGAAATAAAATTTTGTTTGTCCAAGATCAATATAAGTGAAATTGTGGTTAATAAATATGCCTTCGATGAGGGATTACTATAATCCTAATTCGGTAATTTCCTTGAAGGTACTTTTATACATTTTTTTGTCGAGCTATCGAATATTATATGCTGAGGAATTAGAGAAACAGGTTGAGGATTTCATAGGAAATATAATGTACCTTGGTGTGTTTTTATATTTTAGGAGAAAATTTACAAGTTAAAAATCATCTAATAATCTATAGATTATTATATATATATAGTATACTATATCTAGCTTAAAGAAAACCCAATAAGCCTAATCTGAAACAATATATAATTAAAAAACCATGAACATACCTAGTTTGTAGCAAAACGATCTAAACTGAACTTACCAGTTAAACTCAATTTAATTTTTGATAATGATCATTAATTCAAATGTTAACAGTTCATGCCATTTGCCACATCATTTGATTACCTTCCTGAAAGTTTAATTTTTTTTCTAATCTTTACTCTACTAAATTTAGTTACTTTTTTAAATTGTTTAATTAAAAATAATTTAATAGAATTGTGTGGTACAAAGGCTCCACCACTAACTTCTACTGATTTTTTTTCCTCACTGAGATTCATACATTAGTTTTTAATCCAATCAAATTAAAACAAAAGTAGGTTTGTGATGAGAGTGATTGATAAAAGAAAACCAAAGACTTGCAGCATTAAAATTACTAACTATGCTCCAATCCTAAACAATTATATACTCTCTTCTTTATTATTTAATAACATTCCATAAAAAACCAAAAAACAACTCAAATCAGCAAGGATTCTAATTCAAAGTAAATATTTAGGTGTTGGAATATTTTTGATAAGTGTATAAACATGATGATGATGGAAATGGAAACACAATAAGGAATAAGTAGTGCAATAAGTTATAAAACAAAAGCAAGTTTGTTATTAATCTTCACAAGAGGTCTGAACTTCTACCCAGTTCTTTTATAGATATTACGTAGTGATGTTACTTTTTTTCAAATTGAATAGAATGATAATCACACAATTGTTATTGCCTGCCACAGAAGCACTACATTTACTAAGTTAGTGAGTAGGCACCTCCACTAGATCATTCTCATGACACTAGGAACAAAAAATAAGCCTTGGTATTATAAATAATCAGTAGTGTGAACTCTAAAATGTCTCTTGAAAATGTCCACCTCAATTTCAAGTTAATTCTTGAATAATAAGCAGTTGACATATCATTACAATAAAATAGAACCGTGGGCCAAATATATTTTTATAAATTCCATTTTTGGCGCTTTAACACTGGACTATCATATTCAAGGGATAAATATTATGATCCTTAAAAAAAATACTATATATGGTTAACATTACATGTAGCTTCATTGAAATTTAACTATTACCTTTAAAAGCCAATAAAAGGGTAACCAAGAGAGCAGTATATTAGTGGGAAATTCTACAACAGTCAAAAAGGCAAATACTGTCCAGTAAGTTAACCATTTTGTATCATCTCCTTTCTGTGGACTTTCAATGGCTTTTATTGAAGCGTAAGCTGGATAACCAAATCCAATCAAGTTGCATAATAATTGTGCAGCATATCCAAAAATGAGGTATATAACAAGGATGGCAATGCAACCTGAAATCATAAATGCAATTGTAGAACAACTCAGTAGTAATTGGTAAGAATGGTGCAAATAAAATTAAATGTAAAAAAACAAAACTAATATTTAGAATAGAGTAACTTTAGACTATTCTCGATAACAAGACCATTCGATAAGTCTTAAGCTAAAATATACATCAAACAGCAGATTCATGCTATGTACAAGAGATTCTCATCCTTAATTATACACAAATCCATTGAGTTAAATGCTCAAGAATAGGCTAAAAATGTGTAGAAGTAACTACAAATCTGCAATTGTCTGGGTATCAAAGGTTATTCTTATTAAACAATACCTTACTATTTAACAATCAATTTGATTAAACTACACAATAAACTTAACCCAATAAAATATCTTTAGATAAAGTACAGAGGTTAATACCAAAATTAAGACTAAAAAAAAAACATTACTCTAAATCACAATTAGTGATAGTGCATGATCTTTAAATTCAATTTTAACTAACCATATAGTAAATATTTCCTCCGTATACCAGTTTTTGCCTCAAGGCACCCAAATAATACGGCTAATGGTTTTTCATTTCCTTCGACATAACTATCTATATTGGACAAATAACTTGCCATTTTCACCGGTTGATCTAACTATCGTACTAAGAGCACTGGATGTTCCAAGAGGAACGTTCCGGGGAACAGTTTCAAGACCCGGAACGGAGCTGTAGTTACTTACTTGGCTGTAGCAGACTGTGACAACTGTCAGAATGAATCATAACAATTATCAAATACATATCGCCTAACTTATCCGGCTCTTTTTCACTATTTCCTTTTTCAATTTCAGTTAAATTACCTTTTTTTAAATATCCTGGCTTTCAGAACTTTGGGAGAATGGTTCTGTTCTTTTTTTAATAATGTCTTAAACAGTAAATATCCCCTTGTATCTTAGAAAAGGTATGCAAATCTCATAATTTCCACATCTATTAACACACTGCCACTTTTTTCAAATTATATTGGTTTTTCTGCTTATCTTTCAATATTTCCAGCATCAACAGTTTACTGCAGTGAAGTCACTTTGATCTTATTTATTACATAATTTTTGTTTTTATATAAAAAAAAATATTATCCAAAATACCATCATTACGTATTTTGTTATACTTTATTTTGCATCAAGTTAACATGATTGTTTTTTTGTTTTCTGACATGTGTATAGATTTCCTGTTGGCAGATATTATATACTTTATTTTGAATACAGATGTACAGAAATGAAAACTTTATTCACAATTTAATTTACTATTTATCTTGAGTTTCTAAATTGTTATTAGATGTTCTTGTAATCCTTTCCAGGTTATTGTATATGGCCATAACATGATGATATAAGTATTTACAAAAGTTTTCAAACAGTAGGGAAAATAAAATAAAAACCTACTCTATAAACAAAAGGGGAAAAAACAACAAAACCCCTATTTACAAATTAAATTAAAATAATCTTTAAAGTAACCGTAATAAATATTTTTATTTGCACATCAGAAGTTTTTTTTTGGCTACACAGAATATATTTAACCTATTTCGTACTTGATTGTGAAATCCTTACTCTAAATGAAACAGAAAAATTTAAATTGATACAAAAATTTAAAAAGTTCAAATTATTTTGTAACTCACAAAAATCACAAGTAGATTTTCAGAAGCTATTGTTTTGTTGAAATATGATTCAATTTTAGAACGGACATATTCTAGAATGGTGGGGAGTTGTAAGTAGTTGTGCATATTGGATGAATTCATCCACCGTAGGCAGCTCAAAGATCTCGTGAAGCTCACTGTTGCTCCGCTGCTCGAAGGAAGTATTTCTGACCACTTTCATCAGTATACCGTTTTGAAATTGTTGGAGTCGCCGAGCTGTCGTATACGTCAGATGACGAAAAAGCAGCGCACCATACAGCAGTGTAGGCCTGAGTATACTCTTGTAGATTAGTAGCTTCAGACGCAGTGATAGATTGGGGGAGGTTAATAAATGCGTAAGCCGGCAAGACTTCGTGCGTGTTTGCTTCAACTTCTTCGTAAAGTGGTTACTAAAATGTAGGTGTCTGTCAATTTTAATTCCCAGATATACTAGGTTGTTAGCTGGTGAATTTTCCTCCGTTCCAACTATGTAACTAGTAGGTAGTGGGCTTTTTTCCTTTTGAAAAGAGAAAATTACGCAGTCATTCTTACCCGCGTTTACAGAGATATTGAGTCTCCCCAATCTCTCACTGATCTGGTTACAAGCTACTTCAGCCTCTTTTAGAGCTACCTTGGCACTCATGCTGCTACTGTATACCACTATGTCATCTGTGAAAGCAATAACTGTGGTGTTTTTATATCGGGCTCCTACAATTTCAGACGTGTATACGTTGAATAGTACAGGGGATAAGACGGCTCCTTGGGGTACTCCACAGGTCAGTGGGACAGCTTCGGAGAAGCTATCACCCACCCGCACCCGCATCGATCTGTTTTTCAGGAAGCTAACCAGAATTGAATAGAGTTGTTCCGGGCATTCCCGGTCGCAGAGCATTTGACACAGTGTCCCGTGAGACACCGAGTCGAATGCTTGAGTGCAGTCAATCGAAATCATAGCCGTGGCTATGTTTCTATTCATGTTATGGCTAGCTTCTGACTGTACCTTCAGAAGGGGGTGCTCTGCGCTCATACTGGATTGAAATCTAGTCTGTTCTGGCGGAATGGAAAAAGCTCCTAATTTCGGCCTTATACAGGCTACGCCCGCGCCCCCTACTGTTCAGTGTACTACTTCAGTGTCGTGAATCAGTTCCCTCTCCCTAACGGACACCTAAGATTTTTATTATTAAAATATGGAAACGTAGGTGGGTGTTTTCTGGGCCGAGAAGAGGGGAACTTCTATTTATTCGCGGCGAAGAAGTTGGTACACCAGCTTATATTGGAAGTTACAATTTTGCCTAATTCTAAGGTAATAAATAAGACTGTTTAAGGGTAGGTGATATGCGAGGCTTACAATATTTTTGTTTACAATTATATTAGATATATTAACAGATAAATATGGTTTAGAGATCCTATAATCGTTTTGATAAAGAGGAGTTAATAATAATTTCTTTATATAATGATCATAATTGATCCTAGGGTTAGTGCAATAAATTTTTTTTTTTATTTTATTACAATTACACACATACAATGTTATACCATGGTCCTTCTGTACTAGGGTCTGGTTTATAAATACGCTGGTGGTTAAGTTGTTTTTGATCGTAGGAAATCGTAATAGATAGTAAGTAAATGGATTGGTTTTAAGGGTAGTTGAATAAAATAATAAATGTCGTGGAAGTTTCGGGTATGGAACAATGTGTACGACTTGATAACCAAAGGGTTTCGAAATCAGATGTCAGCAATTTGTCATTTGAAGATGTTATTCTTTTTATTTCAATGGGATTTATCATATTTGTATGCGTAGTCCATGTTTACAATGTTCCAAATAATTTAAAATTATTAGTAATTTTATTAGAATATGTTAAATATTTCGTTTCTCTTTCGTAATTGTTCGTTTGGATGTCTAGATGTCTAAAGATGTTGATTTTTGTACTTAGGTTTTTAATTAATCGATGTTTACTGTTATTTGGGCTTCGACATAGTGTAGATGGTAATTTTTATTTTCTACTTTTTTTAATTTGGTATTTTTCTTTGTCTTTAACGTCCGTGTTTTCCACCTAGCCAACCGATTGCTGACCTTAAGCCATCGTCGAACTTATGGTCTCGTTTTTGTCATGTAGTTTTATGTATGTAAATAATGTGCTCTAGCCTGTTTTTCAAGTCAATAAATTGGTTATCTAATATTTTGTATAATCTCTCTAGTTCTGGGGATACTTGTAATGAGTTTATTTTGTTAGTCAGTAAATAAGTCTCTAGTGAGGATAAATTTTGGTAATATGTTCAGTGACTGTGGCTATCACTATTGCGAGCGTCATATTGCCTATATATATTTACAGTTCACTTATCAGTGAGTGTACATCATCCTCAAGCATATTTATTTCCTACGTCCGTGTGCGAGATAGCGCATCCGCTACTTGGTTGCTTTTGCTGTCTATATTTTTAATTTCATAGTCATAATCCTCCAGTTGTAATTAAGGCGAAAGCCTATTTTGGGATTTACACTTATAGAGATATTCAGGGGTTTATGGTCAGACTGGATTTTAAATTTTCTACCATAAAGGTAGGTTTTTTTTGCAAACCTAACGTGGTTGTACGCCCATATTAAGGCTAAGCATTATTTTTCTGTTGTATGGTAGTTCATTTCGGCTTCGTTTAATGTTCGCGAAGCGAAGGATACTAATAGCTTCTTTCCGTTATGAACTTGAGCAAATACAGCTCCTATGACGTAATTGCTAGCGTCTGTTGTAAAAAGTGTTTTGTAATGTCGGCCATTAAAATTATTGAGGAATTACACACAATTTCTTTTAGTTTTTCGAACGAGTCTTTACATTTATTAGGGTTTAGTTTTTCGTCTTTTCGTAATGCTTGTGTCAGTGGTCTGGCAATTTTTGTATATTCCTTAATCATTTTCTTGTAGAATCCGAAAAACAATTTTATCTGTTTTGTTCTCTTGGGTATTGGGAAATTTATGACTGCTTTTGAGTTTTCTAGATTGGGTTTAGTACATTCTTTTGAGATAAGATATCCTAAAAATAACAGTTCATGTCTACAAAATTCTGTCTTGTTGAGTTGGATTTTTATTTTATGATTGACTATTTTTTCAAATACAATAGCTAGATGTTTTAGGTGCTCATGGAGATTGTTAGAAAATATTATTATGACGTCCATATAGACGAGGGCATTGGGAGCGTCCGAAAAGATTATGTTCATTCCTCTCTGAAATGTAGCTGCACAAGCCGAAAGTCAAGCATATGAACTCTTATTCTGTGGAGAAGGCGGTTGTGGAAATTGAATTTAGTTGTACTTCAATTTGGCTGAAGCCAGAAGTCTATTGCCGAAAAAATTGTGGCTTTTCCTAAGAGGTTCTCAATATTTGGTGTCGGGATTGTCACTAGGGGAGTGCCTAATCACTCTAGCCCTGGTGACAAGTGCGCATTGTTCAAGTTTATAACCTGGACAATCGTTCCATGTTGGTGTTAATATCTGACTCCATTTCTGATAGGTGTGCGCCCCGACAATGCACTATGTTCAAGAAAAAAAGGTACAGAGGCTTCATAAAGAATAAGTCAAATTTTCAGAGTTCGAACAGAAGCAAAGCATCACTGAGTAACGGTCGCGAAAGACTGGTTGGCCCGGGCTAGGCGTCTCCGTTAAATATGTATCAGCCTCCAAGAAGAGGCTGTAAAGGCTGCTTAGTGCCTGCGAGATCCTAGCATGTGTTAAGGAGTACCGTGCCGGTCCTAAGTAATCAGTCAGGCGGCTGACGGGATCACTTAGTACCTGCGGTTTCTGCATGTGTTAAGGAGTACCCTGCCGGTCATAAATAACCCCTGGAGGCTGTAAGGGTCTCTCAGATTTATGACTGACAGATGTAGACCCGTCTAGTGTTACTTTCCTTCTGCCTTTCTTTATTGCTAATAGATTTATAATAATTTATTTTTGTTCATGTTATTTACCTTTGTCTATAATATATTTAGTTCATATTATTTTACTTTTCTTTCAATATATATGCAATAGAGTATAGGGTGATTTAACTTATGTAGTTAGAATCACTACATTTGGTAATGGAAATTTGCCTGCTACAGTCTCTCTATTTAGTTTCCTATAGTCTATTACCTTGCGGATTTTTATTTTTCCACTGGCATCCATTTTCTTGGGTACCATCCAGACTGTTGAATCATGTGGGGAATTACTTGGTTTTATTATTTTTTGTTGTAATAGTCTATTTCCTCTTTTCTGAAATGTTGTGGGTACCTATAACTTTTTGAATAGATCGGGTCGCCTGTTTTCGTTTGTAACTTATGTTGTCGGAGGTCGGTACTTGTAAGCATGTCAGTTTATCTTTTAATTATTTTAGGGTATTTTTTTTATTACCTTTATTAATTTATTTATTTCATCTAGTCCTAAGTGTTGAGTAAGTAATAAGTCGTGAATTTCATTAAATAGGTCGGAATCAATTGTTTCTCTGACTTCGTCGACTTCTGTAACTTCTATTGCATATAAGGGGGTTTTAATATTTTGTTTAGTTTTTTAATTTGGAGGGTGGGTCATAAAACCCTTCTAATATATCTATATTTTCGTCCTTGTTTCTATAATGCTTGGGTTATCTATAAATTGTATTTTTATATCGTTTAGTCCTTTTTTTAATTGTAATTCTAGTTCTTTCGTTTGAGTGTGAAATGGGATTTTTGTCTTATTAGTCGTGATTGTCAAAATTAATGTTGAAGCCAAATGTTGTATCGTTCCATGTCCTAGTAGAATGTCAAATATTTGCCAAAGGGGAAAACGTGTAATTCAATGTTGTCTTGTTCATTAAAAAGGTCTTGAATGTCGAGATTAATTGTTTCGCAACCGTTTTGTTTTCCGGTTACGGTAAAGACAATACAATTTTTCATAGTTCGATTTGATCCTGGTCGGACTTTTTCGGGGTGGTATAGTCTTACGCTGAACCAATGTCGATTTGCCAATTAGTACCGTTGTTATGTTTTATATAGGACAGAGAGGTGTTTATAGTA
This sequence comes from Acanthosoma haemorrhoidale, assembly GCA_930367205.1. Taxonomy (NCBI): domain Eukaryota; kingdom Metazoa; phylum Arthropoda; class Insecta; order Hemiptera; family Acanthosomatidae; genus Acanthosoma; species Acanthosoma haemorrhoidale. The sequence goes on along the minus strand of OV884009.1, from coordinate 28,306,536 downwards.
TCTAGTTGATATTCGGGTATTTTGGAACTTGGTCTGGATCTAAAGAAGACCTAGTCATATTGTTTATTTTTTCTTTAAATTCATTAATTCTTTTTTCTTGGGAATCGTATTCTGTCTGGGATTATTCTTCTCGTTATTCCTCCATATGGAACATTGGTTGTCTATTTTGGGCTGTTACTGTTTTCATAGAGACAGTATTTTGGGAATGGGGGTTGAATGTTTGCGAGGGAAAGCAACTCCTCTAGGGGTTATTTTTTCATTATTGAGAATTTGGTTTTGGAAAATTGTCTTGCGGGGTTTCGCAGTTATTCTGGGGAGGTTGCGAATTATTTTGTGATAGTTGTCAGTTGTTTGTTCATAAGGTCGATTATTATTTCTAAATTGTTTGTTATAATTTGGGGTATATTTTTTCCGTTTGTAATTAGGGTTTCATTCCTTGAAGACGAAGGAGCATCAATAAAAGATCCGTAAGAAAAGTCTTCAAATATTAGTGCACAGTCATTTTGGAGTTTACGCCTAAGTGTGTTTAATGTTAATAATTGGCTATTTGTTGCATCATTGAGTCATATTTTAGATCTTTATGCATCTGAGCTAAAACGTGGTGTATGATGTCGCGTTCGATATATTCACTTTATTTAAAAGTCAGGAAATTGTTCGGGTTGAAACTAAAACTTTACGTTAACATCAAATGAAAAGTAACCGAGCAATAACACCAAGGAATACTGGTAAAAAATAGAATAGATCGGGACGGAATAGAGGTGGCACTCCAGTGGATGCAGAACCCATTGCATGACAGAGGAAAAAGAGGCAGCTGATCGATTGGCTCGTCAATCTGGCCTTGCAATTACTTAACGTACTGCGATAAGGTTAATACACTCAAAATGTAAAATGAAACATTTAAATGAGGGTGCAAGGCAAGATACAAAACATGGAAGAAATAATTCCATCACTCCCTCCAAGAGCCGTGGTAGTGATCCCGACTTGACCACTTCCGTAGAAAAAAAGATCTTTGGGTGAGCCGGGGATCGACCCAAGTTATCCGCAGTCAGAAGTCAGCGTGCTAACCACTAGAAACAAGCTCGTTAGTCTTAAATATAAACTTAAAAAATGTTAGAAGTGGTTTCAAGTCCGGCAAAACATTTTTCAGGCTTTCGCCGTGTTTAAAAAATCAGAAGCCCTTATGTTTTTCCCCCACGTGTTTGCATTGTGTTTTGTGAGTCTCCTGTTCCAGCTAGATACATTTAATATAACGGCCCCATTAGATATTGGGAAGACGTGAAGAATATAGCCATAAAATATATCACTTTCGAATTTCTTGCTTTGTGCAATAATTTTATTATACTGTTTGATTTGTTGCCTGCTATCTTCCTCGGAGGTGATCTGTTGTCGAACAGTTTAGTGGTTCGCGATGATAAGCTATTGTAGTTACACTTCTACCAGAGTATACTGAATATTTTCTATCTGGAATTTACCATACTTATATGATATTGTTATATGTTCAACCCCTGACATGGGGAAGGTGGTGTACCATTATTAAATAACGTTAAGAAACGGAGGCCAGAGGGTTGAAGGCCGGATGTCGGTATGCCATAAACCGCTCTTTTGATGAAGGCCGACCAATGGGGGGAATATGTGTGGCTAAGTAACCCTCTCACCAGATGGCGTGAAAAAGGATATGCAAAAAGGATAATTATGTTCAATTATTTATTTTAACTACTCTTTCATGATTTACGGAGCTCATCAGTTTGACAGCTGAATCACTGTAATTATTTCTAGTTGAATTTTAGAATAGAATAAACATGTTTTCATGGGAACATATATTGTAACATTTATCACAGAATATAGTCTAAATCCTGGAAAAAATGAATTAAAAACATCAATATGGAAATGAAAGGCAAATTCACAAAACAATGACATTAATGACGAGATAGCTGACATAAATAAAAACACTAAACAATATTTTAAGTATGGTAAGGATATACCATCACAAAGGGCGGTAAAGTAACCTTTTGTTGAAGAATGGTAGATTCGGTCCATGACGAGAACGTATTACCTAGGGACGAGAATTTGCTCGACACTATATCTGGGCGTTAAAATGGTGCTTCGTTTAGTGGTCATTTTGCCAGGAAACTAAAGCAAACAATTATAAGTCTTACCGGCTTACATGTCTATTAACATCACCCAATCTATCATTACGCCTTAAGCTAATGATATATAAGAGTGTACTCAGGCCTGCTCTGCTGTACGGTGCACCGCTTTTTAGTCATTTGACTGAAGCGACAGCGAGACGACTCCAATAATTTCAGAACGTAATCCTCATGAAAGTGGTCAGACACTAATTTCGAGCAGCGGAGAAACAGTGAATTACACGAGGACTTTGAGCTGCCTACGGTAGATGAGTTCATATGCCGTAGACATATCAAATTCTTTGACTCTCTGCAACACATGACAAACCCCGTCAACACGAATACTCCCGCCCCGCTCCCTCGCCGTGGTAGCAAGCAGTCGAGGCAGGAAAGTTATAGTTTGTAAGTTTAGTTTTTAGTTTTCCCTTGTAACCAGAAGGTGAGCCCCTTCACCTAGTCCCTTTTCACTTTATATAATTTTAACCAAATAAAGATTCGTTAGTTTTTAAGACAATGACTGCTTAAAATATATGCAATGCAGTGTAAGGAGAAATCCACATTGTAAATTAAAAATCAACTTAAATATTTAATTTTTAAAAATAATTACCCAAGGGGTTCAGGAAAAAAAAAATTTGCTCGACACTTGCTGAGTTGCTCTAAAGGGAGTGGCATTCCCTTGGTCGTAGGGCTAAGGAGGGCATAGTTGCGTACCCTGGAGGTAACTACCGGGGACTGCGGACGGGTTGGAGACAATCGCTTTTGTCTTTGGCCACTTGGCTTTGAGGTTGTTTCTACATCAGACTGGAGACATCGATGTACACTAGTAAGCTTTATTCGTAGCTAGTACACTAAATGTAATCTGTCCATCATTTTGAGTTAATAGTAAAAATCAGTCATTCCTCTTGAAAACATTTTAATATTTTGTTGTTTTGGTTAATAAAACATTTTGTCCAGTAAATTATATTTTGCCATTGAATTCCTGCCATTTGATCAACACTTTAATTCATTAAGATAAATTACTTTAGATTCAATTGGGACGAACAGAAAGTAAATTGAATATTTGAGTAAGGTATAATTTTGTTCAACTTGACGCTAATGCAATACGCTCAAGATTTGAGGAATCAAATCTGTCGTTAGTTGAATAGTTAGATAGCATCTCTAGAAATTAAAATTCTAATTAATCAACTAGAGCGTAACAAAGTGTTGTTTGTGGGTAAGTTAGGTAAATATATAAACGGGTATACGTATCCTTAGAAAAGATACATACTTTATTTATTGCCACCGATAAAGTTGCGTATCGGATAGATATAGTGTGTCGGTACGCCAGAGGTATCCCTAAATAAATAAATATAAAAAAATAAAAAATAAAAGAACCCACCATCGCCGAACATAACAATATTTTATGTTTAATTCAAAAAATATATAAATATTCCAATTTTAATTAAAATTATGTTCAATTAATTATTTTAACTTCTCCTCCATGATTTACGGAGCTCATCAGCTCGACAGCTAAATCACTGTAATTATTTCCAGTTGAGTTTTAGAATAGAATAAACAAAAAAAAAATTCATGGGAACATATATTGTAACATTTATTACAAAATATAATCTAAATAGTTGCAAAAATGCTGGAAAAAATTAATTAAAAACATCAATATGGAGATGAAAGGCAAATTCACAAAACTAATGATACAATGACATTAATGACGAGATAGCTGACAGAATAAAAACGTACAAAAACAGAATAAAAACACTAAACAAAATTTTAAGTGAGATTAATTTCTAATGCCTCCCAAACATGACTTCATAAAAAAATCTATTTTTATTACTCAATATCATATATAATACAAAATAGAGCTGAGCGAAACTAAGATGTTGAGGGAACTTGTACAAAAAAAATTTCCTTGACTTTTCTGGAATGGAGAAAGTATTTGGTGTATAGTACATTTAGGTTAAAAGCATTCGTGCAATAGGTTGGCTTCTATTCTGTTCAGTATCGCTTTTAGTGTCATTTGCACCGGATCTCACCGCTGGCCCCAAAATGACTTGCCGTTCAAAATGGCTCCAAATATTCCTTGCCTGTGTTGTTCTTATAATTTCATTTCATAATTCGTCATCGCAAAATGTATCAAGTGAGTTAAACTCAATTTTTCAATTACAGACTTTTCAAAAATTAAGAAATCAAATGCATTTCATGCCTCATAACATGACCTATGTAATTAAAAGGTTTTATTAAAGATTAGTGCTTAATTTATAATAACTGCTTATAATTGCAATATTTTTTTTCTTTCGTAGATAATAAATGGATCGGGACCATTTTAAGAGAAACATTACCGATTTTTTCACCTCCGATGGCTAGCACTGCTTGTTTCAAAGATTCATTGCTGTATAACGCTCATTTGCAGAACAGAACGATCTGGGCAGTTAAAAGTGAGTATATATTGCTAATATTAATAATTATTTGATTGTGGTTAATTCTATCAATGGCTTAAATTTAAAAAAAAATCATCTAGCAAATGATTCACTAATCATGACACTACTAATAAGGAAGTCGTGATCTTTAATTAATACCCCATTCAATATGATAGGAAAATATTTATTTCTTAACTGCTGGGTAATTCATTAATGACCTTTCGTTATTTATTATTATTTTATTTTTAGCAAGGATAGAACATCAAATGACAGTTTTTGATACTTTTTAAAATTAAAAATAATTAAATTACGTATTGTTAATCAGGGAGTCAAGATTTTTCAAAACACCCTTCTCAAAGTAATAGGCAAATATTTTTATGGTAACTAATTTACTAATTAATTACAATTAACCTTCCGATATGGAAATAGCGGTCATGTAATTATACGCCAGTCGATAACATCAAATGAGAGAGAAATTATAAAATATCATGGATCTAGGTCAAACTGGGGAATTGACCGGAAAAGATAGACAGACAGAGAGTTGAGCTTTTGAAAAAAAAACACACCTTAATCCTGAACGATATTTTTATTTTGAATGGATTCAACCTGAAATCACGCCTGATATTAATCTATAAGTTGTCTACAGTAATTCCTCAAGTATTTTAATTGTGTTAATTATTGTTTTCTTTCTTGTAGTGTTGGATTCATCTGCTAATTCCGTCTCAGGGGTCTCATTTGGAAATACACACCATTTTGGAAATTTTGACCAATGTTTGTCAATTAGAGTTCAAGATTTCAGCATGACAGGGAAATATTGCTTGGCAAAGTTGAGATATTGGCCAGAAAAACATCTTTATCCTCATTTTTACGATAACAACATAACTGTTTATGAAGAACCTGATCCAATAAGCTCTGTATGGCGCATGCTTCAGGTAAATTATCTAAAATATCGAAAACAAATCAATATTTTATTTATTTTTTTTTGAAGAATACATAAACATTTGGTTTTGAATAGTCGGGATATTTTCATTATAGTTTCATTGTCAAACCAAGTTCAAATTTGTGATGTGTTTAAAATTTCTTGCACACACTTGTCTGTTAATCTAGATCTTCCCGCAGTTATATTATTTTTAAAATTGCTTGCACGCGCTTGTCTGTTAATCTAGATCTTTCCGCAGTTATTATATTACTTTTTTTAAGTGGATGATAGCTATTTGCAGAAATATGTGCTGCCAAACAAAGTTAAAACATGTTTAATTGCTAATAACATATTGGGAGATCGGTCCGGTGATAAACAATTAATTATAGAAATGTGGAATCCTAACGTACATGTATTTTTGTTTCAATGCGGAATCGCCATGAATTTTGATTAGAGATTCAACATCAATGGACAAAGGATAGTAAATAATTGAAATGTATTTTCACATTACTTGAAGTCCGAAAATCTTCTTTCGAATTTATTTGCTAACAATTTAATTTGGTTGGTATATTCTAAAAACTTCAATTGTGGCAACTTTTGTAATAATGAATGGCAAGATTCAAAGTGATGTAAATTTTCTTTTGTAATTTGTTTTTGCCAGAGTAATAATTTGTTTGAAAACGTTGATATTTCGTAATAAGGTGGCAACCACATGCTCTTTTCCTTGTAGTTGGATATTAAGTTGACTAAGGTGATTTGTAATGTCTACGGCAAAAGCCAGATCTTTTTAACATTTCACATTCATAATTTTTGGATTCTAAATAAATGATTTCGTACAATTGAAGAATCCCTTTAAAATTACAGACTGGAAAGCTATGGAATTTCTGTTTAGTACGGTAAATCGGTGTATTCACTTCCTATATCTTCTAGAAATTCACTAAATTGACGGTGACTGAGTCCGCGTGCACTTATATAATTTACAATTTAACTAAACATTTTTAAAACATGCCCCATATTTAGAACTTTGGAGCATAATGTTTGTTGATGAATAATATAATGAAAGTTTCGAAGAGAATTATTACCTAGTCTTTTTGTTTTTCTATTATTTGTGTAATAACAGATTTAATAACACCAGTCATAGCAGGAGCACTATCAGTTTGCAACTAGTTTTTATAATAATACATTGTAATGAGTTAGAACATTCATCATAGCGTTAAAAATATCAAACCCAGTGGTTGTATCGTGCATCGGCATAATCTCCAAAAGCTTCTAAACTTACTTTCAAGCCCGTATCACATCCGTGAGTAAAAACAGCTAGCTGTTTGGTCAAGGAAAGCGTTTGAGCTAAATAATAAAGTAATTATAAAAAAATATAGTTTAAAAGTTATCAAGGATTTTTCTCACGATCACTGTACGATGTTTTCTGTACAATGGAGAGGTTTTCGTTTTTAGTGGATCATTTAGATTAAGGATAATTTCCAGAGGAGAGGAAAATAACTGGTTCTGAGTACCGAGTTACATTATGCACTTAAATTAGTTGTGTACAAATTATACGGCCCAGGGGCTTTTTCAATCCGCGACTGGAGAAATACTTCAATAGATCATTGTGGAGGGAGAAGGAAAACGGAGACCATAATTGAGCATAGATTGAAACCCTACTAATTAAATGTGTTTGTTTTTTTTAATTTAGCAAAAAATAATTCGCCTAATATTAACAGTGTCACGATTCATCTCTGTGATCCCGAAAACCATGGAGATTAAACTCTAATACCGGTCGTTTTCCATAATTTTTACATCTCAACCCCTTACTGACCCCCTCCTAGCGATGCTAGGGTGGCTTACTTTCCCAGTATTTTTTCTAGACCACAAGTCAATTATGTACCAATTTCGATGTAAATTTATCCAGGCATTCCAGAGTTACACTGGAACATATCCATATACAGTTATGTTTTTTTTCATTCATACATTATATATATATATCTTTTGTCTTAATTAATCAATTTTAATACTATGAAATGGAGTCACAACCTATGAATGTGAGTGACAAAACAGAAATGATATGACAGTATGAGGTGGAAGGACACCCATCGACACATCCCCATAAATGTATTTAGGATTACGGCTCAGGGGCTTTTTCAATCCGCGACTGGAGAAATACTTCAATAGATCATTGTGGACGGGGAAGGAAAAGGAGACCATAATTGAGCATAGATTGAAACCATACTAATTCTGTTAAATGTGTTACCTAATATTAACAGTAATGAAAATTAAAAATGTCAAGCTTATGTACTTAGTGTGTGTGTTTTTGTTGTAAGATTGTCTAGGTAACCAGCATGGTCCATGAAAAATGTCTACCAACGAAGCTAGTTTTATCTTTTTGCTTGACGTGATATTCAAGGAAGCCTCTATGGCGAACTGTAATCTGATCAATGTTTCAACCTAATATTTATTGCGATAGAACCACATTTACACAAATTTCAGACTGATTTAAGATTCATGTCATTTTATATGAAATCATTTTTGATCTTTTCTAGGTAACAAATGATCCTAGATACCAAAGACGTGATATAATTTATGTAGGAGTTTGTTTGCCTTCGTCATGCTCATCTCAGGATTTACAATATTCACTTCAGAGTGAAAATTATAACAAATTTTTAGAAAATGGTATACATATAGAATTCAACACGTCTGAGGATTACTGCACCGCCGAAAGTGATAAGAATCTACATTTAACAGATGGTGTTTACATATACATGTAATTATGATCCATAATTCAACAGATAATCCAAATATCAGATAAATTATTAATCCTCCTTGTTGAAAGAAATGATTTTTATGCTAACCAATGTTATCAATTCCCAGCAACTTGTGACAATGATTGTGATTACAAGATTATTTGGTAAAAACATCGCATGCAATTATACTGGTATCAGTGGTTATAAAAATTCTAATATCTATGTTGTAGTTGATCTGTTAGTCTCAAAGTTCAGTGGTATTAACCGATTTTATTATATTACAATTTACCTTTTTACTAACTTAATTAAATTAACTAAACCATTTCAACCTTCGTACAAAATTACATCTTATTACCTTCGTACATCTAATCTATTGATTAGTTAAACCGGGACCAAACACTACGCAGGCTTTCATAATTACAAAATTTATTTTATTATACATTGACATTTAATAACGCTCTCATACAAAAAAAAAGGAAAACAAAAACAAACATTACTTACATATACAGCCATCCACATATATTCATCCTTCCTCAACTCGTCTTCATCTCGAGTTCTCTTCTCTTAGGGAGGGGGGGCACTCCGACGACACTTGCTCGCCATCAGTGCTCCTGTTGGCAACCTTCTGAAGCTCCATCCAACAAAACTTCCAGTGGTTCATTCCTTTTTAATCGTGTGAGATAATGAGACCTAGATACATCTCATTGCCCCACCACCTGGTCAAGAAAATGCTGACTGCTAAAGGAGCATTTTCTTCCAAATTCTTCAACTTCTAGCCATTTCTTTGGATCTGCATCATATATGACATAATAACGGTGCTTCTTGTTGAAATTTTCGTTTCAACAACACTACTTTGAGCACTAAATACTTTCCAAAACAATAAGTTCTTACTCAAACTCTTTCACTGTTGTTATTAACATAGGCTTTTAGATCTCCTAAATTACATTTATAATATGAGAGCGTTATAATTTTTTAAAATAAGTAACCAAACATGAATAAAACGTATAACCAATTACACATAAAACTATTATAATTACATACCATTCAAATAATTCAATTCAAAGCTTAAGACAATTAAATAAAAACATTAGATTATAGAATATTATTTATAATGGCTGAATAATAATAGTTAAGAACAAAAAAACAAAACAAATTTACATCATTTATATGAACCAACAACCAAGATTTTATACAACCTTTATCAGCAATACACTAATGAATGTTTTATCCATTAAAGGACTATTCAAATTAACCTATTAATTTGTAGTCACAAAAGGTTGAACTTATATATAATAGAGTATTAACATATGTAACACGGTGTATATGACCGGAGTATGTCCAAACATCCGGAACATTATTTTATAACTGAAAAAAAAATTTACTACAGAAAATCGCCCAATCGACATAATTTAGGATCCTCTAAATAAAATTTACATATGTATTCCGGGAGCAGTGTTGTGACAATGTGCAAGAATATTATCAATATATAATTTTGCTCGTGATCGGATTTGATCTTCGAATTTAAATGTCATCTATCGGTTAGACTATAATTATTATAGAGTATGAACATTTTTTTTTTTTAACCAACTTTCAGCTTCACCCTTTAAATGATTAAGAATAAAGTTTTCAAAATTCATATATTTTCCCTTAAGTTGAAATAATTTAGTTGAATTATCAATAAAATATACAGGCCTATCTTGATGGCTATTTCTAAAATGAAGGTTTGTACAGCTGTGATGTAGATATGTCTTCCCGGTTAATCCTACATGGAACGTTTCCGGGCTCTGCCGACACTTGTTTACAACACAGGACGCATTGTCTTCAGTCCATTATATATATATGAACATATTATCCCGAAGGGCCTAGGTACCCTAATAATTCACTTCTGCTTCACTTGATCCTCACGGTTATAAGCTGAAGGTGAGCCTCATCACCTAGTGTTGTGGATGTGTTTTTTGACTTTTAACTTCAATCTGAAAATGTAATTTATCTATGCCCTCCTTCGAATGCATCAGCGCATCGCAGTACGAGGAGCAATTTGTAATCCATTAAATTTTTGTTCATTGTGAATAATAAAGGTTTTGGGAAAAAAAAAGAATCACTCTATTCTATATACTTAACCTTCATTCATTCTCAAACATTACAAACCACGTCTCACTACACAAGTAAGTGCAGGACAGAGACGTTTTCGGTATAATTTTACGATCCATGCTTAATGCCTACTTCATCATCTCGTTGCGGCCATGTATATAGTTTTGTATTCATTGATTTGGAGTCCTGCCTGCAATTAACTATTTCTTCTGCAGAGAATGGTAATTTTTTTAAGAATACTTCACGCTACTGTATAATAATACAAATTTCATTAGAATATTCCGAGGTAATATGAATACGCCTTCAGAGGAATTTCAGATGGATAGGGTAATTTTTACTCCCAATGGAATTACAGAAATAGAAACTGACGAGCAGAACACCATTGCCTGTACCTGTTTCAAAATGAAACCTCTTGTTATTCTTATTAATGCCTTAACGATGATATGGTGCAATCACTCTTTTTTGTGTTTTAGTGGTCTGTTCATTGTACTGTTCCTTGCAGTATCTATCAGCACGGGAGTTCATGTCTACAATGAGGCAGTGGATAAACAAATAGGTACAAAACATTGTTTATTTTTTTTTTAATGAAGTTTATTATTCAAATATCTTACAATTTTTTTCAGAAGCACAGATTAAAATTATTATATGCTTTGCACACTGAGACCGTATATATATGTACACTGCAATTTTATGTTACTGTTCATGTTATACATGATGGAAATATAACATTAAGAAAAACGTAACAAAAGCTACATTATAAAACAAAAATAATAATATTAAATAAAATTAAGTTAAATAGATATGAATTTAATTTAATGTTATTTTAACAGTATATGTTTTATGTGTTATGCCTAGGTGTATCTTTTGAGAGAATGCTCAATTTAATTGACTTTTTCTCTTGTTAATATGTTTTCGGACATGGAAGTTATAAACAAGATATTCTCTGCCTGGGTGTGTACACCCTGCTAGATTGTGTGAGGGTAATTGTAGGTCTGTTAGCATGGTCGTTATCTTTGTGTATCAAGGGTAATTGTTATTGCCTTGGAAGTAAGAATAGAGTACATTGGTCATTATTTATATATATTATGAATGCTGTCATTTATTAAATAATAAATATTTAATTTTATATAGTCGTAAACTCTCGTCGGTATTTTAATTGGAGCATAAACTATAAGTTGTTTTCCGATTCCCTATATTTTAAATTATATCAGCTTTCCCCCCGCTTTTTCACCCGATAGAAAAAAAAACCCTTTACTATTCTCATTGCGCCATTAAATGTCACCAATTAGCTAATCGTTGTGGACACCTCATTGTTCATCCCTACTCCCATCCCCCGTGCTGATGGGTGCTTAAACAGGAGTGTCACTATTCATCTCCGTGATCCCGAAAACCATAGAGATTAAACTCTAATACCGGTCGTTTTCCATCATTTTTACATGTCAACCCCTTCCTGACCCCCTCCTAGCGATGTTAGGGTGGCTTACTTTCCCAGTATTTTTTCTAGACCACAAGTCAATTATGTACCAATTTCGATGTAAATTTATCCAGGCATTACAGATTTACACTGTATATATCCATATACAGTTATGGTTTTTTTCATTTATACATTACATATATATGTATATATATATATATAAGTTAATGCTTACTGGCTTTAGAATTAAGAAACAAAGGGAAAAAAGGTACAGAGAAACAACACGCTTGAAAGTTAGAACTAGACTGTTTATTTCGAGTCTATAACCCTGTATATTTACATTCGGGATGTTTACATCCCGACGTTCGGGGATTAAGGTTGAGTACTGATGCTGCCCGGAGCTTAACTCCCCCCTGCCAGTTTACGCACATCTCCTCGTAAACTATGAAGTCTAAGTCTGAATTGAGGACGACTTAGGCGATATTACGATCACTCTCCTAATCGTACTAAGGGAGCGAAGGCCAGCCCAAACAGTACACAACCTGTAATCCCTTACATTCGGTCGTATTTATAAGACACTTATAGTCCAAATAAAACGCTGCTTCTAACACTGCAGCCACTAGTGACAAAATAAAAAAAAAAAAAAATTACATGGCTCATTACTCACAGAAAACAATGGCATCTTACACGCTACGCAAAGTCGATATTTCTACACAGCCTGTGTACATTCTAAAAAAACAAAAAAAAAAAAAATACTTCTACAAATGGTACAAAGTGTACGTATGTATACCATACCAAATTTGGCTACGTGCAGAAGCGAGGACACTCCAACTCACTCATGGCCAGCACCCTTCCCCCCTGGTGGGAGTTTTAACTGTTCGACGTGGACGGTCCTCCGTTTCGTCGGAGGTCTTGTACTCTCGATGGTGACGATGTTATGCTCCCTGATCACCACCACCTTGAATGGACCCTCGTATCTGATCGACTCTTTGCTCCGATTAGAGCCAATTTTACGATATACAATCGTCCCAATTTTAAGGTCCCCTATTCGACCCCGGACTTTGAGGTTTACCCGAGAAACTCTCTTGACCTTCTCCCTCACGATTTTGTCACGAACTTTGCCCCAAAGTTTTCCGAGCTCTAAGTGAGCACTTAACATTTGCTCCGCCATTCCCTCGTCCGCCACCGTCTCTGTCCAGTTCCGGCGCCTCGCGCGCAGTCCGAAGAGGATCTCGAACGGCGTAAACCCCGTATGGAGTGGATGGAATGATTGTATGCCGCCACTGCCTTCGGCATCGCCTCGTTCGCCTGCAGACCCTTTTCTACCTGATACACCCGCAGGTGGTCACTCAAGGTACTGTGCAACCTTTCGATGCCTCCGCGACTCTTAGGATGTCCTGGGGTGTTGAGATGCCACACGATATCAAGATTTTTCATCTCCGTCCGAACGTTTGCATTATCGAACTCCCTACCCCCATCAGACGAGATTCGGTCCGGTACCCCATAAAACTGGAACCACGTTCGTAATGCCTGTAAGACGGCGTAGGATGATTTGTCTTTTACGGCATACGCCATAGCTACCTTACTGAAGGTATCTATTGTCGTAACCCACTTATATCCCTTCCAAGTGAACGTGTCAATCTGTAGTTCACTCAGTGGCATCTCTGCTGTGGGTGTTTTCTCCTGTTGTCCCTGTGGTGGGTGTCGATCATATTTAGTGTTAAGACATATATCGCACGTTCCTATGATCACTTGGATCGTCTTTTTCATATCCCACCAGAAGTACCGTCGCTGTAATGCTTGCAAAGTCTCCTGCGCACCGCGGTGGTTCGTCTTCCCTTGATGGTAGGCAAGCGTTACTTCCCGCTGCCGTTCCTCATCACGCAGTGTCTGGACCATAGACAGACAACGAACAAACGATCGATCAATACCCAGTTGTTCTGTTCTCCATAATTTCTTGATCAGATCCCACACTGTCGCGTTGCCGACAAATAGATGGTAGGTCTTCCCTGGTCTGGATGCATCTTTCAATACCTGGCAAATTTGGTCACCCTTGACACCCGGTTGGGACCAGATTGTCGTAATACTATTCTTGCCATAGTTTTCATGAGTAGCTCGCATCAGGCCGGTCGTTTGCGTCTTCCAAATAATTTGTCGCCGTTTATCGTTAATCATACCCTCGATCGTCTCCATTTCCACCGGACGTTCTCCGGCAGATTCTTCCGCTTCTTGGTGTTCGCTCCCATCGCTATCGTCCCGCGTACAGCGACTTCCATCTTCCCCGGGCGCCCATTCCTGGATAAATTGTCTGTGATCCCCGGACGTTTCCCCTTCCTCGACTGCATTTATGGTAATCGCTCGAGATAGCCAGTCCGCCACTACATTGTCCTTCCCTGGTTTGTATACCATTTCCAGGTTGTATTGGGACAAAAACTCCTTCCAGCGTGTCACCCTGGCTGATGATTCCTTAAGCTTCCCCACCCATTGAAGAGGTCTGTGGTCCGTATGTACTCTGAATCTCCGCCCGAAGACGTATGGACGAAAATGATCAATAGCCCATATGATGCCAAGAAGTTCACGCTCGAGGGCACTGTACCGCGCTTCCGTGTCGGTCAGTCTTCGACTCGCGTACGCCACTGGTCGTTCCCCCCCCCATCTCCATCCTGCGACAGCACCGCTCCCAATGCATACTCACTTGCGTCGGTGGTGATAGTAAATAGCTTCTCAAAATCGGGAAACGCCAGGATTGGTTCCTCTTGCAGTCGAGCCATGCATTTTCGAAGGTTTTGCTCCATAATAGGTGTAATCGCTATCCGCGCCCCCTTCCGCAGCAGGTTACTGATGGGTACGAGATACTCTGCCATGTCTGGCACAAAACGCCGATAGTAATTTAGCGTACCTAAAAGTCGCCGAATGCCCTTGACGTCTTTCGGCACCACTATCTTTCGAATTGCGTCGACTTTTGCAGAATCCGGCTGGACTCCCTCCCTCGAGATGGTATGCCCTAAGAAGTTGATCCGATCCTCTCCCAGCGATGATTTTTCCATCGACAATTTTAACCCGAATTCACGCAAACGTCGAAATACCCTCCGGAGATCTTCGATGTGTTCGGATTCTGTTCGGCTGAAGATCAACAGATCGTCCATATAAATCTGGCATACCGCCTCGTCTATCCCCCTCAGGATTTCGTCCATCAATCTCTGGAAAGTAATCGGAGCGTTCTTCAAACCAAATGGCATCCGATTGAACTCATATTGCCCCCTCTCGAAAGTAAACGCTGTTTTGTGTTGATCGGTAGCGCTCATTTTGATTTGATGGTACCCTGCTTTCAAATCCAAAGTGCTAAAGATTGTGGCTCCATTCAGTCTGTCGAGAATGTCCTCAAAACGGGGAATCGGATACTTCTCATCCGTTGTGTTTTCATTTAATTTTCTAAAATCGACGACGACTCTATATCTCTCCCCCTCCTCTCCCGGTTTACTCTTCTTTCGTACTGCCCACAGAGGACTATTATAAGGGGATGTGCTATCAACGATTATACCCTGTCGTCTTAAGCTGTCGATTTCTGTCCGGATATGTTGGCGGAGTGCCTGCGGATATCGTCTCTCCTTCACGTACGTTATTCGGTCAGATTTTAATGGGATTTCATGTACTGTCTTCCCCGTTGCCCCAAGCATATCACCCTCCACGTAAAAAATATCTCCGAACTCCCTACGTAAGCTTTCCCTCCAGTCCACAACTTTCTTGACTGCCCCTATCCGCGCACTCCCACCTCTTACGGTCCCTTGACATTGATAAGTAACCCCCCCCCCAACTTGATCCGCCACTCCTTTCCCTTGTTCTCTACAAGCGCGCCTACCCGACCCAATAAGTCACACCCCACTATTATTTCATACTCGCGCGGCATGTACTCCACAATATGTACGTTAATATCGCCCTTTTTTTTCGCCCATTTCTCTAAATTCACGACCGCCTCTCCCGCCACTTTACAGGGCCCGCCCAGGGTAATTAACTTGCACTTACATACCTTGACCTGGAGTGCCCTCTCTCTGCCATACAGCCGCTCCAACGCACCGCGTGACATTATGGTATTGGTGCTTCCTGTATCCACCAAGCACCTCTCTCCCCCCTCGACTCTAATTATTGGCAACTCGCACAGTATCCCTCTCACTGTATTACACTTTAGGGTGCGGTCGCCACTCTGCTGCCACCCTCCTCAGGCTGCCACACGCCGCTCCCATCTTCTCGAAGTAGTCTTCTTTCGCTCATGCTCTCGGCTCCTGTCGCGAGCCGGCTCTTCTTCCGTTTCCGACGTTCCTGACGCTCCTGAAGATTCCTCAGCTGAAGATTCATTACCCCTGGGTGATATATTTCTTCTTTCCCGCATCGTTTGCGTATTCACTTCCATGGGTTCTGCCCTATGAACATCTCTCCTCCGATACACGTAAGGGCAATGCCTAGCGATATGCCCCTCCTCACTGCACTCGAAACATTTTGTGCGGGGGCACTGTGCCACTAAATGACTCGTCTTCCCGCACCCATGGCATTTTCTCTCTTCTCTGCGGGGTCCGTACCTGGGTCTCGCCACCCTGAACCTCCTTTCGCCTGCCGCTCCCCTGTCCCTACCGGTTGGTGTTTCGACTTTTTTCTCCGGCTCCATTCTCCCTCATCCTCATGTATCCTCGATTCCTCCTCCCTGGCGCTGGTGTCAATCATGACTTGGGCACATTCGAGGAATGAGCGCTCATTAGGGAATACCTCTTTTCTCCCTGTTTCCTTCGCCAACTGTACCTTTAGTATAGTAGACAGAAATCCCATTCTGCCCTCTACCTCTTCGATGCTCATTGTCTCTCTCATTTTCTCCATTATTTGATTATAACGGGTTAGAAGAACTGCGGCATATTGGCCGCTACTCTGCCTTGATGATTTTGTTTCCCGGAACATCTGGAAAATATCTTCTTCGGGCGTCCATCGCCCCCCTCCATATGCTTTCTTTAGCCGCATCTTCACCGTTTCCCACGACGTCTCCTCATCCGCTTGGATCTGGTTGAGAATCCTTCTCTTGACCCGACATATCAGGGCCGCTCTTAGTGACTCTGCATCCCTGGGGTCCAGAAGATTTTCCTCCGATTTTGCTAGGATTAAGGCAGTGAGGCGATCTCCTCCCTTCAGAAAGTGGTTGAGTTCTCCTAATTCGCCAGTGAACCATTCCAGCTCTGAAATTGCATTTCTCAGATCTTGAGTGTTTATTGCTTTCACTCTCATCAACGCAAGAGCGGTAGCATGAGCTTCTGGCAAAATGCCCACCCTTCTCGTTGCTACATGTTCCGCGCCATCCGCTACGTTCAGAACAGGTGGTCGTAGCACGCCTCCTTCCGCCATTCTTTCTTCAATTTTTTATTTAACACGGCAAAAAGGAAAAAAAAAATCGAACAGACGTCGCTTACTTTTCTTTCCACACCACGAGTTCACGGGTTTCGGCACCAGTTAATGCTTACCGGCTTTAGAATTAAGAAACAAAGGGAAAAAAGGTACAGAGAAACAACACGCTTGAAAGTTAGAACTAGACTGTTTATTTCGAGTCTATAACCCTGTATATTTACATTCGGGATGTTTACATCCCGACGTTCGGGGATTAAGGTTGAGTACTGATGCTGCCCGGAGCTTAACTTATATATATATATATATATATATATATATATATATATATTGAAACCTACCTCATTTTCTACCATTCTATTTTTCTAATTTAATAGATCAATTGACCTTAACTAATTTGGTAGGTCCGTCATGAGATCTTTAATTCAACTTGTTTTTATGTCTTCGACATAGGAAATTATCCCGATTGAATCGCCCGATCTCAAGGCTAATGTTATAGTTATTAATAAATTGAGAAACTGGGAATTGTGAAATATATACAAGTAAACTGGTTATAACAAATAATTATAATTATAAATAGTGCTGACATTATTTATATAAAAAAAATATTCAATTCCTTTTGAACAAGGATAGTTACTACTAATTAGTTATATAAAAAAAATGATAATTGAGCTCAATCTCTTTTTAATGGATCCATAATAAAAAAAACAATATCTATATCACCCAATCGATGATATCCGTGTAACCTTCTTCTTCTCTTTCTTCTTCTCCTCTGCTTGTGTTGATGACCGTCAACGGAACGGGAGCTTGCTCTGCTTTGCTCTCTGGCTCTTGGCTAAGACTGGCCCTTTATCTCATCCCCACTCCTAAGAGCATAAGGGCAGATGCTGGACAAAGTGGGAGGGTGGCTGGTCATGATATTCTCAAATATCATGAATGTAACAATTGCCTTCCCTTATAAATAAAAAAAAAATTTATGAAATTTTTTTTTTTTTTTTTTTAAGTGGATCCACAATATTATGTTGCTGCGTTCGGTTTGTTGAATTGGTTGTTTATAACGGGTGTTGAAATTTTACAAAGTTTATAGTAATAATAGTTCAAATTTTGCAAGGTTTTAAATTGCTTGAAAAGCGTACAAGTTGTTTTAATTTTTTACTTAACTAAATTATTATGCTAATTAGTATGGATTAGTTCGAAGGTACATTGTTTTATGGATCATAACGCGATTTGGAAAACATTTGTTGAAAAGACGGTAGAGTGTGATTAGTAATACATATTGGTTTTTAATTAAAATACTAGACAATTCTACTGGTAATTAGTAACAATAGAGAAAATTGTTGAGTGTGTGTGTGTGTGATTTGAATATTTTACCTGAGTGAAAAGATAGTGTTTATAAAAAATTTATAAATGTTACGAAAAGATAGGGAGGTCGTTGTCGTGTATAAAATTGTATGAGCTCATTTTATTTCCTTGCTATAAAATTAATTATAATGGACTTAAGCATTCAAAGAATATTTAGGATCTGTTTTATAGATTAAGTGATAATGAAAGCAAAAGCTTCTCTTGCTGATAATTCCATAGACTTTACTAGGGTCAATACCTCTAATAATAGTTTTGTTTTTGTTTGTATAAACTTCTAAAGTTTATGTGTCATCCGATCAGTATTATTTTCATTTAATAATAAAATAATAAAAGAAAACTATAATTTTTTTTCTTTTTTTGAAGTCATATTGTATCGAACAAAAAACATCCCTGTAATTATTTTTAAATGCCTTCCATTCATTAATTTTAATGTTGTTCAAATCAAACACGCAAAAAGGAATTTCATCAAGATGAGTTGGAAATTGAGATTCCAATTTCTTCATATCCAAAACTTTATTTTGAATTATTTTTAAATTTTTCACGTTATCGCTGGTTGTCTGCTGATGCTCTGTAATTTGATCTTTCAATGAAATCACTTCTCCTTTCTCAATATTCGCTGTATCTTCTAACTCTGAAAATTTATTTTCCAACAAACTCATATTATTCTCATCGTCAAGCTTTATTAGATCATGTTGACGTGAGGTACACTCATCATTGTTATCTGCAATCTTCTGTTCATCCTCCAATGAAGTCATTTTCTCTTCATTATCCTTAATTGAATATAAGCTAAGATCTGTCTGACAATCAGCATCAACTAGTTGTGACTTTGTTAAATTTATTTTTTCATGATCTGTCGTATTTTCCAATAGAATGATTTCTTCTTTTAATTTTGAATTTACATTATTATTTACTTGGAGTGTTCTCTCCTCACAAATTCGTAATTGTCTATCTAATTTATAGTTTACATCCGTGTAAC
This sequence comes from Acanthosoma haemorrhoidale, assembly GCA_930367205.1. Taxonomy (NCBI): domain Eukaryota; kingdom Metazoa; phylum Arthropoda; class Insecta; order Hemiptera; family Acanthosomatidae; genus Acanthosoma; species Acanthosoma haemorrhoidale. The sequence continues at coordinate 28,287,123 of OV884009.1, read as the reverse complement.
CTTGTTCGAATTTAGCCGATCTTCCCGATTTTATTTCTTCCCTTAATTGATCAAACTTCCCGCTCAACTCCTTCTGTCCTTTATTATTTTCTTTAAGTGCGTTATTTTGACTGTTTAATTTTTCGTTTATTTCTTTATTACTTTCATTAAGTTCGTTTAATTGGGCAAGGATTAGTTGCAACATCTTGACATGATTTATTGTGGGTTCGGGGTCGGGGGCTGGAGGGTCTCCTTTAGAGGCTGGGTTTGACCCAACCCCTGTACCTGAGTCTGACCAGAACATGTTTGTGTTCGTCATTTGTGTAACAAATGTTAAATTAGAAGAAAAATATAATATGTTAGTAAATAGTTCTAGTTATTATTCTAACATGCAATACCTCACAATTCCTTTGGTTTCTTTAGAATTTTTGAAGTTAATCCCGGAGCGGCCCCCATTGAAACCTACCTCATTTTCTACCATTCTATTTTTCTAATTTAATAGATCAATTGACCTTAACTAATTTGGTAGGTCCGTCATGAGATCTTTAATTCAACTTGTTTTTATGTCTTCGACATAGGAAATTATCCCGATTGAATCGCCCGATCTCAAGGCTAATGTTATAGTTATTAATAAATTGAGAAACTGGGAATTGTGAAATATATACAAGTAAACTGGTTATAACAAATAATTATAATTATAAATAGTGCTGACATTATTTATATAAAAAAAATATTCAATTCCTTTTGAACAAGGATAGTTACTACTAATTAGTTATATAAAAAAAATGATAATTGAGCTCAATCTCTTTTTAATGGATCCATAATAAAAAAAACAATATCTATATCACCCAATCGATGATATCCGTGTAACCTTCTTCTTCTCCTCTGCTTGTGTTGATGACCGTCAACGGAACGGGAGCTTGCTCTGCTTTGCTCTCTGGCTCTTGGCTAAGACTGGCCCTTTATCTCATCCCCACTCCTAAGAGCATAAGGGCAGATGCTGGACAAAGTGGGAGGGTGGCTGGTCATGATATTCTCAAATATCATGAATGTAACAATATATATATAACATGTGGGATTTTTTCCCCTATGAAGTCCATATATGTGACCTATATGTCATAAAAGGGTTTTAGTAAATAAGTGTTTGTCTTTAACTTTTCTGTTATTGGCAGTTATGAGTATATGTTAAGTGAATGGTATGGTAGTTTGAAGCGGTGGATAATTAGTGAATATATTCCAATACCGCGAAAAGAAGTTGTCGGGTCGTCACGAGGGGGGTGCCTAGTTACCCTAGCCCTGGTGACGGTGTGAGGGTTGATTAAGTTTATGACCTGGACAATCGTTTCATGACGGTCTTACTATCTGACTCCATTTTTTGATAGGTATGTGCCCCGACAATGCACTATGTTCAGGAGAAGAGGTATAGGGTAGGTGGTGTAGGTAGTTTGTGTGGTCTTGGAATGACTACGAATTCACACTCGGTATCTGAGGGTAGGCGAAATCCGTCCGGATCCCAAAGTTGAGGGTGAACTGGAGAGAGGCAGACTGAATCGCCGTGGGGAACACTGCTTGGTAAGCTTGCAGGGCCACGACAGCCGCTGTCTACTAGGGAGAGGTCTCTCCCAAGGAGGTGCTAGATTTAGCGAGACAAAGGCAGAGAATCCCACTAGGAAGGTGTTGGGTCTGACGACGCCGGACTAAAACGTAGCGAGGTTAGGAGAGAGAGAGAGATTCAGAGGTTTTCATAAGGAGAAGACAAAATTCTTGAATACCGCCGCAGCTGCAAGTCATAGGTAGCTTCGTCAGGAGGAGAATGAATTACAGCCCGAGATCCGCCCCTATTTATAGTTAATGGTGGCTCGTTAGGCCCAATCATCTGGCTCGTTATTGTATCCAATGAGGCCCCAGTATGCGGTAGGGCTTTAAGTGGGCAGCCCTAGGCCTGGCCCGTAGGGTCGTTTCACTACCTGATGTGGGGTAGCGGGTTCTCAGCTCTTAACTTGCAGCTGCGACCTCTTTATTCTTTACACATTTACAATGACTTATTTATGTTATTTACATTTGTTTAAATTAATTTATAATATATATACAATAGAGTATAGGGTGATTTATCTTATGTAGTTAGCGGTCACTACACAAGTGATAGGTAAATGGTTATCTGACGGTACAGCCAATGTCCAAACCACAAAGAATTTGTCCACTTTCTCCACTTGGCAATTATTGCTACTCAATTTGTTATTATTTTCCCTCGAGAAAAATAAACATGCCAAAATACAGATGCCAATCACTTAATTGTGCGGTTGACCGGTGGCAGAGGCAACAACCATAAATTATAGCTATATCATTAAAAAAAGAGTGTACAATACCTTCTAGAATCCTTAAAGTGAAATTGTTTATATAATTCGTGACAAATAGTTATTTGGGTCTTAAATACATCTTTTAACATTAAAATCTAGTTTTATCGAATGATTCTTTAAGTATAAGGCACAGGAATAAAATGTTTATTTTTACAGATCAGTGGTACTACCCTTTCTCGGCACTCCATAATATAAGACTTATGAAAAAGCCTGTGGCTAGTGAATACGCGCCAGCTTGTGGATTGAAAGTTCTATCTATGTTCATTGTAATTTATGGGCATCGCCACTTACTTTCTCTGTACGCGCCGATGGTCAATATGAATCAAAACGAAAAGGTACTTATTTATTATACATTCATTGTTATCTATTTTAAATATTAGGAGTTTTCTTTTTCAATTTATTATTACCTAAATGTCTATATTACATATAGGCAGTGGTTGTTAATAACTAATTACTGACGAAAAAATACAATGCACTTGTGCAGCAAAAGCTCAATTGGTAGATAACTCGATTCAGATATTTGAAGGGGGGGGTTCGAATTCCGTTTTTTTTTTTCCTCGGCTCTCAAACTTTGAAAATGTATAATAAGGGAAAAATAAAGAAAAAATTATTTGGGGTGAACGGATCCTTTAACTAGAACCTAAATCTGTACCAAGAAAAAAAATACAATATATCGGAAGTGTATATCAAGTGAGATATCTATCAAGCTTTCCATAAAGTTAAATCTGGATACTGTATTTATCGGTGTAAAAGAGAACTTTTTACCTTAAAAAAAAAAAAAAAAAAATTGGAGTGGATTTTTGTACGTCTTTATAGTTAAAATATTTTGGCTTTTTCGTTAGCAAATAAGATGTTATGTATTTTTCATATCTCTTGCAAAAAATTAGTGCGCCCTATACACCGATAAATTCTCTAATTAAAACAAAACAAAAACCAGTTGTTTACTTTCTCTGTACGTTCCCATGGTCAATATAAATCAAAACGAAAAGGTACTTATTTATTACAAAATTATTAACATTCGCTATTACAAAATTATCCAAATAATAAATATAGGGACCGGAGCTTCCTGATTTCCTGTCAGGTGCTCTTCGGTCTGTTCTTTAATTATATATAATTTGTGGTTAATAAACATTTATATCAAATGCTAAAAAGAAACATTAAATAATTATTGAAGGTCAGGGATCATTCGATGAAAGGAGCATCAAAATTAATTCGGCTCTCTTCCAGGACCTGAAAACTGCATTTTTTTAAATACATTGAAGTCCTGTCTGTATAGTAGTGTTGCTTAAGTCGAATATATAAATATTCTGCGTCAGACGTTCTAGGGGGGGGGGGCTGTTTCTAGTTTAAAAAGTTAAGTAAAATTAGAAAAAATTACTTTTAATAATTTTAATTAATAAAAATTAGTTTATATCATTGTTACGAGACCAATACCAAAATAAAATAAATTTTTCTCAAAAATGAAAACCTAACTTTAGCATAAAAGGAAGGGTTATAAATAATTCGACTTTCGTCGGGATGCGGGACTGCTCCCACACTGAGGCGACGCTTGCCAAATTTGTTTTTAGTAATCTATAATTACTAGGAGTCATTAAAAATATCATTAACATTCACATCGTTCATCATCGAAACATTAACTCAAACAGCGATTTTTTTAGATGTATAATATTTGACATGGTAGTTGCGTTTAATGCCTCGATAATGCTAAAAATGTATTCACCGAAAAATAATGAATGGTCAAGTAAAAATTAATTAGTAGTAGAAAAATCATTTCAAAATAATTTTCTATCGTTTCGATTCGGGTATTAGATTAAAAATCTTGACGTCCTGATTAATAATATGCTATATTTATGAGGGCTACAGTGAACTATAACCTTTTATAGTCATTAAAACAGTCATCAAATTTCGCAATTTATTTGCAATCCCAGTTTCGTACAGAGGGTATAAAAATAAAGGTCGTCATGTCCTGTTTTGTAATGTTTGTGTGTTGAGGCTTTAGTGGGTAATTATTGCAAAAAAAACATTCAAAGTGTCAAGAAAATTGCTTTTTCAATCGTAATTGGGATTTATATGTAACAAAAAGCAAAATATGAACATATGTATTTATTTTCACATAATAAACACACATTACAAGAAACACAAGAAAAAAATAGAATAAAAGCAGTAGTTCACATATTTAAAGTATACGAAACTACATGCATTTTCGAAAAAAAAACAAAAAAACTTCGATGAGGCCATAATTTTGGGTGGTTTTCGTTAATTTAACTCCGATTTCTCCCGGTGATTCTACCATTTTCTCAATGTCACAGTAGTTAATAGTCATGCCTATCCAAGACATGTTGTGACTTTCTGGCGTTGTTATTGTATGGAATGAGAATACGGCTTTTGCCGAAATCTACGCCAGATGATTCCTCATGCTTGGTTTATCCATCAACTGCCCATGCGGGATCAAAATCAAGTTTTGATAGAAGATATTTTATTGGATCAAAGCTCTTGCTGTAGTATTCAGATGACTCTAACCACATGCCCCTTCTTGCTACTGCAGGTCGAGGTGGCAAGCATAGGCAGCGTTCCTTCAAATCGGCTCTGTTTTGAGATAATCTCTGATTTTAATAAGGCTTTCCGTGTAATACTTCGTAAACAGTTTTTTCATAGAGAGCTTTTATTAGGCGAGGGATCTGAACAGTTGAAGCAATGATCGCATTCAGCTTCTAATATCATATTAAATGCATGTATATGTATTATACATTAACTGCGTAGACATTTTTAGAAACATATTAATGGATATGTAAACTGGAATGGACTTAGTTTGATGAAAATGTAACTTATTATCGCTATACAATTAAAAACGCACTCACATCTTGAATATAGTTTATATATTATACGTTCTATGATGTATTTCATATTCATATATTAATAAAACCTAAAACCTAGGGTTTCCTTGGTGACATTGCTAAATCTATCTCACTGCTTGAAGGTTAATTAAACCTACTAGCAATTTATGAATCATATTTTTTTTTTTCTATTTCAGAGATTCGGAATTTTTTTGGAAACCTATATTCTAAATGGATCAATAGTGGTGGATACCTTTTTTTGTACTTCAGGATTTATTACCTATCATAAAATGCTTTCAGGTCTAAGTAAGAAAAAGCATGCACCGCTGATTTTCTACTTATTTTTTAGATGGATTAGGTAAAATATGTGTTGAAAGATACTTTAAAACTGAAAATTTATAGATAGCATGATTAATTGACAAGCATTTATATTTATTTGTTTTAGGATCACAATTGTGTTTATTTTAACAGTATTTTTTATGGTGTATGTATTACCCTTAATTGGAAGTGGTCCGTTATGGGAACATGAAAGTAACGAAAGATCAAAAATTTGTTTGGAATATTGGTGGGTAAACCTGTTATATATTGGTAACTACCTCCATGCTGATAAACTCGTAAGTTATCTAGAAAATATTTTGTTTACGTATAGTTCATTACCATTTACAGAAACAATATTCCATTGATCGAGTGTATTTATTTATTTTCCGATTTCGATAGTAGGATCATCATTCATCGAATTAGCATTCATTGATGGCTCTTTCAAGGCCTAATTTAATTCATAAAACAGTTCAATTTTTACAGGCGAAAAAATATTCCAGCTTTCAAGCTAGCTTATGTGATTCTTCTTATCGTTCTCCTCCATTTCATGTGTTAGATATCGAAGGTAACAGAACTCTTTTGAATCCCAGCGGTACAGAGATCTAACAGTCCTACAATAACGAAAAGATGGTGAACAGTATAAAAGAATTAAGGGTTTCGTTAATCTTACTAATTACTCCCTCTCGATCGAATAAATTATTTGTATTAACACACACATTTAAAAGCTGATTCTCAAACACGCCCCAACGTTGATTCATACCATACACGGGATTTTCAACCAAGACCAGCTAGCCGTTTTTTAAATATTAAAAAAAATGTCATTAATTTATTTAAAATTTTTTATATTCCACTAAAACACCGAAATACATATTAAAAATAAAGTCGAAATCTTTAATTGATACTCTGTACAATGTGCTAGAGAATAAATTATTCTTTCTTTACAAATTAATTAATGGAATATTTAGATTTTATGTAAGGTATATATAAAATATATATTTAAAATTCGTATATGGTATAAGTTCATAAAATAATGGAAATTTAACTATTATATTTTTTTTGTTGAAAATAAAGTATCTTTAAGCACCAGTAAATACCCAGTTCACAGTTTTTGGGAAATTTCTGTCAAATTTCACTGGATCATACTGGAGCGACGGTACTATTGATTAATGACTCATATTTTTTTTTCATAGGATTACTTATATTTTTCGAACCATCGAGCCATTAAACAAAACCTGCAAAATATCCTCTCTCGTTGTAAAACGCGGAATCAGTTCAAATTGCAAACAAGATTTTAATTATAGTTTAAATGGATGTTGTGCAGTAACAGTAAAACAAAGTACATATTATTGATTAGAGCAACGAGATCTTTAACGTGATGCACTCAATATGATAGTGATGATTGGTTGAGATTTTATCAAATAGTGAAGATTGTTTTTATAATCTTATAAACGCCAGTCACTAGGATTCGGCATACGAAACTACGCTTATATTTAATATTATTTCCATGATTGTTTTTATTGATTCATTTTACTTATTTATTACTTGTATTTATATTTCTAACACAATCACATTACCCTTCTTCAATATAATACGTTATTTTACAATTTTGATTACAGTGCTTAATACCTGCTTGGTACCTGGCTTGTGATATGCAACTATTTATTTTAAGCGTTACATTGATTTATGCTTATATGAAAAATAAGCTTTGTGGTAAAGTTCTACTGTTTGCTATTCTATGTTTAGCAATTGTGTTTCCAGGTGTCATAATTTTCACAAGGAATTTTTATGGAATATTTAGATTTTATATAAGGTATATATAAAATATATATTTAAAGTTCGTATATGATATAAGTTCATAAAATAATGGAATTTTAACTATTCTACTATATTTTTTTTGTTGAAAATAAATTATCTTTAAGCGCCAGTAAATACAAAGTATAGAGTTGTTGGGAAATTTTTGTCAAATTTCATTGGACCCTACTGGAGCGACGGTACTATTGGACATGAAAAATCATAGTTTTCAATTTCGATACCTTGGAGAGGTGTTAGATGTAAAATTGTTAAAATAGAACATAGAAGTTCTAAAGTTTCAAATATAGTAATTTTTTATTCAATTGTTTCGTGGTTAAATGGAGAATAAAGGTGCAGAAAGAATCGTTACGAATCCCTAACAGTGTCAAATGCGGTCCAAAAGGTACACAAATAGCAAGCTAAAGTATTTGTTCATTGCTACGTCACTATCTTTATTTGGGTGCCCTAGATCAATTTCTTCTGCGGGCACACCCTTCAGAACCTCTCTGTGTGGTTACCACCCACCTTTCAGCGTCTCAGAGGTTCACACTCTAAAAATGAATTGGAAATACACAACTTTGTTCGGAGATCAACGTGTTCGTTCCATAGGACAGCGTTTAACGTTGTAACATGTAATCAGCCTCATGCCAAGACATTTTTACACCTGTTAACACTAAAAACGTACCAAAATATATTTATGAATTTGCTCTTATCTTAACCTACGTTTAAAGTTCCACATTCGATCATCCACCTACCGAGGTATTTGACACTGTGTTGAGGGCACTCGATAAATAATTGCAAGCATATATTGAATGCTTTTTTCTCCGTCGTCCATTTGCCTGACTTACAGGCACAAAGATAAGTTCCGCCCTGCATAATATACATAACTTTATTTAAAATTTTCAAAACGGCTAGGGTCTGTTAGTCTACCGGGTGTTGATTTCCGCTTAGCTCAATATGAGTTATTTGACAGATATCATGCATTGTCTCTGTTCTGACACTCTTGTCATTATTTGCTACTGACAGCCTTCGAGCCAGCCCAAATAGACGAGGTACTGCGAGGTAACTTGCAGGTAACTATAGATTCCGATTTCCTAATATTTTATTTACCAGTTACTTATTTTTTTCTACTTTTTAGGGTTTCCCTTTGTACCCTGTGTCTGTCCGTCTGGGAGATTGTGAATCCCCTGCCCTAGAGAAATTTCACATCGAAACTTCATTTCATGACCCGACGACATGACAAATACAGCCAGTTCCATAAAACATGATTAAGTGTTATAATTATTCACTTCGTCATAAAAAATATCCTGTTAAGTAGGGGATCCAATTAAAAATCATGGCGCCCTCAATAATAGCATGGGAAAAGTTTTAGGGCTTGAGTGGAAATCATGAAACTGCTATTAACAGCACGTTCACAAAATTTCCACTACCCGTGATTGTCGTTGAGGTATAATATATTCCTTGGTTGTTCCAGTTGGCAGCTGCCACGTGAACAATGATGAAATTGATCAATTACGGGACAATTAAAATATATATCTCTGTCATAAATTCCTTGAGTATTGCATAATATAACATTTGAATATTTTTTATGCAGATGAACTACCAACCCCTAACGTGAAAATTGTATTAACATTATAATGTGTTTCTCAAGAATGTACAATTAGAAATACAAATATATCTAATTCTGCTTGATAATTATTTTTTAGGTATTTAGAGACATACTACGTTAATGAAGAATACTTGAATGTTTATTCATCAACACTCTCAAGATCATCTCCATATCTAATTGGAATGGTCTCAGCATTTTTTCACATAAAAATGAGGAAGAATAATTTAATCATTCCTTTTGTAAGATTTAATCATACTTATATATTTAACGTAGCTATAAGAGTTTATTTTAGGCTAGAAGGGCGCATTTTAAATATATTTTGTAATCAAGACTTGTATATGTTGGCCCAGCTTGAAAATAATAATGGAAACTAATTGGGTAGCCTAAATAAAGTTTATATATTTATATAAATATATAAAGGTAGGTAGTTTGAACCTTTCTATTTTTTGAATCTTTTCTATACGGCCTGGAAGATACTCGTAGACAACAGGTGAGCGCCTAAAGTAATTTTGGGTTTATGTGATGCAACCATCCTATGCTCCAAAGAAATTCCCTGGTTCGTCGCTGATTCCCCAGAGGTTATAGGAGTTATTTTATCAAATTTATTGGCAAACGAAAAATTGGTGAATATGTCAAACATTGACTATTCAAAACCGCTGCCCCCCCCCCCCCCCAATGATGCCAAAGAAGGATATTTTTAGGCCAGAGGAAATCTAGTACATACTGGAAGAAAATTTTAGAGACCGAGAAATTTTTGAAGTTATGCGGAAAGACGCAGAAGAAATCGTTGCTGTTCCTTATCAGTTATTGTTGAAGTGTAAATATTTTCCCCCTGATTAACATGCCAGAGTTTTTTTTGCAGTATGAAGAGTATCACGTAGATTGATACACGGGAAATTGACTAATGGTGCACTAGAAAACAAATCATATATGCTATGTCTATGTATATGAGTCCTATAACAAAATTTTGAGAGCATAAATTAAACATTAAGACTTTTATTCTCCTATATGTTATTTTAAGAACATTTGCACGATATACTGCTATTGTCTCCACATCTTACTACTGACTGTAACACCATCGGATTAATTTGGGGTGAGATCAAGATTCATCTAAACGGTGAAAGTGTTTAAAAAATACGGTGTCATTATGTTATGGAATGACAAATTTTCTTAGGTCGAATAGTCCCAACATACATACACAAATATTGAAGAATAAATCTCCAAAAAATGAATCTCAGAACAATGGTACTAATTGATGCATTATGATGGAGGAGGTCTCCCCAATGCCGTGGGAACAAGTTTCTATTATTATTATAAAAGAATCCCCCTCTCCATATAAGGTGCTAAAATTACAATGATTATTTCCATTAGAGATTATCATTCGAATCTATTTACATATGAGTTTTATATTTTCTGTAGCGTCGCTACATTACATACATGGTTTAGTTTCGTATAAAATTATATAATGCAATACAGATATGTGTATCATTATATTTGACTTGATTGAAAAGACTCTACAAGGTGATGGGGCTCACCTTTTTGATTAAAATCTTAAAACTAACTTACATACTAATTCTTAACCTATTTTTTCCTCGACAGTCTGTTGGCACGATGCGGGAGAGGTGGTGGGGTCATAGTGCTAAACATAACACTGGATTTGTGAGGAGCTGCAACGCGTCAAAAAACTTGATACGTCTCCGGCGGATGAACTCATCCATCGACGGCACATCAAGCAATCGGGGCAGGTCGGCGTTCTTTAACCTGTCGAGAGAGGTATGTCGGACCACTTTTCGCATGATCCCATTCTGAAAACGTTGGACACGTTTGGCCGTATCGTCAGTCAAGTGGGTAAATAGCGGGAAACCGTACCGCAGAGCTGGCCGGAGGACAAGAATCTACTTGGTTCTTGACTACATGATATCAAAATAAACGCTATTGTCCTCTCCGCGATTCCCTCATTGCTACTTTGGTTCCGTGTTTCTCTGGAATGTCTTCAGTACAGACTTCTTCCTGGTTTTACTTGGTCGTTCACATCGGAACTCGGCAGGTTCTAACAGATGGTATTTATTTTGCGATGACTAAGTCTAACTCACATACATCCCACCCTGCAATACTTCCTTCTGCTGGTTTGTAATTCCCAGCCCTTCGTTGGCAACCTTGTCTTTCCTTCTGATATCGAATATACTTTTCAAAATCTACGAATACATACAAATACTAACCATAACTTTTGGTTAAATTCAGAGTAGAGAACTTAATTGTCATTGGATTTGAATATCTTTAGCTTTGTATTTCGTATAATGCTCTTTTTCCTCCAAATGTAAATACATTTGTCCTTGCGTGTATCGGATGAGATGAATTACCAACAATTTCAACTTCATCTTATTTTTTCAAATCCAATACCGTTTGATGAGAGAGCAAATGTGCCCATTTTACTAACTAGTGTTGGTAGAAGTAATCTTCCACTGCATTGGTAAATGCTCTGGTTTTATGTGTCCATCTCTATTGCATAGGCAGGAGGTATGCTTAAAAACAGGTAATGATATTTTTGGAGAACCTCAAAGGAAATCAAATTAGAATAAAACTATTAATTGTTGACAAATTCTACAGGAATCTATAAACACTTGGTTTCAAAAACTGCAATATAAATATGATTCCTCATATTTCTTTTATTGGATTGTCTTTCAGCTCGTGTTCATTTTGTTTTTTACAGTGGCTTCATGTAATACTTGCATTCTCAACCATTTTTATTACTTCTGCATGCATACTATCTGCGTGGCCTTTTTATCTCCCTCAGCACAAGTATAACAGCATTGAAAATGCTTTGTATGCGGTGCTCTCAAAAGTATTCTGGGGTGCAAATATGTGTTGGATTATCATGGCGAATTCTGTTGGAGGTGAAAGTGAGTAAAGAATACTTGTAAACAATATAAAATACTATTTCTTTCTATACATAAATTCACTACAATTTACAATTAGTAAATTTATGATTAGCTGAGGAGCTTCAGTTAAGTTTAAAATAAGCTTGGATTAATGAAAGAAGAAATAAAAAAATGTTTACAAAAATCATATCAACAATTTAAACCAGGCACATAAACTTACAAGAGGGTAATCAAATTCCAGACCCAGCTCAATTTTTCCGTTTTGTTAAAAATCGTGTCTTAAAATAAAGTTTTTTATTTAATTCTATAATTACCCCTGGTTGATTAATATTTCACATTATTCCAACGTCTATTAACAGAGGGTAAGAAAAAAGTAAATTCATTGCAGAAAATACAGTTTTTAGGTCGAACAATAGAAATTGCTCGATTCCTTTTGTTGTGTCTATCGAACTATCGTATTTATCGATTCATCGATTAGGTGAAGTTGTTGTTACCTAAGGATAACCTTATTCTTGTTCATGTTGTTTTAGTTATCAATCATGTAATAAAGCAGTGTGCTCACTAAGTATTTGTTATATTTAATTCAACCAGTACATAATAAACTGGCGACGAGGATCAAAATAGAACGTTAGGTGTTACAGTGAACTGTTATTAGTTGTGCATTATTATTTATTATAAATACTGACTGTAAATAGTTTACCTAAATTCAATTCCAAGTAAGGTTATAGGTAAGTAAGGTACAATATTAATAGTAAACAAGATAAGAAATTAAATATGGATCCGGAACAATTTAAACAATTTATGGCTGCTCAACAAGCACAATTTCAAGCATTTTTACAGGGTGTAATTCCAATTCAAAAACAGTCCGAATCTATTATTTATAAATTTGAAAATTTTGATAAATCTAAAGAATGTTTTTCTCAGTACCTTGAAAGATTCAATAATTATTTATTAATGAAAGGTTTGGAAAATAATGAATTCGCATCAAAAACAATTCTTTTAAATAGTATAGGTGCAGAACATTATGAACTCTTAAAAATTTCTGCCGCACCTAAAGAAGTTTCTAACTTAAATTACAAAGAAGTGATTGAAATTTTAAAGAATCAGCTAATTGCCAAATCAAGCGTAATTGTCGAACGTCATAGATTTTTATCACAGAAGCAGAATTCTAATGAACCAGTAAATACATATGCAAACGAATTGAAAAAGTTTGTTCCTAAATGCCAATTTGTATGCCAGTGTGGAAAATCAGTCTCAGATATTTTCTTGTTGTCACAGTTTATTAGAGGCCTGAGCGATCAGTCGATGAGACAGCAATTATTACTACAGAGCCCTGGTACATTCGATGAAGCTATAACAAAAGCTCTGGCATTAGAGGCATCTATCTCTGATAGCAGGGAAATTTCGGGAGAAAGGTCATATGATTCTTCAATTAATAGAGTTACAAGACCTACTGCACGCTTCCGACAAAAACAAACAATAAATTTTAAAAATCTTGGAATTGAAGGACTATGTTTTCGCTGTGGCCGTAATAATCACAACGCTAAAGAATGTAGAGTAAAATTCAACCAGATAAGGTGTAAATATTGCAAGAAAGAAGGACATGTTGAGAAAGTTTGTTTAAAAAAGCTTATCTCTTCCAAGAAAAATATTAATTCTGTTAATAATGAGGATGCTGATTCAAGTTCATTAGAAACATATGATGTTTACCAGATAGATTCAAGTTCATTAGAAACATATGATGTTTACCAGATAGATTCAAGTTCATTAGAAACATATGATGGTTACCAGATAGATTCAAGTTCATTAGAAACATATGATGTTTACCAGATAGATTCAAGTTCATTAGAAACATATGATGTTTACCAGATAGATTCAAGTTCATTAGAAACATATGATGTTTACCAGATAGATTCAAGTTCATTAGAAACATATGATGTTTACCAGATAGATTCAAGTTCATTAGAAACATATGATGTTTACCAGATAGATTCAAGTTCATTAGAAACATATGATGTTTACCAGATAGATTCAAGTTCATTAGAAACATATGATGGTTACCAGATAGATTCAAGTTCATTAGAAACATATGATGTTTACCAGATAGATTCAAGTTCATTAGAAACATATGATGTTTACCAGATAGATTCAAGTTCATTAGAAACATATGATGTTTACCAGATAGATTCAAGTTCATTAGAAACATATGATGTTTACCAGATAGATTCAAGTTCGTTAGAAACATATGATGTTTACCAGATAGATTCAAGTTCATTAGAAACATATGATGTTTACCAGATAGATTCAAGTTCATTAGAAACATATGATGTTTACCAGATAGATTCAAGTTCATTAGAAACATATGATGGTTACCAGATAGATTCAAGTTCATTAGAAACATATGATGTTTACCAGATAGATTCAAGTTCATTAGAAACATATGATGTTTACCAGATAGATTCAAGTTCATTAGAAACATATGATGTTTACCAGATAGATTCAAGTTCATTAGAAACATATGATGGTTACCAGATAATAGATATTTATGCTGAGCAACCTCTTCAAACAATTCAAGATGCGCAAAAATATTTTGTTAATGTCAAAATTGAAAACAAGTTACAAACCTTCGAAGTGGATTCTGGTGCGGGACAGACTCTGCTACCCAAGTCTATTTTTCATAAACTTCAACTTAAAGCAAAAATTCAAAGCACCAACATACGATTTAGGTCATACACATCTGAAATTGTGACTCCATTGGGTTATGTGGAAGCACTCGTTCAATACAGAGATATAGTATCGACAGAAATATTGTTTGTGGTTCCGGACGGATTTACACCGCTACTGGGCCGTACCTGGATTCGACATTTGAACATTAAATTGCAAGATTTAGACAGCAAGAGTATTTCACCCCAAAGTGATTCTATAGCATGCGTAAATACAACAAATTTTTTACAAAAGATTTACTCGAAATTCAAATTAATTTTCGAGCAACGTGTTGGTTGCACTCCTAACATTCAATGTAATTTAAAATTGAAAGAAAATTCAAAATCCGTATGTCTAAAAGCAAGAGAGATTCCATTCGCTCTAAAAACAAAGGTGGAAGAAGAGCTTAGTAACCTTGAAAGAGAAGGAATTATTACTCCAGTTCAAGTTAGTGATTGGGCATCACCGCTAGTTGTTATACCTAAGCCCGACGGGTCAGTAAGACTTTGCATTGATTATAAAGTAGCAGTCAATCCTCAGCTTCTTTCAGCGCACTACCCGATTCCTAAAATTGATGATATTTTAAGTAATCTTCGAGATTCTAATTTTTTTTGTACATTGGACTTATTCAAAGCTTACTTACATATTCCGGTCGATGAAGAGAGCGCTAACGTTCAAACAATCATAACTCATAAAGGAACATTTAAATTCAACCGGCTGTCTTTCGGAATCAAGACTGCTCCAAGCGAGTTTCATCGCATTATGGACCAGATCCTGGCGGGTCTTCCTGGCGTTACAGCTTACTTTGACGACATTATAGTGCATGGTTCAACTCTACAAGATTGTTACAATCGACTTTGTGCTTGCCTGGAAAGACTTCAATCTTACGATTTACATTTAAACCAAAAAAAATGCCAATTTTTCAAAACTAAAATTAAATATCTTGGTTACATTGTTGAAGGAAACAAAATTTCAAAGGATCCATCAAAGATTAAGGCTATTACAGAAGCTCCACGGCCTCAAAATCAAGAAGATGTTAAAAGATTTTTAGGAATCATCTCTTATTATTCAAGATTCATTCCAAATGCTTCAAAAATTACACATCCAATTCGATTATTACTCCAGAAGGAAAGAAAATTTCACTGGTCTTCGGAGTGTGAAATCGCCTTCGGAACTTTAAAAAATGAAATGGCTAATGATAGAGTCCTAACACCTTTCAATCCTGAATTACCTGTAGTTGTAGCTAGCGACGCTTCGCCGACCGGCATAGCAGGTGTGTTGTCTCATGTAGTCGATGGCATAGAAAAGCCAATTGCATTTGCTTCAAGATCACTTTCAAAATCGGAAATGAATTATAGTCAGTTAGACAGAGAGGCTCTAGCCATTGTATTCGCCTTGAAAATTTTTTTTTATTTTCTATTTGGAAGAACCTTCACGTTGATTACAGACAACAAACCACTAAGTAGAATTTTTCATGAAGGTGCAAACCTACCAGCGATGACATCCGCTAGGTTAATGAGATATGCGGCTTGGCTTACTAATTTTGATTATAAAATCCAGCATCGACCTGCAGAAGAAAATGTACATGCAGACTACCTATCAAGAACGCCAATACAAGAAGAAACCACTATAATTGAAGATGAAATTAATATGGAAGTTGACCTAATTTCTAATGAATGTGTTTACAGCATTTCGAATAACTCATTAACTTATAAAACTTTAGCAGAGGAAACAGCTAGGGACGAAGAATTATCTAAAATAAAATGTGATTTGCTAAATAATGATTGCTATGATTCAGAATACTATTTACAAAATGGAGTAATTTTCAAGGGTCAGAGAATTATAATACCTCGAACTCTTCAAGAAGATGTATTAAAAGAGTTACACCACACGCATATAGGTATTGTGAAAATGAAGCAGTTAGCGAGAAGGTATGTTTATTGGAAAAATATTGACCAACAAATTGAAAATCTTGTGAAATCCTGTCAAGAATGTGCCACCATAAGGAAAAATCCAGAAAAAGTTCCTATTCATTCCTGGGAAGAGCCAACAGAAAATTTCGAGAGAGTCCATATAGACTATGCCGGACCATTTGAAAATCACCATTTTTTGTTACTGGTTGACGCCAAATCCAGATGGGTGGAAGTGCGTATATCAAAAGAAGCCCCGACTTCGCAAGAAACAATTAAATTATTACAATCGATATTCTATATCCATGGATTTCCACGAATACTAGTTTCTGATAATGCAACCATTTTCAAGAGTGAGAAATTCACCGAATTCTGTGATATGGCTGGAATTAAACAAAAATTTATAGCTCCGGGACATCCGGCTACGAACGGATTGGCGGAGAGGAATGTTCAGACCCTCAAAAACAAATTGAAAGCAATGTCTAAATTGACAATGCCTCTGCAGACAAAAGTTCAAGAGATACTTCTGCGCTACCGTTCAACGCCGTTAGCCTGTGGGAAATCTCCGGCAGAACTGTATCTCAATAGGAGAATTAATATAAAGCTAGATGCACTTAAACCACCGATTAACAAGTCTGATTTATCTCCAGATAAGTATAAGAAAGTTCGCCAACTCCAGATAGGAGACAGAGTACAAGCTAGGTGGTATGCAAATGGCAAATCTTCATGGAGATTTGGCACTGTAATCAAGAAATTCGGCAAGTTGCACTACTTAATCACCTTAGATGGGGATGGCTACACCTTGAAGCGCCACATCGACCAACTGCGCCTCGTGTACGTTCCAGAGCAGATAAAGAATGACATTACTCCTAGTCAAGCTTCGCATGCTAAGAAGAAATTTACCTTCTCTGACAACGAAATTAGGCAGCCAAGGAATTCTGCAACTCCCACATCACCATTTGAGCCTTCAACCATCACTGCTCCTGATCCAGTAATCACAGAGACTACACATCCGGCAGCACAACCTGAATTCCAGCCTCTACGTAGATCCCAGAGACAACGTCGCGTTCCGGCTCACTTTTCTGATTATGTGCTTAACTAAGTCGCGGAGAATTGTTGTGTCTATCGAACTATCGTATTTATCGATTCATCGATTAGGTGAAGTTGTTGTTACCTAAGGATAACCTTATTCTTGTTCATGTTGTTTTAGTTATCAATCATGTAATAAAGCAGTGTGCTCACTAAGTATTTGTTCTATTTAATTCAACCAGTACATAATACCTTTCGAGCAGATTTCATAAGGTTTTTTTTCTTTTTGGACGATAACTTAGCACATTTTTATTTCTTTTAAGAAAAATAAGATTTTTAATAAATAAAATTAAGTTCTTCAGTAGTACATCCAGATATTACTGCACTATATGGTATAAATGAGAACACTTATCACAATTACTTATTGCCCAATAAGGCAGATTGTAATTTTATCACAATAAATAAGTTTTGTTTATTATTATTTTTCATTTATAAACATTCATTTTCTGTTTTTTATTTTGTTTCCATCAGAATTTGAGCAAAGTTTAACATATCTGTTTCATTTATTCCGAGCTGATTTCCAATAAAACATTCACTCACGTCGACCTTCGTCGCTAACTAAACACTCAGCAGAATAATTTACATATTATTTTCTTATATGTGCTTTTTATTTTCAGATCTATTATCATCAAAGATACTTTCATCAAAAATATTCATCATTCTCAGTAGGCTCACTCTTTCTGTTTTACTAGTTCATACACCACTCCAATTCACGCTAATCATGTCCATAAGAACATCGCAGTATTTAACACATTTTACTAATGTAAGTTTAAAATATAGATTTATTAGTCATTTTCATGGTTTCGTAAAATAGAAATTAGTTTTTTTGTGCGCAATTCTTATGAAGCAACACATTTTATGTTATAATTAACTGCTTCCAATTAATTTTATTCTAGCACTAATTTTAGTCTGAAGAGTAACTAACCTTCTTTTTCAATCAATGTTGGATTAAATACAATATGTTTTAGTACTCGTCTGTTTTAATTGTTTTAAATAAGTTAATGTGATTTATTTCAGATATGGATGGCCATGGGGGACATTTTTTTTTCCTACAGCTTATCTTTTATTTTGTATTTATTAGTAGAAGCACCTGTAAGTGGATTTTTTATACAGTACTTTCTAAAATAAGATATTTGTCTTACACAAATTAAAAATTGCATCAAAGTGAAGTATGCAATTTAATTTTTGAAGAAGAAAACATTGTTTAATAAGAAATGTTATGTTTTTTTTGTTTTTTTTATTCAATTGACTTGTGAACAAAAATAGCATATATTTTTAAAAATAAATTGGTATATAAATATATATTGTACAATTTATAAATACAATTCATCCAACAGCCTTATACTTACTGTTGATTAAAATAAAATGTTATGAAATATCCTATAGTTATTTTATAATCTAAATAAGAGTATTTAATTTAATGACTTAATCTTAAATATTATAATCAAATGGTCAAGGTAAGAATAATGTTCTGACATAAAAGGTAAGTTTTCATCATTATCCATTTTAACATGCGTCATGTGTTTCTATCGTAATTTTCATGAGTGTTTTTTATTGATTGTGTTTTATGATAAATCATTTGCATAAAGCTCTTGTGGTGTAGGACTTAATAAAAGTGCATCATTCACAATATTTATTCACTATCAAGTTGCCAATTGGTTAACTGTCTATGCCATCTAAAGGCAATTGTTTATTAATTAGTTTTTTTCTTACAACCAGTTATGCATATGAATCAAATAAAGGATGTTCCTGGATTGTTGTTCTAAAAAAAATAGTTGAGTCAGCATGCAAGATAGAGGCTTCGATTAGGAGGTGCTTACAGCGCTACTGTAGTCGTTTAAAAAAGCCTTTGTGCTTACGCTTCTGGAAGCGGTGATTCTCTAAATTGGGGCAAATCAATTTAATAAAGAGCATACAATAAGGATCTTAGGAGATATTGAATATAGTCACATTTCACATAAACTGGAGAATATAATGAATGATTTACAACTGTTAGTGAATGCCATTCGTATCTATTTATTCATGTTTATTGTTTCAATATTACACTGTTGGGTCATTGAAGTCGCATCAGTGTTATTTGTATTTATATATATGTAAGACAATTATTGAAGGTGGGGTGAATAAACTGAAATCAGTTTCTCTGTAAACAAAGTTAGCAATTTCATTCACTATATATTATATTATAACAATTATTCATATTTATTTACACAATCTTACCTGTAAACAAAGAAACGACAATTACAGTTTATAACTATCACTTCTTTATTCACACTCTATTTACAACTGTTGTTACTTAATATAACCTTCTCTATATGATAGCTGCTCCATCTAGTGGAGGCCATTGAAAGCAATGCGGCAAATTCAAATATTCAAATTAAAGAGAGAATACTTTCTTTACATATATATAAATAAGCATCCCTGTTATAAAAGGATTTATCTAATAAAATAATCCCTGCTCTAAAAGTCAGTTTGAGGTTGCGTGCTTACATCAAATTTTATTTTAAATAGTTAACAATATATTATATACTTAGAGGGTTGCCTGGTGAAATAATACGTACTAAGACATACATCTGTGTGTAATGCAATGATTTTGAACACCACAAGTCAGTTTGAGGTTGCGTGCTTACATAAAATTTTATTTTAAATAGTTAACAATATATTATATACTCAGAGGGTTGCCTGGTGAAATAATACGTACTAAGACATACATCTGTGTGTAATGAAATAATTTTGAACACCACAAGTCCGTTTTGGGAAGTCGTCGACAACTCCAAGGACAGCTTCTTTGACGGTTGTTGCTATGAGTTTGATGTCCTACTGGACATCCAACCCAAGAATCAGAAATTTCCTGTTCCTATGTCCGCCCGTTGAGGCGAAGGATTAATGTAATTTTTCCCCCTGTCGCAAAAGGTCCAGGATTTTCATCCTGTCTTTTTCAAGGTCGGGGTAGATGATTATACCCTCTTTCATATTCCTGAGGGCGAATTTTGAGATGGCTGCTCCTTATAGCAGCTGGGCTATATATAGCTGTAGTACCACTCTGGTGGTAGCTTCTTCGGTGTCAGTTTGGCCTTCACTGGGATGTGGAGGGCCTGAAAGCCATCGTGATGGCTGGCCTCTCCCTCCAAGGGCTGATGTTAAAGCCAACAGCTTACGGTATACGTCGATTTCCATCAAAGTCGCCATCTGCTTCTTCTTATTTTTCTTCCTTTGTACTCTTACTTACTCTTCGCCGTCTCAACTGCAACTGACTTACTGAGAGAGAGAGATTCCTAAGATTCTTATAAAGGTGTCCCAGAATCAACGCAAGATTTGACTTAAATAGAAAACACAGTTTTTAGTATTTTTGTTGTCATTTTTTTATTGAATTACAAAGTAAATAGGATAGGGTTATTTATGGAATAACGCATCGGGTGAATGCCCTCCACGACTTTGCTGGCACAAGGGCACTCTTTTGTCGAAATTTTCCATTACCATTTGGCATAAATGTTGTTGAATTTCGTTGATGCAGCGTTGAATTTGTTCTTTTAATGCACAGGTGGAGGTGGGCTTGTTGGCATACACCTTTGACTTCAAATAACTCCATAAAAATAAATCTAAAGGTGTTAAATCACACGATCTAGGAGGCCAATTCTGATCACCGAAACCAGAGAGCACACGACCTGGAAATGTCTCATGCAGTAATTGAATTGTTTCACGGGCTGTATGGCATGTGGCGCTATCTTGTTGAAACCACATATTGGCCACATCAATATCATCCAATTTCGGCACAAAGAACTGTGTTTACGACGCCGAATTGATGTTCCTGGATTTTCAACAACACTCTCACGCACTGCTTCGATATTGACATTTGAACGGCTTGTTTTTGGACGACCAGTGTGTTTAGTGTCTCCAACTGATCCAGTCTCCCTAATTTTTTCAATTAATCTCTTTACAGTTTATGAAGTCAAAACACTATTACGACCATATTTTGTATGAAATTTTTGAACTGCGGCCGCGAAACTTTCATTATTTTTGAGATAATGTTCAACAATAAAGACACGTTGCTCTATCGTGTAACACTCTATTTTTACTTTTTTACTAACCCTAAACTGTCAGCTGTCAAATTGTTTTTGTTTTTTTATGGTTTTCAGCACTTTACTGCACAAATAGCGGCAAATTCAAATCTTGCGTTAATTCTGGGACAACCTGTATATACATATAATCAACATAACTCTAAAAATGAAAGATATAGAGTTAATATAGGCATCTGCCTAAAGAAATAATAGATAGTGAGACTGACTTAATCATCCTAGAGTGGAAGGGAATCGGTAGAGGAAACGATGAAAAAAAATGCAAGTAGACATATGAGTTGCAACGATTGACAAGCTCGCCAAGTACCTGGGAAAGATGACGAGCGAGATAAAATAACTATCACGATGAACAGTAGCGATAAACTTAAAAACAACAGCAAGGCAAAAAAAGCGACATGAACCTCTTTGCAAAACTACAGTTTTCAGTGGGGAAGGTTACTGTAAACTTTGTCAACAAAAACCTAATTGATGTAATCGTAATAAAATCCTAATTACCTGGCTTTATCTTTTCCGAAAAATAGTGTCTATTAGATAAATATGGTTAATGCAATGAAATGTGTTAGGTATACTTACCTGAAATAAATGTTAATTATTTTACATCTTGAACAATTCCTTGTTTCCTAATATTCAACCAAATAATAAAATTTGCAATACAGTTGGATAAATAGAAAGGCAACTAACAGACATACTGTGGGTTTAATGTGTTAAATAAAGTATTCCCTTGAGAAATTAAGCTGAACTGAAGTTAAGATGCTGCGAGTTCATTTTTAGGATTGATAAGAGCACCACTTTTTCACATACTATGTAGGTCTGCATTGATTAACCAGCATCAAAACATAATCATCAGTTCTTTGCTCGGAAAACATTCCCTTATAAACAACTATAAATTTTACTTCTCCAATACCAAAATAATTGATAAAATAACAAACGTCACCAGTATACTTTCATCATAAATGCTAAACATCAATATAGAATCTTCCTTGATAACAAAAGTGACGATGAAATTACAAAAATGATAAAAAGAAAAGAATGTAGGTTTTAAACATGGTCAGTAATAATTATCACCAGTTAGATAAAAAATAATGTAAAGCAAATTGAAATAGATATAAGTGCAGTGTGGATAACTAATGAGCTGATATTAATATGTAACGAAGTTTCGTAACGGGTACTTATATGTAAAAAACTAGCACATATAAGGTACTATGTAAACAGAGTCTGTTAGTTTGTTATAAAATATGTATACAAACAAAGTAGTTAGTAACTACCAACTTGAAATTGACACAGATATAAAAACAACAAAAAGGAGTGTGTTAAACTTGATTCAAAAGAAAGTAATTATCAAAATGTGTTATAATGTTTACACATTTTTTTTTTTTAACATGATGAAAATGATGTCGTGAATAAGGCAGGAGCGACATGAGAGTATACTGTTGATGGTGTGAATTTGAAGATTCATAGTAGAACAGATAATTTGAAAAGTGATATATGTGGAAATAATTAGATGTACAAAACTTGTGTTGACTTATGTAAGGGAAAAAAACTAGCCTTTGTTTGTGGGAGGATGTGAGATGAATCATACTAGGAAAAAAAATTGTATTGTGTGACAATAATGTTATTTTAGTAATTGTAACATACGTTTGTGTGTATTAGAAATTTGTTCCTCACTTTTGTAATTGAGGAAGATTCTATATTGATGTGTATTGTTTATGAAGAAAGTATACTGGTGACGGTTTTGTTATTGGAGAAGTGAAAGTTATGGTTGTTTATAAGAGAATGATTTGTGGGCAAACAACTGATGATTATGTTTTGGTGCTGGTCAATCAAAATATAGAACTGTTATTTAATTTTGCATATATAGGCTAAATCACAGTTTTGAGAACTGCAAGGAATTTCATATATACAGTGCGTGAGGTTAGAACTCGAGTATGTCAATCACAAAACTGACATCTTAAACAGTCAGCACCAACTGCCTTATCACCTAAGTTATATTAATCTAATTATTTCCACATCTATCGACATACTCTCACTTTTTTTATATTAACTCTGTTCTACGTATCTTCAAATTTTGACTGTAAACACTCTTCTCTCGTCACCACCACCTTATTAAAAACATAATTTTTGTTATATTTTTATTATCTTGAAACTTGTCTCTACATATAATGATAAAGGGTGTGCAAATGTGAATGGCTAATAAGATTCCAATAAATTTTACCAATTTATCTTTATAATTAATAATAAGTAAGCATTTTTTGTAAGTGATAGCCCATACATGATGAAATGCGCCTCACCTGATGCAAGTTATGTTATCTCAGCTTAAGTTTCACTCTTTAGACATTATATCAGTTCTTCCAAACAGTTTTTACCTAGTGTGAGCCCTAATTTTCTGGACTAATGTGTAATATGTGATGAGTATGGGACAATATCCAACATTGTAATATAATGTTGAAGTAAATTCTATACTTGTAAACCCTGGTAGAATAATTGTTCACTGTGTACCCCTGAGTTTTAGACAGGTTTAACCTTCTTTTCCAAGCTTTCATTAATTTTCTTGCGGCAACTGGCTCCAAAAGTCTCTCCCACTGTATGTCTCCCCTATTCTATATATACACTGACAGGCAAAAAATTCCACTCACCTGATTTTTTCATGTTTTCATCTCAAAATATTTCTGCTTTGGATTGGTCAATTTTTTTTATGAATAAATATGAATTTTTTTTCAATTAGAAATGTCAATATAGAGGATAGTAACCCATAATCCTTAATTCCATTAAAGGACTGTCGTTCCCAATGTTTACTTTTCATGAAATTAAAAATATTTATTCTGGTGCAGCAAATTTCTTAGTTTTCGGCTTCGATATTTTAATTTTCTCAATTTTAAGTTTAAAAATGCCTCTTTGTGCTGAGGATGTTGCACGTGGTGTGGCACTTATTGATAATGGACGTTCCATTAGATATGCAGCTAATGCCATCGGAGTTCCCCATTAAACTCTACAAGACGCTGTCAGGCATTTTCGAGAAACTGGGTCTTACCATAAAAGGGCCGGTTCTGGGCTGGGATTTCAATGGAGGACCGCACAGAATTGGTTGCTGTTCGTGGAGGGTCTTTGACGGCCACTCGCTATGTAGATGAGATTTTGGAACCTCATTTGTTGCCTATCCTCATCGAAATCAGCGATCATTCATTTCTAATGCACGTCCACATGTCGCTCGCATAGTACAGACGTTCCTTCATCAGCACAACATTGAGGATTTAGCCTGGCCAGCACGTTCTCCAGATTTGAACCCTGTCGAGGATTTATGGGATAACCTCAAAGACGAATAAGAGCGCGTTCAGCACTTCCTGATACACTGCAGGACCTTGAAAGGGCTCTTCGGGAAGAATGGGCTAACCTCCAGCAAAGGGACATTTCCCGACTGGTAGAAAGTATGCCGAGGCGTCTTCAAGAAGTAATAAAGGCAAGAGGAGGAAATACGCGCTATTAAATGATCCTGTCATTAATTTTTTTTTCATTTTTCTTAGCAGTTCACATTTTGATTTTAAATTTTTAAACAAAAACTCATTTAATACACGTTAAAAACCTTATTAAGGGTAAAAAAGATTTTATAAATTCAATAAATAATAAGTATTATATACAATTACCATGTATTATATACAAATACAATTTTTTTACAAGTGGGTGGAATTTTTTGCCTGTCAGTTATTATTTGTATCCTAGAAAATATACATTTATTTTGTTTTGGTCTCTCTTTCTTTTAGTAAACTCTGATAAATGGAACCATTCCACTTAAATTAGCGTTGTTAAAGCGGGTATTAGAAAATAAAGGTAACTAGAGCATGGAAAAGGGAATAAAGAGTTATAGCCTTATACTTAATATCTGAAAATAATTTATTGATAATAAACCCTTATAAAACGCTTATCACAATATAATCAAACCACCAATTTTTTTTTAAATCGATTTCGGTAACATAATAATATACAGACTAGGGATTTTTAAGTGGAGAAATATATACATTTACAAACACTATTCTCATTTACAGTTTTGATTAGAGTCTGAAAAATATAACATTTTACCTTATAATACTGACTATTGAATACCCTAATTAGTATACATAACAACAAAAAAAGGTATAAATATTATTTAGAAAAAAATCATAAAAAATGATTTGGCACGAATGCAGAATTTAATTTTATAACCAACCACATTTTAATGTTTTTATATTTTTCATATAGCTTTTATTTTATATTAAAATACAAAACAGCTTTCTGTTTTAACATTAAGATGAGTTAAACGACAACAGGAAACTTATTAATTCAAAAGTTTTTAATAAGCATCAGCCTGTAATTTACAAAAAATAATTTTTTATCTATTAGGCATTTCATTATGATTTATCCTAAATATGAAAACTATCTACTTAGACAGAGTAGATCTTAAACATAAATGGCATTATCATCTATCATTATTGTTGTATACCCTAACATGAAAAATGTGCACGCCTCTTATTGGAAATAAATCACATTAAAGTTTATTAATTCACTAATCGTGTAATGGTCATGATATCAGTATTTATCCCCTACTAAAATCACAAGTACTACACTAAAAAAATAAATAAAATCTCGATTTTATCTCAACTAAGCTACACAGTTTTCTACATAAACAAAATATAGTACAACATACAATTAATTTTTAAAATCATAAATATTTACTCCTATCAAAAAATATAATGACATATTTTTACTATAAACAATAAAAAACATATAATTAAAAAAATTAGCATAGTTAAACAATAATATTATCTTTAAATTAAATATTTCATACATGAAGTACTACACCTAAACTAAATCCCAGTCAATAATGAAATACTTAGGAATATTTCAATTTCTTCTTCAAGCAATGCATGGAGTGCAGCAAGTAACCCTGTTACTCCAAGCTCAATTATAATGAATAATCATCCAATTTATTCAGAGATGGATTACTTGGCCATTTCATGCATTACTATAATTTATAATTATGTATCTTAGATCATTTCATCATATCACACGATCAAAACTTAACTGGAATCATTCTTTTTTTTTAATTATACATTTATATACAGAATACATTTTTTATGGATTTATATATAGTAAACAATAATTATTTTTAATGTTATTCAATTAAATTTAGCAAAAATAGTATTGAGTTAATAAATGAAAACTAAAATTAACAAAATAATGCAATGAAGACTACATGAATCTCTCATTTAAATAGTATTTTTTCTTCTTACATGTTATTCTTCTATAGTTTACATCATTGATATCAATACAAAACCACATTCAAGTAAAGTAGGAAATGCATATAGCTTTCCAAGCAATAGTGATACCTATAATCTAAAAGTTTCGATCGGCAAGGGACGCCCACACCTTTTCCCCATCCCACAGCTAGCTTGTAAAGGAGGCCCTTAGCCTTACATAGAAGCCAGTCAAGACTACTAATCATGCCTATTTTTGTTTTATTACTAGTCAGTTTATTTGTAGAGGATATAATTATGAATTAGTTTATATATGGCAGGGGCATAGTTTGTTTATTATATTTTTGTATCTTTGAAACAATTTTTTTACTTAATTAAACAGCCATCCTTTCATTCAATAGCATCACTACTTTGTTGGGAGATCTATACAATGATTTACTAACCATTTATTGATTATAAGAAGGGGTGTGCAGTGCTCTCTAAAGGATGGGGATGTTGGAGTAAAACTCCCCTGGCCCATCCTCACCTCAAACCTAACAGCCATGATAGTCTATTTCTTTCAACCAAAAAAATGGAAAGCACCAATATATTTCCATAACTCAATAGTCTATTAAATGTTGTAGACATGATGGACAATTTTATGAAGATCACTACCCAAAAGGCAAATAAATGGAGTATTCTACAGCCCACTCCATATGTCCAATAGAATAAGATGACTTTTTAAGGAATTTAAAGTTTCCTCCTTCCTCCAGCACTTGAAACTGGAGTCTCCAATCTAGTGTATGAAAAAACTTACTTGTAAAAATTAAGCAAAAATGAGCTAAACTGGCATCATTATCCTTGTCCATTTGCAAGTGTCTCTGCCCAGGTTTTCTACAACAATTCAGTTAAAAATATCCATTGACACCAGAGTTCTTCAACCTGACATTTTAGCAACAGCTATAAATTAATCAATTCAGGAGCCAGGAGAAATCTCTTAA
This sequence comes from Acanthosoma haemorrhoidale, assembly GCA_930367205.1. NCBI lineage: Eukaryota > Metazoa > Arthropoda > Insecta > Hemiptera > Acanthosomatidae > Acanthosoma > Acanthosoma haemorrhoidale. Next base: position 28,259,376 of record OV884009.1, on the reverse strand, counting down.
CTCTCAGGCATTAAACCAGTAAGCACAAAACTATATATGGTATAAATATATGGTAACGACCTGAAGAAATCAAAAGTTTAGATACCAAGGGGAGCAATATAGTAGGCCAAATCATATACCTTAGATCTTCATATTTACAAAGAGAGATTATATTAGAACGACTAGTCTATACAAAGAGCTTAACAGCTTAGATCACTACCATGAGAAACTGAAAGATTTCAGTTTTTAGATAAAAAAAGAGCTGTGATGCATCTTACAGCCCCAGACCATTGATGGACAAATACAGACTGAAGGCTAGAGAAAGGAAAGTACATATGATGGATAACAGAAAGTGACAAATTTTAGATATGAAAAATATCAAGACCTAAAAAAAAATAAAGCAGAAACGGTTTGCTTGGAAGTATAAAAGCTCATATGATTGGACTAGGTTTACATAATATATGAGAACAAGATCTAAGAATGGCTACTTTACTTAGGTAGGCATCTGGTGAGAGGAACCTGAGAGAGAAGGCTACAGGATTTGGAAAATATCTGCCTAGGTATGGAAAGGGTAAAAGAAGTGAATAAGACAGCGTTACCTCGGCCAAACAGAATTGAACTGTTGAAGTAAATATTAAATATGTAAACATTAAATTTCTTCAATTGCTAATATCTATAATCAATGAAGAAAAATATTAAATAAAGAATAAATTATATAAATAATAAATGTCAGCACTTAATTATTAACAACACTACAAAATGAACTAACCATTGAATTAATAAACTACTATTAACAAATCTTTTTAAATATATTAAAGCTACCGATGCAAGTACGAGATATACACAATGCATGGTGCTTGCAGAAAGTTTCAAGTTTTCATAATTTACACACTAAATTATTTATATTATTCACACATGAAAACATGGCATACTACGTTCTTATTTAATCTATTAGACCTCTCACATGGCATTCTTATTTTCAAAGACATCTTTTGAAAAAGATAATTTGGATATTTCTTCTAGATCTTCCTCCTCAACTTCTTCATCAGCAGTATGCTCAGATTCATTCATCCTATTGCAAATAAAATTATTATTTGTATCACCTTTGTGAAATACATTCAAATACTTTATTTTCATGGGTAATAAAAACGGTATTGTAAAGCTAATAAATATATAATACAATTTTTTTGTTTCATTAATGCTGAACATAAGGGTACAATTATTTCGTTCCTATAAGTAGAAAAATGAGCCAATGTTTTTTCAAAAGAGTTCTTTTACTTCTTAGTTTAATCAGTAGGTATTTTTATTTATTATTCATTTGTGGTCCAGGCTAGGCCCCTTGCAAATTGAATTGACTTCAAGGGATTACTAAAATCAAGCATCCACAGTCATAGATTTGATAGATTTGGTATATACATATTAGTACAATGAGAAATGGTTATAGCACAGGTTGAAAACAAAAGTAAAAGTATTTTATCTACTAAGTTGACTGTTTTATAAACACAACACACAAATAAAAGGCAACAGTTGATAAGGAAAATAAATTAAAACCAAATTCAGTTATTGTTTATTGATTAATATGCTCTCTGTTAATTAGGTTTACACTCTCCACTTTTTACCACTTTCAAATAATGCCTGATAATTTATAATAATACCCTTATATCTCCAAAAATGGGCTACTAAACTTGTTTGAATAACCCATAAAGCAAGTATTTTATTAATTCATGCAGCTCCTTGAAATAGTATCACATTTGTAATAACAAGCATCATTCTTGGTTAAACTAATCAGAACCCATAGCTCTAGCTTCTCCAACACCACAAAAACACTCAGAACCAGATATTTCTCCATGTAATACTTCTGGAGAAGAAAAAGTCCGCATGCGAACTACCGCAGTTCAGGCTAAGAGTGCTCAGGGTAATTACAAAGACTTCCTTATGGGCGGATAGTGCCAATTCCCATTTAGTGTAGCCGAGGAGATTGGACTTCTGATTGAACCAAAAAAGCAAATCATTGCATAGTTGGCGAAAGTCTAGTAAAATTGGCTAGTGCAATCATAGGGATCATCTGCACTATGGGGTTGAGGAATATCTTCTATGCTCCCAAAAAAAGTAGCAGTTATTGCTAGGATAATAGGTAATTTCTTCCAGTGTACAATAACATTGTCCACTTAATCTCATTTTAGGGTAAAACTATGCTCTCGATTAACCTTTTAAAAAAAAAAAGATCTAAGTTTATAATACTTTAATTAACATGAGTTATGTCAATAACAAGTTATAAGTTTCTACATTAAACAAATTACTGGTCAATACTGATATTATGAAGTCTGAAACATTGTAATAGCAACATACTTCATACATAACAAAGATTTTACTTTCTTAAAGCAAATTAAGTTGTTAACTTACACATAAGGGTTGTTGTTTGAAGGTAGAAACAGCGATTTAGGACATTTTTTAAAGTATGGAAAGCATTCTCCATGTTTCATGCCCTGTCTTTCCGCCTTAACATAATCACTTAAAATATCCGCAAATGGTGATTTACTAGCTCTGTAATAAAAAATTTCATTATGACAAATAAATAATTAGCTCCTTTAATTTTTTTTAGTTTTGACAAAGCAAATTTATAGAGTCCACTAAATCTTATAACTTTCTAAATGTTCATACGATTGATATCCTAGGTCAAAATAAAATTTTGCCGAACCATTCTCATAAATAAAAATGACATTCTCCTGTTCAGCTCTAAGCGTACAGGCATGAATTGGATTTTGGGCTAGACTAGAATATATTAGCTTTGAAGTAAACAAAAAATAATAAAACAACATTAGTAATAATTAAACAAGGTTTGTGGTAAATCTAATAAAAATGTTCAATATAGGAAATAAAGGGTCTTGAACAGTAGACTTTTTTTCTTTTTTTTTTTGGAACTACTTACAATCATAACAGGATTCGGTTTTTAGATTATCGCCTAAAATTAAATTTAAGATTAGTATTACCTGTCATACCTAATTAGTACCCTGAATGTTGTAGACCACCACTGAATTGGTTTAGTTTTAGTTAAGAGTATAGGCACCAAACATGGTACTCTTCGCAAATATATTAAAAATCAATTTATTTTAATTTTAACAAACCAAAATCTGCTACATTAATTACAAAACAAATTTTATTTTTTAGAGTAAATATCAACAAAATAAAAGAAGTAGACAGTAAAGGAAATGAGTGAATATATAGAAGATTTGGTATTTTTATAGCTCCTGAGCTCAGTCAGAGACAGTTAATGTATACAGGACTTGTTTACACTTTTTTTTTTTTCCCCTATCCCAACATATATACAGAGTTGTTATCTTTACAATTACTCAGATGTTGATTTATGTGGAGCCGAGTTAAATGTGACCATGATGTGACGATAGAAACTTTTTTTTTTTTAATACCATTTGTCATTTAAATATACCAAAACATTGTTACTTAGTAGCTACTGAGGTCTAATACTATAGTTGTAGTAGTAATTTATTCCTACAAACGAAAAAGAGGGAGGAGTCTATCCTTCAACCGCTAGATGAAAAGAATAAAAAGACAGGTCAATAGAAGAAAAAATAACGAAAATGTTTTAAACTAATATACATACGTGAAAAAAAGTTTTAACATTTCTCCAATGAAACCAAGATTTTTTAGAGAATATCCATGCACTTCACAAATTGCTCTTAACAGGCAAGCTTTTCCATCAAGTCCAAAATTAGAGAGAAAATCTTCAACAACAACATATAATAGTGCCCTAAAATAAAAAATTATATATATTATAAAGTTGCATTATTTACAATGATAAAAAAAATATCAATTTAACTTATAATGTTTAATCTCAGGGTGGTCCTTGACAACCAAACATATCAAGATGAAATAAATAAATGAAAAATAAGACATATTCTTTTTGTAGTTCTTCACAATTTTTCAGTCCTATTCTGAAATATAATGTTGCCTCAATGGTTTCCTGTAGATTATCCATCCTTCACATATCAACAATTGGACTCGTAATGTTTTGACATATACGTATCAGTATAATTCTATGATGTATGAGGGCCCTCGCGATAAATATCTTTGAATTCTGTAAACACTTCTCCTTCAAGCCTTGTTAAGCAACTGACCCCCTCTTCTTTCAAGCATCTCTCACTGGTGCAAACTAGCCCTCCTTTTTAAGATCTCTCCACAGCTGGCGCCAAGTAACTCATTTTAACGATGTCTTCTTGCGTCAACACTCACTGTCCTGTCCGCAAGATGCTACACCCACTATATATAAATATTAATTGTAATTAAAGTTGGAAGATATGGATTCAGACAGGTGCTGTCTGTACTCCCAATCGGCCCCAGGGGTGTCTGGGGTTTTGTTCTCGCTATTGTGCTCACTTGGGTCCATAATATATACATATATATACAGCATTAAAACCCCCAAAATTTCTTGTGTTGTAAAGTAATAATTTAAGGTAATATAATTAGCAAATCGTAAAATAAAAATCAATAAATGATCATATGCCGGCATCAATGACCATTGTGGTTGACATTAAAATTGACATGACATTAATGAATTAATGAATACTAATTAATACCATAAAATTTTACCATTGAAATATAACAAAATAAATGCTAGTAAGTCAACGTGGTGATTATTATATTTAATAAGTAGTTATTGTAATTACAGAAGAGATTTATTCTATTAGATTGCACAACACAGTTTACTAATAAACTTTGGAAGAAATAAAAAGTACTTTTTCAATTTAAGGTTCAATCAAGTGAAATAACTAGCTAGATTGGGGCTCTAGCTCGGGACCTCCCCAATATCAGGTTGGGGACTCTACCAACTACATTTCCCTGCCTTAAGCAACAACCTTCCCTACATGAATCTTTTTGACCAAACTCTTACCCAATGTACACTCGATGGGTACAGAGGCAGACAATGAGGACACAGTATGACCCATAAGTTACTTTTCAAAGAGCTAGTTTGCTGATGCTAAGGAATTGTATGAAAATAATAATTGTAAAAATAATATTGGGATAATAATAATAAATAATCGCCCCCCCCCCTTAAACTGCTCAATCTATCAGCTAAATATGAGCCAACTCGTGGTTTCCTTTCTAGTCTTCCTCCATTTCGACAACGGTTGTGTGGATCCTCTCTGAGGATCTCAAGGCTAAGTTAAAGTATCAGAGCAATAGTTCTCTTAGATTTATACTTTGGATCCCCAGATACTACCGGATTTCCCAATGGCTGTACCTTTCTGTGTCGCAAATACTCCCTTTGATCCCTCCTCTTCATTACATCAAGACTACTAAAAAGATTACTCCTTACCTTCACGACTTCCTCCAATTCAAATCAGTGATCAAATCCAGTAATCAGGCTGAGCCTCAAACGGGCTTCATAAACCACCCTTCTTACAATCCTGCTTCCTGACCGCACTTTTCTTACCTGTGCCACTAACCTTTAAAACTTTAGTCCCATCGATATTCGTTGTTCATCAACTCTCCCTATCTTTAAATCTAGACTTTACCAGTTCCTTATCTCGCTCCAATCTTACAATTCATAATTTATCAGTATTATTCTGTTTATTTTTCATTAATCCCAGCAACTTTCTACACTCTTTTCCCCCTAGTAGTAATTCCTTTGTTTTCATCTGTACTGAATAATGTTTTTTTTACAATTTCTTGCTGTTGGTTCTTTGTAGTCATCTTATATGTATATAGCCCCTTTATTAGGTATAAGCATATCAAGTCTATGTAATTTTTTTTTTTTTTCAGCTATACATTCCTTCTTGTTATTCTTAGGGGACAATGTCCTAGAAAAAAGTCTTTGGGACCAATACCACAATTAAGATTATTCATTTTAAAAATATTTTCATGTGATGTCTTAACACTGTCAAACTAGCCTATTAGCTTTGCAAATTAACTCAAGTGTAACATTTTGTCCCTAAAAATTGTGAGCATATCGGGCATCGGGTACATAGCTTACAGCCTTTGCCAGAGTTTGGCTATTAATTATTAACAATCATTTTGAGTACTTTCTTTGTTGTCGGGTATTATGGCTTGGTTCACTTAACACGATTTTGACAGTTGGAAAGGTAACAAAAATGGTTATACTAAAGTAAATTCCACAGATATCAAATTTTAACCAGTAAATTAAGGTTGAAATAATAATGTCCTGTTAATATGTATTCAGGTTAGATAAAATTACTACAGCTCAAAACAATATAGTGAAAAATGTTAATGGAGTAAGTTAAAACCAATTTGGATAAACAGGCAATAAAACAAAAGACAAATGAGTGTGTGTATTTATGAATGAAGTATTGCCTCCTGAAAAATGCCAATGAGTTGCTAAACATTTCTAAAGAATACTGCATCAAAATGTGGTCTTCGGAGAAACATGAAAACATCTATTTCATGGCTTGAAGTCTTATTCACATAGCTTCATAGGGCAATCACAAGAGGCAAATTACCTTGCAATATAATTAATGTCAGCTACAACTTTTCTGTTGCACCTTCTTTTATTCATAGGGGACAAACCCGGAACAAAGTTTTTTTTTCATTTAATTTCATAGTTGTATTCTTTATGCCAAAGCGCAATTTTCAAATCAAATCAATTTACTTCAATCATCAATTAATAAAAATAATCGGGCTAATATGTAATGCATCTAGACTGAAAAAAAATCGACTGACATCATCTCTCTTGATCTCGAAGTCTTCATTGAAGTATACATAAATTTGAATTTAGGAAAAAAGCATAAATAAAAAACCTTATGACAACACAGCTCAATTATGAACCTTTTCTGTTGCAGAGAGAAAGACCAGAGGCAATGTCTGGAGTATGTCCACCTTAATTGTGTCTCTTTTGCTCATGTGTGAGTTAATAATGGAAATAGTAGTTAGAACTGCATTTCTTCACATGTATACATATATTACACACTTCTGTATATATATACATATAAATTACATGTGTCTAGAAGAAATTTTAGTCTAGCCTCATTGAATGCCTTTATTTTGAGCTTTCATTTCTTTCTATGTCTATTGGTCAAATTCATAGGAAAGAAAATTAGGTTATAATATTATTATATGCAATGCTAATCATAAATATGATAAGTTTTTTTCCATGTCTATATTTAATTGAACCTAATTATGTAATTTTTCTAATTATATTTTAACTAAATTTTATCATCTTGACTAGAATTTTTTTTAATATTGCACCTATATTAATACTCTTTTAAGTAATAGCTACCTGTGTGACAGGACTCTATACAGGTCACTGTCGGTTAAATAAACACCTCTTTAATTTGGGGATAGTGGGATCACCAATCTGCAGATTCTGCAAGAAAGAGGGAGAAACGGCACGTCATATAATATGTGACTGTGATAACTTAGCTAGAAGGCGATACCTTCACTTTGGTAGTGATCGCATTGTAGACCCCAAACTATGTGAACTGATCGATCCATTCAGTATCCTCAGATTTGCAAAGGCCGTGGGCCTGTCACATATATAGGACAGGGACATGGACGGCGCACAATAGGTCTCACTGAGGCCGCGGTGCACAAATGCCGGAACAAATAATAATAATAATAATAATAGCTACCTAAATTCTTTTCATAAATTGTAAAATAGCCATTGCCAAACGCCAAGGCTCAAAATAATAGCATTTCAGTGGATAAACAAAATAATTTAATTTTATGCATTTAACAAATTTCTTCAAATGTGAATTTATTCAAAATGACACAGTAGGTTTATTAAGAATAAATATAAAAAAATATATAAAAATAAATGAATAATTTATGGTAATCTAACCTTTCTCCTCCGTGGAATATATTACCAGGTGCTGGAGGAATATTTTCCGGTATGGCTCTTGAAGACCTTCTATTGTTAAATAGACTAGCAACGTAATCAGCAAGTAGAGCTCCTGCACTTCTACCCAAGCCTCTTGCAATTATTGGAGGTAGAGCACCATACGGATTCTGATTATCCGTTAAACCCAGCATATCAAAATTAACTGCAAATCATTTGTTAATTTAAAAAAGTTGTCTGATAGCATGATATGTACATTTATAATAATTTTTCAGTATGTAATACTAACTGACAACCTAAGGAAGATATATACTTTACTTTGAAATAGAATTGGTCTTACAACTGCCTGTACATGTATATGTATTATGAAAGAGGATGTAAAAATGACACAGTTGATCTTAAATTTTGAACGTATATTCTGTAACACCTTGGATTATGGCAATTAAATTTGGTACATTAAAGTCATCAATAGCAAAGGGTGTTGACCAAACAAAGTTAGGTCACTGTTTCCTCAATATTAAAAACTAAATTATGTGTCGACTTACACTTCTAGCCAAGCTTAGACCAGTCTGAAGCAGTGATTCATTATAACCTCTCTAACTGATAGGTTAGGACCACATACTTTTGGATTTGGAGGATAAAAATTTGGTCAATGGTCGACTTCCCATTAAGGAAGTCACAATGATACTTTCCCCGCTTGGTTCTGAGCATAGGGGAGTAATCTTTTATATAAAATGATTTAGATAATTTTTCATACACATGGGAGCAGCAATACAGCTCTGTAGTTGTTACGGTTCAGAGAGTCCCCTTTTTTATGAATTGGGTGTATGATCATTTTCTTACATTCCAAAGGTGGGCATTGTTCTCTCTATTCATCAAATATCATATAGTAATTAACTACATGACCACAATGTTGAAATAATTGCCCTTGTATGTTGTCGATACCTGGTGCTTGGTTATTTTTAAACTTATCAATGGCCTCTCCAATTTCCTGCTTTCTGGTATTTCTATCTCTATTCCTTCTCAATTATGGTGTACTGAGGATTCTTCTGCTCAAACCTGTTCAAGAGAACCTGAAATAGTACACCCTTCGATCCAATGTTTTCCCTTTTTTTGTAATTAAAGAGTAATTTTACCTAAGCCTAAGAAGAAATGTAACATGTATTTCATGTTCATCAATGTTAATACTTTGATATATTTGTGATCCCTTCATACTTATTATGTACATTTTTAAGGAGCTCGTAAAATCCCATTAAGTTTTCTCACATTTTAAAAAATATTAAAATTTAGTGTAATAAAACTAACTCTGTGACATGGACAGATATGCATCATTCAGTTATATTAATTTACTATCTCAATTAAAATGACAAAATCGAATGAACAGGCTTGGATTATTTTTAAATAAACTACTTATAAGATAAGTGAAAAAATAAATTTACTTGTGAAGGGAAGACTGATGGTCATGTTGGAAAGAAATCCTTCTGGTGGGTATCTCACAAATGGCATCGAGATGGTCGGTGTAATGGTGAGCAGGGTTCCAGGAGGTAGAGCCAACCGCCCATCATTGGTGATCCAAAGTATCCTTTTCTGCCGATGGTTGACCTTCTCCTTAGCTAGGATCAAGCTGCTCATTGTCAGTCCAACCCATATCAGCAACCACCTCCCCATCGCTATAAACATAAATAAATATAGAAAATGGTAGTTTTTGGAATAAGAAACATATAACAGACTTGAACTGTTACATTCTCAATGTGATACAATTTATTCTAAACTAACATTTAAATTAAAGATAGTTGTGAATTTTACAAAATATTTTAATAAAAGAAAACTTTTCTGAGAATATTACGTTTTATACATATTTCAGTTTCTTTTATGACATTTAACAACATATTCATTGACTTTTTTTATAAAAAAAAATGAAGAATTGCTACAAAAATTACACATTGTTCATCAGAATGTTAAGATTTTTAATTTGACGTTCTCAAAATTATAGAAAAACAATTTTTTTTTCCAAATGACATTTACTCATATTTTATGGGAAGGACTAATTCTATTGTCTTACTTAAATCAAATGAGACCTTAATGTAAAATTTTATAAGTTGAACTGGGGACTTACCAAGACCAGAACATACAGACACAAATGAGTGAACAAATACAGGTTTCTGAATGAGTAAAAGAGTCTGTTGAGAGATTCACTTAGATTGATGAAAGACATTGTTAGATTTTGGATGACATTTCAACATACTGTGTATGTCTGTATTAAGTCCTTGTGTGAAATGATTGATGTTAACTGTTCAAAAAAATTGCGGAACTGAGTTATGTTAACTCCAGTCCATATTGGGGAGGTTTCAGGTTCGCGTATTGTCTTACCAGTATATTTTTTCTTCGGTTAATGATAATTATTAATAATAGTGGAATCTATACCACAAAAAAAGTGACTATATAAAAGTTACAGGTTAATATGTCTGTATAAACGTTTCTGATTTTGAAATTAATCTAACCCTAAAATGAGTAAAACAATGTACTCATACGTTACATTAAATTTTTTTAAAGATATGGCAATATTATTTTATTTATTTTTCACCCTAACGTTTTTCATGCTGTTACTCTCAAGGGTTCGAGCTGGGATGTGGCAGTCCGTTTTTATTTTTTTGGCGGGAAATAACGACCGGTACCGTTGGCGCGAAACGTACACGCGTATGTATATGCAGACCTACAATAAAAATGCACAGTCACCTAGAATTGTATACATGTTTTAACTATTAACCTCAAATCTAATTTATGTAACCCAACCTCCTTCAAATGCATCTGCGCATAGCAGAATGAGGAGAGAACTGTCAATTCTTGTTCATTTTTCACATATTGTATTAAATTCAAGAAGTTTAGAAAGAAAGAAAAAAATGCACTGTTCGGACAGTGGTTCTACACTGACTCTGGTTAGGTGAAGTTGTGTATTATGAGGTCGTATTCGTTGATTGACACAAGTATTATTCTGGTAACATTTAAATTAATTCAGCTAGAATACACGACAGTGATATGTACAGAATAGTAAATAATATAAGTAATCATAATAACAAAAATTAGAAACAATAAGCATTTCCCATGGTATAGAAAATAAAAATAAATTAGATAAAAAATGATAAAAAAAAAAAGTTGGTGTACTCTTTAATCTCTGAAATCATAACCTGCATCTCTTGGTTACCGGATCAGTATAATCTTATATATAAAAGTATAATACAGAATATCTTATCTAAGTAATTTAACCTACTGTAATAATTTAGCATACCAAAAAAGGTAAAATTTTAATGGAAATTTAATATTATTACATTACAAGTCTTTTTTAATGATTTATGGGAAGTTAATATGACCAGGTGCTGGCAGGTAGTTGATTTACCTATTTCGATCCAGTAGTTATCATTATTATTTATTTATATTGGAGTTTATAACGTTTGTTTTAGCTGAATGTAAAAGCGTAACCTCAAAGCTGGAAATTTGAAACATTTTCAGGAAATCGGAAGACTCTCACTAGATTTTCATTTGTGCTGACAAAACTAGTCTTATAAAAAATTCAAAAAAACAGATAAAGTTAAAAAACAGATTACAAAAAATAAATCATGAAGACGGAAACGAATTAGGCAATTAAAAATACTGATTTAGTTATTATGTTTATTTAGTTATTATCAGATTCGCCCCCAATGGTTCGGTAGTTAACTCGGATCCAACTACCTATGTATAATTGAAAAGCTCAATTAATTTTGAAGTTAAATAGCTCTACGGTGACTACTTAGTAATATTTATTTTAGAAATTTTGGATTCATTCAGGTTCCCCCCACCCCCACACAAGCCTTTGTAGCACCGTATAAATAAAGCATAGTATAAATAAATATTGCAACATCATTTTATCGGATTTAGTAAGACCGAAAATATTCCGGTTTCAATCAATTTTATTAAGATAAAATTACAATCTGCCTTTTATTAGGCAATGAGTAATTGAGATAAATGTTATCATTCATACCATACTTACAATTCATCATTCACTCGCTCATTCATACAATATGACCGAAAATAAGGGTAATTGTTTTGATTCAATGGTCTATCGCCTAAATGAAAATAGGAAGGAATACCCAGACAGCTTCGGAAAATGTGAGATCGTCAAAGTGGAACGGAGCAGGGCAGGCTATTGTTCGACTAGTCAAGAAAAAGTTCTCTCATAGCTTTTTCCAGCAGGGCAAGAGTGCATGGACTGTTACTGGAAACGGCCATGGTCAGCACAGCCTTGTCTTTTATCCATCAAAGTTGTATTTTTTCTTTTAAATTTTTTAAGAGAAAACATTGCTTCTCAACTATTTCATTCAATACGATCTATACCCACTTGCTGCGGTTGTCTTGTCCAGAGTTTCTTCGTTGTATTGACTCAACGTATTTCCGACACTGGCACTAAACGGTGACTGCGATCAGAACTAAGCCGCGTCCACACTTCACGAATTCCCTTTTTGTGTTAATTGTGAAATTTAGTTCATACATTTCGCCCCAAATTGAAAATAATGGAAGTAAACATTTTCGCTGTGCGCAGTGATACGTACGAGCAATGTGTGAACCTGCTTCTTTTTATGATATGCAAATAATTTGCAAAAAGAAGCTTCGAAACAGTAACGAACCTGGAGGGGGCAGTTGGGGCAGTCCACCCCGGGCGGCACATATTTGGGGGTGGATCTGTTTTTATATTTTTGTCTAAATTATATAAAAATAAACGGTAGTGAACAGGATCAATGATTATAATGAGTAAGAAATTTAACGAAAATACGTGCCGACTCGGACGAATCGAAGTCAACATTTTTATGCTTTATCAGTGTAAAACGTAATGTATGTGCGCCGTAAATACGTGGCCTGGTGATAAGATCGAAACCTAGCTATACTTTCCATAGAAAAACAACAAATGATATAAATTTTGACAATGTCATTCAAGACTATTCTAATAAAAAAGGAAGACAAATAAATACATGACACGATAAGATTTTATCATTATTTATACAATCTGTTCAAACAAGAGAAATAATTTTTTATTTATGTTCATTAATTGTTGATAACCACTCTTGAATTTGATCGATTTAGAAAGGGCGGCTAGAAAACTCACACCACTGCCTCGAAATACTCCCTAATGAACACTCCTGCACTTTGTTTATGTTTTCGAAGAAGCTAAATCCTCTGGCAGTATATCTGTTGCCATATAGAAGTATATACACGCCATAATAATCTGTGCTCAAAACTTTCCTTGCTTACATTTATGTTTTCAAACGGAGATCAAATTTTCGGGGAAGGGCTGAATAGGTATAAAGCTTTGAAACGAAAGATACGACTCGGTCCCCTAGCTGCAGCCTCTGTTGCATTTAGACCAACAAGTCAAGAGAAAACATTTTTATTAATGTAGATTTATTAATGTACATATTTAACATTTATTATATCTATTTCTAACTATTAGTTATTTTGAACAGCTAAAGCCTAAAACTACGACGATAATACATCAAAAGGCAAAGCTTTACACCAGAGTATGTATTAGCTGATTATTTCAATCAATATTATTTTTATTTAGGCCAGCACATAATCATTTTACTATATTTTATAATTAATTGTTGCGACTTAGGATATAATAATATACAAGTAATAATAACTTATGATTTTTAGGGGAGAGGGGAAGGAAAGGAAGCTTTTAATTATTACTATTAGCAATCCAACTTAACTGTTTGTTCTAGCTGTCATTCAACAAGACACATTTCGATTCAACACAATACAAGATTCGATTTGATTAAAGAGTCGTATCGGGTCAATTCAGTCCTTTTGTCAGTGTGCCAAGAATTAAGTGTCTTAATCAGATGGAAACTAATAACGGATAACCATGCTTGCTCTGGAGAAAGTGCTCAGCAGAAGAGAAAAGCTCTTTTGGAATACTGGGTCAGGTTTATTAGTTTAATTTAATTTTACGATTAAAATATTCTTGATCGATGCTCTAGGATATGACCTTAGGGGAACCGTTATATTTTAAGCCTGCCCTAAAAAAATCAAATATAATAAGAAAGACTTCGCGAAATCATGGAAAATATCAATAGTAATGATGAAAATTAAGCCAGGAAGTCCCCTCCAACGTATGACCGTAAGGTCTTAAGGACCCATCGGTCTAATCTAGATTTTGTCAAAACCTTTCAAAAAACTGTTAAAAACAATACAAATGAAATTTGAAGCTTACCTTGACCTACTGCCATATCCGCAATTTGGTTACCACTAAACCACTCCAACCAAGACATTAAACTCTTGTAATAAATATTATGAAAAAACTAGGTATCGAATTCATTTTATAGAACTATACAAGTAATTTTTCCTAATTTGTATATTTCGCGAAAATAAAATGAGAAGAGAGGTCCTTTGAATTTCCTTGAACAACGTTTCTCAGCAAAACGCAATTCGGCTGTTATTAATTGTATCTATGGACACTAAATCTGAGGTAGTCGTGAAAAATCAGATGGAAATAATTGACTTAGGAAATGGACAAATGAAGTTACTGAAATTGAACGAACAAAATTTAACTACCTTAAGCTTCACTTTGGAAATTCTTCCTCATACGGAACAAGAAATAACACATTTCACACGAAATAAATGATAACGAAAGAGACCTGTAAGTACGGTTAACTCATTTTTCAGATAACTCAACTTATTTGGTTTTTAACGACCGCTACAGAAATAATTACGGCTTTCTTGAAAATTAAGGGATTAATTTTTAATACCGCAGTCCATCAACAATGCGGGACTACATCTTACTCCATTTATCTCTCCCCGGTCCAAAACATCTCCAGCGGAGCACTCCCATAGCCTCCTCGTCATCAAGACACCGAAGTCAGAAACTACATTTCCTTCCTCCGCTTGGCTTGTCATAAAGTAGTTTTCAAGGAAGTCTCGCATATCCTATCCTCCCTACATGGCCGAACCATTTTAGTCATCCATCGAGCAACGACATCTGGATCATCATATAGGTCCCTGGAACTCTCGATTATTTCTAATTATCCAGTGCTCACCATTTTTTACTAGACCATATATTCGTCGATAGACTTCCCTCTCCTTAACTCACCCCACTCTCGTGTTCTCCATATTCAAAGCCAACTTATATTTATTCAAAGGCTATGCTTATTTGCTACCTTTAAGAATTCCTCGAGGGCACCTGCCAATGCTGCCAGCATTCTAGTCCGTATCAGTACATCACTGGCATAAGCCAAGTGCTGTAGTAATTTGTATTACAACACTTAATTGCCAATACATCAGTTTATTGTGAACGTATTACATACTTAAGTAATACCGTTTTTGTTATTAATTTTATAGGGTGTAATGGCGAAGGTAATCGCCCAATGATAAGATAGCTGTGGATTGGAATGGAAGATATAAGTGGAAGGATAGTGATTTTTACCCATAAATCGGAACTGGGTTGCAACCAACATCTCTCGCTGGGAATACGATCTATTGCTTTATATCTGCTAATGATGGTAATAATGATGATTGTAATAAGTCAATTTATACTGTCACGTTTTTAAAAAAAGTTAATCGGCACATTAAATTCAATAAATTAATGTAATCTTGCAAGATCAATTTCACAGCTGATGAAAATTGGGAAGTAAAAGGAAGCAGAAAGTCAGAACATACCAGGAACTGACAATGATATTATTTATATCGATTCACTCCCCGGAGAAGGCAGAAAATTCTCAGGGGAAGCAGAACATCAGGAAATACTAGGAGCTGAACACCGAAAGTATTGATTACCTTCAGGGGCCGGTATAAACCCACGCTCGAAGTTAGCAGGAGCTCACAACTGAATGGATTCTGCATGAAGCTGCAGCTCAAATGATACATGAAGCGATTTCAATGTGTAATATGATTTATAATCAATTAATCATATCTAAAACATGTACTATTTTTATATACTAATTCATACGACTCATTGTCTAACATAATCATCATATTTATTGGGCATAACATACTTCAAGCGAATACATTAATTGTCTGAATGTTGGGAATTTTAAGAAAGCTTATCATTACAACAATGAAGGTTACAATTAACAAAGCACTAAGATTTAGATCTCAGCCTCTACAGTTTGTGTATAACAGCAGTATATATAGCAGCAGAATATAGAAGTAAGGAGAAAGAAGCTGTTTCGAAATGATTATACTTTATCCCTCTATCATTATAATAAATAATAATAGATAAACAGATCATTGGGTAGTAATCGGGTTTGTAATCTTACAAATGGGTCCAAATGAAGGTGCTTTTCAAAAACATTTATACAACACATCTCTTTTTTCAAGTAATGTGGGTAAATATTTCTTAGTCTGATACAAAATGAATGATATTGATTGTTAAAAGACATAATTTAAATTGAGTAAAATTCAAATAGTAATAATATGTATTTTTGATAATAACCCATATAAATTAAGTTACTGTCAGTTATAGATGCTTTGTTTACATTTGCCATAATATCTATGGATTTGCTTAGATTTACTTACTTTTACACACATTACAGTGGAGAAGAATTCACCGGTAATCCAGTTACAAAATGTGATCATTTGCTAAATTTTGAAACTCTAGTTAAAACGTAGGATAAGAGATCGCACTGCAATGCACTTCGTCAGGTGCAAACAAAATCAATGAAATCAGACAGAAAATCCTTGTTTGGATTCTTACTTCGCCGTGATCGTAATTTCTTCATTAGGATACAAGGATCACATAGGAGCTCGCTTGTTGCTGGAATAATAAATAAATCAACAGACCTCGGATGACGACTTACCAACAATTTCGTTCAATTTCAATATCCCAAAAGATATTTTAAAAATTTATGACTGGTTATAGTTCTGCGTTATATAAATGTTCATTTATTCGTTTATAGTAAATACCGTTTTCGCTTCATTCTCATGGGTAGCACACAAACAACCATTCCACTAAAATGCTTCAATTGTTTTTAACATAGATTTAGATCAAATTTATTTTTTAAATTATTTGACTTGAAGAAATCTTTCACTGATTAACAACAATCAATTAAGAATTTTCAGCATTTTTTTTCTGTTTTATATCGTTATTTAATGTCGTATGTCATCCGTTTCTATTTATTAATTATATAACTAAAAGAAATAAGTAAAATATTTTGTATATTGGAGATCGGCTTATGTTGATGAAAGAACGTTAGCTTCATCAAATTCATTAATAATGGACAACAAGAAAATAGTGATGGTGTGATCGATAGCTACCCACACTGCACTAATAGCTACCAGGTTTTGTTTTGTATTCTTTTGTACATAAGATTTGTTACTAATTATTATCAATTCCACAGTAGCCTTTCCAACCACCCTAATCCTGTAGCACAGTCACTGCACTGCGTCACTCATCCCTATAATCCTCCTCGGAGACTGAAACGGCAGTGGCCTCGTGACCTGCTATAATCAAGTGACAGTGGGAGTCCTGGCAATGGCCAGTTTCTCCAATCATGTCCTGAATGAATGAGCGAGTGAATGACGAAATGTAAATATGGTATGAATGATCGTATATCTTAATTACTTATTGCCTAGCAAGGCAGATTGTAATTTTAGCACAATAAAGGAATTTTATTATTATAATTATTATCAATCATGTTTAACACCTACTTACTTTACTTGTAACCAGGACCTGATGTAGACGTATATAGTATGTCGAAACGCTGTTCATTAATCAATTTGATGAAACATAACAACTCTCATCAGCCTAAGCCGATCCCCCAACTCTTCTACACAGTTATATACTCACGGTACAATATTACATTGTGTTTCTATTTCAGTGGGCAATGCCATAAGCGGTACATATTGCGTATTGCGCACTGCATATTGTATATTTCATATATTACACCGCTAAGACAGTCCTAGCGGGGGTGTAATGGAATACAGACTTTAGATTTTTTACAAAAACAGAAATTGTACCCATGGAGTTTTACGACGGATTACTTCGTCTAATCTGGACATGCGGAATAGAGATGTGGGGGACAAAAAGTCGAACATCAAGCGTATCCAATCCATTCAATCAAAAGTCCTGAGAACAATAGTAAATGCCCCTTATTACGCCAGCAACAAAACCCTTCATAACGATCTTAATATACCTTACATTCTTGAACTCATCCCTTCCAAGTTCATAAAATTCCATAGAAACCTATCCAACCACCCTAATCCCCTAGCACAGTCATTGCACTGCAACACACTCTTTCCTATAATCCTCCTCTGAGACTAAAACGGCAGTCGTCTCGTGACCTGCTATAAATGCGTGACAGTGGGAGTCCTGGCAATGGCCAACATCATGCCCTGAGCGTATGTGGCTCTCGCGCTCTTGGTCAGCCTCCGCTGGCTCGTATCGGGTGACGCGGCTGAATGAGGGGCATGGGGGACTTTCTAAGATTCCACTCCCTGTTTTGCATGTGAGGAAGGTGTCAACCATGTGTATTTGGGAGGTGTCTAGGCTGTTTGTAAATACTGAAAATTGTAAATATGGTATGAATGAGAAGATTTGTCACAACTACTTATTGCCTAATAAGGCAGATTGTAATTGTATCACAATAAAGAAGTTTCAATATAAAAAAAAACAAAAAAACTGTAAGGATACGATAACGTGCGTTTTAGCGCCAAGACTAAAAATAATTAAATTTATTCAGTAAAAAAATAAGATCTGCCCTAACTAACTAAGTAAGAGAATGAGTGAGAGTACGTATAACCGGGCTGTACTATATTTTAAATGTCTTATGGTCTCATTCCGTTTCATACATACTCTTAAATCAAAATGAATAAAAAATATCTTTAATGAAAGTTGTTGAGATTCAGACATATTTCATACTATGTTCCTTTTCAAATATCCGACACTCACTGTTCCACCACCACTGTCAGAAGGAGCAGGGAGGAGGGAGGTGTGCAGGCAGAGAGAGCGTAGTCACGTGAGGTTTTAGGAACCAGGAAGTCAGCATTGAGAAGGAGCTCAAAGAAACAGCCTTAAGACGATTACGAACCATCCTAGCTGCTGTTCTTCATAAATAATATGTGCAGTGACGACACAAGCGATCCAATGAAGTCTAACATTAAATATAATTAATAACAATAACTATTGTTTATATAAAATTCCTTCGCATTCATATCTTACCCGTAACAGAAATAGAGTTTAGACAGTCGAAAGGAAGCATAATCATGAGAGGTTTCAGGGGCAGCTAAAAAAACCAGCTTGTGAAAACCACATTTGAGCCTAGTTATTTCTCATACTTAGCATAGTTATTTCTCATAAGCCTGTAAAAGCATAGAAAATTTCAATATTTTCACAGGTTGCCTAAATTGTACCGAATTTTTATTTATTTAAATTTAACAAGAGAACAACTTATATGTATTTATCGACGTCTAACTAATTTTGTTTAGTATTTTTGTTAAATCACGTTTTAAAGGAGTATAATATATTTTTTTTTACAAACCATATTATATCATACTTACGAGTATATATGTTATGGCTAGTGGCAAGACAATGTTAAGCTTAGTACCACAGAGCCTAATGTAAACAAAGCCTGTGTATACATAGAGGATGAGAAGATAATAAAGCAAGTTAACAATCGAACCTGTGTGCATTATTATCATCCATATTCTATCTTTTTCTTTGATCGTCTACTGCCGGGAGACGATAACTTATATATATTTAACTTTGTTTTAGAATATGTTTAGTTAATCAGTATTTTATAGGTGAGATTGACTTACCTCTGATAAACCCAATTGATTGAAAATTACATGTAAATACATTTTTTTCTCATATAGTAATTTCTCATGAGTTGCGTCCTTAACCATAACTCTTAAGTCATTATACAGTTTGTAGTTTTAAAGTGACGTATAGCCTAAATATATGATCATTGTTTTTGGGTGAGAAATCCAGTTAAGTGGTACTTTATTTTCAGGGGAGGAATGTCATATTAACATTTTAAAATGAGTCAACGAGTACAACATAAAGGGAAATCTAATCAAAATTGTCTCGAACGGTATTAAATACACATTAACATTAAAACATTATTTTTTGAATATATTTCAAATCATTTTTGTAATAAAATATTTGATGACATAGGTCATCATTTTGTCAGTTCCTTTTGAGTTGCGAAAGAGGTCCTTTTTTTTTACGTTTAATTTATTTACGGTATTGTATTTTTAAACCAACATGTTACTATCTTCGTACATAACCCACCATTTCCTGGACCTAATGCATACGTACGTAGATCCATTGATACAGTCAACAGATTATCTTCGACGTGATTGATCAAGAGGTGAGAGAATTTCTAGTCTGAGGTGTGATAAAATAAGTTGGGGTGACAGTAATTCAGATACATATTAAGGACACTATCACCTCCCCCCCCCCGTGTGAATATCCTTTCCAGTGGCTGTTTTTCTAGGAGTGTTTCCTATTATTTTTCCAAAATTTTCGTTCACGCAGACACCTATATTCAAATCCCATGAGAAGGCTGGCAAAAATTATTGAAAAACAAATAAGTCATAGAGAAATATCTATAAATGCTTTATAATTTAAAATAATAAATAAAGATCATTCGTGGAATCAAATATACGATCTTCTTCTAATGTTGAACATTTACTATTCAACAAGGGACGAATGTTGAAATCAGTTGACAAAAAAAGTTTAAAATATTAAATTGTAAGTGTAAATACCTCAATTTATTTACAGAGCCTAACTCAGCCGTACAATGCGTGGAACTGTTTTAAAAATCTACTCACATTATCAACTATCACAAACAAGCGTAAATTTGAAATTATCACAAATGATAAACGGGGGGGGGGGGGGGGGGTAAGAGCAGCCATTTCAATGCTGGAAATATAAAATCAGTGAAGAAATTTCCTACCTTCAACGGCATATTTATGAATTTTTTATTTTTTACTGCCCTTACATATGTTTTTAATCAACTTAAGCCGATTTCCAATGAAACACCCACTCGCAACGATTGATCACTCAGCTCATGATGGATAACATTGATCACTCTTCTGGATATCCCAATTCGAAGCACGTGTCGGAACTAGTTCGGCCGAAACGTTGATTGGATCGCGGACCATAATATAGTCAGTATATTGGGCGATTAGAGCAGGTGGATAAGCGGGCTCCAGATGCAGCATGTTATGAAAATACTCGATGGGAATTAGCCAAGCTGGAAGGTCATCAAAGAGTAGGCTAATAACGTCCAGGGATTGGGGAGGACTGGAGGTAACTAACGGGCGGACAGGGACTGGTCCGGTCGGTCCGAATATTTTCGCCCTCGATCCCCGAAAAGTGCCTGCCCTAGTTGACAGTTCCCACTGTCCGACTCATCCGATTTGTGACGCTCACGGTGGGTCCACTTGCACCCAAAGTGCCATCTTTCCCACATATTTCTGCCTAACGGTGTGGTTCAATCATCGATATTCGTCAATTATAATTCTCACTATACTTATTTGGTAAAACACAAAATTTAAAAATGACTATTAGCCAACTAGACTGAATGACAAGAAGTCCCCTCCCCCGAACCTCTGGTAACTTATTTATTGAATAATAATATATACAAAAGTACACAAGGGCTATGATGGAATTCTTGTACTGCATCAGAGCATTTCATAAATGTCTTACAAGCTGAAACTAATTGGAGACAACTTCAGGCTAGAAACTAGGATTCTTTAAGTGTGAATCTTTATATAATAAAATGCATAAAATAATAGAGATTAGAAAGGTATACTGAGAAAATAGATAATAGAAGATTGGGTGTGAAAAGATGAAATAAAGTAGGTATCCAGTCATGACATAAAAAAGTTATAGAGAAGTTACCAATGATTTCTTGGGATTTAACGGCGAGGAGATATAGTTCTGTTCGTTCGGACATCTTTCTTGACATTTAGCTCATGTTCGAAAACAAGACTTTCGTAATTTCGGCAAATATGATCCAAATCAAGCCTGCTAACAACGAATGCCCTTGCGACAAAATGTATAGTCACTCATGCTTATTATTTTATTGTAGACTACTGGAAGGCCCCAGACAAAAATAAATTAAAACGGTTATATTAAAAAGGCAACTTCTTTAGAAGCAGAGTTTAGTCAATAATCACCTTAAATGTATTTCTCGGCCCAAAGATTACAGTGAACTAATTTATAACCCATGATACAGCCACGCCTTTAGATTGTATTAGTTTTAATATTATTATTCATTATTAATGTTTAAGGTTTTTGTAATTTATCTTTATTTTATATTTATTTCTATTTTCTTAAAATTTACTACCACATATTCACATTTCAAAAACTAAACACGTTTAAATTATCGTGCACATAAATAGATGCAGTATGTAGTGCTTATAGAGGTAAAAACATCGTAAAAAATCAATACAAAAGAAAACAATTAAAATCAGAACGACCAGTAATGCCCGATTTTCATCATTGGCTCCCAAAAGTTTATTTTTTGGAATGTCTTTGAAATTCTCTTTTCTTTAAATTCTTTGAATCTGAGATAGTTTCTGAGCTAGGAATATAGCTAGTTCATCAAACTCTGAATGGACTGCATTAGTGTAAAAGTATATTAAAATAAAATTTCGTTTTCGTTCAAAGCATAATTTCGTGTTGATCAATGGACATAATTTGAACAATGAAATGGAATAGAGGTACAGGATAATTGAATGTACGATAAGTGATCTATTAACACGAATGAAAATCAAATGAAATGATGTATAATTACATTAGACTTATAAATATTAATGCACGTTGTCTCTTACAATAGATCGGTGACTTGACTGAAGGAAGGTGCATCGAGTCCAGCTGTTCAAGCTCGTCTCTCCTCTACTCCACTCTCCAATTCGCTTCCTCTCCACCTTCGTCCTTCCCAAAACTGATCTCATCTCCGCTCCGAGCAACCCCGTGTAAAGAAGGGTGTTTATGGATATTTTTGTTTACTAAACGTGTCTTTTGCATACCCCTTCCCTAAGTATTTCTACTAGAGGCTCAACCCGGTGTAAATAAGGGTGATCTACACTCTCTGGCACCGAAAAGGATTTTTATGATGCCCTATCTTGTCCTGTGTGCTTTTGTGTAAGTCCCAACTAATTTTTTTGCAGAGAATATATCAACTATTTTATTCATCTTCATTATACATTGCTACAAATTATATATTATGAGGTGAGTTACACATATAGCATGCCGGCCATAACATGTTAGTGAGAAATTTTATTGGTTGGCACATTTTTATTCTTTAACCAATGAATTACGCAACTTTTCGTGATAATATAGCCTGGAGTCGGTTTAGGCCAATGGTATCAGTATTTCAAAAATTTTAGTTCTAAATTTCTAAAAAATTGTTAGTATAAAAATAAATATTGTATATAAATCGAATAAATAACCGTGTAAATTGCGCGGGATACTTAAGATAACTAAGAATAACAATTCTTTAGAATGAGGTGCTTTTCCCTTCTGTGTCTAAAGTAATACATAGAGAATTATGCAGGAGCGCAGAGAGGTCGCTAAACGTGACCATTTCTGTAACGCCCTCGCTCACACCTCACGCAACTGTCCCAACCGTGTAACATGTTATTAGAAAGCGACACCATTCTTCTTCCCAACTCTGCATAGACATTAATGTTGCTCTTCTAGTTTCTGCAGCCTAAATTTTTGTCAATTTTTGACCGAATCCAGTATTTGTGAAACCCTATGTTTGGCAGGATCCTAAGTAGAGGACTTCAAACGGTGGAGTTGGGTCTCGTCCGAGGTTAGTAGCCACCGCCGACGGTACAGAATATTTAAATTAATATTAGTAAGATTTTAATATCGTTTATAAATATATATAACAACACAAAATAATTCCAAATATAATTTCTTGAACCAGTACACCAAATGAAATCTCTAGATTATATATCGTTCTTCACCAGAGATAACTTTACTAATATAATATTTTACTTATAATAATTTTTTTTTTCGGATATCTCCTAGATGGTTAGAACCCACATTATGAAGCTAATTTGTAAATAAAGAAAAGGGAAACAATTAAATATTCAAAACTACGCTAATAGCTATGTGACATCGGAGGACTAGATAGAGAGACGATTGAAAATCTGTGACTTGAATATAACACGAATATAAGAATAAACGGATGATACAAAATCAGGAAGATCCAATAAGATTGTTAACTTATTAGAGGAAATATACTGGGCAATAGTAAAGGCCGTAAATAAGACAAGTGCAATATCAACCAAAAGAACCGAAAAATGGACAGATGGATTCTGAAAATAAATTTTGAAAAGCACTTCAATAACCGTGTGATCCATGCACAAGGCACCACCATACACAGTGCAGCTATGAGGGACTCCCCTAGCACAGTCATTGCACTTCCCCCTTTCATCCCTATAATCCTCCTTGGAGACTGAAATGGCAGTGGCCACATGACCTGCTATAAATGCGTAACAGTGGGAGTCCTGGCAATGGCCAGTTTCTTCAATCATGTCCTGAGCGTATGGGGCTCTCCCACTCTTCGTCAGCCTCCACTGGCTAGTATCCGTTGACGCGGCTGGCGGAGGAGCGTGCGGGACTTGCCAAGACTCCGCTTCCTCTTTCGCATGCGAGGGAGGTGACAACCATGTGGTTTGGGAGGTCTCTGGGCTGTTTGTAAATACTGTCGGAATGAGCAAGTGAATAAAAATTGTAAATATGGTATGAATGAGAACATTTATCACAATTACTTATTGCCCAATGAGGCAGATTGTAATTTTATCATAATAAAGTTGTTTTTATTATCAGTTTTTGTAATCAAATGTGACAGTACATCATGTCCTGACATTATGTACGGAATGGTCCATAATAGGATCTACATAGATTAACGGGGGGGGGGGGACAACAAGTTGAAAAGGCGTATTTTTCTTAACTGCACATTTAGTTTCCCTGCATAAGTCATTGAGATATGGGAAATGACACAGATGCATATTCTGAAAGCGTGATGGAGTGCGTTTCCATAACTTATGAGCACTGCTGCGAAAGTAAAAGTGCGGTGTACGCCAGTAAAGCCATTGTCACCAAGGGTAAACAATAAACGCTTGTTGTGTGGAAACCAGAAACACATCAAAATTTAACCAACTTTCACAACAGCGAATGTACAGAATAATTATGAGTAAGAGGTTTTTTATTTTCATAATTTTTTTAGGCAGTATTTGAGTAATGAAGTGTGGTATCTATGTTACATAAACGTGAAATAGAGAGATAAAACTACGGGAGTAAATATTGTATTGTTTTGACATGTAAATTAATTCAATGGCATCCTTCTGTTACAGTTGATAATTATTTTTTACCATTGTATTCGGTGGACCTTGGCGGAAGTCGCTAAAGGACTCGCTTCCGGCAGAGGACGGTATATTAGGAAAATATGGACTCCTCTGAAAAAGAAGCCTGAAAAAACAAAATAAAATGACAAACCAGGGCTGGCGTCTAAGAGGCTTATAATTTTAGTAAATTCATTAAAACGCTTAAAATCAAGTTAAGCCGAGTTATAAAATATTTTCAAGGAAAAAAACAATCAATTCTTCCCTTTATCCGATTCCACCTACGTATGTTTATACCTTAAGGGAAAAACCTAAATTAGTAGCCTATCACTTTATTATTTTAGTACTTAGTACTACTCATTAGTAGCCTTCATCAAATATACAAAACTCTAATAATAATAAAATATAATTAGCTCTACAACTAATTATCATAAAATGGAAATAAGGAAGCGCCCGTATAATTACTTTTTAACAAAGCGAGACACCGTTAATATCATCCCCCTGGGAATGTCCGCCTTTATAAAATCTCTTAAACACAAATCACCGGTTTCATTCCGACAATTCGTGTTAATAAATTAAGAAAAAAAGAAAACAGTAATAAAACGTTTATTGGTCGTTTAAAGCACAGTTACTTCCCTAATCCTACGAAGGCAGCGAAACTAATAGCTAAGCCACGCAAAGATTTAAAATACCTTACAGCAATAAAACATTTAGTCTTCTCTCTATTTTTGTCAATTTCGTCATGAACGAGTGATTCAATTTTAGACATTTCCGATTCACTTATAATCTACAAAATACAATCAAAATGGAAGGATGATACATATAGTAATAGTGACAGTATTTATCACAAAATCCACTCAATTTTCAATATGTATAAACTAATGGAACGCAGCAAACCAATAATGATATATTTACTTACCATTTTTTCACATACTATGATTGCTCATATAAAATATCGGAAAAGCCTTTTACGGGCTTCCTTAGTTCATGTGTCAGCCCTCTACAATACACATCTAGGCTACCAAAACTCCTGCAAACAGTGCACGTGTGCACGTGACCGGCAGGACCAGAAAAATAACGAATAGACGAGGCTAACAATATGAGTACTCTACAGCATACTTAAAGCGACTGGGATAAATACTCTCAGGGAAGGTGGACTATCTTCCGAGAGGATATGTCAGGTTTTAATCCCAAAAAAGTGCTATTATAAAACATTTCGACCCAAAAGAACTACTGTAACCTAGAAGTACAAGATATGGAAGGCTTGACTTGGTTTTTCCTGCTCATCAGTCAATTAAATCACTTTGCCACTGCCACTGGAAGTGATAACAATACAAAAGCAGCCAGAACGGAAGAAAGGGTATAACAGAATAGGACATATTCAGTTGGCTCTGGGAACAGATTCCGGCTGGACACTCCCAGTTAGTTCCAGCACGGGTCGCGCATACCGAAGCATAGACACCGTTTAGCCATCTTCGCGAGGCCCTCCTTCTTAGGTCTCAAGACGCATTAGGAAGTATTAATACGTTGCAAGGTTGGCCACTTTTTGATAACTCATCTCTCGGATGGTTTTAAACAAGTTTTGCACGGCTGCTCAATGAAAATTGATCTCAAAAATAGGAAACGATAGAGGAAAACGTTTCGAGTAAACATTGCATGCATAAATATTATCTAACATCATTTTTTTTTTAAATCCAACACCTAATTACTATTACTGGTACAATAATTTAAGGGTAAGATAGGAACAATCAGGGGTCAGAAGAATTAGAAAATAATCACGGTAGTGTTATGTAGTGGGTGTCCAATTTCAGAATGAGTCGGAATTACTACTAGATTCAAGGTTTTACCTGGAAGGGGTGAATCCAAAAGTATTGGCGGCAGCGGAATATGTAATGCATTTCTTATGCGTACTAAAGGGTGTCCCAGAATGAACGCAAGATTTTAATTTGCCACCATTTGAGCAGTAAAGTTTTATAAAGTCAGCGTTACACACGATAGAACAACGTGTCTTTATTGTTGAACATTATCTCAAAAATAATGCAGTTTGGCGGCCGCAGTTCAAAAATTTCATAGAAAATATGGCTGTAATAGTGTTTTGACTTTATAAACTGTGAAGAGATTAATTGAAAAATTTAGGGAGACTGGAACAGTTGGAAACTCTAAACACGCTGGTCGTCCAAAAACAAGCCGTTCAAATGTCAATATCGAAGCAGTGCGTGAGAGTGTTGTTGAAAATCCAGGAACAGGTAGTAAACACAGTTTTTTGTGCCGAAATTGGGTGATATTGATGTGGCCAATATATGGCTTCAACAAGATGGTGCCACATGCCATACAGCCCATGAAACAATTCAAATACTGCATGAGACATTTTCAGGTCTTGTACTCTCTCGTTTCGGTGATCAGAATTGGCTTCCTAGATCGTGTGATTTAACACCTTTAGATTTCTTTTTATGGGGTTATTTGAAGTCAAAGGTGTATGTCGACAATCCCACATCTAACCAGGCATTAAAAGAGGAACGCTGCATCAACGAAATTCAACCAGATTTATGCCAAATGGTCATGGAAAATTTCGACAAAAGAGTGCGTATGTGACAGCAAAGCTCGTGGAGGGCATTTGCCCGATGTGTTATTCCATAAATAACCCTATCCTATTTACTTTATAGTTCAATAAAAAAAACACTAAAAACCGTGTTTTCTATTTAAATCAAATCTTGCGTTAATTCTGGGACACCTTTTATAAACAGCTCTAATTACACAGCTCTTGGGGTATTGATCTGCGTAGACAATTTTTCTCCAGACCTCACTTCTGTCCTTTAAGGCTCGCAATTATATGACCTCTTGTGCAGGGCTTCCCATTCTTCCTAGAGGGACCCCTACCCACGTTTCAACCTCATTCTCTACATCCTATTTATCATCTGATGGTCTTCTACCATTTGGATAAACCCAATGCCAGGTATACCTATACAGGTATACTAGGGTTTGCTTTTGCAGGGGTATGCCTTTGCTTCTCGTTTAATTAATCTTTTCTCGAACAGGTGAGAATACGCTGTGTACCCGTCTTCTTTATTCCATCGAATGATTATTATCGGATTATTTGCCTTGGTAAAGATACGAGTAACACAAACGAAGCTCATCCCATCAATCAGCAGATCCTAGGATTCTCTTCTTTCTTCTGATGACCTTGATTATGTGAAAACTATTACTGACTTTTATTGTATGTTTAGAAAAAAAAGTCTGTTTATTAGTATTAAACACAAAAAATCAAAGGGGGTCGTGGGACCCATAAACATTAAAACATTCCTAATTATTTGTATCTGTTAATAGTTTTTGGTCCTTGGAATCGAATTAAAATGAAAAATATACCTGGCCAAAAATGCTGCAAGATTAAATTTCAAGAGTCTACTGGGGCGCAGTTCAATCAAATATCAAATATAGATTATGATAGAACTGTCATGTAATTTGATGAAGCTCGCCAAACATTGACTGATCATTCGACCAATTTTTTTCACTAGCTCTGTTACTTCTAATAAATAAAGCCATATAAGAAACGAATTCCATATTTAAAGCAAAAATGAAACATTGTTAGTTCAGTACAAAAGTATTTTATTGTTTACCTCGGGATGGCCAAAGTATAAACCAACTTCATTTGATGATTCTTACCTGAAACAAAAAAAAAAATTTTAAAGAAACACGAATTAATTGTATTAACGCATAATATGTAAGTTTTAGTATTAGTATAAATTTAGCTATATATGTGCAACAAATTAGGTTCATTTAGCCGTAGATAAATAAAGCCTATGACATGGGAAGGAGCTCATCGCACGTCAATGTAAAGTAATGTCTTGCTCATGTTATTATATTATTTTCAAACTGTCTTTATACATTTTATTAAAGTGGATAAACATAAATAAATAAGTCCCCTATGAATAACAATGTTCAGATGACAAAGTCGCATCTGGCAAATGAAATGAGCTATTACACCATAGTAAAAAAATAATAATGTAAAATAATGAACTTCTATTGGAATGATAATAATAATTATGAAATAAAATAAAAATTGTTTTAGTGCATTTAGTAAACAAGGTCTACAGGAACCCCCTCTAAGAAACCAAAAAAAAAACAAGTCAGTAAAGTATGACACTAAATAAAAAACATTAAATTAATACAAAATAAAACAATAAAGTGACCTACAAGCTGGCAGCCAACATCTATCTATATATAGTAAATAATATTATTAATACCACACCACCATAGCCAAAGTGAGGGAAAATGAGGTATAATACAAGGAGTTGGCGGGTAGGATGGAACAGATGGCGAGAGCTATGAAATAGTTTCAGGGTACCTATTGACTGACGGAAAATTTGGGAGATATGTTGGTTCCAAGATGTTTGTTCTATGGCTATCCCTAGGTTTTTGACGGTAGAGTAAAAGTGATGTGATGGTTATTTAGCGTTAAAGTGGGAACAACGACAAATGATCCGAGGAGGAAACTGGAGCCTACGACAGTTGCCTGCGTTTTCACTACATTTAACCTCAGTTTATTCAGGTTTTCCCATGCACTGATCCGATCTAGGTCTTGACGATCACAGATAAAATTTCGGAAGGGGAAAGATAAATAGATTTGGGAGTCGTCAACAAGAGACAATGATCGACAAGGTGAGAACAATGATCGACAGAGTTGGGGAGAAATGCTCGATCTCTGTGCTACAACCAAGATAAGTGTGGGGGAAGCAGATAGGGGTTGATTAGGGATAGTGACTACTTGTGTGCTGTTGGAAAGAAATGATCGAAACCATTGAATCGGAGAAGGTTAATGATTTTAACTTGGAAAGAAGGACTGTGTGGTATATGGTATCAAATGCTTTGGAGAAATCTATGAAAATTAGGACTGTTGATTTTTTTGGATCAATAGCAGCATGAATTTCACTAATGATAATAGCTAGTGCAGATAGTATGGAGTAACCGGGACGGAAACAAGAGTAGAAAGGATTAAGAAGTTGGGACTATTCAAGGAATTCGGAAATTTGGGATTGAAGTAGTTCAAGAGGTTTGAAAGATTGGAGATCGGGCGACAGTCGTTTGGTGATGCAGGATCAGGATTATTGTTTTAAGGGTTGGACTAAAGTTTTTTCCAAGAAGTTGGGAAGACTGAGTTCTGGTATGGAAAATTGCAAATATGAAGAAGCACAGGCAGAATGACTGGAAGGTATAGTTTTATTAAATTCAAGCTGATCCAGTCAGGACATAGCGTTACTGCGTGCTCTCATTAGAGAGGTTATAAGATAATTGGGAAAGACGTATTTTAAATTATCGCAACCATTCAAACCTTGCGTAGCAAGAACTATAGGATGAGGTTAAGCTTAAGGAGACAGACACAAAATATGAGTTTAGCTCATCACGTGAAACGAGAAATACTTCTGAGGAGGAAGCACCAGAGGAGTCGCAGAGAAACAGTTTTAGAATGACCCATTTGGTTTTGCGGTCAGGGACAGAAGAGAGGGCATCATGAAAGAATTTGGACTTCGTTTGCCGGACTATAACCTCAAGTTGCGGAGTACCCTGAACGCCTGATGTTCATCTAGAAGCTTTGAGCGCCTGAAGCGTCTTCGTACAACCTCATGCTTGCTTTCCAAGTTCCTGATCTCCTGGCATATCCACATAGCATCCCGGCGACGAAAGGTAAAGTTATAAGAGGTTTGACTTAGGCGTTAAATACCCCTAAATAGTGTCGTAGTGAAATATAAAGTGACCTGTTGATTAACTGTGTTATTTTTTTAGCTTTTACCGGCTGTATTCTTATGTTTTTCATCGATTATGAACTAAATTGCATGTTTTTAAAGTTTACAATCAAACGAAATCAAGGCCATTAAAAGGAAGATACCATGTCGCGAGACTCAGCGTGAGTTTCTTAAAAACATAATAAATTATTGTGAAACAACTACTCGATATTTTATTCTGTAAGCCATGGTTGAATATCGCATTTTTAATGGATTTACTTTCAAAAATGTACTAAAATGGACACCATTGTTCGATAAGTTTAATGAAGACTTGATATACTAAGTTCCGGAGAGATCGGATTGGTAAGATCCCTAAGCATTTCCCAAGTCCACTTTTTCTTTTTTCAAGTTCTGTCGTTTTTTTTGTTTTTTCTCTGCTGCTTACTCTTATTAAGATGTCTAAAGCTGGAAGAAAATAAACGCTCATTTTATAATGCTGCAAATATAAAGAAGCCTGTGAGAAAACTATCTGTCCTTTGTGCATAGCGAAAAGTGCATTGTGAAGTGCTGGGGTGTGTGTTTAACCCCAGTTATCCTGCAAGCTTGATCCCATACAATGTCACCAAAAAGAAGTGCACTCATGAAAGCGGCTATATTATTGCAGGTGACAAAGTTTTTTCTTTGCCTAAGTTGCTATTATATTATTATGATAAACACCCTTGACTGTGCTAGTTAGATATATAATTTAAAAAAAAAAAAAGAAGGTTTTTGTTGGGAGAGAGCTTTAGATGAGATCATGAGGTTCGGACCCCATATAACATTGGATCTGTGTCACTCGATCCCTTATATATGTTTATATTCGCAATCGGCAGAACGATATATATTTATAAGTAAGCGTTGTAAGAGCTGTGACCGTAAGAATCCTGAAATTTTCAATTGACCCATTGAATAATCGATAGAAGGCCAAATGTAAGTAGTCCAGTTTGTAATTGTGGACTTGACGAAAATAAGGCACATATTCTTTACAGCTGCACATCATTACATAACAAAGTCATTTCATTTTATATCTATCAGAGCATAGCAGAGTCCGATTTTCCGTACCTGCTAATCGCGATACCGAATTGAAATTATTATTTAATTGGCATTATAAAAGGAAAAAACTTTTATTTAATTGAGTAATTCGTACATTTCAATGAATTTGTTACATTGTTTACCTATTATATATTCAAATGAGCGTCTGTGGCTCTCCCACTCTTCGTCAGCCTCCACTGGCTAGTATCCGTTGACGCGGCTGACGGAGGAGCGTGCGGGACTTGCTCCGCTGAGACTCCGCTTCCTCTTTCGCATGCGAGGGAGGTGACAACCATGCGGATTAGGCTGGTGTCTGAGCTGTTCGTAAATACTGTATGAATGAGCGAGGGAATGTAAATATGGTACGAATGAGATCATTTATCACAATTACCTATTGCCCGATGAGGTAGATTGTAATTTATCATAATAAAGTTGTTCTATTATATACTCAAGTGTGCTTAGGCACTACTAATGTGATGTTGTTTTATTATTGTAGTCTTATTTAATTATATTTATATATATTATTGGAGATGTTTTAATGTCTTATATATATCGAACATATCGTTTCACTTATTATATCGTTAATATGTTTGATTTACTGGTTTATTTATATTGTTGTTACTGTTTTGTTTTTTGCCACATAGTATGTAGAATTTATTATACTGAGAGCTCTACCACTGCACGTCAAGTAATTGACATGTCAGACTCCTTTGGATGGGGCGTTAGCCGTAAAGAAAAAAACTCTGAAAGAAAGTTTCTTTCAGTTTGCATTTCATTGCTGCACGAAAAGTTTCTTTTTTTCTTTTCTTTTTTTTCTCAAAAAATAGTACATAAATTCGTTGGACTGCCGCGTGCAAACGTCCTCTGAGAATTGACCCCTTTGTGCCCAGTCACTACGTGTATTTTCCGTGACGTATTTTTCCTGACGGCTCGGCGTGAAGCGTATAATGGCAGGGGCTGTCCTGTGGGAAAGGAGCTGCGAGGAAACGTCAGGGGGACGCGTGCCGATTGGATTTGCTTCGGCCTGACTAACACCGACAAATTGCCATGCCCATTTTCATCTCACAAAATCTGTCCTAATGATGATTTTTGTTTGCACTCATGTACATCGTCAATGTCTTCTAATGGAAATTGACTATTATAATGCCATATACTAGTCGAGTCACTGGGTACGCTTACCTTACAAAACGTCAGGTACTAGGTTTTTATTTTTAACTCTGAGATATTAGTAGTAGTAATGAGAAAATGAGTTTTACGCCACTGCTCGGATGTCCTGCAGTACTGTGGCCTTGATCCTCAGGTGTTCTTCTTGAGCATGATTTCCTAGACTGGTAGTAAAATTCGCTGAGAATTTGATATGCACTATTCCACTAACAAACGACTGATATATTTTTGGCAGAGCCTGCAATCACAATAACCTCTCCATATTTATATAAGAGACGGTCTTGTACTGTTCTTACATCAGGGAAAAATTCTCCTAGAGTTTGTTTGATTAAATCTTTTATAGAAAACGGGTATTATTTTGAGTATCGTTCAAGATATAAACAAATCGTTACCATAGCCTGGTCAACGCTAGCCATGGCCAAACCATGGCTGGTTGGTGCCCTCTCTATTGTTTCCTTGTAGTTTTTCGATATAATTCCCTTTGATATCAAGCTCCATCTGCTACGTAATCCAAATGATTGTGTTTGATACGTCGCATCACTTCGTGAGCCCATTTGTCACCCCTTCTTTCAGCTGATTGCACCATACTATTTTAAACATCAAGCTTCATCTCTTTATGAATCTAATTTTGTTGTGCATACGGGAATGGTTTTCGTCGTTTCTCGAAATCACCAGTCATTCCCTCGGGATAAAAAAAGCATTGTGTTCGAAAATAAAACGACCTTGATCGAAATGTTGAGAACCTCGTCGAAGTGATGTCGAAATTAATTTTGGATTATTGTAACTCTTCCGACAAACATTGTGCACTCTGGAATTTTTCGCTTATTATAGGATTTTATTTTCTTTCACCGTGACCAAATCACCATCTGTCAAGCTAAGTACACAAATAAAACACACAAAATAGGCAGCACTCATAGTTTCATCAATTTAAAAACACAACAAATTTGTAACTGAAAAGAACGGATAAGGGGAGGAAATGGTGAAAACTAAATGTAGGAAAAGTCTCTTGATCTTTACCGACTTCTGGAAACAACACGAGATGTCGGTGGGGAGATCGCCTTAGGTCGATGAGAGAGTTGTAATGTTTTTGTCAAGTTTATTCATGGACAACACTTTTGACACATGTCTTTCTGTATCAGGTCCTTGTGTTTAAGACATTTATAGTATTTTTCGATCTCCCAAAAAATTCTTCAACTCATTTACACACTGACGGTTAGCAATAAACTCACAGTGTGATATAATATCAGTGGAATATAGATGGGGGATCGGGGTTGGTGGGATAATTTGATACTTATAATTAATACTTTTATAGGAGTACAAATTAGGGACTTATCAAGTACAAATTAGAAAACCGATACTTTATCTATAGGTATTAGAACTACCTAGCTTCACATTTTGCGGGAGCTCAAGCAGAACTCGACCACCAGGCAAAGAAGTCGAGCATAAGCCAAGGAGAGTCAACCTGAGTTTGACTTAAAAGCATTATTTTTTTCATGTCAGTATTATTTGATTCAACGGTGAAACTGGAAATAAATGCAGCCAATAACCAAGAAAAAAAATGTAGGGCCATTAATTACTTTTTGACTGTTCAGAGTTTTCGGTGACAGTATAGATTCAAGAAATAATATGTAATATTTTCGGTAAAAAATACCGAGTAGTTTTGCTCAATCGTTTGTTTAATTATGCATTTAGGGAATTATACGAAGCTATACTTTAGTATAGTTCATATAGTGTGTATATATATATATATATATAGGTTAACCTGAGAATTAAAACTAAAAAAAGATCAAAAAAGAGGTAATAGAAATGATCAAACTTTAGTACAAGACTGTTATATTCCTAGCTCTTAATCCTGTACACATACAATCGGGATGTTTTCATCTCGAGGAGTGCCCAGGCCTCAACTTATATACATAGTTTTTAAAATTTTAATTTATTTCGTAATTGAGGTAACAATATTTTAAAATGAGAACAGGTATATCTTGACTATATTGGAAAATAAGTGCGGGGAAGCATGACCCTTAAATTGATTTGTTACATTTGCTGTTGATCATGATTTCCCCTATCGAGTAGCCACATTGAATATTTACATATAGAGTACACAGGCTTTATATTATATATTTTTTTCTCAGAAAAATAAATTTATTCTGAGACCATGTCCCCGATGAATAAAAGTATGATACATTTAAATGGATTCAATAGATAGAAAATAAATTGTACAGTGAAAAGAGGAATAAAATAAAGTGTTCACCCCAGTTAAAAAGAAACAAAAAAAGGAAAAAAGTAAATAAACACAATAGTGCATAAGTAGATGAATCGTTACAAAAAATAAAGAACGAAAAAACTCGGCTTGAAAAAAGAGAACCATGATAAATACAAAATGAATTAGCGATATTAATAATGACGATAACAAAGCATTTAAGTAGAAGTAAATAAATAATTCTCTACTTATCAAGCGTATGTCTAAATGTTATCCGTTCGACTAGAAGGGTTTTGAAGGCCCGTAAGAATAAAACATGTACGATATTAGGAGGGAGAAAATCTCAGAGAGCACATATTGTTGGTCTGGATTCGTATTAGTATTCCTATCGATGAGTACATTTTAAACTATCAACAAACGCCGCTTGAGCGACAAATGTGTCAACTTTAATGCCCCCCTGTCCTATAAGGTGGTACGGTACCCGGAGCACCCACTGAACTTTTGTGAATCGGTTTCAATTTACATCCTGCAGAAGGAATCCAGATATTAACCCTTTCCTAGTGACCAGCTACTTGACATTCTTCTGGTTTTGAGGCTGGTCGACTTTTCTGTAACCTGGTTACTTAAAACAAGATTATTAACTAATAGCACCCTGCTGGGGGTGAGGAGGCCAGTGACGAGCAATGTCCCGAGGCCTAGATCGTGAAATGCCGAGACTACGTGTTCACAGGAGCCGGCGGACAAGAGTCTCAGTTTCTCGGGACTATGTAATCACGATGGTGGGACGAAAAATTACGCAAGCCCCAGAAAACTGGAGGCGAGGTATGGTGGGGATCTGGGTCGTCTGAGGCGTCGAGTCAAGGGCAAGGCGGCAGTGACCTCTTTGGTTTTGCTCTCTTTTTCCAGCTAAAGTGTTTAGTCATCAGGATTGTAGCTTCTTGCACTGCCTGCTTAAATTAAATAGTAAAATTTTGAATAAAATTGTTCTTCAGAGTAACACTCTGAGACACTTGCAAAATCTGTCCCAAAATATATTTTTTCATGTTAAATAAAAAATATAAATGCCATATAAATAAATAGATGTCAAAAGATATTTCGAGAAATACTTCTTTTTGAAAAACTAATTTAAACACAAACTATGTACCAACATTTTAAAACGTTACCAAATCAAAGTTGGCCTCCTCTAGGTTTGTCATTATCAAACATGGCAAGATATCCATATGATGATCCTTATGGCGGCCAAATGAGAAATGGGCCCTTGAAGAGCACCATTACATTTTATGGATGACGTTCGACATACTATGTACGACTCCAACAGGTCTTAATTACATGAAATGTTAATAACTGTTTTAGAATTATTCTTAATTTATAACTTCTAACTAATCAATAGTTTTATGCATGTAATCTTTGTTGGAGTATTCCTTGTATCTTATTTTTAATAACATTCTTGCACTATTTTCAACGTCTCCTTTTCTTTTCTTGTCATCAAAGCCTGATACAGTTTATACAAAATATGTGTAACTCATATAACATCTTTTTTCATTAACCTGATCCGA
This sequence comes from Acanthosoma haemorrhoidale, assembly GCA_930367205.1. Taxonomy (NCBI): domain Eukaryota; kingdom Metazoa; phylum Arthropoda; class Insecta; order Hemiptera; family Acanthosomatidae; genus Acanthosoma; species Acanthosoma haemorrhoidale. The sequence continues at coordinate 28,222,551 of OV884009.1, read as the reverse complement.
TATCCCAACATGCATATTTAATCAATTTTTTTTTTTTTACTAAAATCTGTGACAAAAAATGAGAACTAAATTTTATCATTTGAAATGATTATAACGAAAGTGAACAACAAAATTATTTTTTTTTGTAAATAAAATGTTTTTTCGAATCTAATAGTTATTTATTTATAAAAACTTTAAATAACAGAACGAGAAGATGTGTTTTGAACGTAAGGTGCTTAAGTCTAATTCATCACCGGCATCATTCATTCCAATTTGTGTGTGATGATTTATGACCGCTCCGGCGGGATCGGCTTGCAAAATTAATGCACAAATGACGCTAATGAAGTGTTGTGTATCGAGTGCATACAAAATTAGAGAACACTTCATTAAATACTTCTCTGACGCGCGTCTGCATCAATCGGAGAAATTCGGTCTTAAATGAAACCGTTGTGTATTTGGTTAGGTAACTGTAGTGTAGTTAGTTAGGCAAGTAAATACAATGGAGTCTCAATTAATGACATTAAGGCAGGCAAACATGCACAGAGATGAAAACATTCTTTCTGGTTTTTGGGGAAAAAAGGTATTCCTAAATACATTAACAATGCCTGAAATAAGAATTTCGACGATTCAGCCATCTGAATAAATTCTAGAAGAAGCTCTAATTTAATAATCTACTCAATATCATGGAAAAATATTAATTTGAAAATTAATAATTATTTTATTAATTTTATTCATTATTTTTCATGGGGCTAGTTTTATTTAAGTATCATTGGTACATCAAATAGAACTGCCATACAAAAGTCCATGCCTCTAAAAAAACTCTGTTTTTTAATTAGATTAGATTAAAAAATAATTTTTTTATTGGGTTATATAGTTTTATTTACTTACGTATTATTTATCAGGACTCCAAGACCGTTAATTGGATATCCTACTCAAAATTATAGTTAAGTATAATAGCATCGCGTCTAGAAAACATCATTAACTAAAGCCTAATTTTAAATAATAGTTGTATTTAACAGCTTGTGTACATATTTTTAAACATTTAATTTAACATATATTTAAACATATTATTACAAGCGGTAGTGCCTTTAGTAAATTCATATTAATAAGGGGGGAAGGGGAAAATACTAGATCTGATAAATAGTAACTTAGAATGTTTATAGTAGAGAATCCAGAGTTAATCCTGTTTCAATCTAGGCTAAAGATTAAGAAGACTTAATATGTTGTGTTTAGACCCTCTCACTTGTAGCGGTCTACTGACTTGGTTCACACGAGACCTCGTATGAGCCCAGTCGAGAATAATCCGCCGGCTACTGCTGGAAGGTGTAGCTGGATTGTTTCTTAGGGGCTACAGGATCATGTCTGCTGGATAATATACCCCAGACAGGGGTAGATTATATGAGAGGGAAACCCCTAGTACGTGCAGACAGTGGTGGGGTATGATAAGGTTTGTAGACATGGCACAATCTTTCTGAAGTATATTACAAAAACACCTCTCCAATTATGCGAAAATATCGGTCCCGTTTTAAATATGGTTTTTCTCTTGTCACTAGGAGGACCGATAGTCGACATTTGGAAACTATCGATATCCCGGACTGTATCGATAGTTTGTAATTCCCATTTCAAAAATAAAAACAATATTTTAGGGATATGTAGAAAAATGACAGGTATCTGAAGATGTTATTGACCATTTATCACCGACTTTATCATTGCTATTATAAATTATTGTTGTATTAATTAATACATAATTTATAATTATTAGCAGTATTTTTCGTAAGATAATAAGGAGCAATTAAAGCAAAATATTATGAAATTTAATTGAATTTGAAAAAAACAAAACAATTTTTCGTTGTGAAAACACAATCAGAAACTTTACGCGTTTGTGAAAACAAATCCAATATTGAGAGGCGACAGCAATCACTAAATAAAAAATTAGTAAGAACTCAATTGTTAACATTTTATTATAAGGAATTAAACCAGTGCGAAAAGGGAACTATCGATAGTTCAAACGACTATCTACGGAGCTATTGATAAATAACCAATCGATATATCGATAGCACTATCGACTATCGGTCCCCCCTACTTGTCACAGCTCATAACTTCTGTTTTTGTGGCTATCGTTAAAGACAACACTCAAGACACTGATGAAAAAATAATTTTAAAATATCTCCAAATAAAGCTTTCAGAGCCAATAATAGAAACTGAAGATTTGTCATTGTCACTGTCGATTTTAATTGGTTTTTTTTTATTAATATTATAGTTCTTTTTACTTATCAAAAAGGCGACTTTCAGTGATAAAAAATACGAAACAATTTTTTCACAATCAATGAGTTTTCTTTACTTTATTTGTTGGTTCAGACCTGTTCTACCTTAGCATATTCAGTACGATTGCTGTGAGTGTGTAATTATAGTATAGTTGAGATGTTGGGGGCACAGAGGTGGAGCAACTTCGAGCGTATGTTCTGAGTTTTCAGTGCTGATGTCCAAGTCATGTTAAGTCCTGTTGCTTATGTAAGGTGGTGGCTTGAACAATCATGCGCAGTACCGTCAGCAGTATCTGCTTATGTTCGAGTTTTCAGCTGCCCCTTTAGTGATTTGAGGGCATGACCGTGTTAGTAAGTGCGCAGCGTTTGTCTCTTTCTTTCCATGAGGTGACCGCATGTCAGTATTCTGTCAAAGGATAGTCCTAGGTGTGAATGTGTCTCTGCTTATTGAGCTGTTTGTCTATGCAAACTGATGGGTATTCGGCATGACGGGGTCTGAATTTGTTTGTGGTAAATTTTGTACTTTAATTAGTATTTAATAAACTTTTGGGGGTTTAGTATAGTTAAAACTAAAATGGTGAGGCCATTGACACATGCATTAATCACTTATTCCAATGTAAAATACTTATAATGTGGCCCAAATAAAGGTATTCTAATTCTTAAACAAGGGTGACTCGTCAGATTGTACGAAAATATCAGAATCGCTACTCAATGGAAATGCAAATAAATATGAAGGTAGGCTAAAATGACCCTTTGTCCATGAATGGGTTAGCGACACTTGCAGCAAGGTTAGGGATACAAGTTGTCGTAGTCAGGTTAAGAAGACAGGTTGGGGTAGGAAGATAGGGGAGACAGGTTGTGGTAGGCAGGTTGAGGAGACAGGTTGGGGTAGGGAGATAGGGGAGACAGGTGTTAGTTTGTAAGTTTAGTTTAGCTTTTCCCTTATTGTAACCCGGAGGTAAGCCCCATTACCTCGTCCAGTCTATTGTTTTTGTAATTCTGCCCTCCTTCAAATGCATATTATGCTATGCAGGAAAAGGAGCCATAAATCTGTAAATTTGTTCATGCTATTGTTCATTTGTTTGCAATTTTTTGAATAAAGGGGTTTTGAAAAAAAAAAAAAAAGGGGAGGGAGACAGGTTGGATATGGGTTCTCGTCCACTTCACCTCCCGTGCCACTGCATGTAGGATGACACCTACCAGACCGAAGTAAGTCAATTCAACATAGATTTGCTTGACAAGCCTGAAAATGGCGGATTTACATTCAAACAGGTACGGGTTAAACGTATTTCTGCTGGATGTCTTAGCCTACTCCAAAGGCCGCAATAATTACTTGCTGAGCACGAAGGAAGAGCCTCTGCTGTTATCCAGGTGATGGCATTTAGTCAGTCTTTCTCAACGTTTTACGATTAAGGTCGTAAAAACGATTCGATTGATCAGAATTTCGAAACGCATGTACTATAACTTCGATTACGCTGATTATCGCAACGTATTAAATAAGTTGTTGATCTAATGATCAAACGGCTCACCACGTTTCCCCATCAGCAAGATTTTCTTTTTTGATCAAAATTCATTTACATCAATTACAAATTAAATTTGAAATAATAAATGTTCCGTCTTTCTACAATATTAAAATTTATAGTTAAATTTTATTTCCAAAAATATATACAGCGAAACGGACATATAAAGTGAAGTGAACAACATGGAGAGCTACTGACGCAACTTTTAGTTTTAATAAACAAATTTAATTGTCAATCCGAGTGAAAATGACGGAATTAAAATTGATTTTGTTTATTTTTTTTCCCACTTATCCAGTTGTTTTATTTTAACCAAAAACTAATCAGCATATTTTGAGTTGTGTAATATCGCTCTAAAAACTCTATACTATACTAGCGTACAACATACGAGTATTCAATATCAGCTCGCACGGTCGGGTGAAATAAGATTGCTCCACACCAGTTTGAAAGCAGATCTGGGGTGTACAATTATCATCTTTTATCATAAACAGAACCAGACCCGAGAAAAAAGAAATACTAAAAAAATTACTTTTCCATTCGTTATAAATGTTTTTAAATATTTAAACAGTCGATATGAACCTTGTATATGCATATAGGTCTCATCCTATATCATCATTCATGCACGAGGTATGACTAATGTACGCACCTTATTTACATTTACAAGGTCAGTTTGATATGCTTTTTGTTCTTCCATGTCTTGTTTTTTTTAGAATGCGAGTTTTTTTTTCTTCGAGTTCCAACATAGAATATTCTTTATTCCTTACCACACAAGGCTGCCTTCGCTTCATCTTGACACGGATCATCATCAGCATGACCCGCGCACAAGTCAAAAAGATAGTCACTTAGTTTGCGGAGAGGCGCGCTATACATAGCTCCCTTATTAAAACAGGGACAACCGCGCTGCCTTATTACGCCTCCTATGACCAGACTACCGCTACCTGACATCCTAGTCACAAAAACTCACTCCGATCCTGTCTGACACGGGCTTGTAAGGTCGAGGGGGGGGGGGTCCAATCATGGATGCTGGGAGTAACGGTATAAACTGCAAACAATAAATTGTGATAGGTATAGACATTTTTTTCATCTCTTCTCTTCTTTCAGCCTATTATCAACTACGATTTTTGGTAACTACAACTTACAATGAATATATTATATATTGGCATCATGCAGCATGAATATATTATATATTGGCATCATGCAGCATGAATATATTATATATTGATGTCGAATCATCAGTCCTGATGGATATTTATTTACCTTAAATTCAAGAACTGATGTCTTCTTGAGGAACTGAGACAAAACAAACACATTGTATCCAACCGACATCGCCGTACATTTATAACATGATGGTACATACCACCAAATGAACCCAAAATTTAAAACGGAATCGAATTCAATGTAATTTATATTGAAGACCGGTCGGGAGACTAAACAAACCTCATCAAACTTGATAACACTACTTAAGAACTGCCCGCGAAATTTAAGTTACAAATAGAACTCATCTAATAATTAATTTCAAACTTCAGGATCAGAGAATTGTTTGGAATTTTTATTTTCCAATATATGTCCAAAAAATTATTTTTATTTATGATTTATATATATATATATTTATATATTTTTGTTTGTTTTGTTACGCCAAACACCAAGGAACATCAATGCCATTACACGATCCTATCCTAATTTTTGACAAGAGCGATTTTAGCGAAGTTATTTAACGTTTATTTTACAGTACTGAGCGTATGTGGCTCTCGTGCTCTTCGTCATCCTCCATTGGCTCCTATCCGGTGACTTGGCTGACGGAGGAGCGTGGGGGACTTCCCAAGACGCTTCCTCTTTCGCATGTGAGGGAGGTAACAACCATGTGGACTTGGGAGGCCCCTGGGCTGTTTGTAAATAATGTCTGAATGTGCGAGTGAATGATGAATTGTAAATATGGTATGAATGAGAACATTTATATCAATTACTTATTGACTATTAAGTATTAAGGTAGATTGTAATTTTATCATAATAAAGTTGTTTAAAATGTATATTTTACAGCACTTGGATAGAAACCTGTTAACGACTTTTGGTTTTTTTATTCTATTAAAATAACACCTTGAAGTGGCCAAGATAGTGAGAACAGAGCTCCAAGTACCTCTAATGCCAATTGTCTAGGTACATACGTGAACTGGGGATGCATAATAATTCTTAACTTCGATCTTGAAAAAAAAAATATTTTTGAGAAAGTAAAGTTCAATTTCATTATTTATATTTCTGGTAAAATATAAGATCATAAGTGGTACCGACTGTAATTAATTAAAAATTATTACGTTGGAATAAATTTAAGAAAAACGTTAGTTTTAAAAATTTAAATAAAAGCTTTAGTAAATAAATAATTTATTATAACCATTGAAAAAAATGTCGAAAGTAAAGCAGATATAGTTGGAACCGACTAAGAAAAGTTAATTTTGTTCACTTATTATAATTATGGTTGTTTAATCAACATATATATCTGCATAATAGGAGGCGTTGTGTTATCATTTTGAATACGGGTATCGTAAAACATACATCAGACACAGGGTTGATGTTCTGGGGTCTTCCCTGTCATCCAGGCTGCTGGATGGGTAAGGACTTAAGGACGAAGGAAGGACTTAATTGTAGTCTCCCATCTACTCCATAAGGTGACAATGAGGGACCCGGTTGGCCGTCTGGAACCAGTTGGCAAAGCTGAGATAACCCTCGCTATACCGGCCAAACGTGTTGGCTCCCATCCAGCAAAGCGACTGGTCGTAAGTAGGACGAATGCATGTTGCATTTGCACTGCACCATTATAGCGTGACCAGCTTGTTGACAAATACAAAAAATAATATCATTCACTCTAAAGGACGTACAAAGCTGTTCATTGAGGGATACTTTAATGAATATTTCTGAGGGGACAAGACCTATATAAAATTTAAAGAAATAGTAAAATTTAATGCATCACACTATTAAGGGTATCGTTACAGCTGCGGAAACTATTTTCAACCACAGCTTTTATTATTGCAATTATTAATATTATATTATTATTATTGTCCCAACACATATCGAATATTATCAACCACGACGTCGAGATATTAAATTTGATGGCCAACTAATAGAAAAAGTGACCTATTGATATTTTGACATATAATACATTGAAGTTAACGAATCTGAACGAGATTATATTTGTGAGAGGTTTTACTTTTGGAAACGTATGGGGCTGGATGATTTTTCATTTGTATGTGTCTTTGTCCTATGATAGGTAAAAATGATCGATCAGTTGAATAACCTTTGTAGAGGAGAGTCTTTTAAAAGAAATGAAAGAAAAGCTTGTTTATGAAGTACAAACAAAACACTGATACATACAAATATTAAGAGTTATGTTACTACATACTGGGTGGAGGGGTTAGGAACAGGTGGGGTCTGAGTTTTTTTTCAAAACCCCTTTATTCCAAAAACATTTTTTTTTTACTAATAAATGAACAATAACATGAACAAATTTACAGGTTTATGGTTCCTTTTCTTGCATAGCATAACATTCATTTGAAGGAGGGTAGAAATACAAACATTTTTCGTTTTATAGTTAAAATTACAATGACAATAGACTGGGCTAGGTGATGGGGCTTACCTTCGGGTCAAAATAAGGGGAAAAAAACTAAAGAAAAGAGGAAAAAAACTAAAGATGGGTCTGGGGCTAAAGCTGAGACATATATGTATAAGAAAAGGGTAGTTCCGAGAATCGGGAGCGAGGTCTTAAAAGGGATGCGGTCGTTTGCTTAAAAAAATAACAGGAAACATCTGACTTCCATGAAGTCACGAAGCAGGTATACACTATAAGGGACTTGCTTCTACTTTTAGCATTATATATAATATTCAGGGACAATTTGAGGTCTACGGACTCTGCAAGAAGCTGGCGGAAGTGGTCCCAGTCTACTGGGCCCCTAATAAATGAAGGAGGAGGTAATTTGTGAATTGGTCTTAGGGAAATGGTTAATAATAAAGGACTATGATCAGAGGAGAGGTCATCGAGGCGCGTGAGTGAATAGTTTAGTGTTCCTAAACCATTGTAGAAAAAGAAGTCAAGGAGATCAGGATTTCGGTTGGGATCAGATGGCCAATAGGTGGCTGTGTCAGGAGTGATAGTGGAGCAATGTTTCCGTGTGAGTGCAGACAGCTAAGCACGTCCTCGTGTATTCGTGGCTCTTGACCCCCAATGTTGGTGCTTCGCATTAAAGTCCCCACCCACAAAGAAATGATTGTCCGATGGAGTCTAGAAAGGAGATGAATTGGGAGTCGGAAATAGATTTATTGGGAGGGCAGTACACTGATGCTTGAGTAAGGGGAAAAGTGAAGGTGGTGATTGACACTGCAGTGGATTGAAGGAAATCATGTGCTACCAAAGGAACTATGTGGTGGGATTAGTTCCTTAGCCTCTAGCTGGATAAACACCATGCTAGAGAATAGGATTTTACAATCACAATTGGGACAAACCAAACTGTGGATGAAGCCAGTGGGAGGATGTCCACAGGGAGGGGTGTTATCTCCATTACTGTGGTGTTTGGTCGTTGACTCATTGTTAACAAACCTAAACTCTGCAGGGTTCTACGCACAGGGATATGCTGATGACATTGCTGTGCTCATAGGGGGCAAGTTCTCAGAAACCATTTCTGAGTTGCTTTCCGCATCGATGGATCTTTTGAGGGATTGGTGTGAAAAGAATGGTTTAGGAATCAATCCCCAGAAGATAAATCTCTGTATCTTCACTAACAAAAGAAATGCTATAGTTAGACCACCCTATATAGGGGGGACACAGGTAAGCATTTGTAGTGAGGTAAAGCATCTAGGGGTTACTCTGGATAGTAAATTGGACTGGTCTAAACACATCAGGAATACTACTATGAAGGCACTTCGATGCCTCTATGCATGCAAAAGGGCTGTGGGTAGGACCTGGGGACTACAACCCAGAATGTTATTCTGGCTATATACCGCAGCAGTGAGACCAATGGTGCTCTATGCCTCTATGGTGTGGTGGCACAGAGGTAGCATTAGTAAAAATAGAACTTTGCTTGGCAAATTACAGAGGCTTTCATGTCTCATGATTACTGGTGCCATGAGTACAACTCCTACTGCTGCAATGGAAGTCTTATTGAACTTGAATCCACTGCACATAGAAGTAGAAGCGCAAGCCTTGAACGTGGCTTACAGACTTGCGAAATCAGGAACAAGATCCAAAGTCATGACTCACATGGGGCATGGGAACTTGTTCAGAAGAATTGATGAGGACGAGGTGCTGTCAATGCACTCTGACCTACAAGTTAAGAAACACACAGACGTCTTATACTGTGCGGTAAACACAAAGACCAAACCACATAAACTGTGTAATGGGATTAATTGCTATACAGACGGCTCACTAACAGAAAACGGATCAGGGGCCGGCATATGGAGGAAAGATAAACCAGAATCTGGGATTTCTATTCCTTTAGGTAGACACACCTCGGTCTTTCAGGCCGAAGTGATGGCGATCAATGTCTGTACCCAAACCTTAATTGGGGAGGGTGTAAGATCACAATTTTCACGGATAGCCAGGCAGCCATTGGCGCCCTGAGAAGCTATACGACCAGATCTTATTTGGTTGAGGAGTGTAAAAACAACCTAAACACACTCTCGCTAGCCAATAAGGTTAGAATCTACTGGGTGCCAGGACACACAGGCATCACAGGCAATGAAAAGGCAGATGGCCTTGCAAGGGTGGGCTCAGAACAGACACCTCTTGCACCTGAACCCATATGTGGTATCAGCCTCAGCTACGCTAAAAGGCGTATAAAATTAGCTTTAGAGGACAGGGCAAGACTCTCTTGGAGAGAAACTAAGAAACAGGAACACTCGAAACTGTTTCTTGATGGACCCTGTAAGAAAAGAAGCTCAGTACTTCTATCAATGGACAGGTGGACACTCAAAAGTGTGACAGGACTCTATACAGGTCACTGTCGGTTAAACAAACACCTCTTTAATTTGGGGATAGTGGGATCACCAATCTGCAGATTCTGCAAGAAAGAGGGAGAAACGGCACGTCATATAATATGTGACTGTGATAACCTAGCTAGAAGGCGATACCTTCACTTTGGTAGTGATCGCATTGTAGACCCTAAACTATGTGAACTGATCGATCCACTCAGTATCCTCAGATTTGCAAAGGCCGTGGGCCTGTCACATATATAGGACAGGGATATGGACGGCGCACAATAGGTCTCACTGAGGCCGCGGTGCACAAATGCCGGAACAAATAATAAATAAATGTGGTGGGATATAGAGTTATGGACAATGACAGCGGTACCTGCATGAGCTGTTCCATCTGGGTGATCAGTTCGATAAGTCTGGTACTGTCGAACGGTAAATAGTCGTTTACTCGTAAGTCTTGTTTCAGTAATGAGAGCTACGTCGATGTTTTTGTCGTGGAGTAGTGCTTTCAGTTCATTAGTGTGGGTGCGAACACCATTCGCATTCCAAAGGAGAATAGATAAGGAGTCAGAAGGATCCACTTATGGGTTTTGTTTAACGGGGATAAGGTAGGAGACAAGATTTGTAAGAAAGGAAATGAGAGGGGTAATTAGGGTTCTAAATTCTGTAAGGAATGATGTTAATAGGCTAGTAAGATCTGAAGAGCTTGAAGGTGGAGGAATATGCGAGATGTGTGGTTGAGGATGGGTTTGAGTTTGCTAGTTGCTGGGATGAACGGAGTGAAGAAGAACTTGCGGAGGAGGAATGGGCAATGCTTGTGACTGCTCTCTGTTCCGTAGGTCGGAGGAACTTGCTCTGCATCTTACCCATACTTTCACACCTCACCTTTCACATCAAAACCATACTCACAGCACAACTGTGGAAGATTTCCTCACTTTACCTATTCCTCTCTCTCTTCCACCAAAAGCCGTTAATCCCTCTGAGGTCAAATTCCTTCTGAAAAACTTACCGAAAATCCCCTGGATATGATCTTCTTACTCCTCAAATTCTCAAGCAACTTCCTCCTAAAGCCATAATCTTCGTAACTTACATATACAATTGCATTATCCGAACGACGCACTTTCCTCTCCTCTGGAAACATTCCATTATTGTCCTATTCGCTAAAACCCGGTAAACCACCCAATGACGCCTCATCTTACCGTCCAATAAGCCTACTTCCTATCCTCTCAAAAATATTTGAGAAACTCCTACTTAAACGCCTACCTCCAATTGTTGAATCCAAAAACCTTTTTCCCACACACCAGTTTAGTTTCCGCCAACGACATTCCACTGCTCAACAAGGCCTTCGCGTTGTTGATCACATCTCCTCAGCCCTTGAAACCAAACAGTACTGCACTGCTGCCTTTCTTGATATAGCTCAAGCTTTTGACAGGGTTTGGCACGCAGGTTTACTCTACAAGCTTAAAAGATATTTACCACAGACCCTTTTCCTAATCCTACAGTCCTACCTTTCAAACCGCTTCTTCCAAGTCCGCTGTGGTTTAGAATATTCTAGCTACTATCCCATAAATGCAGGAGTTCCACAGGTCAGTGTCCTGGGCCCCATCCTCTATAACCTATACACCGCTGATGTCCCCTCTACTCCCAATACCTTCTTGGCCACATTTGCAAATGACACTGCAGTCTTGTCATCTAACCCAGACCGCGACATAGCATCCCATAACCTTCAAAAACACCTTGACGAGATCGAGTATTGGTGCTACCAATGGCGGATCAAAGTTAATAAAGCAAAATGTTCCCACATTACCTTCACCCTTTGTCGCAAGTCTTGTCCATTAGTTTATTTTAATTCTATTCCTCTCCCTGTATCCGAGACAGTACAGTACTTAGGCTTCCATATCGACAAACGACTGACCTGGAACCCACATACGAGACTAAAAAGACAAGAACTAAACAGATGCTTTGGAAAACTGTACAGACTACTTCAAAGGACATCCCATCTCTCAATAGAAAATAAACTACTAATCTACAAAGTTATACTTAAACCAATCTGGACATACGGAATAGAGCTATGGGGGACAGAAAAAAAGTCGAACATCAAGCGTATCTAATCCTTTCAATCAAAAGTCCTGAGAACAATAGTAAATGCCCCTTATTATGTCAGCAACAAAACCCTTCATAACGATCTTAATATACCCTACATTCTTGAACTCATCCCTTACAAGTTTATGAAATTCCACAGTAGCATTTCCAACCACCCTAATCCTGTAGCACAGTCATTGCACTGCACCACTCATCCCTATAAACCTCCTCGAAGACTAAAACGGTAGTGCCCTCGTGACCTGCTATAAGTGCGTAACAGTGGGAGTACTGGCAATGGCCAGTTTCTTCCATCATGTCCTGAGCGTATGTGGCTCTCGCACTCTTAGTCAGCCTCCGCTGGTTCGTATTAGGTGAAGCGGCTGACGGAGGAGCGAGGGGGACTTCCCAAGACTCCGCCTCCTCTTTTGGAGGTCTCTGGGCTGTTTGTAAATGCTTTATGAATGAGCGAGTGAATGAAAATTGTAAATATGGTATAAATGGACTCATTTATCACAATTACTTATTGCCCGATGAGGCAGATTGTAATTTTATAATAATAAAGCTGATTATATAAATAATACAAATAGAACTTTTGAGAGCCAACAATAGAAATTGTCATTTTAATACTTTCGAGCAGGGTTCAATATGTTATGCGTAAATTAATGTGTTTTTTTTCATTTGCTGAAAAGGCAATTTTTAGTTTAAGTACTTATATACTAATAGTTTATTTTTATTTTATTATGTGAAAATGTATATGTAAATACATACTTGTTTGCGAATTTGCGTGTTTGTATATATATAACATATTTAAGGATCAAGATGGTTGTACCAAGAAGATAATTTTTTTACATCATTCATTTTTTAACATCAGGAAAACAGTAATTTCAGGAACTAGTAGTGTTTTGGTAAGTAACATAATGAATTGTGAGGCAGTATGGTTTTCATCGAAATCATGGGTCAATGCTTGTGCCCATAATACGTTTGTACTTATTTAATTTTCATTTTTCAAGCAAGTTTTGAATTATTTTCGTTATTTTTTTTGTCTGTGTTTATTTCATTTTCTATTTTTAATTCTTTATAAATACGTTTCTTTTACATGTTTATGTGTTTATACCTTTTTATTCATTCAGCTCTCATTTTTATCAATCTTTTGATATTTTATTTACTCTGTTTGTCAATTTAACAGGTTCCACAGGGACTAATAATGCTTAAAGAATAATCCACTTACAAGTACAAGGAGTTCATAATGGATGTAAAAAGAAAATTTGTTTTAAATATTAAAACATTTTTGTTATTTGGATAAACTGATGATACTAAGACTTATGTTAATAAAACCAATGAGCAGTTGAAGAATGAGTGTATGTCTGGACTGCTTTCACTGAATGATCAGTATTCGACACGAGAAAGGCTATTATAATGAGTGATTAATAAGGCAGCGACGAGGTGGGGCTGTCAGCCACGAATACTGAGTCCGTCCTGGCCGCCCTCTTTGTGATGGGAATATCGACTTCTTCAACGGTACAGCACTTGTCGAGTGGAGACTATCACAAAGGTGCTGCTTAGCAACGCTGTTACTGTTCAAGTGATCTTCCAAATGGATGTTACGGTGAAAGTTTCAACAGTTTATTGTAAATAAAATACTGGCTGTAACAGACCATGGGAGGCGAACGGGGGAGCTCTTATACTGTCAGACGACCTGCCATTATATTAATGGTCGAGATATTGCCAGTAACAAGTTCCAATAAATAGATTTATTCACGCCTGTATGAAATGCCGGATTTTGTAAAGGGTGCCCCAGAATTAACGCAATATTTGAATTTGCCGCCATTTGTGCAGTAAAGTGCTGGCAACCCTAAAAAAAAAACCATTTGACAGCTGACAGTTTAGGGTTAGTAAAAATGGAGCGTTACACGCTACAACAACGTGTCTTTATTGTTGAACATATCTCAAAAATAATGAAAGTATGGCGGCCGCAGTTCGAAAATTACCTACAAAATATGGTCGGAATAGTGTTTTAACTTCATCAACTGTGAAGAGATTAATTGAAAAAATTAGGGAGACTGGATCAGTTGGAGACACTAAACACACTGGTCGTCCAAAAACAAGCCGTTCAAATGTCAATATCGAAGCAGTGCGTGAGAGTGTTGTTGAAAATCCAGGAACATCAATTCAGCGTCGTAAACACAGTTCTTTGTGCCGAAATTGGATGATATTGATGTGGCCAATATGTGGTTTCAACAAGATGGTGCTACATGCCATACAGCCCATTAAACAATTCAAATACTGCATGAGACATTTCCAGGTCGTGTACTCTCTGGTTTCGGTGATCAGAATTGGCCTCCTAGATCGTGTGATTAATGCGGGTGAACACCTTTAGATTTCTTTTTATGGGGTTATTTGAAGTCAAAGGTGTATGTCAACAAGCCCACATCCACCCGTGCATTAAAAGAGGAAATTCAACGCTGCATCAACGAAATTTAACCACAATTATGCCAAATGGTCATGGAAAATTTCGACGAAAGAGTGCGTATGTGTTGGCAAAGTCGTGGAGGCCATTTGCCCGATGTTTTATTCCATAAATAACCCTATCCTATTTACTTTATAATTCAATAAAAAAATACTAAAAACTGTGTTTTCTATTTAAGTCAAATCTTGCGTTGATTCTGGGACACCCTTTGAAATACTGGCTGTAACAGACCATGGGAGGCGAACGGGGGAGCTCTGCTGGTATGCTCTTATACTGTTAGCCGGCCTGCAATTATATCAATGGACGAGATATGACCAGTAACAAGTTCCAATCAATAGATTTATTCTCGACTGCATGGAATGCCGGATCTTGTATATGTACAGGGTTGTGGACTATTTACTAAATAGTCACAATTGGGGATACCATTAGAAATTAGACGCTAACTGTTAATGTGTCCATTGTCAGAGGTAGCAATGAAGTCTTGATGTGTTAAAATGCACGAAACATGACTTTCTATAATTATAATAATAATGTATCTTTATTATCCTGGGACTGTGTCTCTTTAAGGACTAACATTTCCTTTAATTAAAGTCAGCAATTCTTTAGTAGTATCACTCCCCACTAAATTTACAATTAGTGTAAATAAAATTAAACAAGAGAAGAAGAAAAAATATTAAACAAAATCTATACAATTTAACTAAGTAAAAAAATAAGATAATTGAAAAATAATAGCGAAATTATAGAATGGCCCACAGTGAAAAACGAATCAAAGCAATGTCCTGATGGGTAGTTACATTGTACAGGTTGCGTTTTATATTATATATGATTACTTGTTGGTGGTATGTTTAGGAGACATTTAAGAATTGAAGTTTTGTATTCCGACACGTTAGTTACTTTATTTATTTACTTATATCATTATTAAATGTTTATTTTCTTTCTTTGTTACATTGTATGTATATTACATGGGCATATTTCGTCAAGTTTGCAGGCGCCATTTTGGCTCTATGGTAAAACTAACTTACACTTAATACTTGAAAATAAAATAGGCACTTTCTTATGTGAATGTTAAAAAACCTACAACTCATAAGACTGATTTCTAGTGGTACTTAAGGATGAAACGAATCTCTTTGTGTCTCAATGTACTTACAAGTTACTCAGCACACCTCAGTCAATGTTCCTGTATCGTAGGTTAGTTATTTAGACTAGGTTTATAACCCCGTCGGGCTATAGTTCGCTTGTTCTTTAATTGGAATGTGATAAGCAGTCAAACCTTTAACCTTTGAAGATGACCACCTGATCAGTAGAAGATTTTATGCCAAAATAACATTTTGAGGAGAGACAAGCCAGTGTATTTCTTCACTTTTAAATGCCATTATTAGAACTACATGTTCGAACAGTTGGATACTGTACGTATGCTAATTCAAATATGCACAAATATAAATGATATGGTACTAAAATGTAAAGCAAAACAAATAAACATTATTATTATTTTAAACATACAGTCATAACTGTATCATGGCTCTCGCGCTCTTCGTCGGCCTCCACTGGCTCGTATTCGGTGATGTGGCTGGCGGAGGAGCGTGGGGGACTTCCCAAGACTCCGCTTCCTCTTTCGCATGCGAGAAAGGTAACAACCATGTGGACTTGGGAGGCCCCTGGGCTGTTTGTAAATAATGTCTGAATGTGCGAGTGAATGATGAATTGTAAATATGGTATGAATGAGAACATTTATCTCAATTACTTATTGCCTATTAAGTATTAAGGCAGATTGTAAATTCATCATAATAAAGTTGTTTTATATATAACTGTATCATATATCACAATTAGTTCACTGTAGTCTATGGGTTCAAAAATGAGTATTTAAGGATTTATTTCATCATTATTTACACTGATTAATAGGTAATCATAGTAATGCTCTTAATGTTACCGTTTTCATCAAGACTAATACTGTTTAAAATTTACTAGTTTAACTTCCGGACAGATGGTGTCCGTAACGAGCTGTTCAGTAGCTGTGACGGGAGATGGGTGAATGGTGTGTCGTCCAAGTGAACCAGATGACAAAATACCACAGCGTCTGGCTGTTGAGAGCTCCTTTAGCATGAGTTGATTGGGGTCCGCTCTGATGAGCACACGCCCTAGATTGAAGCCTGAGTCTTTGTCGCCCATTTTTTATGCCTACCCTAAATAGATTAATCGACCTCTGTACGAAACTGGAGTTTACACTGTCGCCCGGTTCGGTCTTTGATCACACCAACCAGGCTGGAGATGTCTGCCTCCCTCTCCGGCACGTTTTTTTTTGTTTCAAAACCTCTTTATTTAAATATTTACAATTAAATGAACAATAACATGAACAAATTTACAGGTTTATGAGTCCTTTTCCTGCATAGCATAACAGGCATTTGAAGGAGGGTAGAAGTGCAAACATTCTTCGTTTTATAGTTAAAATTACAAAGACAATAGACTGGACTAGGTGATGGGGCTCTCCTTGAAATAAGGGGAAAATAACTAAAAACTAAACTTACGAACAAACTTACAAACTATAACGTTCCTGCCTTGATGCTTCCGGCACGTTTCTGCTATATATCACTTGAATAGGCACCGGACGGGAAAACGTTAATTGCTCCATTGAATGCCATTTCATAGCCCGAAAACTGACTGAACAGCGACAGCCTTTTACAGTTTTACTGACCTGAACAAATCACACAGGCGCAATATAATTATGGTTAGATTGAGGATTGTATTTAATGAAGTTGCCTGTTCCGGAATGGTGCGTTGAAATATTTACCCTGATTAGAAGAAATAGAACGAAATTGCCAAGTCATTTGCTTGAAATAGTGAGTACATAACTATTTGCGGTGAGACACAACAATAGAAATTGCGCATTTACATATTTTCGCACAGTGCTAGTTTTAATAGTTTGTATTATGTAAATATTTAATTAAGTTAATATTTTTTATATTCGAAAGGTGATTTTAAGTGACTATGACGGTTTAACAAAATTAAACAATTAAAATGAAGTAGTTTTGGTCAAAACTTTCACAATCATTTAATACGTTTTTAAGACACTCACACGGATGCATTTCTCGGTATAATTCTTTATTTCGTTTACATATATATATTTAAAAAACATGATTTAATTCGTAATCTTGCAAAAGACAATAATAGCTCCATTTGATGCCATTTCATAGCCCGCAAACTGACTGAAAGTAATGAACGGATCAATCTTGTACTGGTTTAATTTAGGTGGTTAGCAACCTATTAGCAACTTGATGACAGAAGTCTTTACGAAGTAAAAAGTAACTACTTGATGCGTGGGGCATGGCGTGGGGAACTAGCCAAATTGTTTTCACTATCCCGGAAGGATATTTTTAATAATTAAACACAAGTATAAAAGAGCATATATACTATCTATTTTGTTTTTTTAAGATTCAGCAACACCTTTATTATGATAAAATTACAATCTGCCTTATAGTGCAATAAGTAATTGCGAAAATGTTTTCATTTATACCATAATTACAATTGTCATTCACACGCTCATTCATACAGTATGTACGAACAGCCCAGAGACCTCCCAAAATCCACATGGTTGTCACCTCCCTCGCTTGCGGAATAGGAAGCGGAGTCTTAAGAAGTCCTCCACGCTCCTCCGTCAGCCGCGTCACCGGATTTAAGCCAGTGGAGAAGAGCGCGAGATCCACATACGCTCAGGACATGATTGGAGAAGCTGGCCATTGTCAATCATATTTCAATTGAAATATTGTTGATCAATATTTTAATATAGATTTTTTGCCTTGCCTGCATTATGCATTACCAACATTATCATACATTATGCCTTTTAAACAATGAACGTGTAACGTACATTATAAATTTGTAAAAATTACAATCGAGAAAACCGCAATGCAAAATTGCGATTACAAACATGTTTGGTAAGAATGATTTGATTAGAATTATAAGAGCATAGTCGGTAGTCAATAAACTGATAGTAACAGGTTTGTGGTAATTGGACAGTGGGGTGGTCCTGGGTCGGAGTCCCGATCCACCCACTATGTTTTTTCTTTAGCTAATAATTATTTACAAAACTAGTATCGTATAGTATTGTTACGAGATCAAACATTGACAGTATAATACCGTAGTCATCTAGTTCGAACGAATAGTTTTCAGAATTGTGCTATTGCATGCCACAACTATTCTGTATTATATAAAGTCGGTCTATAGTCTAGACTAGACGAACCAACTGTCGGCAAACTTAAAACAACCAAAATACTACGCTATGGTCCCTTTGAAAGACTCCGCTCTGACAGTGTTGTTCTGAGAGTTACGAGAGCGTAACCTTTGATGTTGACCGAGCTCGTGCTTGAGTGGTAACTCTGTGGATAGAGTACCTGACCTGGGACGGGAATGTCCCGGGTTTGAGTTATGGCCCTGTCGCTATCTCTTTTCTTTGACGGATGATTATTATGACAGTTTTAACTTTCATCTTTAATTTTTATTAAAATTTACTTAACTTACTTAAAATTTACTTTACTGTTAAAAATAAATATTTATATATACAAGGGAAAAAAGAACGAACGCAACTAAAACATATGAGGTAAGCCAATCAGCCGGCATTGAACGGTTTTAATCTTAAGCCTCCTTAAAAAGCAGATGGGATTCAACCTTAAGACTATTTATCCTCCAATATGAAGATAATCCTTTACCTTTGCGGATGTTTTTTTTTGCTATCATTTTCCATCTTCAATTCACATAATTTAACAACAACAACTTTATTATGATTAAATTACAACTGCCTCATTGGGCAATAAGTAATTGTGATAAATGATTTCATTCACCATATTGACAATTCACTCGCTCATTCATACAGTATTTACAAACAGCCCAGAGACCTCCCGAGTCCACATGATTGTCACCTCCCTCGCGTGCGAAGGAGGAAGCGGAGTCCTGAAAAGTCCCCCACGCTCCTCCATCAGCCGCGTCACTGAATAAGAGCCAGCGGAGGCTGGCCAAGAGCGCGAGAACCAAACACGCTCAGTTCATGATTGGAGAAACTGACCATTGCCAGGACTCGCACTGTCACGTATTTATTGAATTCACATAACAAAAAAAAAAATTTCGTTTAACTAAGCAGTTATGTCTCATCTAATTTTCGATTTTTTAAAAAAATGAACCTCTCTTCCAAATCAGCAGCCACTAGAAATACTAAACAATGAACAACAAACTAATTTAAATTGTTTTTTTATTTCATTAATTTTTTACTTGAAATTGATAAATATCCATCAAGCGATGGTGGTAGCACTGAGTCAAGAAGTAACTGGTCCTGCCGTCGAGGACTTGAGGTTATGTTTGGTAGTGATTGTGCAAGTGTGTGAGTTTATTTAACAATAGTCGTTAGTAAAAGTTTGCGATACATGTATATGATATACACACGTATCTCGGCTATACAGAAAGGCACATGAACAATTTTTCTTAGAAGTTCAAATTGGAAAGACTATTTTCTGTAAGTTTGCCTTATTTTGCTATATACAACCCCAGGCTTCTATTCGATATATAAGACTTTTATTATTTATTATTTTTTAAGTTTAGCCTACGTAAATGAAGGAGGAGCGTCAATTAACATACTCCTTCCGAAAGTGGAATGAATTTATCATTTATTTTGTCCCAAAAAATTCCCCGAAAATTATTGATGGAAATCTTATTTTTGGATAACTATCTGTTTTTTTTGTTTATATCCACCGTTTATAACAACAAATTTGTTTTTTACACAATATCAAGTATACAAAAAGTCTTAGCGAAAACACTTATATTTTAATATTTCTTCAAATTCATTATATAATCAAATCAGTGAACCATCAGTATTAATTAAATATGAAAATATTGAAAGAATTATAATCAAAACGGTATTTCAGGTTTGATAAAAGGGGTGAGTGAGACTTCCTTGAATCAGTTCATTCATAAGAGGGTTCATCCCCGCCCTGTTTTCATTCATTCATTGCTGATAGCTATGTGACGGAAGTAGTAGACGAACAGGAATCGGTAGTAGTTGCGATAGTATAGTATTTTATTGATTTGAATTCAATTAAAAAACATAGCGTTCCATTCAAGCCAAGGGAGCTTGCTACCAGGTCTTCAGTAACGGCAGGAGCTATGTCATTCCACCCTCTCTGTCTAACTATACATGCCCTTCTATAATTCATTTATACCCTAGATAGAGTATTTAAGATTGAACCGAGCAATGGTTAATGATTAATGTACCTGTCCAGTTCTTTGTTTTTTATCCCACTTATATATACTTAATGTAGTATTTTCTTATTTATTGGAAGAAACTGCGGTATATTTAAGAACGACTTTTCAAAACAAAAAAAACCATTTCAAAATGAAAATTTTTCAGGAAAACACTACTAAATTTTTCAATGAATAGTATAGTATGCTGTTGTTTTAAACTAAAAGCTCTAGTTTTTACGTTTAAATTATTGGTGCTTTTCGTTATTTTTTCTTGACAAAGAAAGAATCTACGTCCATACGTTTGAATTTGGGTGATAACCATTATAAATCTAGTACTTATTAGAACTTTTATTATGAGAAAATTTGTTAATCCTATATTGGTGAAAAGAACATAAAAAAAAATTGACAAATAGATGACTATTTCCTTCCTTATTGAGGTAAGGCTAAAAACATTTCGAAGTCAATTTAATTAAAGTTACTTTAAAAGTACATTATCTATTCCAAATTGAACTACATAAACAGCAAAATAATTATTTCATATATGTTTAAAACTTATTGGCCACACTTTATTTATGCATTAAAATTAATTTAACTCAAGTACTTAATTTTTTTTAATTTCGAATCCTATTCGTGAATACAAACAATAGCAACAACAAAAACCTTGGAAACATGAAGCCTCTAGGATTATTTATATATTTACTAATATCATGCTTATTTAAGGATGCCTTTTTATTAAACAAGCGCGGTTTTATCACATGAAGTGTAATAAGGATAACACATAAATTTCGCGATGATTTCATAGAAAAAGTGTACGTAATAAATAAATTTAAAGGAAAAGAACCCATGAATGATAGATAAATAAATAAATGATCCCCGTGCGCTGCTGCCCCGTACGGGGGAAATAGTAACTGCTCGTTCTGGTCCTGGCGGGCAGTCCGGGATGAGGAAGCCAGGATCGGGAAAGAGCTCGTTGACTGGTGGACCGGTCGATATAACCAGAAATTTCTCTGGGAATTTGCCTGGTCTCGCGCTGACTGAGACAGGAGCGCAGGATTCGGTGGGAGGGATGAATCGGCCAGTCATAGGGGTAGATATTGTAAAAATAATGAAATTAATTAAGGGTATAAAACGTTGATCCATAGACCAGTAGCACCTACATCGTTGTTTAGATCGCTTATGAGATGAATTGTGATTTATATAGGAAATAAATACATAATATCAAGAGATACTCGCTTAATACTTAATTATGGTGGTATAAATTTTTACCTGCACTTTACATATTATTTATTATTGCGTCCTTATATCGTACAAATAAATGCATTAAAGCTACCACTTTATGACTTATTGTTCTTTGTACTTTATTTTAATCTTTGAAAAAGTAATTAATTTGAAAAAATAAAAAAACTTAAACTTTGAGCAAATGTTCTTGCCATTTTGTTATCTTTACTTACCAGGTAAAAATGAATAATTTGTTAATTAAAATTGCTTTAGAGTACCACTCTTCTCAAAATTTTGGCTAATAAAGAAATTTGATGAAAATCTGTGATTATAGATTTTTATTTTTAAAAATGGATGTTGAATTCAAGAATATTTCGTTTAGGAACTCATCAAATACTTAAAATTGAAATTAGTTGCCAAGTTTCTTGATGTGGTAAATAAAGATTTACTCCTTTGTAGGCATTTGCCTACAAATCTAACTGCTTAATAAAATTAATTTTTTTTTAATTACACAGTATTCATAAACAAAATTTCTTCCTTGAGCCATCTTGATCACTGAAAATCGCCCTTTCAAAAATATAAATAAAACAATAGGAGTTCAAGTACAAAATTCCCGATTCTATAACTGAATTCTATTTGAATTACCTACCGTCTTAAATGAGTCGTTAACCTTGAGAGAAACAGAACATTAAATCTGAAGTAGCTATTAATGTGGGACGCATTTCAGAAATCTTAAAAGCTAATAAAACGGGCCAGACTTTTATCACATTTTATTTTAATTTGATTAATCGTATTACATACACTTAGAAATTGACTAGTTGTGGAATCTTTACAATTAATATACTACCAATACTTTTCAGAACAAGCAGTGGGTATTGGATGCACTTGATGGCAGAGGTTACATGAGAGATTATTATGAAGAAAAAAGGGCAATTAGTTTCACTTTTAGTCGGATGAAGAAAAGCAGTTTTAAAACATAAATTTGGTCTAAAAATGTACAGCGTATTACAGGAAATAAAATGACGATTCTAATGACAAATTATTGTATTAGTTTTAAACGCTAAAATGAACTGAACTATAATGAAATTATATAGTGAATACTATAGTGAAAAACACAACTTAAATTTAATTAAACTAAATAACAATGTAACGAATTAACTAATATATTATTAAATATAGTAAATGACAATAATTAAATTAACCTGTTATATATAATAAAAGAAGGTCAAGCGGAGTCTGTTACACTTCTGTATCAGTATACCAGGATTTTTAGGAGCTAGTAGGTTCGCTGAGAAGCGAAGGATCCATCTCAATTGCATTGTATATTTCTTAATTTATTTTTTATACATTATATTGAACGAACTGTGCTTATAGCTTCAAGGATCACTGGCTCACCATTTCCACTATTGAACATTTATTTGCAAGTTTCATTTTTGGATATTTACCTGAGTTAATTCGGGACCATTTTTACTCCTTATAAACCTGCCGAATGGTTGTTTTTTTAACAACTTTTACTGACGTATGCTAATCACACAGGCGCAATATAATTATGGTTTAATTGAGGATTGTATTTAATGAAGTTGCCTGTTCCGGAATGGTGCGTTGAAATATTTACCCTGATTAGAAGAAATAGAACAAAGTTTCCAAGCCATTTGCTTGAAATAGTGAGTACATAACTATTTGCGGTGAGACACAACAATAGAAATAGCGCATTTACATATTTTCGCACAATGCTAGTTTTAATAGTTTGTATTATGTAAATATTTAATTAAGTTAATATTTTTTATATTCGAAAGGTGATTTTAAGTGACTATAACGGTTTAACAAAATTAAACAATTAAAATGAAGTAGTTTTGGTCAAAACTTTCACAATCATTTAATACGTTTTTAAGACACTCACACGGAAGCATTTCTCGGTATAATTCTTTATTTTGTTTACATATATATATATATTTAAAAAACACGATTTAATTCGTAATCTTGCAAAACAATAAAAGTAAAATTCAATTATAATAATTAAAAAAATGGACTGTATACTGACTGTATCTAGTGGGGTTCAAGAGCACAACTGACAATTGTTGCCTATAATTGTTGACTATGCTGAGATATTTTTGAGAAAACACTGCTCCAAGAAGTGTGAAGACTTTTGGGGTCAAGTTCCAGATGTGACCCTCTAAAAAGAAATCCTGGACCTGCAGGTCATTTTCAGACAAAGTGGCCTCCGAAATGTATAACAGAAGCGGCCCCCTAAGTATTTTTTTTGTTGGTAAGGGTTAAGACACCCTTTACCAAGCCGGGAGGTTTAGTTTAAGTTTTTATTGTTAGATGTAAGTTATTTTTAAATCTATGATAAATAAGGCGAGGCTCATCACGTTTTAAAGATGTTCAATAAATTATTGTATAATGTACATCATTATACTTTTGTACAAGCGCAGACCGCAATGTAAAATTATTAAAAAATGTATAAAATGTAGCCAAGCTACAGGAAATACAATAGATAAATTGTGAATAGCTTCATTGTAGATTCTATATTGAATTATGTAATGATTTTGTAACAAGGGGATAGGAAAATGGGACTTGCCACGTTTTTGTTTCAACCTATAGTGGGAATGACAAACTTATTTCAAGGCAATTCGGTGTGTATAAGAAACAAATTTGAGGCTAAACAGTACACGTCGAACCAGTAGACTTAAAAAAGATGAAGCAATCAAATATCAGGGTGTTTGCCCAGCGAAATGGTTCCCCGCAAACCCTAAAACAAGCATGTGATCTTTGTCTATGATGAATCCTTTGATGATCAGGGAAAATTCAAATTGATATCGGAACATTGCATGATCCTCTATAATGCGATTTTATTATGACAGAGAAGTATGAAGAAGTGCACAAGTACCAAAATAAACAGATTTACTTATCGTACTAAATGTACTTTGGTTTCTCAAAATGCCCGATAAATAATGAATCGGTGGTGTCATATATTCATGAATTTCATAGCATTGAGTACCAAAAGTTCCAAGAGAGACTGCCCAGTGTAAACGGAAACGGTGTAGTTCAGACTAAACCAGCACGCACAGAACCGAACGTTAAAACCACGCCTTTTGCTAGAACCATTATTAAACTAAGTTGGTATTTAACCAATGTTTGTGCAGCACTAAACCCTATATTCAATTTTTGTCCACCACGTAAAAAATTAATTGCTGTTCTGGGTTTAAAAAAAAAAAACCCCGAATAAAATTATTTGGTTGGTCCGCCACTAAATGGAATCTAGAGCTCTCCCGGGTGGGGACCGAGCTCCCGGTCCGTGCGAACTAGGCAAAGGACTCACCTGAACAGCCTCCACAGCCAGTTTTTCGGCTTACTTTCTCAAACTTGTTACAAGCTGATTTTAAATGTAGGAGAAATATGTCATGTGAAGCAATCAAGTAGCTCAACTACAAATATCGTGGGGTTGTTACAAGTGAAAATAAGTCAAAATTATAGATTTTCAGCTTTCCTTGACCATGAAAAGTAAATATTTTGACTGCTGAACCCCTCTTAGAATCTTATTATAGAATTATTTTTAGTTTTAGTTTAAAGTTTTATAATCACAGTATTAAGATACTAATACCATACCGTATCTATCATGAGGACAATAATATAAAATAACCATATAAGACTCAAGACTAGTTCATGGTTAGCCAAAAAAATACGCCAGTGCTATAACTTAATTAACTTAAATTAAGTTAGTTGCCAACGAAATTAAAAGAAAAAATCTTTGATCAGCGTTTAATAAAAAGTTTTGGAAATTAAAGGGTATTTTGAATGAGTCAAATGACTATTTGCCCCATATTTTTTTCATTGTATAAATTATTTTTTTTTTACAGATAAAAATTAATATAAAGAAACCTATTGAACCCGGAACTAGAACGTGTTAAATAGACGTTTTATGTTGCTCACTCCCAGAAGTTAATTTTTTTGTAATATCATTGAGATTCGTTTTACATTAATTTCTCTGATGGGTTCTTAACCAAGTGGGAAAATGGGTGCTTAGCAAAAGTTTAACAGTATTTCAGAAATCCGCAGTGATCGAAACATTTTTTTCGCATTTCCCATAAGTTTTAAGCGAAATTTTATCAGCGTTTCTTGGAGTATACTATTCAAATTTCTGATTTGTTGAATCATATCCACCTTCATTGCACCAGGATAAAAGTTGACCTGCACGCCTCCGTGTTTGGTGTGGTTTGTTTGTCAGATTATGGAATTTTAACGAGCTGTGTCGGTTGCCCCATCTACTTACTAAACGAGGATTGACACCGTCTACTTCCGGCTGGGTCGAATACGAAAATAGACCTATCAAAAAAACGAGGGCAACTAGCGAGCTTTCGATGGAAACACCAAAATAGCCCACTACTAGGTCGAAGCGAATAGTGGTTTGATATGGGCACCATCGTAAATCAATGCCTAGTCTACAGCTTATTAGTTTCGGGAAGATAAAACAGGATCCTGGATCCCGCTATCTTTGGCATTCCACACGAAACCCGCCGGCCGAAAATCGCCCATTATAAGTCGTTTATTGTCATAGTAAACCTCTAACATCTCTTAAGCTTATTCGTAAAGAAAAGATTGCATCAACGGAATGGGTACTGATATGTGTAAATACGTATTTGCATCACTTATATGCATCGATTATAATTTATGAAGCTTTGTTATGAAACACGTGGTAGTGTTTGAACGGAGAGTCGGATTAGTAAACGCTACTGTGCTCAGCATTAAGGAGGAACATGAACAGTAGCTAAAGCGTTCGTTCAAAGTGATGTGAAAGGCGGTACTTAAGAGATTACTCCCTCCCGCTCCTGAAGTCCTGATACCAAAAAGCTATCATGTCTATCAGCGTCGCGTCGCGTCTTGCCGCTTGTTTAATCGATTTCATTCATTCGTTATTAATAAATAAACCAGCTGTTATTGACATTATTTCTACGTTACTCTATGGGTACATGAGGAAAAAATCAGACCTTATAACTTATATTTTGGCTTATTTATAATAACTTATATTATATTTTTTTTGCATGAAATAAATAACAATATAATAAATGGATAAATAAAAGCTTCTCTCTCAGTTTGAGAGAGATTCTTAATAATTAGCATTTGATTTTATTTCCAAATTTCACGTCGCTGTTAGCTTTTTTTAACTATAGACTATATTTCGAGGTGCTATATAATTATACAGACAGACAGACACACGAAAGACGATCGATCGTACCTGGGCCTTAAAGCAGTGTTTTTCTCCCTTCGAGCTCGGAAATTAATTAATATAAATATCGCTTAAAGATAATGCTTAACGAGGGTAAAAGTAGTCGGCTTCCGTTTGATTAATTGATTGGATACACCCTGCCGCCAGGAAAGTGATTAGACCCATGATCATTTGTAGCCATCAAGAATGAAGCAAAGGTCACGGAGTTCATGCTGTTCGCGAATATCTCATGCATAATGTAACAGATACTTAACGGCTAACCGCTCGACACTAAATTTTCTCAGCATCACATACATACTTTAATTCCTCAAAATTATATTTTGGCAAGATAGTTCCTAATTAAATATAAGTTAAAATTCTCGATTCCTTCAAAGTCTCATTCAATCCCCAAATCAAATGTTTTTTTTTATTCACAACAGACTTTTTTTGTATTAACTAATTATTACTTTTTATTTTTTTTTTTGCTAAAACTACAATCTGCCTTACTAGGCAATAAGTAATTGAGATAAATGTTCTCATTCATACCATATTTACAATTCATCATTCACTCGCTCATTCATACAATATTTACAAACAGCCCAGAGGCCTCCCAAAATCCACATGTTTGTCACCTCCCTCACATGCGAAAGAAGAAGCGGAGTCTTGGGAAGTCCCCCACGCTCCTCCGTCAGTCGCGTCACCGGATACGAGCCAGTGGCTGACAAAGAGCGCAAGAGCCACAGACGCTAAGAACGTGATTGGAGAAACTGTCCATTGCCAGGACTCCTACTGTCACGCTTTTATAGCAGGTCACGAGGCCACTGCCGTTTCAGTCTCCGAGGAGGATTTTAGGGATGAGTGGTGCAGTGCAATGACTGTGCTACTGTGTTATTTTTTTTTTCAAGAAAGCTGAAAGCCTTGAAAAAATTAGTTTTCACACAGAGTCTGTTTTAGCCGCTGTAAGTCTCCTGTTTAACTTTTATTGAAAAGAAATTCCGGATGACTCCATGCCATTAGGCAATTAAAATAATGATTTTCTTATTATATTGAGGAGGGTTTGAATTCAATTATTTAAACTCGCTGATTAATAAGTAACACGCGTTGGAACGTAAGTGAACTGTAATTATAAACATTCAAATGAACCGAAGGTGAGCCCCATCACCTAGTCCAGTCTATTGATTACGTCCTTTTAACTTCAAAAAAATAATTGTTTTTGAATTTTCTACCCTCCTTAAAATGCATGCAATGCAGTAAAAGGAGAAAGCCTCATGTATTACACAATATTGCTATTGTTCATAATTTGTTTGTAAAAACGTTTAAAAGAAGGGGTTGAGGAAAAATAGGGTTAACAGCACACATCAGTAACTTTTTGGTATTTAAATTGTATTAAAATATAAATGCCATTCCTGTTTATTTTTATTTTCATGGTAATCATGATGCTAATTACTAGCCAAAGAACTAAAGTTTGATTTAGGGTGAAAAGAACTATTTGAAGGAATGAAATAGTTTAAAACCCTATTAAGTACAATTGAAGGTTAAATATGAGCCTTTAAATCCCCACGCTATAGACGTGGAACATTAAAGGTTTATTCGACGTATATGTAATTTAAATGATCAAGATGATACTCTGTTATGGGACAATGGCCAATTCTTATTGAGTTTAGGTAGTACAACGATCTTTGGTGTTGAAAAGTTGTTTTTCGTATTTCAACCAGAAATGCTGTTTAATCAGGATGGAGTTACTTCCTACATTATAAGTTCAATGAAACCTTCAGTTTTGTGTCAATAATAGTTGTAGTTGTAGTTGTAGCGTGTAATCCCACTGATTTTATAATTATTAGACAAATCTCCTGTCAAGTGCTCTTATATAATATGAGCCATCCTTGCGAACCC
This sequence comes from Acanthosoma haemorrhoidale, assembly GCA_930367205.1. NCBI lineage: Eukaryota > Metazoa > Arthropoda > Insecta > Hemiptera > Acanthosomatidae > Acanthosoma > Acanthosoma haemorrhoidale. The sequence goes on along the minus strand of OV884009.1, from coordinate 28,193,751 downwards.
TTAGTCTAGTCAATTTCTAATTTGTTTAGCTACCCTCTGAAGAAGCAGACGTCAGAGAGACGATCTCTCGAAGGATACTCCAATTTAGTCGGTTTAAGGTTACCTATAAATGATTGTTTTTTATGGCAATATATCTACTTAATATTTGATATATTTCAAGCTATATTTTAATAATTATCCAGTCGTGGTAGGTTGCCTATGAAAAATTGGCTAGTTAAGATAGTTTATGACTAATCTTCAAATTATATATCTTAACTTTTATTTTATTGTTGCTTATGATGGAGGTACTTCCAGATAGAAGAAAAAGGATTCAGTGTAAACCCAAGACCAAGTATACCCAAGACCTCAGGGTAAAAGAAGATGGGAAACAGGAGGTGAGGACAGAACCTAGTGATTGGAGAAAGATCTTGAGAACTCAAATGACTGTAAAAAAGTACTTCATGGGTCAAAGCATTATTGAAGTAGAGCATTCAAATAACCAGAATTAACAATTGTTTCAATTTATTTTTTTGGAGTAAAAAACTGAACCAGTTAGATCCATGGATCAGTAGCCTCGAAAATTATTTTTTTTCATTAATTTTTTATCATTACCTATTACGACGATCATGAAAGAGATTGTATTTTTGAAATATATATATTAACCAGGTAAAGGATGTAGGAAGATATGAAACTCATGCATGAAGGGGTGCTGAAAAATGCAATTTGTAAATGAAAAACACTTTATTTCGATTGATTGAATCTCAGCCGATGAAAATGGTCTCTAAGGTGTACTACATTGCCACGGAATAAATAATTTTTTTAATAGCTTCCTAGCCCTCGAGATAACAGGAATATGGGATCGACTTATTATATAAAAATATATAATCAACATGTTTTAAGTGGTTGTGCATATATACCTTAAAGGTTTCAGATAGATTGAATCATTTTTACTAAGCCGCAGACGGACAGATGATAGAAGTGCATCTACCTGTATGAAATCAGAATCTTGCTTCGGGCTCAGCATTTTTATTTAATGTGTCTAGTCATTTATAGCAGGTCACGAGGCCACTGCCGTTTCAGTCTCCGAGGAGGATTATAGGGATGATGGTGCAGTGCAATGACTGTGCTACAGGGATTGAGCTGGTCAAAATCAAAGACCATATTTTTGCAATAATGCAACTAAAGAAATTAAAATTAACGCTCGCCAGTTATAACAATAGTTAGTGTGGTAATAAGAGATGGCGACTATACTCAGGCAGACCTGTTTTCTAAAGGCTTACGTTTTCTAAGGGCGCAACGCAGTCTTAGAGTACTACATAAGGCTGGACAATGATGGATTAAATTGACCAAAAGTCAAAGACAAGTGGGATCGAGGATTTCGGGGAAAATGAGAGAGACACGGAAAGCATTCAGTTCCTTTTCATCGATAGAATAGTATTTGTATCATACTTGCACTTTCCCTTCCAGCCGCACACGCGGGAAACCCGGAGTCTTTCTTTCCCTTGAAAAAAAGGGAAATAACTGTTATTTTAGTGATTTCGAGGGCCAACTGTACATCATGTTAGTCATGGTCTCAAGTGGCATTATACCCCCGGACGATTTTTCAATGACTTTTCCCTGACCCAATAGATAGGCTAATCATTTTATCTATTGGAAATAAAATCACTATTCTAATAAACTCAAAAGTACCGTCCAATACATCAAAATAATATATAGCATAATATACATCAAAGAAATATAGCATCTTGCTACATATATATATATATAGCAATATACATTTAACCACACCCTCACCAGGGGTAAAACTATTTGACTACTAAGTAATTCCTCTGTCTCACCACAGTAATGTTATTACTGCTATAATATAACATTATTGTGGAGAGACTGGGAAATTGTTATTATAGCCTTCCACGTCCTTCCAACAAATTTTTGTTGTTCTGATTCTCTGATTATTCTGATCATTCATATATATTTACTTTTTAAGTAGCTATTAGAGGAAATTATTTTTAAACATGTTCTTTAAATAAATAAGAATTCTTGTCTTCCCTTATGGCTTTACAGAACTATTACTTCTGACAGTTAAAATGTATTATTCAGGTGCACTAATAAAAATGGCAAAAAAACATCATTAATCTTGGTATTCATAAATCTGCAAATTTTTGTACTGTTTCAACATTAACGCTAAATTATGAAGTTTAATTAAAATTATAAAATCTAAAACTAATAAATATAATAATAAGTAATTGCTACTTCCTGTGATATTTTTATAAATATATGTTATTGCCTTATAAAAGGCAGATTGTAATTATTGCACAATAAAGGAATTAACAACAATTAATAAATATATGCCTACTGAAATTTCAAACATTAACATAAAAAAGTCAAATGGTTTATCTATCATATGGCAAAATTACCTTGTAGAAATAGTATTCCAGTTGACATACAAAATTTAAATTAGTTAAATTCATTAATTTTTTTCTGATCTGATTCTGAATGATTTTAGATATATTTGATTTTTTTTTTTTTAAGTTAAGGACAGTAACGTAAAAACAAACTGTGGAAAAACAAGAAAATATTAAATCGCTTCTGAACCGGGACTTAAAGTCAGCGAAACCGGAGTTTTTTTCACGTAAAAATACTGTTTCTATGCTTTCAGTTACTGTATTTAAACCGAAAACTAAACACCCTATTTCAAGGCGTGAGATATGAAGGAAATACCTTTAATATTCCCAATCAAATATCTTTGATTACTATTACATCGCACACATAGGAAAGACTATTTACCAAGATTTGTTGGAGAGTAGAGCTCGGGGTTAAATAATTAATTAAGTTACTCAACCGTATTGTCCAGAGTCCAGTAATTCAGAAACATTCGGTCAGAGCTGATTTTTTCAAACATTATTATTCGTTTTGTGCAGACTATTTTCCAAACAGACCCGTTCACATTTGTCTGCTCAAGCGGTTCTGCACAGAACGAACTTACATAGACGGAAATATTCAAGCGTGTATGAGCGCCTTAAGATAAAAAGTATTACACAGATGACAGTAGAGAACAGTTAATAATAGAAAATGGCTTGACCCACTAATGCAGTCAATACGGAATCGTCCCAGATCACAAAAATGGATCCATTGTAGCGAACGACGGGCGGTCGAGGTTAATGATAAATAAATATGCCTATCTGAAGACTAACGGCACACACTAGCGGCGGGAGACGGAGCCATCCAACCTGTTTGCACGCTCATGGGAAAGCCCAAATTCTATATCACTCCCTACTTTCCAGGGCAATTATTGAAACTGTTATCTGCAGCGTGCATCGATGACTTGATCTATCAACCCTCCGTGCTAATCTGTACCAGTGGATCTAGGACACAGGACGGAACAGATCGACTTGACGAGCCTCATTCCATACTAGTTACCAATGTCAGCTCAAGTCCTGGATTTGCCAAACAACCGGATTGCATGTACTCAAGATGCACCAAGTATACAAAGCTGATTATTTTCTAGATATTTTAAAAACGATAACCTCAAAACTTATGGATAAATATAACCACAGGAATCCATTCGAAACATTGCCAGCATAGATAATATGCCTACACGTGAAGGGCTTTGAGCACAATATATTCAAAGAAAAGAAAAGAAGAAATATTCATAAGCATCAAGTATTTATTTATTTGTTTTTGTCGTTATAGGTTTGTTCTGATACGAGTCCAAACAATCATCAGACTAGAGGAAGCGTTGTGCCGTTCCAACTCGCCCGAAACCAAAACTCTGTCACACATCTAGCACGCTCAAAACCTAGTTTGAACACGGCCTATGATCACCAAAATGAGGATTGAAGTCAAGACTAAAAATCAGAGACATTCGCAGCCATCCTCCAGTATTTTCCCGCTCACCGAAAAAATGAAGGTTGTAAATATAATTAGAATTAATTTAAGTTATGTAACTCTTCACTACAAGTATTTGATAGTAATATGAATAGACGTTAACTTATATTTTGTATATTAATAATTGAGGATTCGCTCAATTTATAAATGAATTTTTCCTTGATTAAAAATTATAAATGATTAAAAAGCGGTCCGAATACTAATTTTTGGACGAAGAAAACATTAAATCTACTCTATTTTACAGATATATTTGGTATATTTTACATATTAGATTAAAAATGAAAACCAAAAGCTTCTCTAATAAAAACAAAAAAGAATTCGCGTTTTTTGCAATCCAACAAACCGGGTCAGAAACAAGTTGTTTTGTAAAGTAACCTTCTGAAAGAGTCAATAGGGTTATAAATCCATGATCAGGTAATGTTGGCGGATGCTCAGTAAATAATCACAAACCAGTTTACAACTAGTCCACGATTCTGTGCTGAACAGACATAAATTTTTCTTCCTGAACCAAAATTGATGTGTACTTCAATGAAGACTTTGTTCATAATCAAAGCGATGATGTTAGTCAATTTCTTTTCAGACAAGATGCATGACATATTATCAAAAGGTTTATTAAGAAAATATTGGAAATTAAACTATTTTATTTATAAACTGGGGGCTCATAATTGACCGTGAATTTAGGTATACTTAAATTATTTATTGTGATATTGGCTTTGGTTGATGAAAGAATGATGTTGTTTGATTTTCAGTATATCTAAATAACCACCTTCAACAATCACCCAATAAATAATGTTCACATAAAGGCATGAACATGTAGCATGATTTTACTCAATAATTGTTTTCATATTTAAAATTTATTTCGATAAGTTATGATATAGCTGTTTCACCTTCAGTCAACGATCAACATGAAAGTAACGAACATAACATACACACAGTATAAGATAAGATTACGAATAATTTAGAAAAAAAAATTTACTTTTTTAAGGCAATTTCCTAAACCACCTGTGTCAATATTGATGGAGATTAATGAAGATCAGACACCTGTGTAAACTATGTGTATTAAGTGTTAACAGAATGCATGCACTTCATGTGATTTCAAATTTTTTTGTCTTGTCTCAGCAACTTCCTTATATAAGAGATAACAACAAATTTATATTTAAAAAATAAACAAATACACAAAATAAATAAACATTTAAAACTTAACTAAAGTCAATATCATCACTAAGCGATATAAACGATACTTTCTGAATAGAGTCAATAACTTTAAATAGTTTAGCCTTTTATTAAATTTCGATGAATTCCTGACCGAAGTACTTAGTTAAGATGTAATAACGAGTCTCGTTGGTCTTTTAGAAACTTGATCAAAACAACTAAATTGGTTGTAATAACATGCATAGGTTAATGCATTTGACACAACTAATAAAATAATCAAAAGCCTAGTTGTAACCTAAAGAAAATATAAATGAATAAATAACGATACATCTTTATGGGCTTCATAAACATATTACATAATAAAATTCGTTGTGGTATGAGCCCCGGTATTATAATACATCGTAAACACATTGGAGCTTAGAATTTTAAATTTTAGACATAGCGTAGACTAGACCATAAAACATAAAATTACAAAATGCAGGCAGAAGGAAGAGTTTTTTTTTAAACCATTTAACTTTATGTTTCCCAATATGTTGGATAACTTGGACTAGGACCACTTCACCCCTAAAAAAAACACAAATTCAGTTTGACATAAATAAAAAAAACGCATGAATCGTACCTAGCGCGTAGTAATTTTTGAGACGGAATATAGGTTTATTTAATTTTCTAGAAAAAATATTTTAAAAATCGAAGCATGTGTAAAGAGGTGCTGCTATTTTGCATGGTGTATTTTAATGAATTGTCAGATCAGTCCAACTATGTATCAACTCTGTATTCAAATACTGTATACTGTATGTTAGAAATCGTGGAAATATATATCTATATTATGTCCGAAATCAATAAATATAATGAAAATTTAACATTTTTTTTTCAACATAAGCTCAATGAATAAGCAACTCCCTGACAAATTGTAATTGTGTTAGTACAATTTTATATATTATAGTCTAATACTACTGTATGTTTTGTATATATTAATTGGATATATTACACGTGATTTTTTCCCATTTACGAATATATGTCCATAGTAATTGTAATTAAATTTAAAACGTCAACAGACGTGAATGCGAAATGAAAATCAATAGATATTCAACACTGCTATTTTTCCAGGATTGTTTTCATAATATTTTATAAATAATTAATAAAACGATCCGTTCCGGATGTACTTCTCAACATCCTTTTTGATTTTCTTATCTGTTCGAACATGCACCACTTAGCAGTAGAAACTAAAATTTACTAAACTTCCTTACTACAAAATATGATTCAAACCTTATAACATCCAAACCTAAAACCTTGAATATTATAAAGCTGTGATCGTATGTATATATTTCAGTGATTCAATCCATCTGAAATTTTAAGGGTATGTTACAAAACACGTCGAGACATACTTGTTAATTATTCGTTAAAATACAATAACGAGAAGTATGGAAAAAACAATTTAACATGAAAAAAAAACTGTTCTGTTTCAATCGAGTCCCCAGGAGCTCCTGCGATCAAGTACACATTGAGGACAGTAACACAAAATTAATTACAAGGTATACGAAAAAATATGTTTTTAAGGAGACAATAGAAATCGCTGATTAAAAAAAACAACTTATTAATAACGAGTATGTTTTTAGTTTTAGCTATTTTATTTATTTTTTTTTTTTTTTAAGATTTGTCTAAAATCCATCAAATAAAATTAAGTATTTTTGGTCATAATTTATTTGGTCTATATACACACATATATGTATATTTTAAAATACAATTTAGTTCAATGCAATATAAAATGTTTTAGTACACAAAATTAGTTTTGAAAAATAAAGAAAATGGAGAGGATACTGATCCTTGGGTCAACTAGTAATTATGAAGGCTAATTAGTAATGATAGTAGTTTGAACAATTAGCATAATTAAATAGAAGAGAATGTGGTCAAATCCTAATGTAATGAATCAAGGTAGTTGAGAGGCAGAGGCTGCGAGGGAGCTGAAGAGCTCCTGTCGGTTCGTAGCGTCCTGATACCGGAGAGAGCAAAAACCAGACCGACTCTACATTTGAATTTTGCCTCTTTTCCCTCCTCAGCGATTCCAATTTCCTTTCTATTTTCCAATTTTTTTTTTTTTTTTTTTTTTTTTTTTTTATACATCGCCCACACTTTTTGTATCGCATTTGTGCTCTTCAAGGGATGAAGGTGTGAACAGTTTGGGCCCACCTTTTGATGAACACACGCTACCCTGTCACGCTACTCGCACGCTACACACACACCCTTGGTGGGCAGAAGTCTGACGCGTCCCGTCTTACCCGGGGGACCGTGGGGTAGGGTACGCGCCTCTTCTTCAAGATTGTACTTATTGCTTATTACTAGAATATGATTAACGATATTTATTATACTTTATTCACAGGATGGCGGTGGATTTACTATCTAATTTGATAATGGTAGTTCCTCAAATAAATGGACTATAATAGTTGAACCTCGCTTAGTTAAAGACTAATAAATAACTAAAAAATAAGTTTTCAGTCATGGAAGGGAGACTAATTCTGATGATTAAATCAGTTTTAGTAATTAACTATCTTCGATAATCACCCTAGGAAAGAATAAGAACAAAGTTACCAAGACCTACAACGAAAAAAAGAATTATTTGTACATTTAAATGATCAGTTTAATGTTGACAACTACAATATCTACTAATTTTGTTTTGCAATGTTCATTTAATAAAATTAATTTCGATTTAAAAGTGACTTTTATGATCATGTCCCCAAAAACGAAACCAAGAAGGTTTTCTCAAATCACCTACACCTGGATTTAATGGTGGAGTTTTTTTTTTTTTTTTTTTTTTTTTTTAGAGACCAGTGTTTTCTTTCCGTTTGATGCCCCGATGAATCTAAAAATAAAAGCAACCTCATGGAATATATTGAGAGGTCATACATAAATAAAATAGTAGTTAATATATACAAATTTTCCATTATCCTGAGAAGCGTATTCAAATACAGATTTTAATAGATTTATATATTAATAATGTGTATCATGTGTTAGAACTTTATAATTATAAAAATTCTTTACATCAGTCGTTAAAAACATTCTCACAGCCTCATACAAACCGTTTATTGAGTGACATCACACTTGAATTATTTTTAGGCTGATCTGATACAAGTTCCCCAAAGTATTTTTTTTTAATTTAAAAAACGAGTTGTTACCCTTAAAATATCATGCCTAAAATATTTCTACGGTAATTCCACTTTATGCCCTAATGATACCTACAAAAGCAACCCAATAAAATATAAGGGGTCATTAAGGACGTGATTACTTACATATTTAAAAAATAAATATTTTCCTACGATATTCAGTTGTAGAGGATATTTCATTAAGCGCTTCCTATCTTTAAATTTAAATAAAGTGTGTGTGAGATATCATCGAAATTATTTATTCGTTTGACAGGTCTATTGATGCCATTATGTATGGAATATAACATCGTGAAAATGTCCGCCACGGCTTCATTGGGTGGCGCGCATCGGAAATGTCAAATTTTTCATGAATTTGACCGATGGCATGAGTTATGTTGGCTTTGAGGACCGCTGTGATTTGTGGTTTATTCGCATAGACCTGCGACTTAAGAAACCCTACAAGAAAAAGCCTAACGGGGTCAAATCGCACGATCTCGGTGGCCAGTTCACATCACCTCCACGTGAGATGACTACATGTCGTTGTCTATGGTCGTTTACCTTCAGCTCCTGGGCCAGTTGAATTTTGTACCGGTGCAGCCCCAAGTCACGACGCAAAATACGTCAAGTTGCGGTCTGCGAATGGCAGAGTTCTTGTGGGCGACGCGAAATCGTCTGCCTCGGATTCTCCTGCACACTCTCACGGACAGCGGCGATGTTTTTGGCAGATCTTGCGTTTCGTCGACGTACGGGTGTTGGTTTACTGAACCAGTGGACTCAAATTTATCCACCACACTGCGAATAGTCTTCTCGGCAGGACGGTTATGGCGACCGCGGAACGCTGCCCGAACAGAACACCCATATTGATAAAACAATTTTCTCATTTGCACGTGTTGTTGAACGCTATATCCGTTCATGGTGATTTGCCAAACAGACTAAATAAATGACAGCCAATTTGACAGCTTCAACAATATGGCCGCTATCAACTGTCAAAGTTCGGAAGTCCCTATTGGAAGATGCTTTATATACGTATCAGTTGTTGGTACTTATTACCCTATTGGTAGGCTAAAACTACAAAAGATCATTAAAACTGACAACATAGTCGTTTCTCGCCCTTAACGAAACCCTTAACTACATGATCACTTTTGCACAATTTGCAAAATCCACGGATATTCATTGGTAATCTGAAAAATTCTATATTCTAGATTTGGGGACAGGGCGTTGTCAAATCATTTTCTTATTGCTTCTAAGATTATAATTCGTTGTGAAATCTACCATTGGAATTTCTCCTTTACAAGCTAACACAGGCTAACAACTAATTTAGTTTTTTTTTGAGCAGCATATGTTTACCTAATGAACAAGTTGTGAATCGTAAGTTTATTAGTCCGCAACAGTTAGTCACCGGAGCGTGTTCGCGAGCGTACAGGTCAGGTCTTCAGTTTACGATCCAGCGTACAAGTACAACCATTGGCACTTATTTCCTCTTCCTTAAGCTCCTGCACCAACTTTACTCAACCCGAGTAATATTCCATATATTACAAGCAATTCCGTTTTAGCGGCCATTTTGCCAGGAATCTAAAGCAAACACGCACGAAGTCTTACCGGCTCACGCATCTATTAACATCGCCCAATCTATCATTACGCCTTAAGCTGATGATATATAAGAGTGTACTCAGGCCTGCTCTGCTGTACGGTTCACCGCTTTTTAACCATTTGACTAAAACGACAGCGAGACGACTCAATTTCAGAACGTAATCCTCATGAAAGTGGTCCGACACACTAATTTTGAGCAGCGGAGTAACAGTGAATTACACGAGGACTTTGAGCTGCCTACGTTAGATGAGTTCATTCGCCGTAGACATATCAAATTCTTTGACTCCCTGCAACACATGACAAACCCCGTGCTCAACACGATTACTCCCGCCCCGTTCCCCCATCGATGGCAGCTAGCAGTCGAGGCAGGAACGTTATAGTTTGTAAGTTTAGTTTTTTCCCTTATTGTAACCTGAAGGTGAGCCCCATAACCTAGTCCAGTCTATTATTTTTGAATTTTAACTATAAAACGAAAAATGTTTGTAATTCTACCCTCATTCAAATGCATGTTATACTATACAGGAAAAGGAGCCATAAATCTGTACATTTTTTCATGTTCTTGTTCATTAGTTTGTAAAATTTTTTGCATAAAGGGGATTTGAAAAAAAAAAAAAAAAACCGTCGGGCCAATGTGAAAAGGGCCTTAAGAAATGCCTACATTCCATGATTGCAAACGTTTTTTTGTAAATTAGTAGCAGCTATCAAGAATGGACTAATTTAATGGATTGTTCTTGTTCTCAATTTACATATACATATACATACAATACGCTTCGGTTATACGGATAACATCAGTGACAACATATGGGGTTTTGACTGTATTTGTATGGTGTATATGCATGGTTGATAGATAGCAAGTGTATTTCCGTAGACATTAATTATCACTAACTTAATTTTTTCCAAAATTAAAATTAAAGCTTTGATGAAGTCTCCATTTAAGGACGATGATGTCAGTCTTTTGGTTTTAGGCTATTTTAATAATAATTTAAAATATCACTATCATCCATTTAAAATAATGTTTCAAATTAAGGGCAGACGTAGAGCCCAGCAGTATAAATGAAGATGACCCAACAAATGGCATAAGGAAGCCTATAAAAAATACAGAAGAAGGAGCTTGTAATCTGACTTTCTCTTCTCCCCCTTCGCCCAGATTTATGACTTCATCAACCCAAATTTATGTTTATGTACAAATAATTAAGGAACAGGATTTCCTATTTGTTGTGGACAATTGAAAAAAAAAAAAAATTGGTGGGATTCGCACGAAGGATAGACCGCTTGTAAAACATCGATCAATCCTCCATTACTTTCTAACACAAAAACGTAAAACTCAATGGATTATTTAATTTTTACTGACTAAACTTTATTTTACAACGATATATGAACTAATTGGGGTTTTCACAGCATGTATAACCTGAGTATAAGATTTATCTATTAGTTAAATAGTCCTTGTAGAGGAGAAAGAAAAGAAAGAAAAGCTTTATTATGAAGTACAAGCAAAACACTGGTATATACAAATATTAAGTTTTACGTTACTAAATACTGGGTGGAATGTGCGGGAACAAGTATGGTCTGGGGCTAAAGCTGTATGTATGTAAAGGGTGTCCCAGAATTAACGCAAGATTTGAATTTGTCACCATTTGTGCAGTGAAGTGCTGGCAATCCTAAAAAAAAACAATTTGACAGCTGTCAGTGTAGGGTTAGTAAAAAAGGAGCGTTACACGATAGAACAACGTATCTTTATTGTTGAAAATTATCTCAAAAATAACGAAAGTTTGGCGTCCACAGTTCGAAAATTTCATACAAAATACGGTCGGAATAGTGTTTTGACTTCATCAACTGTGAAGAGATTAATTGTAAATTAATAGGGAGACTGGATCAGTTGGAGACACTAAACACACCGGTCGTCCAAAAACAAGCCGTTCAAATGTCAATATCGAAGCAGTGCGTGAGAGTGTTGTTGAAAATCCAGGAACATCAATTCGGCGTCGTAAACACAGTTCTTTGTGCCGAAATTGGAAGATATTGATGTGGCCAATATGTTGTTTCAACAAGATGGTGCCACAAGCCATACAGCCCACGAAACAATTCAAATACTGCATGAGACATTTCCAGGTCGTTTACTCTCCCGTTTTGGTGATCAGAATTGGCCCCCTAGATCGTGTGATTTAACACCTTTAGATTTCTTTTTATGGGGTTATTTGAAGTCAAAGGTGTATGTCAACAAGCCCACATCCAACCGTGCATTAAAAGAGGAAATTCAACGCTGCATCAACGAAATTCAACCACAATTATGCCAAATGGTCATGGAAAATTTCGACTAAAGAGTGCGTATGTGCCGGCAAAGTCGTGGAGGCCATTTGCCCGATGTGTTATTCCACAAATAACCCTATCCTATTTACTTTATAATTCAATAAAAAAATAACAAAAATACTAAAATCTGTGTTTTCTATTTAAATCAAATCTTGCGTTAATTCTGGGACACCCTTAGTAGTGGGATAGTTCTGAGAATAGGGGGTAAGGGAAGTAAGGAGGGCTGCTTACTTAAAAATAACAGGAACCATCAGCGACTTCCATGAAGTCCCAAGGCAGGTATACGTTCTGCTCAACCCCCTTCTACTTTTAGCATTATATATAATATTAGCATTATAAAACTTATTGAAGAAACATCATAACGGAATATTTACAGGACTGAGTGATTGATCCTTAAATCTACTTGAATGATAAAGATAAAATCGGTATTGTTGACCAAAATTACTTAACTTTATTTTAACTTATCTTGGTCACCGAAAATCTTAACTAATGAACAAACTATTTAGCTTATTTTGAGCTGTAATGGATAGTGCCTTAAAATATTCAGGTCAATTAAATCATTTTCCCGATCAATATCGTATTATACAAACAGACGCACTGATAGTTAAGGTCCTATCTGCTCTCAAGAAAACTTAGCGGATTTTAGTCTGCTTGGAACAAGTATTTTAGCCTCGTGCAGAACCACATATCATTATTGTAATTCTTACTCTTGTATATAGTAGAGCTTTCTGCAGTCATATTTAATGTATCATAACTCATTATATTGTCTGTAACCTTGTGATTTTATAAATGAAGTTTTATTAGCCAGATACTCTTAACTTGGCGAACGCCTATCCATTTGGCCGAGCAATAAATTATAAATTTGTCACAAAAAATTTTAAGTAATGATTTAGGATTTGTTTTTAATTATTCCACGTTTTTCTTTTTTTTTTTCCCCCCATAGCCCTTTTAAATTTACAGATAATTATATACAATTATAGATCCTCAGGTGAATCTATTTGAAAATTATTTTTGTATTTCCTGTATCGTCACTACATTATATACAGGTTTTGTTATTTTATAAAAATTATATAATGAATAAACGAGTATAATGATACACATTATACATGACTGGACTTAACTGACTAATAAAGGTGATGGGGCCACCTTTTTGATCAAACTTAGATCAACAAACAAGGAACTCACCCACCGACGGCACACCAAGCAATGGGTGCACGTCAGCGTTCTGTAACCTCTCGAGAGAGATATGTCGGACCACTTTTCGCATGATCCCATTCTGGAAATGTTGGAGACATTTGGCTGTATGTCAGTTAAGTGGGTAAATAGCGGAAATACCGTACAGCAGAGCTGGCCGGAGGACACATTAATAGATCATCAGTTTGAGACAAAGCGACAGGTTGGATGAAGTTATCAAGTGCGATAGCCGGTAAGACCTGTGTCGTACTTTTTCTATTTTATTACTAATTATTCAACGCCTTTATTTGCTCATATTTAGCGATGAAAAGCGGGCTAACTTATCGGGAGTCACCAACTTATATTAATGGAAATGAAATAAATTTCTTTTTACATTCAGGGATTTGAACCCAGAACCAACATATCATGAATAAGTTACACAACCAACTGAGGATTTGGGAATTAGAATGATAATTTTATACCGACCCATGTGATTAGTGAATTGGACGTTGCGATTACGCCTGCGTTAATAACTAGGCCGACTAAAGCGTTAAGATTTCTCCTGTGGTCATTAGAGCCCTGTAGCCTGCCTGGCACAGCACTCCCATGGCTACCCTGATCAATACTATCTAAATTAAACAACAAAATTGTAAACTGTTTTGCAACGGTTGGCTGACCGTCCGGTGAAGATCGTTTGGAAAGTGCGACTAAGTTCGGACACAGGGAAAATTTAATCGGCTTTATAACCGGATGACGTAAGCGTTAGGTCTGTAGAAATGAAATTCCGAGGAAAGGAAAATCTGAAAAGCAGCTAGGCTTGGAGCGAAAGCCCTGGTGGGATTGCCTATTGATTGGTTTGTTTCTCAATGAAACCTTTTTCCTTGAGCCAATTATAAACCACTCTCACTTTTGGAAGATTTACGCTATTTATGTTTCCATTAGAAAATGCCTGAACAAATTGTTGACAACATACACTTCAACTCATTCATAAACGGACGGATTCGTAAAAACCGTGAAGGTACAATGAAGGGCCCGATCAATTGTTGGATTATATGGGTCTTAGACACAACAAGTGGTTTCTTAGTCACCGATTCGAACATGTATGTACTTTACCTATGCAAAAATTTCCCCAGAAAGCACTATCATGCTCATTTGGAGTATATTTCTTATAACTTATGATCTAAAAATTTTTATAAGTAAACATTGGCGGCCTAGAAAAACGATAAATATACCTAACACCTCCCACATGTTGTTGGGCCGAAGTGGAAAAACCTATAAATAAGCAAACAATACAAGCTTCATAAACGGCAACAGATGTTTACTCAGAACAGGTATAGAAAGGCCCCTCGAGTGGGACTTATGTCCCTTCCAGGGACACATCTGGGAAAAATTAGCCCTCGCTTACCCAAAATGTACTTCACAACATAAAAAAAAAAGAGTTAGGGGGTTAAAATCCATTTCTATGGGAAGAAAAAATGTTGTAAATTGGAGAATCAGTCGGACGAACTAAGAACTGTCATGTTGTTATCGCCTAATAGACGAAATCATATTATAATAGCCATGTAGGGAAAATGATAAGTACATGTTAAATAGTCAACACATACTACATAATTAATTTTAAAAGTAAACAAGATCGCAAAAAATAAATTAGAAATCACCAGATTGTAGCCTGCAGTAAAAAAAAAAATTGCGATTTGCGAACGGTTTTTAGAATTAAAGAAATAAAAGATATAATTAATACCAAGTCGTGAGGGCGTCTTACTGAACCAGTGGACTCAAATTTATCCACCACACTGCGAATAGTCTTCTCGGCAGGACGGTTATGGCGACCGCGGAACGCTGCCCGAACAGAACACCCATATTGATAAAACAATTTTCTCATTTGCACGTGTTGTTGAACGCTATATCCGTTCATGGTGATTTGCCAAACAGACTAAATAAATGACAGCCAATTTGACAGCTTCAACAATATGGCCGCTATCAACTGTCAAAGTTCGGAAGTCCCTATTGGAAGATGCTTTATATACGTATCAGTTGTTGGTACTTATTACCCTATTGGTAGGCTAAAACTACAAAAGATCATTAAAACTGACAACATAGTCGTTTCTCGCCCTTAACGAAACCCTTAACTACATGATCACTTTTGCACAATTTGCAAAATCCACGGATATTCATTGGTAATCTGAAAAATTCTATATTCTAGATTTGGGGACAGGGCGTTGTCAAATCATTTTCTTATTGCTTCTAAGATTATAATTCGTTGTGAAATCTACCATTGGAATTTCTCCTTTACAAGCTAACACAGGCTAACAACTAATTTAGTTTTTTTTTGAGCAGCATATGTTTACCTAATGAACAAGTTGTGAATCGTAAGTTTATTAGTCCGCAACAGTTAGTCACCGGAGCGTGTTCGCGAGCGTACAGGTCAGGTCTTCAGTTTACGATCCAGCGTACAAGTACAACCATTGGCACTTATTTCCTCTTCCTTAAGCTCCTGCACCAACTTTACTCAACCCGAGTAATATTCCATATATTACAAGCAATTCCGTTTTAGCGGCCATTTTGCCAGGAATCTAAAGCAAACACGCACGAAGTCTTACCGGCTCACGCATCTATTAACATCGCCCAATCTATCATTACGCCTTAAGCTGATGATATATAAGAGTGTACTCAGGCCTGCTCTGCTGTACGGTTCACCGCTTTTTAACCATTTGACTAAAACGACAGCGAGACGACTCAATTTCAGAACGTAATCCTCATGAAAGTGGTCCGACACACTAATTTTGAGCAGCGGAGTAACAGTGAATTACACGAGGACTTTGAGCTGCCTACGTTAGATGAGTTCATTCGCCGTAGACATATCAAATTCTTTGACTCCCTGCAACACATGACAAACCCCGTGCTCAACACGATTACTCCCGCCCCGTTCCCCCATCGATGGCAGCTAGCAGTCGAGGCAGGAACGTTATAGTTTGTAAGTTTAGTTTTTTCCCTTATTGTAACCTGAAGGTGAGCCCCATAACCTAGTCCAGTCTATTATTTTTGAATTTTAACTATAAAACGAAAAATGTTTGTAATTCTACCCTCATTCAAATGCATGTTATACTATACAGGAAAAGGAGCCATAAATCTGTACATTTTTTCATGTTCTTGTTCATTAGTTTGTAAAATTTTTTGCATAAAGGGGATTTGAAAAAAAAAAAAAAAAACCGTCGGGCCAATGTGAAAAGGGCCTTAAGAAATGCCTACATTCCATGATTGCAAACGTTTTTTTGTAAATTAGTAGCAGCTATCAAGAATGGACTAATTTAATGGATTGTTCTTGTTCTCAATTTACATATACATATACATACAATACGCTTCGGTTATACGGATAACATCAGTGACAACATATGGGGTTTTGACTGTATTTGTATGGTGTATATGCATGGTTGATAGATAGCAAGTGTATTTCCGTAGACATTAATTATCACTAACTTAATTTTTTCCAAAATTAAAATTAAAGCTTTGATGAAGTCTCCATTTAAGGACGATGATGTCAGTCTTTTGGTTTTAGGCTATTTTAATAATAATTTAAAATATCACTATCATCCATTTAAAATAATGTTTCAAATTAAGGGCAGACGTAGAGCCCAGCAGTATAAATGAAGATGACCCAACAAATGGCATAAGGAAGCCTATAAAAAATACAGAAGAAGGAGCTTGTAATCTGACTTTCTCTTCTCCCCCTTCGCCCAGATTTATGACTTCATCAACCCAAATTTATGTTTATGTACAAATAATTAAGGAACAGGATTTCCTATTTGTTGTGGACAATTGAAAAAAAAAAAAAATTGGTGGGATTCGCACGAAGGATAGACCGCTTGTAAAACATCGATCAATCCTCCATTACTTTCTAACACAAAAACGTAAAACTCAATGGATTATTTAATTTTTACTGACTAAACTTTATTTTACAACGATATATGAACTAATTGGGGTTTTCACAGCATGTATAACCTGAGTATAAGATTTATCTATTAGTTAAATAGTCCTTGTAGAGGAGAAAGAAAAGAAAGAAAAGCTTTATTATGAAGTACAAGCAAAACACTGGTATATACAAATATTAAGTTTTACGTTACTAAATACTGGGTGGAATGTGCGGGAACAAGTATGGTCTGGGGCTAAAGCTGTATGTATGTAAAGGGTGTCCCAGAATTAACGCAAGATTTGAATTTGTCACCATTTGTGCAGTGAAGTGCTGGCAATCCTAAAAAAAAACAATTTGACAGCTGTCAGTGTAGGGTTAGTAAAAAAGGAGCGTTACACGATAGAACAACGTATCTTTATTGTTGAAAATTATCTCAAAAATAACGAAAGTTTGGCGTCCACAGTTCGAAAATTTCATACAAAATACGGTCGGAATAGTGTTTTGACTTCATCAACTGTGAAGAGATTAATTGTAAATTAATAGGGAGACTGGATCAGTTGGAGACACTAAACACACCGGTCGTCCAAAAACAAGCCGTTCAAATGTCAATATCGAAGCAGTGCGTGAGAGTGTTGTTGAAAATCCAGGAACATCAATTCGGCGTCGTAAACACAGTTCTTTGTGCCGAAATTGGAAGATATTGATGTGGCCAATATGTTGTTTCAACAAGATGGTGCCACAAGCCATACAGCCCACGAAACAATTCAAATACTGCATGAGACATTTCCAGGTCGTTTACTCTCCCGTTTTGGTGATCAGAATTGGCCCCCTAGATCGTGTGATTTAACACCTTTAGATTTCTTTTTATGGGGTTATTTGAAGTCAAAGGTGTATGTCAACAAGCCCACATCCAACCGTGCATTAAAAGAGGAAATTCAACGCTGCATCAACGAAATTCAACCACAATTATGCCAAATGGTCATGGAAAATTTCGACTAAAGAGTGCGTATGTGCCGGCAAAGTCGTGGAGGCCATTTGCCCGATGTGTTATTCCACAAATAACCCTATCCTATTTACTTTATAATTCAATAAAAAAATAACAAAAATACTAAAATCTGTGTTTTCTATTTAAATCAAATCTTGCGTTAATTCTGGGACACCCTTAGTAGTGGGATAGTTCTGAGAATAGGGGGTAAGGGAAGTAAGGAGGGCTGCTTACTTAAAAATAACAGGAACCATCAGCGACTTCCATGAAGTCCCAAGGCAGGTATACGTTCTGCTCAACCCCCTTCTACTTTTAGCATTATATATAATATTAGCATTATAAAACTTATTGAAGAAACATCATAACGGAATATTTACAGGACTGAGTGATTGATCCTTAAATCTACTTGAATGATAAAGATAAAATCGGTATTGTTGACCAAAATTACTTAACTTTATTTTAACTTATCTTGGTCACCGAAAATCTTAACTAATGAACAAACTATTTAGCTTATTTTGAGCTGTAATGGATAGTGCCTTAAAATATTCAGGTCAATTAAATCATTTTCCCGATCAATATCGTATTATACAAACAGACGCACTGATAGTTAAGGTCCTATCTGCTCTCAAGAAAACTTAGCGGATTTTAGTCTGCTTGGAACAAGTATTTTAGCCTCGTGCAGAACCACATATCATTATTGTAATTCTTACTCTTGTATATAGTAGAGCTTTCTGCAGTCATATTTAATGTATCATAACTCATTATATTGTCTGTAACCTTGTGATTTTATAAATGAAGTTTTATTAGCCAGATACTCTTAACTTGGCGAACGCCTATCCATTTGGCCGAGCAATAAATTATAAATTTGTCACAAAAAATTTTAAGTAATGATTTAGGATTTGTTTTTAATTATTCCACGTTTTTCTTTTTTTTTTTCCCCCCATAGCCCTTTTAAATTTACAGATAATTATATACAATTATAGATCCTCAGGTGAATCTATTTGAAAATTATTTTTGTATTTCCTGTATCGTCACTACATTATATACAGGTTTTGTTATTTTATAAAAATTATATAATGAATAAACGAGTATAATGATACACATTATACATGACTGGACTTAACTGACTAATAAAGGTGATGGGGCCACCTTTTTGATCAAACTTAGATCAACAAACAAGGAACTCACCCACCGACGGCACACCAAGCAATGGGTGCACGTCAGCGTTCTGTAACCTCTCGAGAGAGATATGTCGGACCACTTTTCGCATGATCCCATTCTGGAAATGTTGGAGACATTTGGCTGTATGTCAGTTAAGTGGGTAAATAGCGGAAATACCGTACAGCAGAGCTGGCCGGAGGACACATTAATAGATCATCAGTTTGAGACAAAGCGACAGGTTGGATGAAGTTATCAAGTGCGATAGCCGGTAAGACCTGTGTCGTACTTTTTCTATTTTATTACTAATTATTCAACGCCTTTATTTGCTCATATTTAGCGATGAAAAGCGGGCTAACTTATCGGGAGTCACCAACTTATATTAATGGAAATGAAATAAATTTCTTTTTACATTCAGGGATTTGAACCCAGAACCAACATATCATGAATAAGTTACACAACCAACTGAGGATTTGGGAATTAGAATGATAATTTTATACCGACCCATGTGATTAGTGAATTGGACGTTGCGATTACGCCTGCGTTAATAACTAGGCCGACTAAAGCGTTAAGATTTCTCCTGTGGTCATTAGAGCCCTGTAGCCTGCCTGGCACAGCACTCCCATGGCTACCCTGATCAATACTATCTAAATTAAACAACAAAATTGTAAACTGTTTTGCAACGGTTGGCTGACCGTCCGGTGAAGATCGTTTGGAAAGTGCGACTAAGTTCGGACACAGGGAAAATTTAATCGGCTTTATAACCGGATGACGTAAGCGTTAGGTCTGTAGAAATGAAATTCCGAGGAAAGGAAAATCTGAAAAGCAGCTAGGCTTGGAGCGAAAGCCCTGGTGGGATTGCCTATTGATTGGTTTGTTTCTCAATGAAACCTTTTTCCTTGAGCCAATTATAAACCACTCTCACTTTTGGAAGATTTACGCTATTTATGTTTCCATTAGAAAATGCCTGAACAAATTGTTGACAACATACACTTCAACTCATTCATAAACGGACGGATTCGTAAAAACCGTGAAGGTACAATGAAGGGCCCGATCAATTGTTGGATTATATGGGTCTTAGACACAACAAGTGGTTTCTTAGTCACCGATTCGAACATGTATGTACTTTACCTATGCAAAAATTTCCCCAGAAAGCACTATCATGCTCATTTGGAGTATATTTCTTATAACTTATGATCTAAAAATTTTTATAAGTAAACATTGGCGGCCTAGAAAAACGATAAATATACCTAACACCTCCCACATGTTGTTGGGCCGAAGTGGAAAAACCTATAAATAAGCAAACAATACAAGCTTCATAAACGGCAACAGATGTTTACTCAGAACAGGTATAGAAAGGCCCCTCGAGTGGGACTTATGTCCCTTCCAGGGACACATCTGGGAAAAATTAGCCCTCGCTTACCCAAAATGTACTTCACAACATAAAAAAAAAAGAGTTAGGGGGTTAAAATCCATTTCTATGGGAAGAAAAAATGTTGTAAATTGGAGAAT
The DNA here is from genome assembly GCA_930367205.1 of Acanthosoma haemorrhoidale. Lineage (NCBI taxonomy): Eukaryota > Metazoa > Arthropoda > Insecta > Hemiptera > Acanthosomatidae > Acanthosoma > Acanthosoma haemorrhoidale. The sequence continues at coordinate 28,172,963 of OV884009.1, read as the reverse complement.
CAGTCGGACGAACTAAGAACTGTCATGTTGTTATCGCCTAATAGACGAAATCATATTATAATAGCCATGTAGGGAAAATGATAAGTACATGTTAAATAGTCAACACATACTACATAATTAATTTTAAAAGTAAACAAGATCGCAAAAAATAAATTAGAAATCACCAGATTGTAGCCTGCAGTAAAAAAAAAAATTGCGATTTGCGAACGGTTTTTAGAATTAAAGAAATAAAAGATATAATTAATACCAAGTCGTGAGGGCGTCTTACTGAACCAGTGGACTCAAATTTATCCACCACACTGCGAATAGTCTTCTCGGCAGGACGGTTATGGCGACCGCGGAACGCTGCCCGAACAGAACACCCATATTGATAAAACAATTTTCTCATTTGCACGTGTTGTTGAACGCTATATCCGTTCATGGTGATTTGCCAAACAGACTAAATAAATGACAGCCAATTTGACAGCTTCAACAATATGGCCGCTATCAACTGTCAAAGTTCGGAAGTCCCTATTGGAAGATGCTTTATATACGTATCAGTTGTTGGTACTTATTACCCTATTGGTAGGCTAAAACTACAAAAGATCATTAAAACTGACAACATAGTCGTTTCTCGCCCTTAACGAAACCCTTAACTACATGATCACTTTTGCACAATTTGCAAAATCCACGGATATTCATTGGTAATCTGAAAAATTCTATATTCTAGATTTGGGGACAGGGCGTTGTCAAATCATTTTCTTATTGCTTCTAAGATTATAATTCGTTGTGAAATCTACCATTGGAATTTCTCCTTTACAAGCTAACACAGGCTAACAACTAATTTAGTTTTTTTTTGAGCAGCATATGTTTACCTAATGAACAAGTTGTGAATCGTAAGTTTATTAGTCCGCAACAGTTAGTCACCGGAGCGTGTTCGCGAGCGTACAGGTCAGGTCTTCAGTTTACGATCCAGCGTACAAGTACAACCATTGGCACTTATTTCCTCTTCCTTAAGCTCCTGCACCAACTTTACTCAACCCGAGTAATATTCCATATATTACAAGCAATTCCGTTTTAGCGGCCATTTTGCCAGGAATCTAAAGCAAACACGCACGAAGTCTTACCGGCTCACGCATCTATTAACATCGCCCAATCTATCATTACGCCTTAAGCTGATGATATATAAGAGTGTACTCAGGCCTGCTCTGCTGTACGGTTCACCGCTTTTTAACCATTTGACTAAAACGACAGCGAGACGACTCAATTTCAGAACGTAATCCTCATGAAAGTGGTCCGACACACTAATTTTGAGCAGCGGAGTAACAGTGAATTACACGAGGACTTTGAGCTGCCTACGTTAGATGAGTTCATTCGCCGTAGACATATCAAATTCTTTGACTCCCTGCAACACATGACAAACCCCGTGCTCAACACGATTACTCCCGCCCCGTTCCCCCATCGATGGCAGCTAGCAGTCGAGGCAGGAACGTTATAGTTTGTAAGTTTAGTTTTTTCCCTTATTGTAACCTGAAGGTGAGCCCCATAACCTAGTCCAGTCTATTATTTTTGAATTTTAACTATAAAACGAAAAATGTTTGTAATTCTACCCTCATTCAAATGCATGTTATACTATACAGGAAAAGGAGCCATAAATCTGTACATTTTTTCATGTTCTTGTTCATTAGTTTGTAAAATTTTTTGCATAAAGGGGATTTGAAAAAAAAAAAAAAAAACCGTCGGGCCAATGTGAAAAGGGCCTTAAGAAATGCCTACATTCCATGATTGCAAACGTTTTTTTGTAAATTAGTAGCAGCTATCAAGAATGGACTAATTTAATGGATTGTTCTTGTTCTCAATTTACATATACATATACATACAATACGCTTCGGTTATACGGATAACATCAGTGACAACATATGGGGTTTTGACTGTATTTGTATGGTGTATATGCATGGTTGATAGATAGCAAGTGTATTTCCGTAGACATTAATTATCACTAACTTAATTTTTTCCAAAATTAAAATTAAAGCTTTGATGAAGTCTCCATTTAAGGACGATGATGTCAGTCTTTTGGTTTTAGGCTATTTTAATAATAATTTAAAATATCACTATCATCCATTTAAAATAATGTTTCAAATTAAGGGCAGACGTAGAGCCCAGCAGTATAAATGAAGATGACCCAACAAATGGCATAAGGAAGCCTATAAAAAATACAGAAGAAGGAGCTTGTAATCTGACTTTCTCTTCTCCCCCTTCGCCCAGATTTATGACTTCATCAACCCAAATTTATGTTTATGTACAAATAATTAAGGAACAGGATTTCCTATTTGTTGTGGACAATTGAAAAAAAAAAAAAATTGGTGGGATTCGCACGAAGGATAGACCGCTTGTAAAACATCGATCAATCCTCCATTACTTTCTAACACAAAAACGTAAAACTCAATGGATTATTTAATTTTTACTGACTAAACTTTATTTTACAACGATATATGAACTAATTGGGGTTTTCACAGCATGTATAACCTGAGTATAAGATTTATCTATTAGTTAAATAGTCCTTGTAGAGGAGAAAGAAAAGAAAGAAAAGCTTTATTATGAAGTACAAGCAAAACACTGGTATATACAAATATTAAGTTTTACGTTACTAAATACTGGGTGGAATGTGCGGGAACAAGTATGGTCTGGGGCTAAAGCTGTATGTATGTAAAGGGTGTCCCAGAATTAACGCAAGATTTGAATTTGTCACCATTTGTGCAGTGAAGTGCTGGCAATCCTAAAAAAAAACAATTTGACAGCTGTCAGTGTAGGGTTAGTAAAAAAGGAGCGTTACACGATAGAACAACGTATCTTTATTGTTGAAAATTATCTCAAAAATAACGAAAGTTTGGCGTCCACAGTTCGAAAATTTCATACAAAATACGGTCGGAATAGTGTTTTGACTTCATCAACTGTGAAGAGATTAATTGTAAATTAATAGGGAGACTGGATCAGTTGGAGACACTAAACACACCGGTCGTCCAAAAACAAGCCGTTCAAATGTCAATATCGAAGCAGTGCGTGAGAGTGTTGTTGAAAATCCAGGAACATCAATTCGGCGTCGTAAACACAGTTCTTTGTGCCGAAATTGGAAGATATTGATGTGGCCAATATGTTGTTTCAACAAGATGGTGCCACAAGCCATACAGCCCACGAAACAATTCAAATACTGCATGAGACATTTCCAGGTCGTTTACTCTCCCGTTTTGGTGATCAGAATTGGCCCCCTAGATCGTGTGATTTAACACCTTTAGATTTCTTTTTATGGGGTTATTTGAAGTCAAAGGTGTATGTCAACAAGCCCACATCCAACCGTGCATTAAAAGAGGAAATTCAACGCTGCATCAACGAAATTCAACCACAATTATGCCAAATGGTCATGGAAAATTTCGACTAAAGAGTGCGTATGTGCCGGCAAAGTCGTGGAGGCCATTTGCCCGATGTGTTATTCCACAAATAACCCTATCCTATTTACTTTATAATTCAATAAAAAAATAACAAAAATACTAAAATCTGTGTTTTCTATTTAAATCAAATCTTGCGTTAATTCTGGGACACCCTTAGTAGTGGGATAGTTCTGAGAATAGGGGGTAAGGGAAGTAAGGAGGGCTGCTTACTTAAAAATAACAGGAACCATCAGCGACTTCCATGAAGTCCCAAGGCAGGTATACGTTCTGCTCAACCCCCTTCTACTTTTAGCATTATATATAATATTAGCATTATAAAACTTATTGAAGAAACATCATAACGGAATATTTACAGGACTGAGTGATTGATCCTTAAATCTACTTGAATGATAAAGATAAAATCGGTATTGTTGACCAAAATTACTTAACTTTATTTTAACTTATCTTGGTCACCGAAAATCTTAACTAATGAACAAACTATTTAGCTTATTTTGAGCTGTAATGGATAGTGCCTTAAAATATTCAGGTCAATTAAATCATTTTCCCGATCAATATCGTATTATACAAACAGACGCACTGATAGTTAAGGTCCTATCTGCTCTCAAGAAAACTTAGCGGATTTTAGTCTGCTTGGAACAAGTATTTTAGCCTCGTGCAGAACCACATATCATTATTGTAATTCTTACTCTTGTATATAGTAGAGCTTTCTGCAGTCATATTTAATGTATCATAACTCATTATATTGTCTGTAACCTTGTGATTTTATAAATGAAGTTTTATTAGCCAGATACTCTTAACTTGGCGAACGCCTATCCATTTGGCCGAGCAATAAATTATAAATTTGTCACAAAAAATTTTAAGTAATGATTTAGGATTTGTTTTTAATTATTCCACGTTTTTCTTTTTTTTTTTCCCCCCATAGCCCTTTTAAATTTACAGATAATTATATACAATTATAGATCCTCAGGTGAATCTATTTGAAAATTATTTTTGTATTTCCTGTATCGTCACTACATTATATACAGGTTTTGTTATTTTATAAAAATTATATAATGAATAAACGAGTATAATGATACACATTATACATGACTGGACTTAACTGACTAATAAAGGTGATGGGGCCACCTTTTTGATCAAACTTAGATCAACAAACAAGGAACTCACCCACCGACGGCACACCAAGCAATGGGTGCACGTCAGCGTTCTGTAACCTCTCGAGAGAGATATGTCGGACCACTTTTCGCATGATCCCATTCTGGAAATGTTGGAGACATTTGGCTGTATGTCAGTTAAGTGGGTAAATAGCGGAAATACCGTACAGCAGAGCTGGCCGGAGGACACATTAATAGATCATCAGTTTGAGACAAAGCGACAGGTTGGATGAAGTTATCAAGTGCGATAGCCGGTAAGACCTGTGTCGTACTTTTTCTATTTTATTACTAATTATTCAACGCCTTTATTTGCTCATATTTAGCGATGAAAAGCGGGCTAACTTATCGGGAGTCACCAACTTATATTAATGGAAATGAAATAAATTTCTTTTTACATTCAGGGATTTGAACCCAGAACCAACATATCATGAATAAGTTACACAACCAACTGAGGATTTGGGAATTAGAATGATAATTTTATACCGACCCATGTGATTAGTGAATTGGACGTTGCGATTACGCCTGCGTTAATAACTAGGCCGACTAAAGCGTTAAGATTTCTCCTGTGGTCATTAGAGCCCTGTAGCCTGCCTGGCACAGCACTCCCATGGCTACCCTGATCAATACTATCTAAATTAAACAACAAAATTGTAAACTGTTTTGCAACGGTTGGCTGACCGTCCGGTGAAGATCGTTTGGAAAGTGCGACTAAGTTCGGACACAGGGAAAATTTAATCGGCTTTATAACCGGATGACGTAAGCGTTAGGTCTGTAGAAATGAAATTCCGAGGAAAGGAAAATCTGAAAAGCAGCTAGGCTTGGAGCGAAAGCCCTGGTGGGATTGCCTATTGATTGGTTTGTTTCTCAATGAAACCTTTTTCCTTGAGCCAATTATAAACCACTCTCACTTTTGGAAGATTTACGCTATTTATGTTTCCATTAGAAAATGCCTGAACAAATTGTTGACAACATACACTTCAACTCATTCATAAACGGACGGATTCGTAAAAACCGTGAAGGTACAATGAAGGGCCCGATCAATTGTTGGATTATATGGGTCTTAGACACAACAAGTGGTTTCTTAGTCACCGATTCGAACATGTATGTACTTTACCTATGCAAAAATTTCCCCAGAAAGCACTATCATGCTCATTTGGAGTATATTTCTTATAACTTATGATCTAAAAATTTTTATAAGTAAACATTGGCGGCCTAGAAAAACGATAAATATACCTAACACCTCCCACATGTTGTTGGGCCGAAGTGGAAAAACCTATAAATAAGCAAACAATACAAGCTTCATAAACGGCAACAGATGTTTACTCAGAACAGGTATAGAAAGGCCCCTCGAGTGGGACTTATGTCCCTTCCAGGGACACATCTGGGAAAAATTAGCCCTCGCTTACCCAAAATGTACTTCACAACATAAAAAAAAAAGAGTTAGGGGGTTAAAATCCATTTCTATGGGAAGAAAAAATGTTGTAAATTGGAGAATCAGTCGGACGAACTAAGAACTGTCATGTTGTTATCGCCTAATAGACGAAATCATATTATAATAGCCATGTAGGGAAAATGATAAGTACATGTTAAATAGTCAACACATACTACATAATTAATTTTAAAAGTAAACAAGATCGCAAAAAATAAATTAGAAATCACCAGATTGTAGCCTGCAGTAAAAAAAAAAATTGCGATTGGCGAACGGTTTTTAGAATTAAAGAAATAAAAGATATAATTAATACCAAGTCGTGAGGGCGTCTTAATGGAAATCAGAAGGCCCTTGGTTCAAAATCCAATTCACTAACTATTTTTACTGCTAAGAAAATTATTATTCCTCTGTGAGCTCATTGTTAGCCTTGAGTATATCAATGAGTTGAAGCGTTGCTTTTTTGTTGCTGAAAAAGAGTTTTTAAGTCCTCGTTTATTTGTAGGCAAAAGCATGTCTGCATCAGGCCCTTGTGAGAAGAAGAATAGTGTCGATTGTTCAAGACATGTGGGACCTTCTTACTAGGACCTGGTGCATAAACATATTTGGTAGTTCGAAACGTTGTCCTCAAATAAACATGAAGAAATCTAAACAAATGCTTCATCACACATTGATAATTATTTCTATTCAACAAGTTAGTGAAATAAAGTGGGCATATAGGTATTATCGGAGATAGCCTCTGGTTGGGTTTCTTATACAGTTGCTTATGTTGTAAAATGAGCCATAAAAAATATTTTTGAAAACCTTTTATTTGACAACTATTTTTCTAATACTTTGTTTTGGTGACGAAGTGGTCTTTTACGTTAGATATGCTGAAAGTGTTTTTTTTTTTTGTATCTTATTTAATTTACGGTTTTCAATTTGAGGTTTGTCAATGGCCACCGTTTCAAAATCGCATTTTTTTTTTAACAGGAGGTCATTATTAACACAAACCATGTGATAATATTTTCCTACCAGATTGCATGAAGTATCAAACCAAAGATCTTGACCTCCTCATTGATAACGTGATATATTTGCAGAAGTGGAGTACAGTTACTCAAAGTCGTTGAAACTGTCGGCAAATCGTTTTTATAGCCGTAAAGAAACCCTTAATTGTTTGATGGATCACATTTGACTTCAGTTATTTTGATATACATGGAGGAGCTGACAATGTACAAAAGATTTAATTTTAAAAGTGGCCTCGATGAATGCTGCTTCATTGTAGAGGACGTGTCCTGACACTTCAATTATCATCAATTAACGGTACATTAAGGAAGAATAGAAAAATCAAAAATGAGTACATCTACCGATGGCAATGGCCCCCCCTATTGTTCATTCGTCCGTTGTACACGAGGCGTAGATTAATTTTTGCTCGACAGATTATTCACACTAGGATCTCTATGAGGCCCCAGATAGAGCTAACGGTACGGTCAGACAGCCGCTCTAACCCGCCTAACAGGAGGAAATATCTAAAAACGAAAGTGGGGGGGGGATATCCGACGGACAGTCAGGCGTACTTTCACTGCGGGCTTGTTTGCGTCAGGCGAAGAGGAGCCGTGTAGAACTAGAGTGCAACCGATCCGAGCCCTGATTGCAAACCTACTTCCCTAATTGGTCAAGGCAGCAGCTGATGCGGGTTCCTTACCCTCCGTCCATGCTCAGACTCCACTTGACTTCCACTTCCTTGCTCCCTTCGACATCGTTACAAGACAGGATCAGGTCACATGGCACATATCGGTGCGAACTAGAGGTATATGTAACATGTACACGGCAATCTACTACTTTTGCGGTACTTAGCAAACTGGCACCTGCTTAGTTCAACCATCCCACATAATAGGGTTGAAGAAGATCGAAGTTTGCTTAATTAACTTATGTCAATACTCTTTAGACCCGGAGATACGAAGGCTTCCTCCAAACCAAACAATGCTTTGTTTATAAGTGAGCTCTGTGTTACTAATAAAGTGACTAGTGAAGTGGATTTCGCTAATGAGACGTTTCTCCAAAAAGAATCCAACCGTATAAAATGAGTCTCTAAGTACTGCTTAAAATACTATTGTTTTGATTGCAGGTAATCATTTCAATATAGTAATTTTATAAAGATATGGAATATATTAGATTTTATAAATAGTAGAAGGCATTTCTAGTTATAAAAAAATAGATAGAATTACCCAAGGTTAGAACTTATATATAGTATATATTTCATCAACATACATAATTAATTAAAATGTGTAATGTCCTCTAAAAAATAGAAATATCTTGCTAACGCCATGATCGAATTACAGTCAAACCAAATACATTCGTTCCTAAAAGTGAGTAATTTATCTTCAGCTTGGCAATAATCGAAAGTAAATACACAAGTTATAGTTTTTATAAAACAATAATAACAGTAGTAGGCCCAGTGAACATAGTCCCAGCATTAAATATCAACACGAAAAGTAGGACGAGTCACAGCACGAATATAAATGAGGCACGAACTTTTATCCCAGGAAACTACTTCAAATGCATGCCAAGGCAAGGTAGTTCAAATCCACCGAAAAACATAAGCATAAATAAAATTCACCTAATAGCATAAGTGCATAATTTGTATAAATGGCCGCAGAATGTATTTTAGATCTATTCGTTTAAATATATTTTAAGTAATACAAACAAGTCAATGAATACAAGAGAGCTATAGTAAATAAGGCTGATTACTCAGTTCTGAATAAATTTCGGAGGGACTCACTAAACCTTTTCCCTATTCCCTTAAAAATTACAAAATGATTCATTATAGATTTTCATTCGGATCTATTCACATATTAAATTTATATGTCCTGTATAGCGTCGCTAAATTCTATACATGTTCGGTTGTTTGTTATAAAGGTTATATAATTAATACAAGTACAATGATACACAATAGACATGACTTCATTGATAAGAATCTATAAGGTGATGGCTCACCTTTCATCAAAAATCATCAAAAACTTAAGACTAACTTACATACTAATTCTTAACCTAATTTTTCCCCGACAGTCTGTTGCAATCGATAAGGTGCCACTAAACCTTCTGCAGAAAACTACTTAAATAAGGAAATAGTGAAATTCATTTTTTAGAATTCTTTTTTCTCTCCGGGAGGGGACCTCATCAAACTTATACATTATAAAATGTCTGGTCTCTACAATACTTTAATACTCTCCTTGCTCTGGTCAATAAACCACTCATACTCAAGGGTACTCTTTCAAATTATCTGTCGTTCAAGATAAAGTCAAAAAAGGCTTTGTGGAAAGCCTGGACTAGATCGATGTTCGAGTGGTGGAACAAGTTCACGAGTTTTCAAAGGTTACAATGTTGCACTAATGACAAAAGAACGTCAATAATGTCAATAACACTCAAGAAGATATTTTTTGCATTATAAATTCTCAAGAGCAAAGTAAAAAACAAAAAAAAAGCTCAGTTAATAAACCCCTGTGATAAAAACGAGTAACCAGTAGAAAAAAAAAAAGAGTTTCAGACAAGTATTGTATTTTTTGTAAATTATTCTATTCTCTCAGGAATTCCGACTCTCTACATAGGTCTGTTATCAGCATGAGCCCAATATAACTCGAGACGATAAATAAAAAGCACTTCTACAAATTAAACGAATAAGATAAAGTACGTTACATCTTAATGCACCGTATCTTTTCAGAAGGTCGGTTACACCAGAGTACAGTTACAACATTACAGACTGTTACTAATCTATATCAAAGTCTGATTATATATTGGATGTATCATGTCCCTCTCACCGAACCGGTTTCACGCCGTTTTTTGCCATATTTTACAACAGTGGACAACGCCCTTTCGCAAACTTCGTCGGCACGCAATTTCACGCTTTTTATAAACCCCTGAGCTCTTAATATAACAAAAGTGGGGAGCTTCAATCTTGATGGACAAAAAAATTCTTTGTATAGGCGAGAAAAATGCAGGTGCACTTCAAGCGTGTGCAGTTTAGAGGGTATTTGCGATTCGGCCAAGACGCGCAAAACAACGTTTTTTTTCCAAATCAATGAAAAATTATTTAAAACCACCGGATTAGTGAAAGTCGTTCATATTAATGAAATATCTCTCAATAGAAAATAAATTACTAAACTACAAAGTTATACTTAAGCCGATCTGGAAACACAGAATAGAGCTATGGGGGACAGCAAAAAAGTCGAACATTAAGTGTATCCTTTCAATCAAAAGTCCACAGAACAATAGTAAATGCGCATTATTACGCCAGCAACAAAACCCTTCATAACGATGTTAATACAGCTTACATTCTTCAACTCAACCCTTCCAAGTTCATGAAATTCCATAGTAACCTATCCAACCACCCTAATCCCCTAGCACAGTCATTGCACTGCACTACTCATCCCTATAATCCTCCTCTGAGACTGAAATAGCAGTGGCCTCGTGACCTGCTATAAAAATGTTAATCATAAACACTGAAGGCCCGATTAATCGTATTTTGCACTTGTTTGACTACTTTAAGATTTCTTCTTTGGATGGGTCCAATGAATGAAAATGAGTAGCTATTGCAATTTTAAAGCAATTATCCATCGACAATCTCGCCACCGCTCGAAAGCTGTTGAAGATTTGATTTTTTCTCCCCTTGAGGTTAAGTACACATTAAAGACATAAATAAAATAAAACGAAATGAAGTTTTGAGACCCAACAACAGAGATAAGGTACTTTAAGGCCGTTGCAACCGATTTTTACGTTATTTATTTTGTATAGGCGTTCTAGACATTTATGGATTTTTTTACTTAGTTAAAAAGCTATTTTTGTACCGAGTGAGAGACTTAAATCATTTCTCAAGAAACTAACGCCAAGTTGGGTGCATCACTTGAGTTTTTGTTCTCTCTATTTACGTCCTTTAATTCCTCGAAAACTAGGCGTCCCTCCACGAATTCCTGGAGCTGGCAGGCAGAATACATGTGGTCTTGGACCCCTCTATTGCAGATGTGGGTGTGTGACTGAAACCATCCCATGTGTTCGGTAAGTGTGGGTACAACAGGCACTATAATATAAAAAAGACAATTAGAAGGATGCTTCAAGAGAAAGGATTTGCATGGCATAAGGAGGTCTGTAGCCTGGATTCCGATGGCCCCAGTCGGTTTGCTGACATGATAGCGTTCCTTGAAATATGGCTAAGAACTCAACAGTCAAATTTGAGTAATATCCCTAAACAGCCCAGTCCATTTGTAAGAAGTCTATGGACTTTTATCAACAAAGTTTCGCAGTCGGTATGGAATAAAGCAGCACGATGTTCGTGGTTCTTGGTTCGGCGCTCGAGGAACAATTCCAAAGAAAACTGGAACAATTATGGGAACACAAAAAGTTGTTGTGACTGAGAATACTATTGTTGATTCTTTCGGAATCATCAACCATAATACATATGGATAATGAAGTGAAACATTCATGAGCTATATTGGCACCTCAAACTTTTTTTTTTGGGGGGGGGGGGGGGGGTAAATTTACTATGTTAAAATTTAGTACCTTTTTTCTGAAATTTTTTTTGGTTTGGTCATTTGGTTGATTTTTTTGCTGTGCTTTAGTAACTTAATTAAAAATAGGCAGCTTCTGTAACGAAAAGGTATTTCTCTCTTCTTAAAAACAGTCAATTCAGTTCATAATCAATGTAAAAAAAGTTTGGTCTTGAAAAATGAGAAAAAATAATGGCGATGTTTAACTGATCCACGGATCAACTAGATGGCACTTACACTACCGTGTATGGTTGATATAAAACCTTATTTGGCCTTTGTTCGACTGAACTGCTGAAGATAAATCTTTAGATACCGAAGAAGGAACGCTACAGGTGAGTTACCATTGAGTGTGTCATCAGGTAATCTCCCTCATTCGATTCAGTGGCCACTGGTGTGGTACCTGACACCATTCACCATTCTCCATTCTCCATTCTAGCACCACACGTCTATGTCTCAAAGCGTAAATACTCAAATCCTGAATAAATATGGCAGTGAGATAAAGTTGCTTGCCAGGGCCCTGCAGCGTGATTTGAATTTATACAAGATAAAATAATTCTCCATAGTGTGATAAGGTGGTTACTTTATCGAAGTTAACCTTCATCGCCTATGTTTGCATTTTATTAAAACAAAATTACAGCATTGTGTTATGATGATTAGTTTTACTAATTATGAGCACCGATAAAAACAGTTTTGAGTCTTGTGAGCAGGTGAGCTGGTAAAAGATCTTCAAGCATGAAAGCTCATTTAAAAAGAATCTAGAGTTTTATAATGCTAAGATAATGTTAAGAACAAGTAGAAGGGGCTTGAGCAGAACTGTATACCTGCCTCGTTACTTCATGGAAGTCACTGATGGTTCCAGCTATTTTTAAATAAGCAACCCTCCTTACTTCCCTACTCCCTATTCCCAGAATCGTACCCTTTTCTGATACGTATATGTCTCAGCTTTAGCCCCAGACACACTCGTCCCTAAACATTCCACCCAGTATTTAGTAACGTAACTCTTAATATTTGTATATACCAGTGTTTTACTAGTACTTCATAATAAAGCTTTCTTTCTTTTCTTTTGAAAGAATCTCCTAAGATTATTTAACTTAGGATAACAGAGTTCCTCGTGGATTGCTTGAGGCATTGTTGACGTATAAATCGCGCTTGGCTGTAATTATGTTAATTTGATTCATCATTCAGTAGAGCTCAAAACGGATTTATTGCAGATCACGAAGGGTGAGGCTGTGTTTGTATTCAGGTACGCCTGCCTGCTCTATGTTAGTGATCGTAAAAATGATTCAAACTTACTGAAATTTCCCGTGCGGGGAAACAAATCAAAAAAATTGGGTCCCTTTCGCTAACTTTAATCATTTACCAAGCCCCAGCTCAAAAGCGTTTTATAAGATAAAGGGTTCAACAATTCTCTTAAATCAAAATAACAAAAAAAAACTGGCACCACCTGGACCCGAACCCAGGACCCCAATATCTAGTTGGGGTATTTCCAACCCTACATCGTCACCTCCCCATTACGAATGATCTTTAACCAAATTCTCGCAGAGACTGCACCCAACCGATGGACACAAAGAGCCAATCTATCACATTCATGGACAGTCATATGCTAACACATATGAAAACATTAGAAATATTTCTATATATCGTTTTTAAGTGGGAATAATATTTCTCATTCTAAGTAATAATAGACAGAAAAAGGCTCTATTTTATATATTTAAATTCAACCCCAACCGGCTGCCATACGCAAGAAGTCCCCAGGTTTTGTCAATTACGTTAAAAAAACGTATGAATAATTTATCATTATCTACACCCAATAATCACGTAATGTTTTCAGGAAAACTCTCTTGTCATCATTGAGTTCAAATTTTTCGTAATAGATCGAGTTCCAATAATCAATTCGCTGAACTTATCGACTGTTGAGAAACAATTTTAAGAAAAATTTAGGAACATTCTTAATTTTAAGTAAGCATATGTATTTACAACACTATTCGTTGTGGATTGGTATATTTAAATAAATACTTATCGGTTGGGCTAAATATATTTAGTATGTAGTAGAGTGAGGTTTTTATCCTTTTCGAAGCCTTTCTGTTGCTTAAAACATTTACATGTTTTTAAAATGTCAGATCATTAATTGGTAACTGAGGATGATAGCTTAGAGCGGTCGAAAACGTTCTTGATAATAAACTATCATACATTGTGGAGAGACAGAACCGTACTTATTCAAATATTTCCTATGGGTTTGAAACTCTAAAGATTTCAGATCAATGTATTTTAAAATTCTCATGTATTCAAATCTCACGTTTTTGTAGTAATTATTGTTTTATTTTTTCAGCAACCCAGCGTTCGTGAAATATTTTGATAAGAATGACATCACTGTCACGAAAAAAAAAAAAAAAAAATTGTTTATATAAGGTTTGCCACTGCTCTAAGTCGTATTTTTTTTTTTTTTGGGGGGGGGTTATGGTTTCTAATGAGTCCATGGGAAAATAAAATTAAAAGCAATCCGTGACATTGTGAAATCATTTAACAAAAGCTAATTTTCAAAACTACGTGACAGAATTGCATATTAAACTTTGAAAATTTTAAAACTTGGAAAGTTAATTAACTCCAGTTCATTGCTGTTACATTTACTGGAGTTATGTATGCATATATAATAAATGATATATATAAATATTATAATTAGATAATATTACTTGTATCTGCTTATATCAAATGTACGCACCTATGATATGAGATACTAAACTTTTACATTAAATATCTCAACTCAATTGTTTAAAGTCTAGGATTGAGTATATAGAAAATATGCAGAAGTAAAGAAAAAAACTAAATGATAATATTCGATCAATAAAAAATGTGAAAACTTAATTCTGTGTTTGTAGTTAGTTTCAGAGATTAGCTTTTTCATATGCAGACGTCAGTGTATGAATATCCACCAGTATATGATTTGATGCACCTGCGAATTTTACTTCCTTCTAATGCCACACGTATGTGGCATTAGAACGAAAGCGTACCTCCGGTCTAAAACCCTAGCCTATTTATTATTTTTGAAGGTAGGCAATCCCACACGCTTAAATTTGAGTAGGTAGCAGTTAAAGATAATAAAATAGTGACAGGGATTCAAACTCGGGATCTTCTGATCACCGTTCAGCCATAAAACCAAAATAGAATAATGACAAGTTTAGTACGTAGTTTGCCATGGTTTTGGATAATTAATGAAATCCCCAAAAATAATGGATTGTACCATTGCTGGTGTCGGCAGAAATGCTAAAATGCTTCTCCAGTCTAATCTGATTAAAACGAGTTAAAATAACATAACATACCACTTAGGATTTTGAAAGGGAATATTCCACACCCTCCAAGTAAACTTCTCGATATACTAAAAATGGACAAATACACTTCAAACAATAACCAACTACGACAAAAAAAACAACTATACTTTTCCAACATCGACCAATCTGACCCCCTGAATGCAGATAGAAATGGCGTGTCGAAACGTCGTTCGCTAATGAATTTGATGAAAATGTAAAAACCTTCCATTCATTGACCAAAGCCCAGTGTCACTCGAGTCTAAATCCATGGTTAACTATGCGCTCTCAGTTGTGAGTGATTGAAATTGTCGTAAACAAAAACAAAAAAAAGTTCTTGGATACAAAGAATGACAGTTACTACTGCAACAGATGTTGCCGGTTACTAGAGATAGGTAGTTACCTTTGATTGTAGAAGTTTGAAGGAAAATAGATGCGCGCTACAAGTCAGTTCCACACTACACCTGCTCCGCCGTATCCCCAACCAAGACTAGCCTTGTGATCTGAAGCAAGTTGTAAATGAAGTTACACTTTTCTTTTCTCCAGATTTCACCGCCTAGGAGAGTGGAGAGGGGGACAATGGTATATGTCTGAAAAAGAAAAGAAATCCGCTAAGAGAATGGGCGTTTAAAATAAAAGTAATACGTGCGCATACACAGGCAGCATGTAGTTTGGAAAAGTAGTGCTTCGAATTGCGCGATGAAAATTTTTCATATTTTTTTTTACAAAAAGGGACAATGGTACGAACTGGGACCTGCCTGCTAAAACAATGGATTCGTTACTTAGTATTGTTTGAAGGCGGTTAGGAACTCCACATGCAACCCGCAGAATGGCTCCGCTCCTTTATATATGTAAGTAAGGTAGTGGGTCCTTAACTCCTAGAATTTAAATATGCACAGAAGTCGTTAAGGCTCACTGCAGCCAATATTAATTGATGGAGCTCGCATCTGTCTGCGCTGTGTGTAGACACTCACTTAGAGGGGCTATTAATAGGACCGAAAATAATTTATATGTATGTCTGTCTGTTCCCTGGTAGTGGTCATGAAGATGATTAGATCGTCTTCAAATTTAAAACGTTTATACACAGGGGGTCTGAAAAGTTTCCGACCTCAACATGAAGATGATAATAAAATAAATAAAGGCTAGTAAAATAAAAGCTTTGTTAGGTCGGAAACTTTTCAGACCACCCTCGTACCACCTGATCATGCTGGTTAGATGTTAGTTAAAAAACAGTATGGCTTAGTATGAAACGTTTCAAATTTATTTTCTATATTTACAAAATACAAAAAAAACCTTCGAAAAAACAACTAATAACATCGCTATTGATTATGAATAAAGTCGTCATTGAAGTACACGTAAAATTTTATTTTAGAAAAACCTATGAATAAAAAATCCTAGCTACAAAACAACAAAGTAAATAAATAAAAAAACTTTATGCTAATAGAAAAATTATTCATAATATAAAGGGTGTCCCAGAATTAACGCAAGATTTGAATTTGCCGCCATTTGTGCAGTAAAGTGCTGGCAACCCTAAAAAAAAAACAATTTGACAGCTGACAGTTTAGGGTTAGTAAATGTGGAGCGTTACACGATAGAACAACGTGTCTTTATTGTTGAACATTATCTCAAAAATAATGAAAGTATGGCGGCCGCAGTTCGAAAATTACCTACAAAATATGGTCGGAATAGTGTTCTGACTGTGAAGAGATTAATTGAAAAATTTAGGGAGACTGGATCAGTTGGAGACACTAACCACACTGGTCGTCCAAAAACAAGCCGTTCAAATGCCAATATCGAAGCAGTGCGTGAGAGTGTTGTTGAAAGTCCAGGAACTTAATGAAAGAAGACGCAGAACCATTAAGTAAGATCATTAAAAAAAACTATTAGTAAATAATTGCGGAAAATTCAACTCGGGATTTCAGACCAGCGTTCGTGATATTTGTCGTTCAATCCCCTCGGTCAGTGAAAATTAATTTCTCGAAAATGAATAATTATTTATTTATTGACTACGTAAATCCTATTACAATACATATTTTTAAGGTTAATTTGTTCTTGTTTTTCCGGTTTAAATAGGTTTTAACGCTTGGGACGGAAGTAGAACTCCCCCAGTGGTCCAGTCTGCCTCTAGACGGTTCACACTCGCCTTTGGGATCCAGGTGGTTTTCGCCTACCCTCAGAGTGTGAATTCGTGGTCATATCAAAACCACCTATAACAACCAGAACAACGGGCACTGTCGGGGCACACCTGCTAATATAATATCAGATCCAAACAAACCAACACGAAATACCTGGCCGCTGACTAGGACGCCAGCAAAATGTAACATGTTCTATCTCTGGCTCATCGGGCTTTGGTTAGGTCGACGAGACCTCCCCCGGTGGACTTGCCCGACAATCATGACTGTAGAGACCGAAAGGAGAGGCTCTATTTTCGTGTTTGCTAGTGGCTGTAACCCCTGTTCTCAATTGTACCAAACACTTTAAAAATACTGATTAGTTCTTGGTTAAAATACAATAACAGCTAATAAAAAAAAAAATGGCTCTACCAACTGAGTAGGAATTCCCGATGGATATTGGGGGGGGGATACAGACCCAGTGCAATAATTAATAATTATAGATTACAGTTCTGATTTGTTCCTCATTTTCGAAAACATATTCAACGGTATATCAAAAACAAATAGATATTCCAAAAAAAAGAAAACGTTTTGAAAACTTCTGGAAGAAATCGAATATTAATGTCGTTCCAGCCAATTTTTTTAATTAACGTAGCATTATTTACAACATTGTTTAATTTGTAGAAAAAACAATTACCAGTGGCCGAGTTGTTTGTAGGAAATAAAATGAATTGGTTTTGTATCATTAGTTTTTTCACGCATATTTATTAAAACTTGTTTTTATCGCCTACTATTATTTTTTTATAAAAATAATATATTCATATAAAAAAAATGAAAATTATAAGATATAATGAATAAAAATACTAAAAGAATGCATAATCGTTGAAATAACTTAATTTCAATAGTTGATTAATTTTACAGTAGGTATTATTAATGTATTACAAATTATTAGTTGGTTTGTAAGCAAGACCTACTGAACATATATATTAACTTTAAATATATTTGAGGATCTAGATAGTAGTGATATTGCTTGTAAAAGTCAATTTGAAAATGATATTTATTTGCAGGTAATGTAGTTATTAAGTAGTAATGGTAGTGAGTGTTTAGTATCACCTTCGTTTTTCTATCATTACTTTTTAATTATTATTTATTTTACATAGTATGTTGTAAGTACACTTATAATAAATACACTTACTTACTTATTACTTATTAGCATATTTTCTTTCTTTTGTTCTAGCGGACGAAAGATTCTATGTATCAGGGAATCAGAAACTGTCAGGAGCCATCTGCATAGCACACAAACTCCTGCTTTCAGGAAACATGATTATGCTCGAGCGAGTTGTTTTTTTTTTAAATATTATCTTACAATGAAAAACTATTTATGTATACATCCTAACATTACGTCATAGTTTTAATATCTTATTCTCTAAAATACATGGTTTAATTCAATGGACTGTACAATAGTGCAAACTATCATTATTAAAGAAAATCCATAGAATACTAAGTTATTTTTAGTAATTTAGTGCAGGGTATTTTGTATTTAGATAGTAATAAGGAATCTAGCTGCTAAAGGCAGCCATACATAGTAATTTTTTAACAAATAGATATTTTAACAGTTACTTGTTTATTAACCATAAAACTTTTAAAAAACCTTAAGTATTATCATTCAATTTCAAAAGTTTTGTAGAAAACTTACAAACTAAACACAAGTTTTATTGTTAACAGTTAATTTATATCCTAAAAAAAAAAATGTTTTTGCAAAAATGCACAAGGTGCAATACTTATTGCGTTATTTAAAAATCTATATCCTATCCATAAAAAAATGAACTGAAGATAATATTTTCTTATAATGTTTCAAAACGATTACAGTTCATTTGATTATCATCTGTCCATTGGCAATAAAGGATTTCGGAAGTTACTTGTAGCTATTCTTAAACCAGAGTAACGTTAAAACGTTACTTTAAATGGTGTACTTTTCCCTAGGGAAACAAATCCGCTAAGCTCCGGACCGTTGCCAACTAAAGCTCCTCAAACGTGTAACGAACGTACAACGTAAAAACGTTCAAAACGTTAATCTTTTTGGACAGGAAATGGGCTGACTGTATGTATACATTAAACACATCCTAGTTACCGAACGAAAACAAAAATTAACGTTTACCTAATACATCAAAGCTCATTTCACAATAATTACTGATAATAAATAAAATATATTTTACAGAATATCTTCAACTCTTTCATAAATAAGAAAAAGTTCTATTTTCAACTGAAAACGTTATACGAGTTTTTTCTCCGATTTCATTTATCTAATTACGTTTATCACTCAATAAACAAAACCATAAAATTATTAAAAGAACAAATGCCGTAAAGTTATGAATTCATTTAATGGCAGAATTTAACAACCACTTTAATGGCTATAAAAACGAATAGAGCACTTATTGCAGGCATTATATCATAAAAGCAACACGTGTTTTTTAAAGCTATAATGTACACAAAATTAGAGGTTATAACTTAATGAAGATAAAAATTTAATAATCGCAGCCAATCTGATCTCTTGTCTTAATTCTGGAGAAATTTAAAATCAAAAAATTAATAACGTTACTACTACAAACTGCATTTAATTAATCAAATGGTCGTAATTTATTTTATGCTCTCGTTTTTTTTTCAAATAAGAGTTACCTTTTATTTTATTTACTAAAATTAGAGTTTTTATTATTGCCAACGATGTGGACAGACTCCATCTGGACTCCAGGGACCGTACACCAATATAAGGGTCAAAGAAAGAACACTGGTACGGTACTTAGGCTTCCATCTCGACAAACAGCTGACATGTAACCCGCAGACGAGGCTAAAAAGACAAGAACTAAACAGACATCCCGTCTCTCAATAGAAAATAAATTACTAATCTACAAAGTTATACTAAAGCCAATCTGGACACACGGAATAGAGCTACAGGGGACAGTAAAAAAATCTAACATCAAGCGTATCCAATCCTTTCAATCAAAAGTCCTGAGAACAATAGTACGTCAGCAACAAAATCCTTCATAACGATCTTAATATAACTTACATTCATGAGCTCATTCCTTCCAAAATTTCATGAAATTCCATAGTAAACTATCCAACCACCCTAATCCGGTAGCACAGTCATTCCACCACACCACTCATCCCTATAATCCTCCTCGGAGACTGAAACGGCATTGGCCTCGTGACCTGCTGTAAATACGTCACAGTATCATGTCCTGAGCGTATGTGGCTCTCGCGGGAAATGTGACGCGGGAGACGGAGGAGCGACTTTCTAAGACTCCGCTTCCTCTTTCGTATGCGAGGGAGGTGACAACCATGTGGATTTGGGATGTCTTTGGGCCGTTTGTAAATACTGTATGAATAAGCGGGTGAATGAAGATTGTAAATATGGTATGAATGAGAACATCTATTACAATTACTTAGTGCCTAATAAGGCAGATTGTAATTTCATCGCAATAAAGAACTTTCACAATAATAACAGTACAATTGGGCAGGTTCATGGAAACAAAAATTACTGTTAGTTTTATTTTTTAAATTTTATTTCATTTCAAAAATATTATCAACACCGGCCGATGCATGTTTTAAAAAATAATTATCGGGGAGAGATGTCCAAAACACGAGATTACACCTGGAGAATGAAAGTTAGCAATCTTCTGGAAAATTTCCATCCTATTTTTGGAGTGGCGTGCATTCTATCCGACTGTTATTCAAAATCAGAATTTGAACTTGAGAGGGAGGACAATTCTTCCTGCTCAAAATGAAGATTTCTACTAAAAAATGAAAGACTTCCTGTATTACCAGGGGTAGTCCCTAAATACAAGCCTAAGAGTTGCCCCGGGTGTATCGTCACATCTTTTAATTCAAGTGGGATCACCAATTATTTTATCATGGCGCCTCGAGCAAAGAAGATGCTGATACAAATGAAGCAAACTATCTTCACTATACACAATTTAAACAATTTTTTCCAGTTGTAATTTCCACACTGGCGAAGCAACGAGCAAAAAGCTAGTTGGTTCAAAAGATCTAAGTGAAACAGTTTGCATCGAAGTAAATAAACATCAATAACTCCGCTAAGTATTACGGAAATCCCGTGTTTTGGAGGATGTCGATAGAGGACAGTAAAATTGTCCACAAGGGATGTTTTTTTCGTAACAATCTCCCTAAAGTGAGGCAATTTTATATCAACTGCAAAGCTGCTAGCTGAGGAGATAATATCATTATCACAACAGTGCTCCAAAAGAAGTTCGACGTGATTGAATTTCACGGGTACGGATGGCACTATAAAGCTATTTGCCAATCGCTTTTTGGTATGTCTGTATGTTCTAGGACATCTGCAACATTTGGAATGTACTTATCGTTGCATAAGAAGCACCCCCTCAAATCCACTGTCCTTTTAAAAAGAATCTCTTAGTTTTATTGTTTGTTGTTCAGGTTTCTATTCAAGGTAATTTAAAAAGCACGCAATATTTGAATAAATATATCTAGTAAGAGGAAACTCACTACGAAATGATAAAAGATTTATCAAAGGTGACTGGTTGGTCCATGGATTAGTATTTTTACTATTTAAAACAAGCTGAGCGTCTGTGGGTCTCACACTCTTCGTCAGCCTCCACTGGCTTGAATCCGGTGACGCTGCTAACGGAGGATCGTGGGGGACTTCCCTAGACTCCGCTTCCTCTTTCCCATGCGAGGGAGTTGACAAAAATGTAGATTTGGGAGGCCTGAGCGAGTGAATGATGAATTGTAAATATGGTATGAATGAGAAGATTTATCTCAATTACTTATTGCCTAATAAGGCAGATTGTAATTTTAGCACAATAATGAAGTTATACGAGTATATAAAATTCAAAACAAGACTCAATGAAAAAAAAATGCATCCACTCATTTAAAAGTTCACGTCCAACAACTCAAACAGACTCCCCAGCGTAAAAATCTATCAAGTAGTAAAATATAAATATAAATGTTAATTAAACAGTGTATAATTTAATTACTTTCAATTTTATTCACTTCAATAAAGAATAGCTGCAACATGCAAATTTAATGTGTTGTCCTTAGAATTTACATAATTTGTTAAAATACCCAGGTTATCAATGTTAGGGCAAATTACATTTTTATTGATTGGTAGTATTTATAATTTTTTTCTTAATTATATAAATTTATTATGATAAAATTACAATCTGCAAGAGTATCTTGAGGGGATTTCCGCAATCCTTGCCTCCTCTATAGCAGGAAAGGTGACAATACCAAGGGCGAATTGGGGATCCCTGTGCTGTGTTTATATGCCAACATTGTGCCAATGTGTATTGTAGATACCGTATGGATGAGAGAGTGAAATTTCTACTATGGTGGGAATGAGGTCATTCGTCACAATTATCTATTGCCATTTTAGGACAGATTGTAGTTTACTTCATATAAATATTTATAAAAGTATAAAGTAAGCCAATAAAAACAAAAACTCTATAGTATTTTAATATGATAATAAATAAAATACATAATACAGAAAATGTAGACCAGCCGGTCGGTCGGAGTGACCACGGCCACCCAGATGGGGGGCAGGTAGTCGGGTAGTCCCTTGGCCCAGTTGCCTTGGTAACCGGGTCACTTCTGGTCTCCTACATTCGGCGGATTTCTCAGTGACTTAGAATAATAGAGGCACCTTATCCCGAATGTGCACCTTGCCAAAATCCCATCAACCCGCACAATCATGTCCGGCTAGGCTCACACGATGTCAGGATAAATTCAATTAAGATGTCTAAAGCAAAGTGAGTTTTACACAGGAATTACGCAGAAACCTAGAAAATAGTGGCCCGAATCCAGAAAGTACGTATCAGAACGACAAGGCACTTCAGAAAAATATTAAAAAATAATCTAAGATGAATTTTCATTGATTTTAAATGGCGCAGTTGCACAAAACATTATTTCCTAATGAAGAGTTTTTATTGTGGTACAAGCCCCACTGTTGTTAATAATTATTAGCAAACAAAAATTATTGGCAAGATTGGGACTCGAACCCGTGACCTCCCTAATATCAGCTCAGTTGGGAGAGCCCCCCCCCCCCCAACCCACACATATTGGAGTCATTTTTTATTTAGCTGTTAATTAATAATTAGCTCTCAAGGATATTAGTTACAACAAAGTTCGACTAGATGAAATTATTTTTTACTACGAAAATTATTAATTAAGTATAATTACTATCTACCTAAGGACATTAAGTAATTGTGATGATCTCACTCATATTTAGTTAGTATTCACACATCATAATAATTATTATAAGCATTCAGAATACACAGAGCCCAGGGAGTAGGGAGGCTCCGCATGATTTGTCTGTATCTTTCTGAGATTTTGTTTTTGTAGGCAGTGCAGAGTAGCTCCCAGACCAGTGAAAAAAAACAGAAGGCGAAGGTTTTAATCATTCCGAAACTTATTGAGGACAACTATAAGACGACGAGGTCGCCTCGACTGCCTCCTTGGTCACTCGGCCGCATCGTCTAATTAGTGATCTTTACTCTTGAAGGATCGTGATGGAAGCTCTGTCAGCTATCGCAGAGAAAATGCTTTCCTTTCAAGATGTAAGGGTGAACATCATTCTGTCTGTATGTATCTAAATATATTTATGTATGTCAAAAACCGACTCAATAAAAATTTAAATAATGTATTCAACATTTATTTAATAACTTAATGTAGACCCCACTACTGACAAAAAATTCGAAATCGATTTATTTCTGTTTTCGTATTTGACTGGCAGAGGCGGCTTCGATTGTGCAAAAACCCTTCATTTAAAAACTCCTTCATCAAAACATCCACTTCGATGACATAAAAAACCCGTTCAATACACCAGAGATCATTCCGATTTCTACAATACAATTTTGAGTTGGCCGACATCAATTGAAAAGGGAAGAATGGAAGACTCAGAAATGAAGCATAATATGCTTAATGTAATATTTTTCAAATTACTTTTAAGCACCTGTTTGACAAAAAAAAGTCTGCTTTGTTGATTTTTAGCCCTAACTTAACATTTTTTTCATTAAAAATAGTAAAAAAAGTGATGACAATTTATTTTCAGAAACCCCATAACTGCAGAGAGTGGGGTAATTTTTCTACCCCCACCCCTTAACCTTAATGGACATATAATGACTCCGTACTAAGAGTAAATTCGAGAATTTTCCCGAAAAAAATATCTCCTTTTTGCAAAGTGAAAAATTTTTTTTTTAATTTCCAATAAAAGTAAATTTACTCCAATTTGATTTTAATAGTTTGAGTGGATTTTAATGTCTCTGGCATGGAAATGAAGTAATGCCAACTCCTGGAAAAACTTCATTTGTCTTTGGTGCACTCACTCAGACCTTTTACTAAATCATCATTAGTACCATTAGTAATTTCATCATTATTATGTGGATTTGTGGTCTCTGTGGTGTTGGTAAATATTGTATGAATGAGCGAGTTAATGAAAATTGTAAACTGGTATGAATGAGAACATTTATCTCAATTACTTATTGCCTAATAAGGCAGATTGTAATTTTAGCCCAATAAAGAAGTTATAAATTAATAATTAATTAATTTCCTAAAAACTTGAAATTCTGAACTTATGGGATTTCTGCAATAATCGATTCAATTCAGATAATTTACATCCGGTGGGAGTAAGTTTCGCATCCTGAATCCAACCCACCCTACCTTGTTCAACTAGATAATGTATTACTTCAGCAATGAACATTTTAAAGCGTCCATATGTCACAAATCGGCAGGAACAACGAGTGAACCTATACGAAGCCAATATATAGGAACAAGCGATTGACTACAACCAGGGTGCAAATTGAGCAGTACATATTAAGCCCAGATCCCCTGGAATAATAAATGAACAGATTAGAAACGATGAAATTCGGGTTACTTGTCGGAAAACAGTGATAATGCTGATTATGCGAACATATTCATAAGAGGAAGATCGTTACATATGTTTTTGTTTTATTCATTGCGTGTAAACGCTAGAACTTCGTAGTTATCAGGAATTTCATCGTACTAATAATAATATATGTACACTAATGTGCGTGACCATTAATAAAAGCGTTCCAAACATATTCAAAACACCATAGGCAAACACCTGCATTTTTTATATTTAATTTTCAATCCTCTAGTTACATTAAGAAACTATTTTAGGAATAATGTTGTTTTGATCAACAAACACAGTTGTAGGATTGTAAACAAGGTGGATTCCTCGAAATCCGTGCCTTACCAATAATTAGTTTGATCCTCTCTGGTTTAAGAGACAGCGCTTCCATTACGCGATTCGAATGAAACGATATTAAAACTATTCCTTTTCTAACTAATAATGATTGATTATAGGTAAGTACTTTCTTATTATTTATTATTCCATATTATGTCTCACGTTTTTTTAATGTTCACAATTTTGATTTAACAGAAAACAACCCAAAACATCTTCCCAATTTTTTTACAGCATGAAGTCTTGGATACGATCATTTGAATGTTTGATACATATATCCTATCGTTTAGATTTTAAAAAATGGCAAGCTTGAGGAGAAGAATGTAAAAAATTGTTTCCAGAAAGAAAAGCCAAAAAGAGTTTATAGAAAAATTATGTCTCATAGAGGATTAACCAAGGTTTTGGTTCAGGTAACGAAGGCAATGCCGCTCAGTTTTATAATCTTGCTAAGAACAAGTAGAAGGGACATGAGCAGAATTGTATATCAGCCTCGTGACTTCATGGAAGTCACTGATGGTTCCCTGTTATTTTTAAGTAAGCAACCTCATCCTTCCAAGACCTCCCTACTTCCCAGAATATTATCCTTTTCTTATATATATAGGTCTCAGTTTTAGCCTCAGACCCACACGTCCCTAGACATCCCCAGTATGTAGCAACGTAACTCTTAATATTTGTATATACCAGTGGTTTGCTTGTACTTCATAATAAAGCTTTTGTTTCTTTTCTTTCTCCTCTACAAAGATTATTTAACAGCGCGATGAGTTTTTGAAAACGCTACTTTAAGCGCTTTTATTACTGAAATTAACATTGACTTGATTTCAAATTTATCAATAATAATTAGGGTTATTGCTAGCGGAAAACAAATAAACAAAGATACACTAAAAAAAATTACGAATGGTATTACGCCCGTATAAATTGTTAATTTACGGTCCATGTGTTATTTCATCACTCACAATTGCCAGAAAGAATTGGAAGAATGCCAGAAGCATTATTGGACTGTTAGCATCAGGATATCCTGTTTAAAATAATGGCAGTATCAACGAAAATAAAGATATGACAATGTTTCTTCTGACACCTGACCTAGAGGTTGCTTTATGGAGAAAAAATTAAAAAAGACAAAGCAAAATTAGTCCAGACATTATTGATAAATATATAATAGAGACTGACATTGACAATCACAGAGATATTAATTTTAATGTAGGTTCACATTCTGATAAATTCACAAACGATTCATACTATGAATAAAGAAATTGTTGTATAGTTCATAGAGTACCATAAATTATTATTATGGATGTATTATTATGCCATTGCAATGTTACAATGCTATTATTATAATTTACTATTACTAAATTGTCTATTATATTTATATTATTACCTACTATATTATTGCTAATGATATATTACAAACAATATTACTATAGCTGTGTAGTATATATAATTATACCATTATTACGATGATTTTAATTTAATTAACAAAAATGTTTATTTGAAAATAACCAGTTTGTTTGTGCATTATCCCCACTGTGTGGTTATGCTATGGTACGCGCTTTAAATTATGAGGAAAGATGTAACCACTGAATATGGATATGATGTTTTTTTCATGTCAGGTTTCTATTACGCGTATTAATTTTAAAGATTCATTTCAATCGCACAAGTAAAAGTTATTTTATTTAAATAGTGATGGGTAAGACAAAATATAATGACTTTAAATTACAGCCGGGGCTTGACTCCCGGGATCGCCTACATTAATTGATTTATTATATTTTATTTCATGAAATTAATAATATATTAACCCGTTTTTTGTAATTTATTTCCAGTTGGTTGCGGTCGCTTATACACCTGGAGGCCCTAGAAAGAAGAAGAAGAACAAAACAGAAATAGAAATTTCAGGTTTTTTTGCAGTAAAAATAATTTTTGATGGAATTTTCTTTTCTATGGCAAGAATTTTAATCCCCAACAGGCTGGTTAACGTCCAGGTAATGTTTAGTTGTGTCATAAAACAGAGAATCCCGGGCGACATCACTGTTTCAAACTTACATCACATTTTTAAATAGCTAAAGTAAGTTAAATAAAAATAAAATAAATAAATGATGAAATTGCCTTTCACCTTTCTGTACCTTACTTATTTACTATTTACCCCCACTACCTTTCTTAAAAAAAAGTTGGATGGTGGTTGTGTTGGGTGGTGCGGTGCGGTGCGATGCGTTGCCGCTAAAGTAAGTTTTCGATACCAGGACTTCAGGTCACTGCAGGAGCTTAGCGCTGCCGAGCATCAACTTGTTATGCAATGTTTGTCCCCTTACTTGTATCAAAATTGTTTTCCCGAACAGGTAGCTTACTCCAATCATAACTTTCTGACATTAAACTATCAAAAAAAACTCTATTGTACTAACACGATGTAATTGTGGAGTAGTATTTAAATAGAGACGATATTGAAACGCGCCCGATGGCACTTGGAAAATCTGTGAGGCTCAAAGTCATTTTCTATATGGCCTGTTGATTACTACAATTCTTGTACTTAAATCTTATTAATTATTCGTTTTGTAATTAATCTTATTAAAATGGTCATTGGCTGATGCCTTCTGCCAATTAAAACCTAGATATGAACTACAAGAGCGCAGTTATCGTGCAAACACGACTTGACGAATTGATATTACAGATACAATGTTAGGATAGGGTGCGATTGTATTTCCTCTGTCCCTATGTATGTTCGATAGCAAAATTTCAAAGATACTTTTTAGATCAAACAATATCAATTTCAAGGCTACCGATCCATGGATTAACTAGTATCCATTTATAAACGATTTTCATCAGGTCGCCCAGCTATGCCCCTCCCGTCTTGAAAATTTTCAAGCTACAATTGTTTTTGTTTTTTATCAAAAACCCTTTATTTAACAACATTATTTACAAACAGATTTAACAAAATTCAATGTACAAGATTTACAAATTTCTCTTGCTGCATACGCTGACGCATTCGAAGGAGGGTAGAATCACAAAAACAATATTTTTGAAGTTAAAATGTCAAAATACAAATATACAGGACTAGGTGATGGGACTCACCTTCGGTTTACAATTGTTTCTACCTGAGTTCACTCATCTCTTCGCTGGTTGTCCATTCCTCTTTTTATTCTGTTTCAATTTTATACAGCGAGTTTTCTGCTTGATGGCCCATACCCCCAACAATCTCACCTCGCATATATTGCATTCTTGATGCACAGCTTCATCAATGTTGATTATTTTTATAATATATATTCCTTTTTACCGCTTCTTTTCACTTAGTTGACCGCTGTTAAGACAGTACAAGGATCCGCTCGATGAGCACCAAATACAACTGGTTGACTTCCAGCCTGAAAAGAATTTTTTTTTTCTCCAGGGCGAATAACGGAATGACATAAAAAAAAAGTGGGGGGGGGAAGGTGACGTTAAACAGTTGCTAGTAAATGAGGCGCGTACGTCTCGCTTTAAAGTGCTGTGGGATCGCCAACTGCATGCTGCCGCTAGTCAACCGTGGAACAGAACTTAAGCTAATTCATTCAAGAGCACCGGGATTTTTTCTAGCCAGGACTCCTCAAATGCAGAGGATTTGTCTCCTATGCAACATGCATTTTGGATGAGTACACAACCCACGCTTTAAAACTGATTTAGCGCGTTAATTTTAGATAAATGAGTGCGTTGATATTTATTGAAAAATATTATATTAAAACTAAAAAAAAAAAAATGAAAAAATTCAAAAAATAGTCGCGGGAAAATTGCTTGAAGCGTTGAAGTATTGACATATACACTAATGAAAGCCCAAGGTGTGGAACCTCCTGGTTACGTTGTAAAGAAAAATAAATTAAATTAATAACTACCCTTAGGTGATATTTTCAGTTGATAATTTTA
The DNA here is from genome assembly GCA_930367205.1 of Acanthosoma haemorrhoidale. Taxonomy (NCBI): domain Eukaryota; kingdom Metazoa; phylum Arthropoda; class Insecta; order Hemiptera; family Acanthosomatidae; genus Acanthosoma; species Acanthosoma haemorrhoidale. Next base: position 28,143,911 of record OV884009.1, on the reverse strand, counting down.
TAACTCAATAAAAATTTGATATTCCTACATCATGGTAAATTCTGAAAAGAAAAAAATATATATAATATGACATTATCAATACAGTGTCATCAAGTCCAATGATATAATTGCTGAGCTTTGAGTGAGATACTGTCAGTTTGTTGAGTCAGTGCAGTGGCCGTATCAATGGCCCAATCAATCTGAAATATTAGCGATAAAGTCAGAAACAGTCCAAGCTACGCTGTGTTTCCTTTATGACACTATAACGGGGTAAATACGAAAAAAACAAATATATTTTTTTTCTTTCTAAACCCCTTGAATTTAATACAATATGTGAAAAATGAACGAAATAAATGAACAAGAATTGACAGTTCTCTCCTCATTCTGCTATGCGCAGATGCATCAACAACAAATATAACAAGAAACAAGCCGACTCGGTTTCTCTGTGACTTTTAACATGTCAGTGAGCCTAGGCAAACTGAAAAGATATTTTGTAAACGATGGTGTAGCTATCGATACTTGGATCGGCTAATTTATGGCATTTAGATGTCTGCTTTACGTCCTAATTGCAGAGCCCAGAGTGACATGGGTCATCAAAGATCGGCTATCTGTTCACGGTCGATATCGGCTGTAAAATTGAACTAATCGATCTGATATTTTTTGATGGATTCAACACCTTGGGCTAAGCTGATGGTATTTTAGTCAAGAAAGTCTATTAACTGACTTTCAAGCTTTGATAAGTAATGCCTCAACATGCAAGATGTGTTTCTCGGCATCAACTGCATCTTCCCACCACAGCTTGATTCGTCACATTGACATCTCTATTGGGTATTCTTTTTCACCCAGCCAAAATTCCCTACCCAAAAATTGTCTTCACTATACCAACGTCTTCCTAAGGGGTGTAAAGCTCCCGGTCGAGTCTTGTTCTACGTCAGTCAACAACTTGAATGACATTGGAACGAATCATCTTTCTCGCATCAGTGCTTTGTCATCCTGCCTACGGGTGCGATCTCTGAAACGTTAGATCAAGACTTGCCAAATGACTGTTCTGTATAGATGTATGTTGGTTTCCTTTGATAGTAGGTTACTAAGGAGATGACATGAGGACAAAAAAAACGAAAGAGTCGTCCATTTAAAACTAATATAACATAAGATGGGATTTCACAAGCAGCGGCAGCACGGAAGAAGGTTGTAACCCGCAGTTTATACGCTGGATCAGCTACCTGCTACCTGCTAAGGTAATTGCGGAGTTGCAGTACTATCATTATGGTCGGTAAGCCGGCGGCCCTACCGCAAACCTCCTAGCTCTTAATAACTGATATTTCAGCCCCTCTTCATTTGTTCCACCTGTTGTAGCCCAGTAATTGCACATTGCACTCCTTTCTTGCTTACTTCAATAAACTGATTTATGGCAGATGTGGTTGGCTGAATGATAAACCGCCCTAACACCTATGAGTATATTTATCTCGAATTGAACTCGGTATCAATCTATGCTGATATCCAAAAACGAATCTAAACCACGAGGAATTACTTATTCATTTCGGTAATAATCCATAACTAAAAGAAGAATATATGATTAACCAGTTATAACTAATAAAGGGAAGAGAAACTGAGCCCTCAAGACATCCCTCTTAGCCAATGCTCCATTCTATGAACAACCGTGAACCCTTCACGAAGATCTCATCACCCATTCATTCAAGACCATCCTAGTTCCCCATCCCAATGCCTAATACTCCCATCAATCCCCGGGAACCTAGAGCGAAGCCCTAAGGTGGAGGTCTCCCCCAAATCAATCAGCACTTTGTTACTTATGTCTGAAAAAATCTCAAGTAAATTTGGCTAAAGAGCCTTCCCCCCCCCCCCCCAAAGAAACAAGTCTCTAAACTGTAGAGATAGTCACTGTTTAAAATACTATGGGTATCGATAGCATGTAAATACTTTAATAGTGATAAAATATAGAGCACCAACCACTGTCTTCAGGACCATTGGAAAACTCTTTCAAGATGGCAGGTCATAAGGTCGTGCTTAAGATCCTACTTTCTGCCCAAAACCAGAAAAAAACAAGAAACTTAGCCCGTGGAGTTTAAAGTAATCATATATCTCGTCAGATTTTCTCTGTAATCAGCAAATGAAAGAGAAGTGATAGATTTTTTAAATAATTTATTATACTCTTTCAAGACATTTTCCTGGTAAATATTTCGTTGTAAGGCGTAGACGGTTCGGTATTCGTACGGGCTGTACGCACATCTTCAATTTGAGCACCACCAAATTGTAAATTTTGAAGTATATTCAAACAAAATTAAGGACAAATTGGTGGAATGGGAAGAAACGTATACTTGCGAAACTATCGTTACAAAAATACTCAATTTGTTGACTCGTTTTTGTCAAATAAATCATTCAATAAAAATCATTTTTTGGAGCACAATTGAAATTTATTTTGCATTACAGGGCTTAATCATGTGAAAAATGGTAAACATCTTCAGAGCTGGGGGATTTCGTGTTTTACTAATACACGATTGCGAAAAACTACTTGTTATCAAAAACACTTAATTTAATTTTTAAACTATCTTGGTGATTAAATACAAAATTGTAAATATTAAAAATATAAAATATAAGAAAAACCAAATGAAATCGACTCGAAATCCTCGATTTCAATGGTTTCAATATCCTTAAAATTCTTTTTGTCTTTACCGTTTCTAATGTTTCCATGATTGATTTTTTTTCATTTTTGCTTTTGCAGTTAAAACAAAACAACAGCAAATTTTTGAGCAGACGATTGCCGAGTACACGTTTCAAAAGTTGAACCCCTCCCTTTTGACTCCGCAAGAATGCTACTTATAAATTATTGCGAAATGAAAGGACACGAAACAGCGAGACGACCAGCAATCTCCCGCTTCAGCACAAACCCACTTAAAGCATATGCCGTCTTGGTTAACAGCAACTTTTGAGTTATAGCCGAACCCGTCGTGTGTCGGTCGCGTAAAACCAAAAATCCAATTAGGCCAAAACCACTAAGCCGTTAAGCCAATACTTATATTATAGCCTGTTTCTCTTTTAAATGTCCTGCATACTATAAACTTGACTTTACGGGAAAACTAAAGACATAAAATACATAACGAAAATAATGCTACAGGTCTATTTACCCCATGGACTGGTGACTCCATTCTTGCCTCCAACCTTACTCGATAGAGGGGGAATGGCTGCACCTTCAATCTACTGTGCTGCATATATTCAAAATACCACATGGTCTTTGACAAGTGTGTTTGTATTCGTCTTAGATTATCAACTAACATACAACGTGACTCGTACAGTAGCGTCAATACCTCTAGTTAAGGTTTCATTATCTTAAAAATTTACCGAAACCTTTTGTCATCTGGGGGATTCAACTAAATTATTACTAAACGAAGGATCTCACTTTTTATCATTAGTGGAAATATACGGTTAGAACCAAGAATCAGAGAGCGTAAAACTCTTCGACATTTAAAAAAAAAAAAGTGTACATATTTTATGGACACACAACAATTTTATCGGATTGAGTATTTCATTAAATTTTTGTTACTTAACAATGTCTTTATTAAAAGGTATTCATAAAAGCTGTAGCAGTCAGGCAAATCATTCAATTCACCGTTCAAATTCGCGAATCATTTATACTTTTGTGTATAGAAATCTAACTGTTTTTTTTCATACAACAATTTTATTATAGCATCCACGGGACATGATGAGAAATAATTCTGTGGAAAACGTTATAGTAAAAAAAAATCAGAAATTCTTATCGATGGCTCTCAAAACTTTATTTTTGGTCATATCTTCGAATTTGATTTTAACCCTTGGACAGATATTTTATTTTCGAGTAAATTATTAATGGGTAAGTTAAAGGTCAAACAGGTAAATTATATTTTAAAAAATTCCATCTAATTCTACTGTTATAACAATTACTTTACATTCCCGCAGATGGATTTAGGGGATTCATGTGCTTTGTAATTATATATTGTATCTGTGTATGTTTTAAATACTTTATAAATGCAACATTGTGTATATCGTAGGAATGATTAATTTATCATAATTACCCATTGGAGTATAATATAATGTTATATATCTGATATGAACAGATTTCATTTATTTATTTTCAAATAAAAGATTTAAAAAAAAAAATTTCACACTTCTAGTTATTGTCTTTTAAGCAATAGATATATTTAATGTAATCCCGAGGTGACAGGCCATACAAAACCGTTATATTGACGACCGGTAGAGTACCAGACAGACCAATGCCCCTCCTCCATCAGACTCGGCGAAAAAACTCTTAATAAGCAATACAATCGGTACGGGGGAAAAAAAATGGCAATTTCCAAGTAATAAGGAAGAAGCGAACAAGCCAATGTTCGCCAACAGTTACTTTTCACACGAAGCGTGTTATGGTGAAAGCATGGCACAGAAAACGTGCCATGATCTTCCTTCATTATGACAAGGATCATACAGCAAGTCATTTTTTATTCTCTAGCTGATCGGTTATGCACCCGGTCCCCCACCTCCAGGGGCACTCTACAATCAGCTTGTCTGTTCCAGCCGGCTCTCAATGGGCCTAAGTAAGGCTTACCATGGATCTTTCCGTGCCACTTGCACTGTTATGACAACGCCAATTGATATGTTCAAGATAAACTTAATAAAAGCTCTGATTTTAAAAATGACCGTTATCGTAAATAAAAAATACGATTTTTTACAATGAACAAAGTGTTATCATGTAACATACAATTAAAGGTTTCGTATCAGATACTATCTATACTCTAGTATTTGTAGTCTACTAGACTAACAACACATAATACATATTACTAATCAAAACTTCATCATCTATAATTGTATGCCCAACTCAATATGACATAAACATATTTTTAACTACCACGTAATTAATCGATTTATAAAGTACCATTGATTATTCTTCATGGGGTTGCTTTTATTAGAGTCAAATACTATTAATATTTATCATCCAATGAAACAATTTACTCCCAAAGTCCGGGAATTCCACAATATACAATTGGCGGTTCCGGCAACTTATGAATTTCAATTCTTTATGTCCAAATACTCAAACGGAAGGCAGACAGCAGGAGATAAAATCACCACTAAGTTTACCTACCGAGAGCTGGTTCACCAATGTGTGAAAATTTAAGATATTTTAAAGATGTTTTTTGGCTTTATCGGTACAACATATCATGACCCTAAAGCACAAAGGAAATCAACCCGAAAGACTAAATTACAGGATAATTAGATTGTAACTTCAAACAAATATTTCAATGAACTAAATAATAAAAAATGGGCGAAGGTCTATGTCGAATTTTTTATTTTTAACAGACGTGCAACACTCACAGCAAATAATATATTTATTTTATCAGTTGTTTGCTGACTCGGTCAAATGTACAATAAACGATACACATGGAACCAGTAAACAACTCAGCAGTTTCTGCTGACTACTGGTACAATACTGATAGTTATCGTTAGCCGTGAGTGTATAAACAAAGTTTGTTTGGAGATCGCCTTAGTTTGATGAAAGAGAGTTAGTTGTTAGGTTTTTATGAAATTGATTAACGTGCAACGTTTGGATATAGCATGTTGTACATTGGAACTCAGTTCCACAAAATGTTTTGAGCATTCAACACCCTCCCTCCTTACATCTGACACCAGGACCTGCGACGAAGTGGTCTCCCAACCAACTCCTTTACTGATTTACTAGTAGGCTACGGGCTACTGCTCAATTACAGTAAGTACAGTGGTTTAAATTGCTAGTATTTATTTTATCATTGTTTCTATTAAGTTTACTTTGAAGACAGTATCAAGAAGGATAGGATATAGAAGGCCATCTCCAGTATGATGTTTCGCTCCAAGCCAACATCAGCATTTTCACGGTTAGCATTACAGAGCCGTTATAAGGATGCGACTCACCGTGTACCGAATCACTGTTTTCTGACACATCTAGGCTCAAGGCACAGAATAGAACCACAAAAATATTTCTATGAAATGAGTCTGTTTGTTTTACAGCAGCTTTTGGGTGAAAAGCCCAATCAATGTACAAATTTAAAGTTACACTTAAGTGTACGTTCTACAACACCTCAGTGTGCGTGGGATATGTGTTTAAAAGTGATACAAAAAGTTCAAGAAAAAAAAGTAAGTTTATCTTAACTTGCCTAACTTAACTTCTCAAAAGCTTTCATGTCATGATTCAACCAGAATAAAGCTCAAATATATTCCCAAAAATAAATGACAGAAATCAGAAATGACGTTTGATTCGATTTCGATTTTTCTGTCAGTGTTTTGGTTATAGGTATGTCATTTTTTTCTGTTTGATAGGCAATTTATATAGCGAACTTTTTTTTGTCAAAATTGTTAAATAACTACAATAACACAAGGAAGAAAATCCCACGAGTTTCGATATTGTTTATTAACTTTCTTCGTCCATTATTACGTTTATAGATACTAAATACGATACATTCTAGTTCATAATCAATCTACCCAAAAAAGTTAGCAGATAATAATTAACTCATGATAAAAAAAACAAACCACTATACTAGAATCAAACTGTCCACAGCTTCACAAACATGATATAAATGACGAGCAGAGTATGAAGGGTGGTTTAACAGAAGTCAGGTATAGTCCCTGTTCGTTTATGCATTCTGCATTCCAGAAGCCACCAGCAGGTCACCCATAAACCTCGAGGCATGCTTCTCATCCAGCATGGTTTTATTACTCTTGCTGGCAAGGAAGCTCTCACCCAGCGATCTTCTCTAAGCAAACACATGCTTCTACTTTTTAATGAGAGTTTTTTTTTCATCAGTTTCACGATAGATATTAATAACGGGGAATAGTACGCAAAAATAATTGTAAATAACTAGAACATTCATCTAAAGAAAACATTTCGGGCTGGAACTTAAACGGAGCGGGGCAGATTTTTTTGTACATACTTACCGCAATAAAAACTAATCCAAAATCTTATATGCATTAATTGAATGTGTTTTGGAATCCACTATTTTTTTTTCAGATCGATCGAACAATTTTTAGGACTACTATCGTGGAACGTACGTTCATACGCACGTTAAAATTGCACAGTTCTTAGGAATTCCTTTTATTTATCTAGGATATAAACAAAATATATTATTGGATTAAGATAGATAAACCCCAACAAATATTTGATTCATTTAATATGTCCCATATTTCATCCTTAAGCTTGGTTCTCCCTCAGCTAGGCGAAGCACCCTGGCCTTTACTTTTATAAATCAATAATTTTCGATTTAAATGGAAACTGCTGGCAATGTCAACCCAAAGGTACAGTGGGATACAGAAATACGGTCACCACTTATATGAATGAAATTTGAGTCTCTTCCTTAGGTCCCAGCAATTAAAATTATTTTCAGCATGTATATTCAATATATGGTTTAACGGTTATTTATTTACCCGGAGCATGAGCATGAGTGTTCATTGAAAGAACACTGGTGGTGTAAATCAACATTTTTTTTTCATCCCAGTGATATTATCACAGGTGATGTATAGGATTTTAAGTGCAGGCGCAGTTCCGTATCTGAGATAGAGGTTGGGGCAGAGATCGTTTGATAACCGTTGCTCGATAGCCGTCAAGGTTCTTCGCCCGACAGGTAGCTGGTAGCAGTCGACAAAGAAAACCCGGCGAGGCGTCCCTTCAATTCGTCAAAAAAGCCCGGAATAAACCCGCCGACAGCTGCCCTATTTCCACCGGCTATATTCAATGTCTACGACAGAGGGTGCGAGATGGGGGTATCAGCAACAATTGTACAAGCAGCTAGAATGCGACCATACCCGTTGCGAATTTGACCTTACCACGTGTTACGCACCGAGAGTCATCGGGGTGTGATGCTATGTGAGACCTGCTTCCACTACTTTCTCCCGCTAATAAGATTAACTAACAGGTCGGAATGAGACTGAATTAGTGACGATTAACTAATCCCTTCTTCTTTGACTACAACACATGTTCCAAGACCGATAGCAAGTGACATTTTAAGAGACTCGGAACTGAAGACAATTTTATGTATCCACGTAAACTAGATAATCAGGAATCATTGACTGGCCACATTTTTTTTTTTTTTTTTTCATGGTATCAAATAATTATTTTTACTGACGATTTTTTATTAATACTTACTATAAACTGTTTTTTTTTTTTTTCATTATTAATAAATATAATCTACAAAGTTATACTTAAACCAATCTGGACATACGGAATAGAGCTATGGGGGGACAGCAAAAAAGTCAAACATCAAGCGTATCCAATCATAAGTCCTGAGAACAATAGTAAATGCCCCTAATTATGTCAGCAACAAAACCCTTCATAAAGACCTTAATATACCCTACATTCTAGAACTCATCCCTTCCAAGTTTATGAAATTCCACAGTAGCCTTTCCAACCACCCTAATCCTGTAGCATAGTCATTGCACTGCGCCACTCATCCCTATAATCCTCCTCGCAGACTGAAACGACAGTGGCCTCGTGACCTGCTATAATCGCGTGACAGTGGGAGTCCTGGCAATGGCCAGTTTCTCCAATCATGTTCTGAGCGTCTGAGGCTCTCGCGCTCTTGGTCAGTCTCCACTGGCTAGTATCCGGTGACGCGGCTGACGGAGTAGCGTGGGGGGACTTCCCAATGGGGGGATTATAAATGGGGGGACTCCGCTTTCTCTTCGCATGTGGACTTGGGACGCCCCTGGGCTGTCTGTAAATATTGTATGAATGAGCGAGTGAATAATAAATTGTAAATATGGTATGAATGAGAGCATTTATCTTAATTACTTATTGCCTAGTAAGGCAGATTGTAATTTTGGCACAATAAAGGATTTTATAGATATATATTAATAAATAAAAGCCCCCAACAAAATGACCGACAAGATCGGAACTCCAAGGAATTTAAATGGAAACTGCTGGCATATGGTAACCCAAAGGTACAGTGGGTTACAGAAAGACCCAAGACAATCGCCACTTATATGAATGAAATTCGAGTCTCTTTCTTTGAGCAGTTAAAATTATTTTCAGTGCGTATATTCAATATATGGTTTCCGATATACATTTTACATATTAAAAATATGCAACATTGTTATAGAACATTTATAAAAATCGTATGCTAATATTCAATGCATCCAGTCTAAAAAAAATGAAGACTGAACGTTCCTTGCGTGACGTCCTTGCTTATGTGAATTCGCTTTGGCCAAACTCTCTAGGTATTAGGCATTTTTGTTTAGCTGTTAATTATTAATATATATAAATAACAGTTGGTCCAATACAACAATTAAAATGTCGCATTATCAAATGCCGAAACTTTTACTGACTGATAAAGCAGCAAAGTCTTGACGGAGCGGTAAGTAGGTGCTTTCCGAAAGCGATGAACGGATTGGATTGAATATGATAAGTGAGATCGGTGGATCGGTAAGGGAGGAAAAGGAAAAGTGGGACAGTTTTCGGTAAAATAGGGTGCAACAAAAACTCTAATCGCTGGCTATTAGGCCTCCGTCGGCACAGATACTTGCAACGATTCCAGGAGGTAGAGAATTCCATGCCTTCACCGGCTCACTCAAACTCACTATCGCTGGCATATTGCTACTGAGTAGAGAGAGAGAAACACTGTACTTTTTTTTTAAATAGAAGAGAGGGCGCTTCGTTGGGCAATCGGCTTGCTAAAACACAGCAAACAGATCAATCAAACGACAAAATTTTCAACAGCAAATAATAAACAAAAATAAAAACAAATTAGCAATTTTACTAATTGAGCATGTGATGCACGTAATATTATGTGACTGGCTCGTATCCGGTGACGCGGCTGACGGAGGAGCGTAGGGAATACCCAAGACTCCGCTTCCTCTTTCGCATGCGAGGGTGGTGACGACCATGTGGATTTGGGAGGCCTCTGGGCCGTTTGTAAATATTGTATGAATGAGCGAGTGAATTATGAATTGTAAATATGGTATGAATGAGAACATTTTTCTCAATTATTTTTGCCTAATAAGGCAGATTGTAATTTTAGCACAATAAAGAAGTTATATAAAAAAAATATATTATGTGATGAATAAATGAAACATCCTCTGTTTCTCCATAGCTTTATTGATTTATAACGTTTTCAATAGAACACACCCTCCAGGGTTCGAGCTGATGGTACCATAGCACTTGCCGGGTTCGCCATCTAACATCTGCTCTTCACCACACATTAAACACCCCACCATCATAAATATATGTGATGGTTGATAATTCCGATAGAGCCAGTAATAGTATGCGCGATCAAAAGTATCGCACAACTTTTTCGACCCACCAACGTCGAAGAATTCATGAGTTTTCACTCGAATTGTGCCTTGAGTGCTAATCCTGAAAACACCTCATACTACTTCATTCGAGAGCTGATGTGGAACGTTTCCTTAATAATAGTACAAACAATTGGCATACATTTTTTTTTTTGTGCAGCATCGACTTTTATTTAAATTAATATCTCCCTCAAACGAAGTAATGAGAATAATTATCTGAGTTAGGCAATTAATTATACAGTGTGTGATAGCAATCTCTAGATCGTATCCATTTCTCATCGTTCTCATACATAGAAAGGAACTTTTTGGTTTTTTTTTTCAAAACTGTTTGTCCAGAACCCTTGGTAGTCGAGGCAAGAAGTGATTAAATCCTTGACAACCTGGAAACCACAATTCAGTACTCACAACAAAGTGCATTTTTCTATATAACCATTGGAAAAATAAAGTAGCTCAAAATCAAAAGTAGCCCTAATGGGCTAGATGCAATTTGAGTACGTAATAGATGCATATTAGTACACCCTGAATGTTTATAATTTCAGGTGTCTTGGGATGAAAATTGAAGTATTTAGTATGAAAAAAAATACCAATCGTGTGCTGTGAAGTTCCTTGTCGCTCAACGGTAATCTTATTATTAATAATTTGTTATGAGGTTGACAGTAATTTTCTTGTTGCCGGGTCCTGTGATCTCAAGGCCAGACGGGAGACTAACAGTCGCTAGAACAGGCATGCGAGCGAAATTAGTATTATACTATGGATATTAGTTGATGGCCCAATCTTCAATACCTGAATATACGTTTCCTGTCACCCATCATTATCAGATTTCGTATTTCAACATAATGTTTGCTCTACATAATTCATTTCATCAGTATAGCTAGAAGTTCGTCATAAACTGGTATTTTACAATTACAAAAAATATTATCAAATCTGACATGTATTTGGATGATGAATCGAAAACTAAAACGGTTGAGGTGCACACATGTCCTTACTCCGTGTCAAGGAAATATCGACAACCGAACGAACCATACTCCTGTCATCGTGCTTATCGAGTGCCACATCGCTGATGAAGCTGCATTCATATCGAAGCACCGCAACCCCAATCATTTACATATAACGGATGTTGAATGGCACAGCCGTCTTACAGGCAAAATATATTCTTTCGTTTATGTCCGATGGTATTTTAAGACATTCGGTTATAAATGTTCTGACCTACTTCACTAACTGTAAATTTAAAGCTCGATTAATTCTTGATACATCCTTCGAGTCGGACCGTTAAGCGTCATTAGGCAGTTAAAACCATGCAACTATTTATTTTAATCACGTTTGAAATTAAAAATTAAATTATTGCCGAGCTCGAATAATGAGGTTTTATTTTCGAAGGTGTATGGACGAATCGTCTTAGGTCCATGTGGGGAGTGTTCTGCGAAAACGGTCATAAAAATGATTCAATCCATCTGACGGGATATTTCAAAACCCTGATTACGCTGGACGTAATTAGATTAAGATCCAATTATGGAAAGTATAAGAAAAAAACTAAACGTGAAAATAGTCTACATTTTTCAAATCATATGTTTATTTTTTTGAAATAATTTAGAGGTTTTGGAGAAAAATACGCATTACTTTTCTTTGATTCATAAAATTAACACCAGTACTCATCCCTGAATTTTTTAAAAGAATCTTTGGACTTTAAATTGTATTGTGAAAATTTTTTTTCAGTTTGAGCTAAGATCTACCAAAATGAATGTTTAAACAAATAACCCGGTGGGGGAATACGCTAATCCCTGGCTCAACTAAATAAAATTGTTTGAACTATCAGGTCGAGTCATAAGTACTTACACGTTACGTTAAACTGTTTTTAACTTCTGAAATGGAGAGTCAAAAAGTACATATTCGTCATGTAATGCTTTGGGAACTTAAACAAGGCAATAGTGCTAGGGTGACAGCTGAAAAAATATGTAGTGTATATGGTGAAGAACTAATAACTGATCGGGCAGTTAGAAATTGGTTTATAAAATTCCGTTCTGGAGATATGACCTTAAAAGACGAACCGAGGGTGAGAGACGTCCTTCCGACTTTGACGACAACCTTTCAAAGGCAATATTGGAGCAAAATCCACGTCAATCAACAAGAGGTATAGTAGAAAGGTTGTATACATCACAATCAACTGTTAACCGCCACCTGGAGAAATTAGGGAAAGTCAGCAGGTAAGGAGTGTGGGTGCCTCACAATCTCAGGGAACGGAATAAAGAAGATCGCATGTCAATCGCCACAAGTCTGCTCTCATGGGTAAAAGTTGAGCCTTTTTTAAACAGGATTGTAACAGGCGATGAAAAATTGGTTACCTATGACAATATAGTCCGCAAAAGACAGTGGCTTCATAAGGATCAACCACCCCTACCAGATCCGAAAGCAAACATCCATGGCAAAAAGATTTTATTGTGTGTATGGTGGGATTGTCAAGAAACAAATCACCACGAGTTGTTGAAGTCAAATTTAACGATTACTGCGGATAGATACGTTCAGCAGTTGCAAAGAGTGCAAGAGAAACTCCATGAAAAGCGTCCTGCACTCGTCAATCGCAAAAACGTCATTTAATGAGTGCAAAATAAATGTCTGATAAAAAAACGAAAGTTACTTATGACTCGACCTAAATATGTAGTTGTGAAAATATGAATACTATAGTGAAAAAGAAATGTCACAGTTAATTGAAGACATTGAGACAACCCCACTTCCCCAACAAAATCCCTCTACGTTTCTAAACGACCCTTACAGCTTTGTACTTTTATCAATGAAACGCTGTATTGAGATGTTAAATATAGGTTTGACTTGTCGCATAGGATACGATTTAGACGTGATGCACATATTATGACAAATTCATTTAGTTGCCAATATATCAGTAGATTATTTGAGTATCAGCCTTGTGGAAGAAAGATGTTACTAGACCCACATTTATGTCAAAAAATACATTTACTCATGTGCAAATTTATGGCTAACTATCAACTCCAAGTTTAAGAGATAATTTTAAGTTGCAATAATAAATCTTCAACCGCAAATTAATTTTAGAATTGCTCTGCTCCGACAAACTGCCGAGGTGCGCTGCAACGTAAATGGAAAGCAATTTCGGTCAGAGTTTCCCCGGCTGACTTTAATGGATATATATGAAAAAGTTGACGTGGGCTGAAGAACACTTTGGTGCCTCTTTGTTAGAAACTGGATAGAGGACGTAATTGAGCAATTTGTTCGGAAACAATATCCAGTTTATGAATAGGCGATAGATTCAAAATAGATAATCAAAGGTCATTTTTTATTTCATCTATCAAGATAAAAACGCACTATAAAAGGAAATATGTTTTTTTCTCTCGTATAACCAGCACAGAGGCATGTAAAAAATTATGTGCTAAACGCACAAGCAAAAAATAAAATCACATTGATAGGGGCAAATCAAGAGTCGGTCGTATACTACTTATTTGTTTTTAAAACGAATAAATTTGTTCAAAAACCGTTATTCATATTCTATGCAAGTTTGGATGGTTAGACCAGGCGGAGTGAGGGTGCAGCACTCAAATCTCCCGGAGTTGTGACCTCACGAACACAAAATAGTCGGATCGATTCACAAGAATTCATTTGTACACAACATTTGTTGAAGAAAAAGTAATGAGCTTTCATTTCAAATAGAAAATGACTACTGACTCAACAGTAATGTTACGGGTTTGAGGTGTTTTCGTTAGGAAAGACTTTTACGGTGGTGAAGAAGAGACAGTTCATTATTCGCGTAAAATTGGTTCATGGTAGATAAATTATATTCACAAATTTGCATAATGGAAAGATGTAGCCGAGCGGAAAAGAGGTGACGTTGGTTATAACAATAATTACCAGCTCAGTAATCCTGCTGGTTCCACAATTATCAGAAAAAAAGATATTGAAATGTCCGAGATTTGAACAAACAATTTTTTATTCTTGGGTTAATAATTAGAAAACCTGGGGGTGAATCCTAGCTGTGTAAATATGTTTTTTATTTGGTTACAGTTCGTACAGACCGGAACTGTGAGAGTTCGATTCTCATATAGATGGGTTGGCTGTTATTTCGTACCACAAAATAGTGGTTAGAAAATGGTTAATTTTAGATGTGGTAACTTTAAACGGTGCATCTTGACTTAGCCTTCCGATTATTGTGATTTATCATTTAAAACCATGTAACTATTCCTACTTATTTTTATCACGTTTGAAATTAAAAATTAAATTATTGCCGACCTCGAATGATGAGGTTTTATTTTCGAAGGTGTATGGACGTCTTAGGTCCATGTGGGGAGTGTTCTGCGAAAACGGTCATAAAAATGATTCAATCCATCTGACGGTATATTTCAAAAACCTGATTACGCTGGAGGTGATTAATTACGCTGAGGTGACTGGAGGTGATAATTAAGATCCAATTATGGAAAGTATAAGAAAAAAACTAAACGTGAAAACAGTCTAAATTTTTCAAATCATATATTTATTGTTTTGAAATAATTAAGAGGTTTTGGAGAAAAATACGCATTACTTTTCTTTGATTCATTAAATTATTGTGAGTTATCACAAACCCAAGCGATTGATTTAATGCTTGATTCGACACATGAACGATTGACATTTGATGCTTAGTTTTATTTTGGCCACTGGTTCCATTTTGCAGCGTATTTGGCTATTTCTGAAAAAGCAATTTGCTTTTACCATTAACCCGTAGGACTTAGTAATGTAACCTCTCCGTTCTTGTAACCACGGACTTGATAACAATAGCCAAAACAGGATAGGGGAAAGGTGAGTAATTACTATAAATTACTTTTACAATTATGTTGTCTTTAATACATGTTTTTTGTAAAAATTACGGCCTGAAATCTGTTACAAGCCCAAGTTAGTTTTATGTCTATATGCCTGTTCAATTTTAAAGACTTGTCCAAGTGAAGGTGGCTGATTTATTGTGCACCCATGTTATTTCTTCGTTACCTACAAATGGTCGTGGAATAACTGAATAAGGCTGGCAAATAATTTATCCCAGAGTAACACCAATATTCTTATTTGACTGAACGTGGATCCACTGATCCGTAACGTGGTAGGTCCTCACAATAAGGAACGCATTTATATTAATGATGAACTCTAAATGAGATACTTGGGGTAACCAGAGTTAAAATTCTTAAGTAAACCAGACTGAGTCAAATGCACTACTCACATCGAGAAAAAATATAGACTGTATACTTCTTAGCCTCGAAACCATGATCAAAATATCAAGATATTTACTATTGACGTACAACATGTAGTATTAATATATTAAGGAATGGATTAACAAGGATATCATAATATGGATTTAAATAGATCATAATGAAAATGTATTCAGTTTATGACGGCATAAGCCGACTATATTAATGTATTAATATATGCCATCATACATCCATAATGTACATACATAACATCTTGTTACCCATAAGAAAGAAAACCGTTTGGAAAGATTTTTGTCCAAAATTCTAAATGTTTTCTCTGGTTTTGGGGGGTAACTCATTTAAGTAATATAACGGTTTTTATTGACAAATACAAAATTACTAATGCCAATTTTTGTTTATATAATTGATTATAAATGTATTATGCTCAAATTACATGGAAGCTAAACGATGACAATGATGGTTGGCACAACTTAAAACAATTCGTTGAACACATTGGCTATGCAAAAAATGATACGCATATTTGTGTATATGCAAAAAACAAAAAAACAATTTTAAGTAAAATACAACTTAACGATAATTTTAAAATTACTTTTCTAGAGTAGACTGACTTGCTGAGAGTAATGCTTTTCACTTGCCATTTATTCTAGTAATTAATTAGATAGGGAAAAATGAACTTGTGTAAATTTATCTTTTGGATAATATTTTAAGTTTATGTTAAGTGAGACATCGTGGTTGCGGATGAGTGTACGGCCATCAGTGTATCGCACATCGCTCCCTACCGCAACACCACCAAAAACATTTCATCCAATGCATCACATAACGGATCCAGATCACTAACAATCTCAGAAATCAGATTGTGCCTGATGACCGAAGAGAGGAGGCAGAACTTTAAAAAAAAAAAAACTAATGAAAAAGACATCAAATTTTTTAGGGTAGTTTTTTTTGTGTATGTATCGCCCCAACTGTTGGGGGAAAAAGTAGCAGCTTCACGCGTATAATGATCCCTCCACTACCTATATGTAGCGAGAAATGGGTTATTCTTCTCTTGTTTTTTTTTATCTCCTACAGCGGAACCAACTGTTGATAACTATCTTTCCTTCGCGAGGACACTTATTACGGTAGTAACCAAGTCCGTGATAAATATGTTGAATGAACTCCATGAACCGCTCACTTAAACCAGACAGTGTAGAACGTTTCACGTTTATTAACTGTAACCAAACGTTAAGCAAACCTTGTGCAGTCGTTTGAATGTGTAACGGAGACTCTTACTCGTTTAAATTATACAGATGGATAGTACGTTAATGCAAACTGGAGCATTGGTTAAACCAGATTCGGCAAGTCTCAGCCAATGTATTTTTGCAATTCTAAAATCAGAAATTATATCATCGATTCGAATTCTACATTATCACAATTAGCTTTTATAAAATTTTCAAGCAACTTTACAAAATAGATAAATTCAGGCGGTGTTTTTTTGAAAAAGGAAACAAAATGGGAAAGTGGGTATGATTTCTCATTACAATGACTAACATGCATACTACATGTTCGTAATTTATCAAATTTCATAGTGAAAAAGCGCACATCAACCACACCGAAGCTGGGGATGAAAATGGAAAAACTAAGTGGGTGGGCGGCGACCGGCAATCGGCACTGCAGTTTTCCCTCGCCGGCGTGACAATGACTATGCACAGAGAAGTAGACTAGCTTTCACCCAATTTTTCTAAGAAATGCACAAAAAGAACATGATCTCAGGGCAATTTACTTACCACGTCTCAAGAATAATCGATTTAAAAAAAAAAAAAAACACTTCGTAAATATAATATAATCAAAATTTAAACTCTACACGAACAAGTAATTATCAAAAGTAGCAAACATATCGGGTATAAGAGGGAAATTAACTAAAAGATTTTATTAGATTTGAGTCGATGTCTCGTCGGGATACAGCTATGGCTCAAATTTGTTAGATTTCCATCAGCTTTATTTACAGGCAACGTTTCGACTTGGTCTGAATCAAGTTTGATAAGAAGAAACGACAGATTCAAATTACATTTGATTAAAATATATCATATATCATTCATCAACATAAGCCGATATCCCAAAAAATACGTCCATTCGAATCTAAATTCACAACTAGCCATTAACTATCCATGTTTTCAATTGGGTTAAAAAAAAAGAAAAAAAGTGTTTAAATGTTCTCATGAGTGGTTGATGGCACATACGACTATGTTGGCACGCTACCGAAGCAAGTTCTAGGGCAGTGCAGTTCCGGATACAAGCGGCCAACTGGTTATTCTTGGAATGTCCGCTGGCAAGAAGCAGGTCTTGACTTGACCCTTCCTGTCCAACCCGTGTCTTCGACCTACCGCCACCACCTGTACCGGCAGGCTGGATCGAGCACATGTTTTCCTTTTTATTTTTAATGAACAAAGAAAATTAAATGAAATCAAAAATAGATAAAATGGTCACTTAATTGTTGAGACTGACCCTTGAGAGGCGGAGCCTGTGCCTGAAGTGTATGTGTCGAGATGGTCGGCGTAAGATACGCTGGCTATTACGGCGGTCGCTGGTGTGAAGAGGAACTCACGGCAGCATAGCCACTGAAGAGTACGTCCCAGGTAGGACTGGCTCCTCGTCGAGCCACCCCTACCTACCACCGGCCCCCTCCACGCAACCCCCCATCGAGGCCCGTTTCTCTTCCGCTTCTCTCCAAGTCTGTCAAATCGTAGGCACAATAAAATAACACCCCGGAAATAAAGGTTTTGAAGTAACTAAAATTTCCCGACTTCAAATTTGGGGATTACTCAGCATTCCTAATTTTAACAGCGCAAACCTTTTTTTTTGTTTTGTTTTTTTCGTAGTGTAACCAAACCTCTGGGCCCTTCCAGGTCTGAAAATTACCCCTGAAAAGCTCCAACAACTGAAAATATTCCTGCAGGAAACCTACTGGTCCCTGCTTCCATGATTTTTCTTTTTGTTTTCTAGAAAAAGATACGAATAAATAGAATAAATCTTTAGAAAAAAGTCTGCGACTTTGTGTTGTACTTGGTACGGATAAATAAATCCAATTCTGGCTAACAAAACAGAAGCAATGCCTACATCACAAAGCGAAAACGAAAAAATAATAAATAATAATAAAATAAAGAGTGTACTTCAAATTAAAAAATATCATCTAATAATTTATTTAAATATGAATAAAAGTTTTATACGCAGTTAAACTTCTTAAAAAAAGGAGATGGGAAAAATAATAAATAAATATTAGTGGTTACTCCTTTAAAAGTTGGGGCTGTGAGTGAACAGAAAAGTTAAATGATAAATATAAAACGTATGTATAGAAAGACTATATTTTAGTCTAAATGAAAACTACATCACGCTAACTGGGAATCGTCTTTTCAACGAATAGAAAAAATGCTACTATAAAAACATTAATTAAGCCTGTTAAGATCATCTGGACTTATTAAATACGCCATTTTGACAGTAGGGTCATGCTGAAACCTTACTTATTTATATTGGTAGTTTTTGCTTGGACTATGTACTAAATGTTGTGACACCATTGTCTACAAGTCAGTCATTTGTTAATTGCTTACCAAAATCTGTGCCTTAAACGGTTAACTTTGTGCAGGTAAGGTTACCACCCTACTCTTGCCACAGAGGTAATATCGACTTTATTTAACGGGACCCCAGGTCAGAATCGATTTTTTTTTCTTAAACCCTCTTTATGTATTTATTTGAGATAAAAATATAGACAATCATTGAAATTGGCTCCACGTATTGCATCAGCGCTGCACTGTAAGGAGTTAATTAAAAGTGACATAAAGGGTTTACAGTTAAAATTATACTAACCAAAACCCAGGCTATGGGGCTCACCTTAGTGTTACTAACATGGGAACTAAACACTAACTTAAACCTTAATGGTACTCGATCGCCTTCAGCCATCCTACGGGAATGGTATTGAGGATAACGTGTTCAACGCGGGGCTGGTCACGAAATTCATTGAATAAAAGAATTTGATGTATCTATGGCGGATGAACTCATCACCCTTTGGCAGATCAAAGTATAAGTTTTTTAAATGACACGATATCGTTCAAAATGTCACTAACACCGTGTTCGCAACTCGATCCGCGCTTGGTTGTTTTTTGATAATTTGCAATGATAATGGCATTCAATGCCCCGATGTTGATAAAAACAGAGAAAAATGTAAAATAAATATTCATTGGAGCATAGGTGCTCTGTTTTTAAGCGTAAAATTAAGTCTATAAAAATTTTTCATAATTATTATTGATTCCTAGTTCCTTCGACCAACTCTTTAAGCGCGTTTCGCAGATCGCAATGATATATCAAGTGGTTATTTTAACTTTGGTCATGTGAACGTACATTTTCTCAAATTAATAGGAGGTTCCCATGGAACGGCTATCTTCCTACATCATTGGACTGAGAGATGACAACTTCATGAAGAGAAGCGACATGTGGCACTTAAAAGGAAAAAGAAAATGGAAGAGCATGCGAGTACACTTGCTGGAAAGAATAAGTAAATAAATTTAGATTAAAAACTTTTTAAATTTGTGAATTAAAGTTTTAAAAACCATATTAATAAATAAAACAAAATAATCAAAACCGAACTCAATCAAAACCTCAGCATTTAACATTATACACATATATCTGACATAATGGTAATTTTCTCTGTTCTTACTGGTTATTTAAGTTTCTCTTATTCTTGTTTTATCCACTTTTGGATTTATTAGTAGAATTTCAGCATTAATTGTTCATTAATTATATTATGCAAAAGCAACCTGAAGAATATAATTTAGTTATTATTAATTTATTTGAAATATGCTAATTTGTTTTTTATATTCATTTTAGTTTATATTTATTTTTGAATTATTTTATTTTTTCATATGACTTGTACCCTCTCTCGTCTCGATTTAATTATATTTTTTAGCCATGGTTGATATAATCACTGCTACTTTTACAAACTTAGTCTCGTCATTCAACCGAGAGATGTACTATTTATCTATTTTCTATTGATAATGTTTTTACAAGGTTGACGGTTCGAACGAAATTAAATACTTGAATTGTATTACTGTATCCCAAATATTATTTTGTGAAATAGCATTCAAAATTTTGTTACATGACTGTCTTTAATTAGCTCTTAAACGTGGGCAAAATCCACTGTTCACAGGACAAAACCAGTCAGGTAAAGAATACCCGATAGTTCTCTTGAGAAGACCGCAGCTGACAGTGTCAATAAAAATGTGGAGCACTTTTGGGAGGAACATTAGCTTCCTTCGTTCCTAGAAAAAAACCTGTTTTGAATCAACTGAGATAGCTAACCTAGAAATTAGTTCGGTCCGCTGGTTGAAACCTATATTTGGGTCAATGGTCGTCTGCCTATTTCCAGGCACTCGGAGATTTTTCTTTGAGAGCTGCGGTAGCTCATTGCCAAGCATCACTTAATTAACAGGCAGATTGCATGAGTAAGAAGGCAAAGGTATCACCTGGACTCGCATGCCATTAGTCGCATACCCAGAAAGCATCCATTCACTGTAGCTACTCCATCAGCAGTCAGGATAGGGAAACACAGAGTGACAAGGAAATCGCACAAGAATACATCGAGTAATACCATGGTGGGGAACCTGGGGTGGATGGGGAGAAAACCTGAAATTATCAAAATTTGTACACAAAGTTAATAATAAAGTTAAAAATTATACATGTGTAGTAATTGGTTGCACCTAATATTGTTTTATAAATATTACTGGCTAAGTTGTGATGGTTGATTGCTGAGCCCAAGAGCACTTATAAATTGTATGTAGGTCCATTACAACTTTATTATGATAAAATTACAATCTGCTTCATTGGGCAATAAGTAATTGTGATAAATGTTTTCATTCATACCAGATTCACAATTTTCATTCATACAGAATTTATAAACAGACCAGAGACCTCCCAAATCCACGTGGTTCTCACCTCCTTCGCATGCGAAAGAGGAAGCAGAGTCTTGGGAAGTCCCCCACGCTCCTCCGTCAGCCACGTCACCGGATATGAGCCAGCGGATGCTGACGAAGAGCGCGAGAGCCACATACGCTCAGCACATGATTGGAGAAACTGGCCATTACCAGGACTCCCACTGTGACGTATTTATAGCAGGTCACGAGGCCACTGCCGTTTTAGTCTTCGAGGTGGATTATCGGGATGAGTGGTGCAATGCAATGACTGTGCTAGTGTGTATGTGGGTAAGGTCTTCATTCTGCCTTCTCCCCCCCCCCTTTCTCTGGGACCAATATTCTATACAAGTTTTCCCCATGAGTCCTAAGGGGAACACTTAAGGTGTTTGAAGCCTGTGGTGTGAGTATTCCAGTGTATTTGGATTTTCGCACCTTAGTTTGTGTTTTGAAACCATCTTTATTCAGAAAAATAAAATAAAAATTCCTTATACACTATTTACAGGTTATTTACAAAGATGCTTACAAACTAACTATAAACTATTTACCATTATTTCATGTTTTTCTTTACCTAAGTCTAATTTAATCTGCGTATTTACTACCTAGTCCAAACTTATTCTCTATATATATGTATATAGTATATCTACACTAGACCGTCATTCTGCCAGTCTACCTGTCTATGTCAATAAATGTATGTATGCTCTAGGTTATCAAAATTATTACATCGATTAGAAATGTTTAGGCAAATTCCCCAACATTTCGAAATATACTGATTATTGAGCTTACTGCCCTGATCAATAATATTTATTTTGTGTAATAATGATTGTTTTTGATTGTAATTACAAGTCATCATAGTCACTGTAATCAAAATTATGTTTGCAATGTAATCGTAGAGGAAGGGTGCTAAAAATAAAATCAGCTACATAAAAAATATTTAAGGGTCGTTAACTGGTGTAATCACAAAATAAATATTTTCTTTCATATTTAGTAGGGTACCAACTTATGTTATAGATCACGCTTAGATTAGAAAAATTCTTTAATTTAGATTCCTTATTTTCTAGAGATTAACCATAAATTTATCAATATTTTCCCTCATTTATTGTATGCATTTAATTGTTTTAAAACATTTATCATGTACCGGTGAATGAAATAAACAAAATTGAGTTGTTGATCTCTAATTGAGTGACAAAGCTAAAGGTATATTCTTAGAAAATGTTTGGGGCAATTAGTTTTTTATTTATTACAAAATAACTTTAATTTAATGTTTAAACCCATTTTGAAATACAAATATATTTATATGAAATTAACTATAGAATAACATAGTATAAATATACTTATTGGCCCTAGACGGCATACTCTTTTGGGACATCAATATACCAAATTATATCCTCCAAAATTACTCCATAGGCATGTAATCTTCTTAAATTGTAATTCTGCAAAACGCGATCCCGCCTCTCTAACTTCTACCCTCCCGCCCACAGATCCGCTTTCTTCAATCATACTTCCATTGTTTGCGCCTTCATCCTTGGGAACTCCGACCTAAGACTATTCACCGTATCTCTTACCTCTCAGGTTTCAAATACTGTATTTTTCAATTGTTCCTTCTTTCTCATTCAATATCATCAGTTAGAGTGTTGTCTCACTATCGGCATTATATTAGCCAACCAGATTTTTTTCTAAACATGCAAAAGTGAATATTTCAATTTACACTGAATTTCTTTTTCTATTTATTTATTTATTTTTATACTCTGATGTGAACACAAGTTTTATTTCATCTACTTCATTTGCCGGCATATAAGTTTATTTTTTTTGGGTACTGAGGAAAATAACAGAATAAATAAAGTTTATTTTTCATCAGTCATTCACAAATATCAGTTGGCAGAAGAATAGGGACTGCTACAATATGCATCGACATTTGGCGTGCAGGGTGCATGGACGCTTGGACTGAGGACGCATGTATGGACCGGGACTAAGTGGATCATTGCTCGGCCTTGACCGTCGCCCTGGTTCGCTAACACTGGGCGGGATGTTAATCTACTGTCGGCCGACCGGTCCCAGGTTTGGGTCACTCCTGCGTCCGCTAACTCGGCCAATTATCCAGACTTTCTTCTAAGCAAACCTCGAGTCCATGTCCATGGGTATTTCCATAACCCATTCGGACCTGTCCATCTTCCCTCAGGATTATAGTTGATGCTAGTTAACACTTCTTCTTCCCATCCTGTAGTCATTTCTGTATGAGGGCTCGCACTCCCACGCAAGGTGGAACGACACTGGTATTTTTCATGACTTCGATCAAAATTTGACTTGCTGAAGTGAATTTAACCCTCCGGAGACCATCATCGGGCCTATTGTTAACCAGAGAACACCGTAGAGCTCTGTGTCCACCGTCGAAGCAATTCCACCCCACCCCAAACACTCCCAGTGACA
Organism: Acanthosoma haemorrhoidale; assembly: GCA_930367205.1. Taxonomy (NCBI): domain Eukaryota; kingdom Metazoa; phylum Arthropoda; class Insecta; order Hemiptera; family Acanthosomatidae; genus Acanthosoma; species Acanthosoma haemorrhoidale. The sequence goes on along the minus strand of OV884009.1, from coordinate 28,120,087 downwards.
TTACACCCAGCGTAGCGCTCATCAGGCCTTCGTTAAACTCTCATCCGCTCAGACTAACTAGAAGTGACTAGAGATGTGTAACTCATCTGAAAACAGCGCGCTGCTCATATTCGTTTTCAGTCTCCATAAGGTGTTCCCGAGGAAATCCAAACAAGATCTGCGATGTTCTCTGTCAACAATGGCCCTGATGATGGTCTCTGAGGGTTCCACTTCAGCAAGACTTCTAACAGTTTCTGCAAATATTGCTACAACTCAAGTTGTACGAAGAAGTTGAGCAGTCTAAGTAGCATTTAAAAGCCGATTCCAAAACGTGTGTAGTACAACAACTAGCCATGTCTTGGCTCGCGACCGACCTGATCCGGGTCTGCGATTGACCTGTCTCACGGTAGGGTGTAATTGCTCTCCAAACAGAATTTTCAGGTAAACCCAATGTAGGCATTGGCTGCGTATCTTTGACTCAACACCAAACCCATTTTTCTAATTAAAATTATAAATCATTTTGCTAAATTTTTATATATAAATTATAGACGAAAGTTTTTGAATATTTATTGGGGTTTTCCTTCATATTTATAGCCCCTTATCGCTGAAATTGTTTAATAATAATTGAAAGGCAAAATAATTCTATTTGGAACCAAATATTTAAATTTTTCAAAGTGCGCCACCTTTTTTTGTGGGCAGTGTATTATGTTCCCTCAATATTTATTGATAAATTAAAAATGTCATGTCTTTTGCTTGAATAGGGGACTCACCAACGCCACTGCAATGATATACACAGGCGAAAACATAAGAGGATTTTTGATTCGCTAACTGAATAAAATAAATGAAACCATAAAAATCGGCTTATTAACTAATGGGCAGGACTCTTATTGGTGTAAATTACAGTATTAATGAACTATTAGAAGTTCCATCCGTGATGGAATCAGTTAATTTTCCTGTTACGAAGTACTTCGGCAGTCAAGTTGGATCCTATTGGGTGGAGTCGGCTATCTTCCTATATTAAATGGGTAAAAGTTGTTAAAAAAAAATCACATTTTTTTCGACATCTTTGATGGACAGCTATACTTGAAAAACGTCTTGTCTGAAATGGCCCCCGATTTCATGTTCAATAAAGTGTTTTCCATCAGTATTTGAAAGCGAAATTGTTTAGCAAATCAGTCAGGATTTACAGTACTTGTTCCCGGAATATTAACACTGGTTTCTTCGAACCTACCGAATCCTACACCGAATGTAGAGTGTCAAACATGTCAGTCATGTGCAATGTACGAAATCGTGTCGATTCGGTACGAAAGCCTTATGTAATTCAACGCACAGGTGCATTTGTCTAACGACTGAGGAAGCTCAATGGATTCCTTTTCCTGAGAAAATTTAAGCACTAGTTATAAAAAATTAGTGAATTACATTCCGAATATATATTTTAATGCTACATTTTCTGTGCTAAGGATCTCAGTTGTAAAAATAAGAATGTAACATAAACAGAATCGATACAAATTTATTCGAACTTATCGATTAATCCATTTCAATATAACGAAATTATTCGTTAAAATTAAGAATACGTAAATAAATACACGATGGCTTCAACCAACGCAGTGAAATTTGTATTGGTTTACGTATAGATGTGTCTATACAAATAATATAGGCATTGTTTAGTTCAAAGCAAACAAATTTCTGAATCAAAAGGTTACTAGATTAGGTTATTTGTTTTCACAAATTATTCAGCTAGGGCGAATCTGTATTATCAAGTTGTTAAAACTCTAAGCTGATAGTGCTAATTTAACATTAATGTGATACAAACAGATTTAACCTAGATTCTTTGGGTTTCGGCCTTCCTCTTCTAGAAAGCTATGTGTAACGGACCCCATCCAGTCCAGCTTGTTGTTTGCCTAGTTCAATAATTTTATTTTAGGCGGCCCATTGTATTAACGAGGCTACAATTTAATACACATGTGTAGGCTTTGGAACTAAAGCGAAAAATGTATGCTAGTACTGGTCCTGGTGTAATCAAACTTCTAACTTGTTTTTCTTCTCCACTTCACTCATTTTTGTTCAGTTTTATTTTCAAATTTAAAACAGTTTATTGAATGTTTATAATATTCGTATTTAGCTGTGTTTTAGTCATTATGTTTATTTGTTAATCTTTTATTAATAATAATATTTCTTCATATCCAACATTTATTGCTTAATTATCAACCACAGCATTTTATGTGCATAGCTGATTAAAAAAGTAACTATGCGTCGTGCTATATAATATTACTATTTTTATAATCATTAGCCAATGAAATGCGCCAGACCTGAAATCAGGAGGTCCAGGTTTGAATCCCCTCTCAAATTTCTTTTTTTTGGCTATTTACAGTTATACAATTTCTAGCCAGCTCGCTCCGAATGAGCTCTTTATAGTGACATTAATCAGTTCTCTCAGTGAATTTTGAAAACATTATTTTTTTCTTTGCCATGAAAATTCGTATTTATTGGTTCTAGGGTTGTTGAAAACGAACGCAAACTTTTTTTTTTGTCCGAAAATTTTTTAGACGAAATTTACTTGAAGCATCTCAAGGGTTTTGTAACTTTTCACTAATCTAAAATCATTTGATATAATATGGCTATTTTTTGTTTAATTATACGTTCCAGGAGTACCCAGAATGATGTATGATAATTTTGTTGAACACAGAATAAAGACGGTGTTGAAAAAATGGTGTTTTTATTCTTTTTTTTCTGGCCTCCTAAAACACATTAACAAACACACTTAGAAATTGTCAAATAACTTTGACCTACTATAACCAAAAAAAGTTACATTGAAATTGGTGACCCCTGGAACGTAACCGTTGTTAGTAATATTTATAATACCATACAACCCATTTTACGCCAAACATGACTGCGACTATACAATATAGTTTTTTTGTATTTTTTTTTTAATTTAAAGGGGGGGTTGACCCCCCTCCCATGGCCACACCACTGTTCGTTAATGATATAAACTTGTCATTTTTATAAAACTTTGAGAAGCAAGGTCGTTTATTTCCACATTTCCTCTTCGTTTACTTCGAAGCAAGTTCTGATGCTTAAATTGATCTGCGATTTTCCCTCTAATTCTTTCAAACCAGTATTCTTCCTTTGAGGAACGGTCATGTTGTAAGATACCCAATTGTTAGGGGATTTATATTTAGGATTTCTGAGCGCTTCCTTCCGACTAAGTAAACGTTCTTTTCAGATCAGCTGAGATTTAGATTTTGAAAACATAAAAAAAAGCATAATTATACGGGCTCGCGCTCTTGGTCAGCCTCCGCTGGCTCTTTCGTGGCTGACGGAGGATCATGGGGGACTCCTCTTCCTCTTTCGCATGCGAGGGAAGTGACAACCATGTCGACTTGGGAGGTCTCTGGGCTGTTTGTAAATACTGTACGAATGAGCGAGTGAATGAAAATTGTAAATATGGTATGAATGAGATCATTTATCACAATTACTTATTGCCCAATGAGGCAGATTGTAATTTTATCATAATAAAGTTGTTGTATTGTTTTTAATTATACGGGAGGTACGTACCTCACTTCAGGCCTTTGTCGATCTCCGACAGTCACAAAGATACGACAAATATTATAAAAGTTTATACTAAATGTCTTAGACTAATAAACAAAAAGGATTTAAGATGACTATCCTTATTTTCAATACGAATGGCATATGTCAAAAAAAGATTGAATCACACACTCCATCTTTTCAGTGCTACAGTAAACATTAAAATTAAGAACTGGACAAATCAAGTTACTGAAATTTAGCGAACAAAATTATGTTACTTTTCACCGGAAATTCTTGTGCGTGCAACAGAACATTTACCCCATAGAACACAACAAAAGAGACCTGTAGGTGCGGTTAACTCAGTTTTTCAGATAATTCGACTTATCCGCTTTTTCCTGTGAAGTTGATTAAGATAAGAATTTATAGCAAAGGATGGTAGAAAGAAGTTATTTTGAGCCAGGTAATGAAATAAAATGCACGAACATGATCGTAGATTTAAAAAAATATATTTTCCCTATGTGGGGACCGCTCTTTCTCAAACGCATCATCCCTGATCGGTGTGCCAGGCCCTTAGCGTCCTTTTAACTGTTTACACTCTTCACTAACTAGTTTATGGTTAGCCCTGAGTATATAAATAAATTTGAATAAACTGAAAAAGAGGTGCCAAGTTTTCATCAACCCGAGCGCTCAACAAACCCTTCAACTCATTTCAGACTAGTTCCTAGTAGATGTGTTTCATTCACTGTAGTATATCTGTACTGCTATTGGTTTTGAAGTGGGCGTTTCCCCGAAAGGGGTCAGGTAAAGATACTTCACCCTTGGTGGTGAGGAAGGGATGCCTTGCAGCCAATGTGTTTACAACCAGCCCTTCCTCCCTCCCCTACCACAATCCCTTCCCTTGGTTTGGCAAGTGAGAGGTCAGTGATGTCCCAAAACAGTTGCCATTGATTGTTTGTGTTTTATGCAAGTGATAATTTGATGGAAACCTTCAGTTTACCAACCATTTGGTTTTGGAGTATGTGCGTACGCTATGGTGAGTTTTGGTTTCCCCTGTTTATCATTTAATATTTAAGTGTATATAAATAACACTAAAATATTGATTATAATAAATATTATGCATAATAAGTATTAATATACATATATTCAATCATATATATATATGTATATATAGTTAATTAAATAAGTTAAACAAAACAACTTGGATTCGAAATGTCACTGTACATGTTGAATTGGATTGGAATGTTAACTGTGAAAAAACGTAATAGACTTAATGACGTTAAGACTTAACGTAACTCCAAATCGCTTAATTGTCGCTTTTCTCTGTTATATTAATTATTCTTTCACAAATATTGAAGGAGTATGAGAATGACGGCAACAGGTCATTGTCAGTGTCTGTCATAACAGAGGCAGTTACGATTACTCCCCTGCTGAAATAAGTCAATGAATAATTGGTATTTAATCCCACTGCTTTAATAAATATTTTTCAAAGAAATAAAATAGTGTACGTTTCACTGACAAAAGATAGAACAGGATTCAACAAGTTTTTGCCATTAGAATCTAATTAAATCACCTCTTCCAAAAAACAAATCAATTACACGCCAAAGAGATAGTTTCATAGCCGAGATTCGAACCCGGAACCTCCTGCTCCCTGTCATATTCTTTTGAATTAGGGTATTTAGAGACGTGGCGGTGGTAGTCAATAATAAATTAATCACACCATGTTAACGAGAGTGTGTTGGGGGGACATTTGCACTCCATGTAAATGGGAATGCTCATGAATGACGATCAGTTAATTAATTTGTTTTTTATATATGACACAAAACAAAGTCAAAAACAAAAATGGGTCTGATGCCCAACATGCTCGGAAGTGCCTTAATTAGTTATTTTCCACAATCGGCGACAAATATGATTGTTATTTTCTACTATTTCGAAAGAATTATTATTAATTGAGTACAAATTATTCCCGCAGCTTCGCCAAGGTGCTTTTTGGTAGGTGTTATTGTTGCTTTATGAAGAAAAATGACTTTTTTTGTCCAAAATTTAAGAAATATAACTTGCAGGATACCTGTGTGTACTAGTTGTATTTTTATTATCTTGATGTATTATCTTTGAAAAATCGACGAAACTCCGGATTCAATGTGCACAGGTTAAACGGTTTTAACTACTTTCATTTTTTTTTCTTTCCATTCCCCTTTAAAAAAATGACAAAACTTTTATTTACTATAGATTCTTAGGCGAATCTATTTACATACTACATTTTATATGTCCTGTACCATCGGTACACTCTATACAAGGTCTGAATCAGCATAGAAGTTATATAATCAATACAAGTACAATGATACACAATGTACTTGTCTTCATTGACAAGACTCTACAAGGTGATGGGGCTCACCTTTTTGATCACAACAAAAGAAAACTTAAAAACTAACTTACATACTAATTCTTAACCTAAATTTTCCCCGACAGTCTGTTGCCATCGATTCGGGAGGGGTGGTGGGGTCATAGTGTTAAACACTGGATTTGTGAGGTGCTGCAACGCGTCGAAAAACTTGATGTGTCTCCGGCGGATGAACTCATCCACCGTCGACGGAAACTTTGGAGACTTGTGGCTGTAGCGTCAGTCAAGTGGGTAAATAGCGGGGCACCGTACAGCAGAGCTGGCCGGAGGATACATTTATAGATCATCAGTTTGAGACGCAGTGACAGATTGGGTGAGTTTATCAAGTGCGAAAGCCGGTAAGACCTCTGTCGTACTGTTTTTAGTTTACTACGAATGTGAGTAGAGAAATGGAGGTGCCTATCCATTTGTATACCCAGATAGTAGAATGAGAAAAGTGGCGAGTTCTCTTGACCTCCTATACTATATGATTTAAAATGTAAAATGTACTTTCATTTTTTCGAACCCATCAAATTGATTGAGTTAGGGAACGAAATAAACTATTATAGTTCACCTGTTATCTTGGCGTCATGACGCCACATGGCATCCAAAAAATATTTAGTTTTGTTAATTATACATAATAATTATTAAGCAACGCAAATAAATAATGGCAATACAACGAATTGGGGTTGGTGAGAGAGAGATTTCTAGTAAGTGGCTCCTACTGTAGTTCTAACAGTACATATTCGCCTTCAGACAAGACGCCTTGCCAATAATGATTAATAAAATTTACATAAGTTAGATACTGCAACGAATAATTATTAATATATTTTTACTTCTGGGCTTCAAATGTATTCGTTATTTAATTCTTAAATTTAAAATTGTTAATTCATTAACAAATTTTCTTTCCACAATTTGTATTGTGCAGAATCGTTTTTGGCGGTGCTACAAAACCAGTAACCGCTTGAAAACCGTTTAGATAAGCATCCCATATATAACAATTTTGACAACTTCGTGTAATGACACTTCATAATGATAGATCACGTAGGAAAATGTTTCTGCCCAATAAAAATTTAGCGGAGAGACAAATTTGTTTATCCACCAAACAGTCAATCCACAACCATCACCTAACTTTTTAAATTCTTTCCAAATTACTCTTATATTAATTCAATCAATCGCACTTCATAAATAAACAATATAATTTGAGGGCAGAGTACATTGTTTATTTTTTTCACAATATTAAACCAAACAACTAAATAAAAAGCACAACAACCCCTTGTTATGAATTTGAATAAAGGGTTGTTTCATATTCGCTAATCGCGATTTCAATATCAATGACATCCATTTATTCGGTAAGCAAAAGGGGCGAGTGAGAGTGAAGCGTACGGAAATGCAAGTCATCTCTTGAAAAATTAGTGAGGATTCAATAACTAATTATTTTATTATAAATTATTTTATAAATTTATATAAAAAATTTAATAATTAGGATTTTGAACATTAATTTCAACAATATTAAATTAGTTTTAGTTTAAGGAAATCGAGATCTTATTTATGTTCAGTCGGTTGGCGGCAACACCAGCATCCCTTCCAGTCAGGCTCCTGTTTGATTTGATCCTTTGTAACTTTTAAGTTTGCTATCCAGCTGAATTGTTTAAGTCCTTACTAGCATTGTTTAGGTAAGTACATATTCTACTTTATACCATTCGTTGTTTAAGATGAATTTGGATAATCACTGGTGAATGATAAAAACATTGCCATAGTCAGGATTTGATTGCTTAATTATCTTATATTAATTAGAGATCACAATGTCAAGATCAGTAATATGTGTTATGGGTTGTGGCTTTAGTAAACTGTAAATACAAAAAGTAATTACACTCGCTGTAACAGTCAACAAAATCATGTTGACAATTTTTCAGTCGATATGTATCTGGTTTAATATAGAGTAGTGATTTCCAAATGGACAATGCCTACGGACCCCTTCTCATAGCAAAAATGTGACCACGAACCAAGTGAAATAATTATACATAATTGCATAATAGAACTATTACAAATTTAAGTTTGATGTCTAGAATGATAAATAGTGACTTTGAACTAAAATATTAATACAACACATTCAAAGCAGTCTTTGTTAAAATTATAATTTTCATTTTAAAGACTAAAATATATATATTTTTTCATTGAGGTAGGTGAACCTAATAGAGTGATATCAGATTATTTATATTCCATTTTATGTTTGTGAGTAACTTTCATAAGTCTCCACAAACACTGATTTCTATCTGCTTCATTTTTCATGATGAAGCTCATAACTGCTTTAAATCCTTGTTTTACTAATTAGGAATACGGGAAAGCCATCAACAGCTTCTATGCAGTGACCCATAATGCAGGATATTCTCTAACATTGGTTTCAGCTCCTCGTTTGCATATAATTCAATAAATTGCTCCTGTATTAGTATGGATTCATCTGAGTTTGTTTGTCTTCTTGCAAAAGAGTATAACACCCCATTGAGGATAATCAGGATGATCCGTGGCTGAGTTCAGAATGAAGAGCCATTATGTGCGGACAGTTAAGAAGAAAATCTTCATAGCATTTTTCTCTCTCCAAGTTTTGTTTGTATAGAGAAAGTTTCGAAACAAATGCTAGTGTTATCCTTTTAATTTTGAATTTGTAAATTGATCACATGGTCGCTTCAAATTGGTTTCCTTAAATTTAGCAAATGATAAAAAAAAGCTTACAGTATAAAAGCTAGGTCATTGTTAGTATTAACTAAATTTAAGGCAAATCATTGTCTTTACTATCAAGGAATTCCTACCATGAAACAAATAGTGCATAATATCTATATAAACATGCACTTTTAGATAAAGGACTAACTTGCTTGTTAAGTAGTAAACAGTTTAATCTTTATCATATTTCAAACTAAATTGAGCAAATAATCTCTGATTTAAGGCATTCATTTTGATTTTATTAACAGCTCTAAGGTCATATTCTAAAGCCATGCAAGCTTTCACTAAGATTTTTAGCAATTAAAGTTGTCGCTGAATGACTCAACATTCGATATAGTTTGTTTTAAGTGGACCAGAAAGCCTTGTGTTGTCCTACCATAGCAACAGAGAGGACATTACCCAAGATAGTATAGCTTTTACACCGAAAAATGCTTTTAATTCATTAAACATTGTTTTACCTTTTGTACCAGTTTCCAAACATTTGTCAAATAACAATTTTTGGGAAATATTTGTATCTTCTATAAAACTCACATAAGCTAAAAGTAAAGCTTTGTTTCCTGGCAAAGTTGGCACATCAAGTTGTACAGGAATTCAGATGTTTTAAAGTACTTAAGAATTTTCTACACATTGAGCCATTTCGCCAATCCTTCTTTGTAATGTATTATTATTTGGTGGAATTCTTATAATATTGAAAGCTGTCTTATGTAACATGGTGTGTAATGCCTCAGTTACAGCTGTTAGAATAAGTTCTTCACCTATAGTAATCGGCTTTCCATATTTTGCAGTGAGTAAAGAAATATCATAAGAAGCACATCGTCATCTTGCTCAGATGTTATCATAATGATGATGTTTTCTAATATTTCTTTTTGTAATAAAAAGTTTCAACACTTGTAATTAAAAATCTTTTTGTCGCTATACAGTTTAATCAAATGTACCTCAAGCTTAGAAGGTTTCATTGATTTGTTTAACAAAGTTTTATCGTATACAACGTATATAGATAAAGTGCTATTTCCTGGTGCCTGTTTAAAGCCATATTGTGAATATTCAGCGCTGTATTTGTCTTCGGTTCACTCATACTGTCATCTATAAACAAAAGGACACAAATTTAAGATAAAAGAGAATAAAACAATTTTTTTTTTTTTTTGCAAAAAACCGTTATTTGTTCATCTTTTTTTTCCCCTGAAAATGGAATACTATAAAGTAATGCTTGCATCAACACACCACTTTATTAACCTATGAAATGGAGGAATGATATTATACATGAAAGTTTTACCTGATGATTCAGAGATGCTTAAAATAGAATTACCTCCATGAAAAATAATAAAGTGTCATTGACTAATTAATTGCTTGTAATTATAAAGTAAATATTTTCCTATCCTATAAGAGGGAACGAAATTAAAGATCTCAATGCCCTGATTAATAATATACAATAAGTGTGTCAAATTTAGTAGACTATATAAAATCAAAGAGTACTTAAAACTGTCATTAAATTCTATTTCACAACCTTGACGGCACCCTTCTGAACTCTGGGGTGCATCACGCTTGACTTGAATTTTTTATATTTCATAGTTATTACTACATTCCTCTGACTTAAAGGTCAAGATAATGTTAAAACGTTATTGAAGCCAAATTGCTTCTTTATTACCCAATGGAACTAAATCTCTTGTTAAAATTGAATGATACTAAATTTGCAATTTCTTGTTTTCATTTATTTATTATTTGCATTAAATTTTACAAATATTTTTTTAATTTTTTCAGCAATGGATGTCCGAAATATGAGTTTGGAGTCACCTTTGCCTTTACTTTGTATACCTACTCATGTAAGAGGTATATTCTTTGAAACTGCTTTGTGAAATTTTTTTTTAAATTAAACTTTGAACTTATAATATAAATTTATTTATTTGCAATTATCCATAAATTAATATTTTATAACAGTTTATAAAAACTTATTTATTGTTGTTAAGAATCAACTGAGTTTTTTTCTTAGCCGTGAGTATATAAATAAATCCATCCTTACTTTAGTACCTAATAATTTATACTGGAAGTACCTACAGCACCATTAGTGGAGTATGATCTCTAAGTTCATGATCTGACATCTGATAGTCCTTGACTTATGTTGCTATCCTGGATTTCATAGAAATTATGAGCTAATGTAGCAGTACCACTTTTGGAAGAAATATTTTCTCTAAATTCATGATCTGAGATCTTCTCTGTGGGTACTGAAATAAAAAATGGTCCTTGGCTTGTATTGGAATCCATGAGCACTAAGAAATTATGACCGGAAGTAGTAGCAGGACTGTTAATAGAGATATCTACCATAATTTTATGATCTGAGGTCTTCTAGGGGTACTTAAACTACAAGAATGGTCCTTGTATTTTTTTTCTTTCCTTTCCTGGAGAACATAAAAATTAAGACGTGAAGCAGCAGTATTACTGTCGCAGGAAAGATCTGCATTTAATTCTTGATCTGAGGTCTCCTTGGGGTATTAAAACTAAAAAAATATCACTCAATGAAGGGTTTCAATGATTATACTAATAACTCCCTCATAATTGTTTTTCTGAATGTTATTGAATTATTTATATTAGTTTACACATTCAAAAGCAGTTCCTCTAACATGACCCATTTGGTGGCACATTACATGGGAATTGGTCACCTCGGCCACACCTGTACAAATATTCAAACAAAAAATTTTCAAATCATGTTTTCACCTGTTTGTCGATCTGTCTATCTGTCCTGGTGATCATGTACCCTGATTGACCTATAAACATGTAATTTTATATCAAGATGCCATTTAATTAGCTGGCATTAAAAAATGTTTTCAACTCCATTAATTAATCACTAGGTAATAACAGAAGAAATATTTTCATATCATATTGAATGGGGTATCAAATTAAAGATCTCGTCGCTCTGATTAATAATATATCATTTTTATTGACACTAATTACACAAACTCATTAAAACTATAATTGAAATTGTGTTAAATTTTAACTCATTCCGTGTTTTACATTAAAAAAAAACAAACATCATAATACGAAAAATGAAATCAGCCATGTTATCTAATATAATTACCACAATTAATTAATTATTAATAAAATTCATTGGTAATAAAACAATAAATATTTTATATCTTATTGAGTAAAGTATTAAATTAAAGAACTTGTTGCCCTGATTAATGATATATATATATTAATTTTCATTTTTAAACTGTAAAGGAAATGGTCCAAGAACGGACTACCACTTTCATTTCGGTACCTACCCATTATTTGCTCACACAAAATGGATAATTTTGGTGTCACTTGCTTCTAAAAACAACTCTGAATGTGATACTAAAGTTCAAAACACAAATATTCAGTATAAGTTTAACAAAACCATATGATCAAAAAAAAAAAAAATTTAAATACAAGAGTATAATATTAACAAGTTGTGAAAATTATTTTATTTGTTAAAATGGCTGTTTTCAAGGGGTGGTCCAAATATGGGCTACTTGAATATAAAAGGAAATTTATCTCCTATTAAATCTTAAAAACACCAAATTTAGCTCAAAAACATTTTTCAATTTTTTACTTGCAGAAGTGACATATGTATAGCTCTTTTTCCACTCTAGCACATTCGGAATGTGCCTAACCTTCAAATTTGTAGCATTAGTTCCACACTTCGCCTCGTAACATCATCTGAATAGAATCCGTCACAAAAAAATGCACACTGCATTGTTGTCACCAGGTTTATTCCCCAGAGAAACTGCCAACTAGTCATTGTTGTCATCAATACGAGGGTCCCTAAGGCCTTCTTCAGACTCAGACTCCTCTCACTGAGCTTTCCTCATTGTTTTGGGTTGGCTTGGCACTTATGGATTTTTTCTCGTCACTCGGGCACCTGATTCCACGTCCCTAATCTTCTGACTGTCATTCATTCAGAAGCCAGCCACCTAAAAACTTTAAGGGTGGATCCAAAAAAAAAATTCCATGTAGAGCTAGCAATCCACAATCTCAAGTTCCAACTCTTTCCCTAAAAAACGTTTCCTGCCCAGATTGACTTAAGCAGCTTGTGCAGGCTCAACATCATTTTTTTTTTTGTTCAAAGTATGGAGAGTAGTCATAGGAGCATTGAATGAAAGTCTTTTGCAAAAAACAGCCTCACATGTTTTTAGACCTTCAGATACCTTGAAAAGTTTTGTGTTCCTCAAAAGTAGGTTTTCTGGTAAAACAATTCGTGCCAACGTTAGTAGGTCAAGGGTCAAAGTCATTTGCTCACTAGTCTTTTCCCGTTTATTTCTTTTCCGTTCCATGTCCTTTTTGTGACTTCACATAACCTTAGAATTGTGTTCTCAATTTTAACTCGACCCATAATAGACAAAGACATTTCGCATGTTTGTTTCATTTTATTCCCTGATGGTGTAAAAATTAAAACCAGCTGAATGGTATTACAATGTATCATAATTTAATAATTGCTTGGAAATTAAAAAAAATATTTTCTTATTGTATTGAGTCGGGTTTCAAATTAAAGATCTTGTCTCTTAGCTTAATAATCTTATGTAATTTTTTTTTTAGCTTTAATTAGACACTGAATAAATCTGAGCTTGTTACTTAAACACCACCAGTGATTTTTTTTAGAGGTATATTTTGCATGTGTTGATTATGCATAGTTGATGCCTGATGATACTGAAAATAAAACTAATCCTATGAAAAATAATAATTGACATAAATCTAATAGTTTGTAATAAAAATAATAAGTTTTAATAATAACGACCAAATTGGACGTTATTTACATAAATAGTTTGTCAAGTGTGTCATACTACACAAGCTAGGGTTTCGTTTATCTTACCGATGACTCCATGTTGATTCATAACTTTTATTGCAATGTATTTATTAACATTCACATTCTATAAAAACAGGCCTCATTGATTGGTACTGTACATGGGAATTTGTAACCAACCAATTTGTTACTGTTTTATTTACATTTTAAAAAAAGATGTATTTTTCATACTAAACCCCCAAACATATTATATACATTCTTAATCAGCATGCTATGAGCTTTGATTTTATAACCTACACAATTCACTAGGAAAAAAAGTATTTTTTTCATTACACAGTAATCAACTGATATATTATTGTTTGTAGGATTACTTTTATTTTTAGCATTATTAGGGCATCAAATAAAACTGCTCTGAAAAATATCATGTCTATGAAAAAAATCACTGGCTGAATTAACAGTAACAAATAGGATTTTAATTAATAAATGCCAATTGGAAAGGGGGAGCATGAGTGGAGAAGATTGGCAGTAAGAATGTTGTGTTAGTGCATAGATATTACAGTGCATCTCTCTCCCCACTATCTTACCAGAAAACTCAACTAAGACAGACTCCACCCTATTTAATTAGAATATGTTTTATTACTAAGTAATTGATTAATTATGCCACATTGTAATTTACCATTGGGTGGTTTTATTTTTAGCACCATTTCAGCATTAAAACTTAAAAAAATTGTTTCAAGCCTGCATCACCATACTGAACTACCTAGAAATTAGGACTAGATGCAGTAGCATCACCATTAGAAGAGGAATCTGTACCAAATTCATGATCTGAGGTTTTCTGGGTTATTAAAATCAAAAGAAATGGGCTTCTAAACCCATTCTGGAGTACAATTATGAGCTGGAGTAGCAGCATTTCTGTTGGAGGGTATTTCTGCACAGTTTATTATCTTAAGTCCAACAAAAAAACGACCCTTGGCTTATAGATAATCATCCTTTACCTCAAGCAGAGACAGTAAAATATCTTAGACTTACACTCAATAAACAATTAATATGGAGCTCAAACACTCGATTGAAAAAACTTTAAACTGAAGGTTAAAACTGCTGGACCATTCGCTAAACAAAGATCACGGCTACCTCTGGCACAAAAACTGAAGACATACACTTACTTACTAAGACATCAAACCTTGTGATAATTCAAAGATTTTGATTTATCACTGGTACACCACATGATGTCAGAAATATGACCTTATGTGCAGACTTACTAATTCTACTCTTACTTAATACATTAAGACTCGGTACAGACAATTCCATCAAAAACTAAGACACTCGAATCCTCACATACTTAGACTCAAGAATTACCTGACATGCCATGATGAATTTGGTGGAACTGAAGTAGGGAATTATTAATTTAAACTAACTGCCAGTAATACGAACCACTATGTGGGGAGGGATCACTGGATGTTCATTCTTACATATCATTCATGCCTACTGTTAATATTATTCACTCATCTTATTTGTTGGATGTATTATTAGTTTTGTTTTTACAGTTATAAATAAATATGACAAAATAAATTTGTTATTCGTAGGAGACATGGTCCCAGAATTAAGTTTAATTCTATTTTAATACTTCTGCTATTTTATGAAGCATTTTATTCTTCAAGAAGTTCTGTGTTCCATTGGGTGTCATATGTCATTATTAATTCAGAACTCAGATTACACTGAATGAGGCTTACTTTACAAGTATACTTTCATGT
Source organism: Acanthosoma haemorrhoidale (assembly GCA_930367205.1). Taxonomy (NCBI): domain Eukaryota; kingdom Metazoa; phylum Arthropoda; class Insecta; order Hemiptera; family Acanthosomatidae; genus Acanthosoma; species Acanthosoma haemorrhoidale. Next base: position 28,104,981 of record OV884009.1, on the reverse strand, counting down.
TGAGGGTTAGTGATTAGGGGATTCAATATTTGTTCTTGATTGTCTTATTTTGGGGGGTGCCTTTTAACCTGTTCTAATTTTGCATTCCTAAGAGTGAAATTTCTATTTTAATATAATTACAGTTCAGTCATCACAGAATTCATCCTTAATTTTTATCAGGCCGTTTTCAAAAGGCTCATAAATAAGCCTTCCTAAGATTGAAATTTCTTTTACATGCATAGTAACATCTGATGTGATAGTTGTTTTAATTGCATAATATTAATTTGTAATTTCATTTTTCAAACTAGCACTGATAAGCTTTTATATTGAATATCTCAAAATTAATTAAAAAATTACTAATTTGTGTTTGTATTTTTATTTACAGAAATTATAAAATCCTTCTTGAGAAATACTGTTAACGAAACACGAATTCTTCACCAAGATCAAGGTAAACATGATATTTAATTTTGAACGAACTATAATTGTATGTATTAAAAAAAATATTATTTTGATCAAATTGCTTCTGGCGAGGTTGACTTGCTGGGTCAAAGTACCTTCTCCTGAGGGTAAGTGGACTAGTGGAGAATCACGATTTTGGTAAAGGTGGTAATTGGAAGCTATAAAACCATGTACATTCTTAATAATTCTAATTTATTTTTAATTAGGATGTATATAATCGAATTAACTATGTATTGTATGTTAAGATATTCAATTTGTCAAGCCTCTTATTTAATAGTATATTTTTCAAATTTTCCAAGTTTGGCATGCAGCTGATTCTTCTGTAAATAAATAAGTAGCTTTTAGTTTTACTCAGCACCTATTCTTATTAGGACGAGGTGTTAATGTCTGCTTGTGACTTATTAATCAATGAAAACAATCCACATTGTAAATGACAATGTAGAGTGCATTTTAGCGTTTCCAGGGGAAGTTAAATATGTTGGGAATGAGCTCATGAAGGATTTAATTTTGGCTGTTACGATGAATAGATCTTAAATATACATGTAATGGTATCTGGAATTTTTCTGGATGAATATTACAAATTTTGAGTCAAGCAGACTAGCCAAAACCAGCAAATGTTTCTGCATCTGCTTTGGAAAATGAATGACTCAATCTAACTCATGCTATGATATTGAAAGTAAGTGATGTATTTCAGGAGGAAGTTCATTGGCTTGTTTTGAAATGTCTAATATTAGTATCTGGCTTATTCATATGTTCCGACTGATAAAGTCCCTAATCTCTTGAAATCCATGCATTTGTACTTCCTATAGTGCCGATATTACAATCCCTTGCAATATTACATGTGAATGTGATCTGGAATGGAAGAAATCGAACTGCAGCAGTGCTCTCCTGAAATTCAAAGTGAATTAATTGACCTACAAGATTGTTCTTATGTCAAAGTATGCTGAGTTTATGACAAAAAACATGCATTTTGGGGAGTTTTGGAAATTATTAAAACACTAAATCTAAACACACAATTTATCTCTCCAATATGCTTGTCATTTTGGTTCAACCAACCAAGTAAGCAATCATTCTTCAAACTTTATAAAAGATGACAATAGGTCATTAACCAACTTATTTGAAAAATTTACTTATATTAGCATTGACAGCGTAGTCTCTTAACATTGAGCAGTTGTTAAATAAAAAACAATTACAAGCTCCACAATAAGCTGTTGATTTGCTTTAAAAATCTTTTGTTACTCTCGTTTTTCAGGTGCTGAACCTTGTGATAAATTCCTTAAATATTAAGTTGTTCACATGATGTTTTCTGATGGTTTGAATTTTACAAAATGGATAGGTACCTACCTACCTAACTTCGTGGTTTTTGAACTACCTCTTCCTATTGTATTGAATATGCATAGAAAAGTAGAAAATACATGGTTTTCAATGTGTAAATTGACTTTTTGAGAAGGTTGGACTCCCCGGGGGGGGGGGGGGGGTTGTGGGAATCCCACTAGGAAAGTGTGGGGTCTGACAAGGCCGGACTAAAACATAGCGAGGTTAGGAAAGAGAGATGCAAATGTTTTCATAAATGAGAAGGCCAAATCTAGAGACATCAGTGCAGCTGCAAGTACCAGTCCAGAGAGTTGTAGTTAAAATGAATTATCGGCTAAAACTAGGGGGTATATATAGCCCCAAGTAGTCAATGGGCTGGGGTTTTATTCTGGACAATCGCGTCCAGCCAATAGGGTGAGGTTTTATTCTGACCAACCGCATTGCAGGATTGGATGACGCTTGAATGTTCTAAAACAGGGGACCCAGTCCTGGGAGCTACCTGACTCCCTCTGAAGGGGCCTCTGAGATAGTTTTTTGCAGCTGTGTCTTACTGTTAACAATATTTACACTGATATGACTTATGGTTTGCGACTGTTGTGTGTTGCCGACTTGCGACTGTTTAGTAGCAATCAATTCCTTTTTCAGAGAGGAATAATTTTTTTCACTACATTCATGATAAGATGACGATCATCCAAATTCTAGTTTGGATGTAGACAAATTAATATTTGAAACTGAAAAAATTTAAAAACATTTCAGATTATTGTGAATCTTATAAAACTGGCCTTTTAGGAGCATTGTACTAACAATGGGATCCACCTTATATTGTTTACATTTCTTTTTATATCGAATGCATAACATCAGAGCAGCAATATAGGTCATCAGCGCCAAGATTAGATCTAGAGGGTAAGAAAGTAAAGAGGTGAAGAGGTAAGTGAATAAGAAGGCCATGGTTCTAGTAAACTAGCGAGCACCAGCTTAGTGAGAGTGGTGGTGCCCAATTTAAGCATCTGAATGAGAGTGCCGAAAAAAAAGCCTGTTGGTACTTATTTTATAGACAGGTACCTGACTTGCATGACCCCCTGGCTGAGCCCCTGGCCAATCTGGTACCTCCCCGTCAGTCTATGTTAGTACTGCCTGTGGCCGCTTGTGAACTCTTGACAGTCTTATCTCTCACTGTACTAATGCTTACTGATTTATTTATTATGATTATTTACTAAGGGAACACTGGTACTCCAATTGATTCAATTCTGATAAATTAGTTGTGTGTTTAGATCAGAGGTTTGGTCTCAAAAATGCTCCAATAACCTTTCAGCGTCTCATGGATGAACTTCTTAGTGGAATGGACGAAAATATGTGCCAAATTTACATGGATGACCTGCTGGTCTTCAACCGAATGGAATCAGAACATATTCAACACCTCCGGAACGTATTTAGGAGATTGAGAGATTTCGGGTTGAAACTATCAATAGACAAATCGCCACTGGGGCAGGAGCAGATTAGTTTTTTAGGGCACACAATCTCGCAGGAAGGGGTTCTACCAGACTCGACGAAAGTAGAAGTGATCCAGAAAACGGAGGTGCTAAAAGACGTAAAAGGGATTCGGAGGTTACTGGGCACGCTCAATTACTACCGCCGTTTCGTGCCGGACATGGCAGAATATATGGTACCCATTAATAACTTATTACGGAAAGGAGTACGGATAATGATCACGGCGCTCATAGAGCAGAATATCCGCAAATGCTTGGCACATTCGCAGGAGGCGCCGATTTTGGCTTTCCCTAACTTCGAGAAGGATTTCACGATCACCACCAACGCAGGCGGCTATGCCTTGGGGGCAGTATTGTCACAGGAAGGTGGGGACGGGGAAAGACCGGTGGCTTACGCGAGCAGACGCCTGACGGACACGGAGGCGCGGTACAGCGCTCTGGAATGAGAACTCCTCGAGATAGTGTGGGCCATTGGGCACTTCCGACCGTATGATCAGAGGTTAGCTTCTCCAAGTGTTGACAGCAGTGATGTTGACGCAATAACCCTGTAAGCCATAGTTAAAGTCAGGGTATTTTACAGGCTTAGGCATGATACCATTTTCTGGCTGAATACTATTTTATTTTTTTCTGGTTAACCCAGAAAGTGGACAGCCCAGCATTTGTTATACTTCTACGTTCCCCTTGAGCCTTTTAATATTAGTAGCCATCTGACACTATTCATTTTTTCATCAAATCATTGCATTAGTGCAGTCTTAATTAATAATAAATTATCATCCAAAGAAAAAAAGATAGTGAAATGGCCTGGGCTGGAACCCGGAATTTTAATATACTTAATCAATAGACATTAACAAATAATTTCTTTCATTTGTCCACAATAAAACACAACTGTTACATACAAGCTGTATAAACTCATATCAACACAAGAAATTATGATATTATTTCAATAATGAAGCATTGTTACAATACATCTTAATTTAATGATGATCAAGACTTTCATAGTAATGGCAGAAGAGACATTTGTACTATAAGTTTATTATTAATATCTTTCTTTTTTTTTAGAGTATGACAGTGACGATGATGATTTCCTTGGCTTTGGAGGTAAGACCATAAATTAGCGTAATGCTTGATGATTTAATTAAAAACATGCTGATTATATGTAAGGTGTTTTACTTTTATTTTTATTGCTTATAAGTAAGGTTAGGATATTAAAGTATTAATTAAAAAAGTAAAATATGTACACATGTATGTACTGGATTGAGCTCAAGCATTTCTTGTTTAACACTTATTGAAGTGGAGTGTGAAAGACTAGTAAAGCCCTTACTTTTTGCTCCGGTTTCTGTTCTATTCAACTTATAAGGGTTATTCATAACTTGCCAATTGTTTACTACTGAGCTCAGTGGTATAAATACTGAATACATTATTTTAATTTATGTGTATTTACGTTCATCCTAATTTGAGTTAACTCAAAACATGATTTGATACCCATACATGTGAATAAATCTATGTGAAACTGTCTAATAATTATTTTTATTCGCAGATGTTCAACCAGACACACATAAAGCAACTGTGTCTAGCAAGCTAGGTAAGTAATTATTTTATTTGTTTAAAGTATAGTTTAATATTTTTTACTAAATATTTTAAATATAGTATATATATATAAGTTAAGGTTCGGACATCGTAGTTAGCCAGCCTAATCCTCAAGTCATCGGGATGTAAACATCCTGAATGTATATAGAGAGGCTTTAAAAGGCTCAAATAAAAACAGTCTTGTGACATCTCTCGATCTGTGATTACGTTCAACCTCTTTCCTTTTTCCTTCACATTTTTCGTTGATGATCATTAACTGGTGCCGAAACCCGGGAGCAGAGTGGGTTTGAGTCATTAACGTGCGAGTTGGCTTTTGTTTGTTTTTTTCCTTTTCATTCGCTTTTGTGTGATTTAATTAAATTAGGTAATGGTGGACTTGTAGCCGGCACTGTTGAAGTTCCACAGTTACCTAAAGAAACCATGGCTGAAGCCCATGCGGAACTCGCTGGTATGGATGAAGATGCGGGCAGTGACGTCGCAGGACATAAGGCAAATGATCTCAGACCTCAAAAACTTTTCTGGGGAACTGGGTGAGTTGAATCATTTTCTTAAAGGTAGGGATAGAGTTATGGAGAGGATAAAAGCCAAGATTGATGAAAGGCTACTCGACCCAGGTGACGCTAAGTCATTAAAGGCAGACCTGGTGTGCAGGGTAAAGAGGAAGGTGCTGAACCTGATACAGGCGGACGAGGAAACTCCATGGGAGATGGTAAAGACAAGACTGAAGAAAGCATATGGGGGGGGGGACGATGGACACCAGAGGAAGATATCTTCCAAATGTTTCGAGAAACGAAATCTCCGAGATAGAATAGCGGACAGTATGCTGCAGTCCTGGTAGTCCGCTACAATAGAATAAATGAGAAAATGAGGGAGGGGACTAGCGCCGAGGAAGTGGAGGGCAGGATGGGGTTCCTGTCTACGATCTTGAAGGTGCAATTAGCGAAGGAGATGGGAAGGAAGGAAGGGTTCCTTAATGAGCGATCGTTCCTCAAATGCGCCCAGGTGATGATAGATGCTAGCGCAAGAGAGGAAGAAGTGAAAATGAACGAAGATGACAACAATTGGAGCCGGATCCCATATAGGTGAAACAGGACCCCAAAAGCGGCGTGTAAGAGACAGGAAACGCTGTTTGTCGTTAGAGACAGGGGAGCGACGGGAGAGAGAAGATTGGGGGTGACGAGGCCTAGGTAGGCTAGGCCTCAGAAAGAAGATAGGAAATGTCATGGCTGCGGAAAGACGGGCCATCTGGTAGCTCAGTGCCCTCGCACTAAGTGCGCTTTGAGTGTGGGGAAGAAGGACACATAGCAAGACAATGTCTATACGTGTTTCGTCGAAAGGACTTTCACAGAGCAGAACCAATGGAGGGGAATAACCAGGAAATCCGGGAGAGGCGGAGCATGACACCAAGAGAAAATGGATCATCAAGCGACGAGTCGTCTGGGACGTCGGAGAGGAGTCGAAGCGCAGCGGGAGCAGAAGACGAGAGTGGCAGAAGAATCCCTCGCGCAGATAGGAGCAGCGCACGGAGGCCTGAGGAGAGTGGCAGCAGAGAGTGACCGCATCCTAAGGTGCAATACAGTGCGGGAAAGGATGTGTGGGTTGCCAATTATTGAGTTTGGGAAGGGGGAGAGGTGCCTAATTGATACTGGCAGCACCAATACAATAATATCTGGACTTATTAATTTAAACTAACTGCCAGTAATACGAACCACTATGTGGGGAGGGATCACTGGATGTTCATTCTTACATATCATTCATGCCTACTGTTAATATTATTCACTCATCTTATTTGTTGGATGTATTATTAGTTTTGTTTTTACAGTTATAAATAAATATGACAAAATAAATTTGTTATTCGTAGGAGACATGGTCCCAGAATTAAGTTTAATTCTATTTTAATACTTCTGCTATTTTATGAAGCATTTTATTCTTCAAGAAGTTCTGTGTTCCATTGGGTGTCATATGTTATTATTAATTCAGAACTCAGATTACACTGAATGAGGCTTACTTTACAAGTATACTTTCATGTTGAGGGTTAGTGATTAGGGGATTCAATATTTGTTCTTGATTGTCTTATTTTGGGGGGTGCCTTTTAACCTGTTCTAATTTTGCATTCCTAAGAGTGAAATTTCTATTTTAATATAATTACAGTTCAGTCATCACAGAATTCATCCTTAATTTTTATCAGGCCGTTTTCAAAAGGCTCATAAATAAGCCTTCCTAAGATTGAAATTTCTTTTACATGCATAGTAACATCTGATGTGATAGTTGTTTTAATTGCATAATATGAATTTGTAATTTCATTTTTCAAACTAGCACTGATAAGCTTTTATATTGAATATCTCAAAATTAATTAAAAAATTACTAATTTGTGTTTGTATTTTTATTTACAGAAATTATAAAATCCTTCTTGAGAAATACTGTTAACGAAACACGAATTCTTCACCAAGATCAAGGTAAACATGATATTTAATTTTGAACGAACTATAATTGTATGTATTAAAAAAAATATTATTTTGATCAAATTGCTTCTGGCGAGGTTGACTTGCTGGGTCAAAGTACCTTCTCCTGAGGGTAAGTGGACTAGTGGAGAATCATGATTTTGGTAAAGGTGGTAATTGGAAGCTATAAAATCATGTACATTCTTAATAATTCTAATTTATTTTTAATTAGGATGTATATAATCGAATTAACTATGTATTGTATGTTAAGATATTCAATTTGTCAAGCCTCTTATTTAATAGTATATTTTTCAAATTTTCCAAGTTTGGCATGCAGCTGATTCTTCTGTAAATAAATAAGTAGCTTTTAGTTTTAATCAGCACCTATTCTTATTAGGACGAGGTGTTAATGTCTGCTTGTGGCTTATTAATCAATGAAAACCATCCACATCGTAAATGACAATGTAGAGTGCATTTTAGCATTTCCAGGGGAAGTTAAATATGTTGGAATGAGCTCATGAAGGATTTAATTTTGGCTGTTACGATAAATAGATCTTAAATATACATGTAATGGTATCTGGAATTTTTCTGGACGAATATTACAAATTTTGAGTCAAGCAGACTAGCCAAAACCAGCAAATGTTTCTGCATCTGCTTTGGAAAATGAATGACTCAATCTAACTCATGCTATGATATTGAAAGTAAGTGATGTATTTCAGGAGGAAGTTCATTGGCTTGTTTTAAAATGTCTAATATTAGTATCTGGCTTATTCATATGTTCCGACTGATAAAGTCCCTAATCTCTTGAAATCCATGCATTTGTACTTCCTATAGTGCCGATATTACAATCCCTTGCAATATTACATGTGAATGTGATCTGGAATGGAAGAAATCGAACTGCAGCAGTGCTCTCCTGAAATTCAAAGTGAATTAATTGACCTACAAGATTGTTCTTATGTCAAAGTATGCTGAGTTTATGACAAAAAACATGCATTTTGAGGAGTTTTGGAAATTATTAAAACACTAAATCTAAACACACAATTTATCTCTCGCTCAAGCATTTCATGTTTAACACTTATTGAAGTGGAGTGTGAAAGACTAGTAAAGCCCTTACTTTTTGCTCCGGTTTCTGTTCTATTCAACTTATAAGGGTTATTCATAACTTGCCAATTGTTTACTACTGAGCTCAGTGGTATAAATACTGAATACATTATTTTAATTTATGTGTATTTACGTTTATCCTAATTTGAGCTAACTCATAACACGATTTGATACCTATACATGTGAATAAATTTATGAGAAACTGTCTAATAATTATTTTTATTCGCAGATGTTCCAGCAGTCAGAAAGAAAGCAACTGTGTCTTGCAAGTTAGGTAAGTAATTATTTTATTTTTTTAAAGTATAGTTTAATATTTTTTACTAAATATTTTAAATATAGTATATACATATATTTGTGACAACTATGAAAGGCACTTTTATGGACATCTGCCTGATTCTAAAAGTGGATTTATACATGTAAAAGAAGGAATTGTAAAAAATGTGAGTTGAGCTGGATGTATGGGTATTAGGATTAATATACTGACAAGAGGTTACGGGATTAGGCCACTTATTGAACTGGAGTGTGAAAGACTACTAAAGCTCCTACATTTTGCTCCGGTTTATTGCCTAAATAACTAATAAGGGTTATCCCCTAGGTTATTTATAACTTGCCAATCGTTTACTACTCTGTTCAGAAGTTTAAATACGGAATATATTATTTATTTTATTTGTATTTACTTTCATCCTAATTTGAGTTAACTCATAACACGATTTGATACCCATACATGTGAATAAATTTATGAGAAACGGTCTAATAATCTGATTATTAAAGTGGATTTATACATGTGAAAGATGGAATTGAAACAAATGTGAGTTAAGCCGGATGTATGGGTATTAGGATTAATATACTGACAAGAGGTTACGGGATTAGGCCACTTATTGAACTGGAGTGTGAAAGACTACTAAAGCTCCTACATTTTGCTCCGGTTTATTGCCTAAATAACTAATAAGGGTTATCCCCTAGGTTATTTATAACTTGCCAATCGTTTACTACTCTGTTTAGAAGTTTAAATACGGAATATATTATTTATTTTATTTGTATTTACTTTCATCCTAATTTGAGTTAACTCATAACACGATTTGATACCCATACATGTGAATAAATTTATGAGAAACGGTCTAATAATCTGATTATTAAAGTGGATTTATACATGTGAAAGATGGAATTGAAACAAATGTGAGTTAAGCCGGATGTATGGGTATTAAGTTTAATATAGTGACAAGAGGTTACTGGATTAGGGTCGAGAATGACTCATTCAACACTCTTAGTGAAGTAGAGTGTGAATGACTAGTAAAGTTCTCTTACATTTTGCTCCGGTTTCTTGCCTATTCAACTAATAAGGGTTATCCCCTAGGTTATTTATAACTTGCTTATTGTTTACTACTGTGTTCAGAAGTTTAAATACTGAATATATTGTTTTAGTTTATTTGTAATTACTTTCATCCTAATTTGAGTTAAGTCAAAACACGATTTGATACCCATACATGTGAATAAATCTATGTGAAACTGTCTAGTAATTATTTTTATTCGCATATGTTCCAGCAGTCAAGAAGAAAGCAACTGCAGTAAAAAGTTCTGCCAATTTGTCCTGCAAGTCGGGTAAGTAATTATTATTTTTTTAAAAGTATAATAGTATTTTTTACTGAATATTTTAAATATAGTATTCGTATATATATATATTTGTGACAACTGTGAAACTCACTTAGATGTCCATAATCTGACTGATTCTCAAAGTGGATTTATACATGTAAAAGATGGAATCCTAACGAGTGTGAGTTGAGCTGGATCGTCTCCATTTCCACCGGACATTCTCCGGCAGATTCTTCCGCTTCTTGGTGTTCGCTCCCATCACTATCGTCCCGCGTACCGCGACTTCCATCTTCCCCGGCGCCCATTCCTGGATAAATTCTCTGTGAACCCCAGACGTTTCCCCTTCCTCGACTGCATTTACGGTAATCGCTCGAGATAGCCAGTCCCCCACTACATTGTCCTTCCCTGGTTTGAATACAATTTCCAGGTTGTATTGGGACAAAAACTCCTTCCAGCGTGTCACCCTGGCGGATGATTCCTTAAGCTTCCCCACCTATTGAAGAGGTCTGTGGTCCGTATGTACTCTAAATCGCGCTCGTACACTGTACTCGAGGGCACTGTACCGCGCCTCCGTGTCGGTCAGTCTTCGACTTGTGTACGCCACTGGTCGTTCCCCCCCATCTCCCTCCTGTGACAGCACCGCTCCCAATGCATACTCACTTGCGTTGGTGGTGATAGTAAATAGCTTCTCAAAATCGGGAAACGCCAGGATTGGTTCCTCTTGCAGTCGAGCCATGCATTTTCGAAGGTTTTGCTCCATAATAGGTGTAATCTCTATCCGCGCCCCCTTCCGCAGCAGGTTACTGATGGGTACGAGATACTCTGCCATGTCTGGCACAAAACGCCGATAGTAATTTAGCGTACCTAAAAGTCGCCGAATGCCCTTGACGTCTTTCGGCACCGCTATCTTTCGAATTGCGTCGACTTTGCAGAATCCGGCTGGACTCCCTCCCTCGAGATGGTATGCCCTAAGAAGTTGATCCGATCCTCTGCCAGCGATGATTTTTCCATCGACAATTTTAACCCGAATTCACGCAATTGTCGAAATACCCTCCGGAGATCTTCGATGTGTTCGGATTCTGTTCGGCTGAAGATCAACAGATCGTCCATATAAATCTGGCATACCGCCTCGTCAATCCCCCTCAGGATTTCGTCCATCAATCTCTGGAAAGTAATCGGAGTGTTCTTCAAACCAAATGGCATCCAAGTGAACTCATAGTGCCCCCTCTCGAAAGTAAACGCTGTTTTGTGTTGATCGGTAGCGCTCATTTTGATTTGATGGTACCCTGCTTTCAAATCCAAAGTGCTAAAGATTGTGGCTCCATTCAGTCTGTCGAGAATGTCCTCAAAACGGGGAATACTTCTCATCCGTTGTGTTTTCATTTAATTTTCTAAAATCGACGACGACTCTATATCTCTCCCCCTCCTCTCCCGGTTTACTCTTCTTTCGTACTGCCCACAGAGGACTATTATAAGGGGATGTGCTATCAACGATTATACCCTGTCGTCTTAAGCTGTCGATTTCTGTCCGGATATGTTGGCGGAGTGCCTGCGGATATCGTCTCTCCTTCACGTACGTTATTCGGTCAGATTTTAATGGGATTTCATGTACTGTCTTCCCCGTTGCCCCAAGCATATCACCCTCCACGTAAAAAATATCTCCGAACTCCCTACGTAAGGTTTCCCTCCAGTCCACAACTTTCTTGACTGCCCCTATCCGCGCACTCCCACCTCTTACGGTCCCCTGACATTGATAAGTAACCCCCCCCCAACTTGATCCGCCACTCCTTTCCCTTGTTCTCTACAAGCGCGCCTACCCGACCCAATAAGTCACACCCCACTATTATTTCATACTCGCGCGGCATGTACTCCACAATATGTATGTTAATATCGCCCTTTTTTTTCGCCCATTTCTCTAAATTCACGATCGCCTCTCCCGCCACTTTACAGGGCCCGCCCAGGGTAATTAACTTGCACTTACATACCTTGACCTGGAGTGCCCTCTCTCTGCCATACAGCCGCTCCAACGCACCACGTGACATTATGGTATTAGTGCTTCCTGTATCCACCAAGCACCTCTCTCCCCCCTCGACTCTGATTATTGGCAACTCGCACAGTATCCCTCTCACTGTATTACAGTTTAGGGTGCGGTCGCCACTCTGCTGCCACCCTCCTCAGGCTGCCACACGCCGCTCCCATCTTCTCGAAGTAGTCTTCTTTCGCTCATGCTCTCGGCTCCTGTCGCGAGCCGGCTCTTCTTCCGTTTCCGACGTTCCTGACGCTCCTGAAGATTCCTCAGCTGAAGATTTCATTACCCCTGGGTGATATATTTCTTCTTTCCCGCATCGTTTGCGTATTCACTTCCATGGGTTCTGCCCTATGAACATCTCTCCTCCGATACACGTAAGGGCAATGCCTAGCGATATGTCCCTCCTCACTGCACTCGAAACATTTTGTGCGGGGGCACTGTGCCACTAAATGACTCGTCTTCCCGCACCCATGGCATTTTCTCTCTTCTCTGCGGGGTCCGTACCTGGGTCTCGCCGCCCTGAACCTCCTTTCGCCTGCCGCTCCCCTGTCCCTACCGGTTGGTGTTTCGACTTTTTTCCAATTTGATTTAGGGACCCTGGTTCTCCTGTACACTATCCGGCTCCATTCTCCCTCATCCTCCTGTATCCTCGATTCTTCCTCCCTGGCGCTGGTGACAATCATGACTTGGGCACATTCGAGGAATGAGCGCTCATTAGGGAATACCTCTTTTCTCCCTGTTTCCTTCACCAACTGTACCTTCAGTATAGTAGACAGAAATCCCATTCTGCCCTCTACCTCTTCGATGCTCATTGTCTCTCTCATTTTCTCTATTATTTGATTATAACGGGTTAGAAGAACTGCGGCATATTGGCCGCTACTCTGCCTTGAAGATTTTGTTTCCCGGAACATCTGGAAAATATCTCCATCGCCCTCCTCCATATGCTTTCTTTAGCCGCATCTTCACCGTTTCCCACGACGTCTCCTCATCCGCTTGGATCTGGTTGAGAATCCTTCTCTTGACCCAACATATCAGGGCCGCTCTTAGTGACTCTGCATCCCTGGGGTCCAGAAGATTTTACTCCGATTTTGCTAGGATTAAGGCAGTGAGGCGATCTCCTCCCTTCAGAAAGTGGTTGAGTTCTCCTAATTCGCCAGTGAACCATTCCAGCTCTGAAATTGCATTTCTCAGATCTTGAGTGTTCATTGCTTTCACTCTCATCAACGCAAGAGCGGTAGCATGAGCTTCTGGCAAAACGCCCACCCGTCTCGTTGCTACATGTTCCGCGCCATCCGCTACGTTCAGAACAGGTGGTCGTAGCACGCCTCCTTCTGCCATTCTTTCTTCAATTTTTTATTTAACACGGCAAAAAGGAGAAGAAAAAAAAAAAATCGAACAGACGTCGCTTACTTTTCATTCCACACCACGAGCTCACGGGTTTCGGCACCAGTTAATGCTTACCGGCTTTAGAATTCAAAAACAAAGGGAAAAAAGGTAAAGAGAAACAACAGGCTTGAAAGTTAGAACTAGACTGTTTATTTCGAGCCTATAACCCTGTATATTTACATTCGGGATGTTTACATCCCGACGTTCGTGGATTAAGGTTGAGTACTGATGCTGCCCGGAGCTTAACTTATATATATATATATATATATATATATATATATATATATATATATATATATGTGACAACTGTGAAACTCACTTTTATGGACATCTGTCTGATTCTCAAAGTGGATTTATACATGTAAAAGATGGAATTCTAACGAGTGTGAGTTGAGCTGAATGTATGGGTATTAGGATTAATATAGTGACAAGAGGTTACTGGATTGGGCTGAAGCATGACTCATTCGATGCACTAATTGAAGTGGAGTGTGAATGACTAGTAAAGCTCCTACTTTTTGCTGCGGTTTCTGGTCTATTCAAGTAATAGGGGTTATCCCCTAGGTTATTCATAACTTGCTGATTGTTTACTACTGTGTTCAGAATTTAAATACTGAATAAATTATTTAATTTATTTGTAGTTACTTTTATCCGAATTTGAGTTAAGTCAAAACACTATTGATACCCATGCATGTGAATAAATGTATGTGAAACTGTCTAATAAATATTTTTATTCACATATGTTCCAGCAGTCAGGAAGAAAGCAACTGCAGTAAAAATTAAAGGCAATGTGTCTTGCAAGTCGGGTAATTATTATTTTTTTAAAAGTATAATAGTTTAGTATTTTTTTACTGAATATTTTAAATATAGTATTCGTATATATATATATATATATATATATATATATATATTTGTGACATCTGTCTGATTCTCAAAGTGGATTTATACATGTAAAAGATGGAATTCTAACGAGTGTGAGTTGAGCTGAATGTATGGGTATTAGGATTAATATAGTGACAAGAGGTTACTGGATTGGGCTGAAGCATGACTCATTCGATGCACTAATTGAAGTGGAGTGTGAATGACTAGTAAAGCTCCTACTTTTTGCTGCGGTTTCTGGTCTATTCAAGTAATAGGGGTTATCCCCTAGGTTATTCATAACTTGCTGATTGTTTACTACTGTGTTCAGAATTTAAATACTGAATAAATTATTTAATTTATTTGTAGTTACTTTTATCCGAATTTGAGTTAAGTCAAAACACTATTGATACCCATGCATGTGAATAAATGTATGTGAAACTGTCTAATAAATATTTTTATTCACATATGTTCCAGCAGTCAGGAAGAAAGCAACTGCAGTAAAAATTAAAGCCAATGTGTCTTGCAAGTCGGGTAATTATTATTTTTTTAAAAGTATAATAGTTTAGTATTTTTTTACTGAATATTTTAAATATAGTATTTGTATATATATATATATTTGTGACATCTGTCTGATTCTCAAAGTGGATTTATACATGTAAAAGATGGAATTCTAACGAGTGTGAGTTGAGCTGGATGTATGGGTATTAGGATTAATATAGTGACAAGAGGTTACTGGATTGGGCTGAAGCATGACTCATTCGGTGCACTAATTGAAGTGGAGTGTGAATGACTAGTAAAGCTCCTACTTTTTGCTGCGGTTTCTGGTCTATTCAAGTAATAGGGGTTATCCCCTAGGTTATTCATACCTTGCTGATTGTTTACTACTGTGTTCAGAATTTAAATACTGAATAAATTATTTAATTTATTTGTAGTTACTTTTATCCAAATTTGAGTTAAGTCAAAACACTATTGATACCCATGCATGTGAATAAATGTATGTGAAACTGTCTAATAAATATTTTTATTCACATATGTTCCAGCAGTCATAAAGGAAGCAGCTATATCAACTAAGTTAGCCAATGTGCCAGCCCAGTTGCGTAAGTAATTATTATTCTTTCTAAAGTATAATACTATACGGACAGCCAAAACCAAGACCACCGTTTGGTATGATGGGCCACATGTGTCATAGCTATTTGGGAACATAACTTGTTTACCTTTCTGGACGCGAATTTCGCATGCGCACGCACGCACTGTCCATCATGATGAGCTCCAGGTTCTGCCGCTGGTGTCTCGTCATGGGGCAGGGCGGCGGCACTAAGTTGGACAGGCCCCCCCCCCTCAGAACTTTTATGTACAAGTTGTTTTACTATTTTTGTTCCTTGTATAGTTTCGAGCTGTGTAATATTTTATTTTTCAAATGTATCATATTTTCTAGTGATTTTTGTACATTTTAGGAATTGTCCTTATACTGAGCACCAGGTTGTATTCTTTTACCATTATATCCTCAGACGAAGTAGCTGAGATCTTTCTTTTTGGTTTGTTGTTATTATTATGTATAGTCATTTATATCTATCACACTCGCATGTGTTTTTGTACAGGTATAATTTTTGAGTGTTTAGTGGCGGTCACTCTTATTGTGAAAGTTCCCTCTTATGAAGGAACTGGAGGGAGGGAGTTAACCGGCATTATGAAGATTACAAAAGATAAACAATAAACTAAATGTATATATAGGAGATCATTTACCAGGTGCATCCAATCCTTCCAATATAATGTTAAAACATTAGTAAATACAAGTTTTTATATCACCAATTGAACCATTCATAATGACCTTGAAATTACTGCTATCAGAGATTACATTTCCTTGAAATTCCTAAAATTCCATAAATAATTATCCGACCACCCAAATCCCTTAACAAAATCATTTTTCAGCAACACCTACCCATCCCTAAATCTTCCTCAGACATTGAAGTATAAGTGGCACTGAAACCATTAGCTCCCCTGATACTAATTTTTTTAATTTACAATCATTAAACATTAAGCATTCCATCTATGTTGCACCCTTTTGAAATTTTCTAATAGACAAGAAAACCAACATTCTGTAAGTAATTTGAGTAAATTACATTTACTTAGAATTTCTCAGTGATATTTGACAAATTCGAGTGCTCTGTCACCAAGATTATTTGCCTTATTATTTGGATGAGGTTTTACACTTTATTCATTGCTATGTCAAGGCACTGGAACATAAGGGGCACTTCAACTGACTTAAACATATAATCCAAGGCCTTTAATGACAACCTAGGTTATAGATCGAAGGAGCATATATTATGGCAAATCTAATTTAATCAAATTATTTGTGTTATAATCAATTTCAGTTGTTGATTCGAATTGTCTCATATGTTAACCCGTTTAACATAAAATTTTGAATGTTAGTGGTTTCCTGAAACTGTTTCCTCAGGAATACTTATATTATCATATACGTAATAAGTACCTATATACTTAAAACGACCTAAAATTTGTGGGTGCAATGTTTATTAGCTACACACCAAGGTTAGCAGTTTTAAGAATGACAGCAGAAAGTTCATTTCTAAGGGTCAGCCCTAACTTTTGCATTTCCTCATTAACTACTCATTTTTGGATTTGAAAAAAATTAGAGTGATAAAACGATCAGGCCAAATTAGATGGCTAAACTAGCTTCCACTAACCCCTTTGTTCTGTGCAATGCTAGTTGGCCTATTACTATGTGGCCTGCCAGTTAAACCATGTGAACCTGTAAACAGATCATTGCATAATATATAGGTTGTAAATTAACGTAAGATATACTTACTATGTAAATAATGGTTTTTTATTAAAAAATATGTGTATTAAATGATCTAGAATATATTGTTTTGCTTTCAAAAAAGAAAAATTATCTTACATTTACAATATAAAGAAACTGAAGATAGTGTGAACACTATCAAAGCAGGAAAAAACACACAATATAACTTAATATTCCTCACTATCAATTTTTGTTAGTTTCTTCTTTTTATGTTTGTTACACACAACACAATTCTTAAATAGTTCTCATTGTTCAAGAAAATGATTTCTTTCTGTGGTAAACGTTGAATCATCTGATTTTTCCCCCTGTATTTCTTTTTTTTTAAGAGCAATTTTCTCTAGGTGTCTTTAAATTATTACCATTTGTATTTATCAGGCAATATAAATTAACAAGGGGCAGATACAAAAAAAAGCTGGCAAAAGCCTGTCAGTCATCAAAGCTGCAAGTATACAGGTTCATATGCCATTTGTTGTCTGGAAATGTGACTACAAGTTTCCCAGAAAAATATTAGGCATCCCCAAGGCCATAATTCCAGAGCAGTGCATTGTCACTAAATACATAACTCACGAGAAGGTAAAGTACTGTCACACTAGTAAAGCTTCCCTGACTACTCCCACGGTAGTGTTCTGTTTAGCCAACACACTCCCAGGGTACATCCGCAGAATAGTCTACCACAAAAGAGTTCAGGGAGCTTAGCAGTAGTAAAGTGGGAGAAATGCAGTAGCAGGTAACAATAGTACAAAACTAAGTGTGGTTATGCAGCCATATTACCTACCTTAGGAAAATGGAACATTTTTTAGGAAAGCCAAGTCTGTGCTACGGTTTTTGGTAACATATGGGTCCGAGACTTGAGCCATGACTTTAGAAATGTTATCGACAAAACTATCTGGCACCTCAAAAGAAAAGGACTAACTAGTCTCGGACAAGCTAGACCAAGAGTCGATGAGCCCTGTCCCAAGGTGTGGGACTTAGTTGGCACTGTACAAGTAGGAAATATTAAATAGTTAAGATACCATGACAGGGTAGGCGGAAGACTGGTTGCAAATCCCAAAGGCAGAAGACAATGAGTAAGACCTGTTAAAGAGAACTTGTATGGACACTTATAATATATACGTATAATATAATATACATGTATATTTATACATGTAAGACACTTATTGGTCTATAAGGTCCACCTTTTTTTTCTAATAAAGTGTAAAAAGAAATTCAAAAGAACATTTAGTATATTTAAAGTTTACCTGAACATATAATAAAATCCAAACCTATTTAAAGTAGTGATGAAAATTTATTTTGAAAATAAATTCAGTGCAGATCATATACCAAATTTTCAAGCATTTTTTTATTTTATACAAAATGACATATGCACCAATAAAGAAGGTATTTAGTAGTTTTGAGGCAATTTAAACAATATAATAAGTAAACATTTGTTTTAATATTACAATATCATGAGAACTTGAATAAAAAACAATAAATTAATTTTACACATTAATTATTGAAGGCTTGAGTATCTAATAATGATATTAGTATTTATTGATCATCTGAATTACATTGTTATACAGAAAACTTTTAGCATCAATTGACCACATAAAATCCAAGTGATTAAAACTTGATATTTCTATTAATTTAATTTCTGACCCAAGAGCATTATATAGCCTCTTGACTTCCTGTAAACATAAAAATAATAATAATAATAATAAAACACAACAATAATGACAATACAATTTTAAATTATTTTCAAGCACGTAATCATAAATTAATATTATTGATTAGGTGATATTTTTATAGTTATTTTGGCAATGTTCAGCACTAGATTAAAAATAATTGTTTTGTCTTTAAAACTTACAAATAACCTTTAGTAGGTTCATAAAAACTTTTATTTATATATTCTGGATTGAATTATCACATTAATATTACAATTATGATTAAATCTGGCATTCTAATTGAAGTAGATTATTGGCTATGTATGTTAATCGGGGATCATAGTTGGGGCCCCCCCAACCAGCTTTCACTTGGTTAAAATTACAAATGTCTCTAGATAGTCTTTGATGAAATATTAAGCTAATTTCTGAAATTTAGGTAAAGAGCATGGCTAAATAGATAAAATTATGTTCAATAGCTACTAAATGTTAAGTGACTTAAAGCTTAGTAAACACTTGAATGGAGGTGAGTGCCCTCTTAGTGTTTACCAGCTCTCTTAGCTAAGATAAGACCTATCAGCAATCCATCTGGGTAGCTTAATAGACTTTTGAAATGGGCAATTAAATTTGAAATATGTCACACCATTTATCACTGAATAACCCAAAAACAGATTGCCAAAAGGAGTGCGTGTTAATAAAGAAATTTTTTAACTTACTGAAGAAGTTGATATGTAGTCATTTCCTCCATAGTATAGAAGCACTGGTATAGAAATAGCAGAAATATTATATTCTGGAGGAACAGAGGAGTTGTAAACAATATCATTTTTATTTCCATAATCATAATATGAAAATTTACCTAAAAAAATAAATAAAACCTTAATTATAATAAGCTAATATTTGCTTAGAAATATGTATTGTTCTTTCATTTATATATTTCATTCATATATATATATATATATATATATATAAATGTCATAGTCATGTTCAAATGTCAAGTTTACTGTAAGTAAACATTTGACATAAAATTCTCTTCTCTTTCAGCCTTCCACTACTCCTTATGTAGCAGTGGTGCAGCTGCAAGAGTAGTGCGAGGGATATACCCAAACCTTGCCTCAAACTTGTCATTCTATTCAATTTTAAAATTAAAAATATATATATTATCTATTTAGTTTTGTAATTATGCTTGTGGTGAAACTTTTACCTGTTTGCATTAGTTGGTTAAAATGAATTAATTGTTTTGTGGATGCTCCAGTTGGGCAAATGTCAGCAAGGTATGGAATGAGGTCCTAATAGAATGATTAATTAGCAGTTAATTACACGAAAAAGTTGTATAAAACATACATATAACATAGTAAATACTGTTAACCATCAAAATATGTGTTAGTAATTGTTCTTACCTGCTGTGAGGTTTAAGCAAGCTACTCTGCATGGGACAGACACAATTTAGTTTTCCAATGGATCTAAAGCTATGTTTTTAAAGGAATTTAAAGAGAGATTTCATATTATTGACATATTGTTATTATTATTATTGACATATGTGGAATGTAATCAATATAGATGGTATTATAAGCAAACTGATGGAGAGGGGGGGTATTAGAGAGTCGAGGAAAGCAGATAAAAGTTGATAAGAAGAAGTTTTTCATCGATTTTTCCCTTGATGGGTTGGAGAGAAATGGACCTGGCCTGTAAGATGGAGGAGAGTAGGGAGGTTAACTTTTTTTGTGGATCATTTTGACTAAAGAATATTTCTATATGAGAGAAAAATAGATGATTCTGAGGAATGGGTTAAGGATGAAGGTTATGAGAAAAACAGAACAGATTTATTTGAAAAATGTTTAAGAATAGTTAGCATTATGAGGTCAAAACCAGGCGGGAGTTTTACAGACAGGCTGTTTGCGTATGACTGTAGCTACTTTTTTGTGGGGAAAGCAGGGGGTGGAATAGAGACAAGCAGGAGTATGGCCTATTGATTGGATACAGTATTCAGGGTCTAGGATGGTTTCATGTGGAACAAAAATATTTGACCGAAGAAAAGCAAAGCAGAAGCATTTATTTATTATGACTGCCTGTATTTATCAGTCTTTGCCCTAGAGTTATCACCAGAGGGAAGATACAGAGTAGTGTCAAGGAATGATAGAATTCAATTAGTAGCAGTTCATATCGACGAGTTGGTTAGTAGTTTATGATAAATTTGCCATGTTGCCAAAACCTTCTTGCTGTTGAATATGTAGTGGCAAGGTTTGTCTGTTTGTTTAAAGGGGGCATCTGGTAGGTACCATCCAGGTCAACCTTAGTTTTGAGCATGGAGTGAAGGTCAAGAGAGGATTCAAGACTATTTTGGAATGACATCTAATCAACTAGACCTTTAATAAGATAAGTTCTTTGGTTGCAGTAGTAGATATTGATACTAGTTTTAAATGAAAGAAAGATGGGGCTTTGTTCACAGGATAGGTAAAATATATCGGATGAGCTGAAAAGAATAATGATTTCCATTGGAATTTATGGAATAATAGACTGCATAAGGACGTTTGAATAGAATGAAGGCCAATAGGTAGGTTTAAGAAGGGAGAGGACTTTTCAGTGAAGGAAAGTATGGACAAACCTAAAGACATTCCTGTGGGAGTTCGAGGGTAGTATCCACATGAAATGGAGATCGAGGGGTGAGTAAAGAGTTACAGTACAGCTTTGCAGGTGTTTAAGGGAGGTGGGGGAGGGATCGGGATAGTGTGAAATAATGGAGCAAATAAGAGTAGAGTAGGCACTACCTGCCTAGAGTAGTGTGGCTGGTAAGTTCAGTATGTATTGTATCTTGTAAATAGAAGTTATGTATGGCTAGTAGGCTGATGTCAATGTTTTAGATTTGTTATAGTATAGTACGTTCATTCCTGTGTCGTAGAAGAGCATTAAAGCTCCATAGTTAGATGGATAAAAGTTTTTAAGAAAGGGGCAAAAATGATTGGACAGTGAGGCATCACTTTAAACTTGTGTATATGTTTAGTAAGAGGAATAATTATAGACTGTAGTTAGGCAACAATTTGGCTCAGGTTATTGATTATAATTGTGAAGTTATGGTATGGTTCAGAAGGAGGTGGAATATGAAAATAAGTAGATCGGTGTTGTAAGTAGAGACTCTCGGGGTTTAGTAGTGTCGTGCACTACGACACGTGTAGAAGCCAGGTTTTGATTAACTGCCAAGATCCTGTAGTTAGCTGGATGCTGAAGAGAACAGCGGGTACAGATAGTCAGACATTCATTGTTTTTTGAACAATTCTTGGTTTGGGTGAGGTCCTGCACCCTCAACTCATATGGGTCATTTTATAGAACCCTTGACATAAGTTCATTCGGGAATCTTGCCCAGTTTTCAGGGCTTGTCTATCTTAATTCTTGTGCATAGAAGGTAGTATAGGAAAAAATATATCTGAGCTATTAGCTGCAGGCTCTAAATTGATAAAAAAATAAAAGTAAGATGACGGCTTACCATAAATTTAAGAATTGGAAAGATATCAGTTCTGGGCAGGGCTGCTCGTAGGATGTGAATGGAGTGAGAAGACATTTTTTTTACATCAAGACTCTAACTCAAAAAATGTATTTAAAAAAATTACCTTATCCAAATGAAGTAGATCAGGTCCAGCTATAAGTGTTACAAAGTCGTTGCACAGTTCCCAGTCAACTTTACAAAGTAAATGGTCTGTTAAAGCAAGAGTACTTGAACGATCCAGCACATAGTCTAGTGAAAGAAGCTCGGACACATCCTAGCGGAAAAAAAAGTATCTATGCAAATGAATTTATTTATTTTAATGTCATGATTCATGGGATTCAATAGTAGTTTATTAGATGATTAAAATAAGGTGACTTTGACAACTATAAGATGCATATCAAGGTCTACTAACCCTTGTTTGGAACAACAACTAGATGATCAGTGGCCTCAACATTTTTTTTCTTATTGTGTCAAAGATTTTTAAAATTTTCTACATCAATTATAAACTAAATTGTATTTTTTAAAGTTTAATATGTTACAATTTTTTATGCCATAACATGTATGTTACTTGCTAAAGGCTACGTGGGCTAACTTCCGTGACAGTTTTAAAGATAATGGTGGTAAAAACTGTCTGGTGGTTAAAAAGATAAATGATGTCTTCAGCATGTGAGTTTTCCTGGTGAAGATCTCTGAAGACAGGTTAAGAATTTATGGCTCAGATGGTGACAACCTTTACTTACTTTTATTCACTGCATTTAGTTGAACCGTTGGGAAACTAAACAACAGGAATATAATAAAACCAGGCAAAAACGTGTGTAAGAGTGGACATAATCAACGTTAAAGCAGACACGGCCCTTAATGACTAGCCTAGAAAAGCAAGTTTATGGTAAGAGCACCAACCTAATTTCTCATTTCAAAAATGTCTTTTGTTCATGAACGAACATCCTCCCCACCTGGTAAATCCTACTCTATTATTAAGAAGGAAAAGAATAAAGTTTTGACAGAGGGCATTTATGAATCCCAAAAGTGTCTACCATGGTAACCCTGGTCAAGATGTAGGAGAGAAATTCATCGTAGTTACCATTGAGAAGGAGGTTGGAAATCATTGACAATGATGACCATAGTCCCTGCATTGAGCAGTGCGGTGTGAAAGATCGAGGCCACTTAACACATTGTTCTAGAATAAGGTACTCAACTTGATCTTGATGTAGCCATTCACCAACACAATAGCATAATTTGGATTTAAAGATTAGAAGAGATAGGGAGTGATGAATGCTGATAGGTATAGAGTTCTAAAGGTTTGCGACTTGGATAAGAAAAGAACGATCAAAGGAGTTAGACATGTGGGAAGGGAGATTCAGCTCAGAAAGACTGTGAGATATAGTAGCTGATTTGAAGGAGGTTGTAAAGGTAAGGGAGCCTTTTTTAGCCATGATAGTGCCAAAGAGGAGGAATCCAAGGAAGTATTGGCAATGGGCAGAATGGTACAGCTATCCCAATTCATCAGGAGCTTTGACCAAGCGTCGAGATCCTCAGACAGGCTATGATACACCACAGAATCATAGTCAAAATGAAGGAAGACAAAAGAGTTTGTATGTTTGTAATAGGAGGAGATGATAGGAATGTTTGAGCAGCTTTAGGATGGAATAAATTGGTGTGTGAGTTTCTAAATGTGGTCTTTCCAGGATATTATTTGGTCAAGGACCAAACTAAGGTTTTTGACTGATAAGAAGAAGTGAATAGGATAAAAGAAGGTAGGAATATCATTTACGGTTTTCAGTAGAACCGTTAGAAAAGGACATTGATAGCAATTTTGACCATCACTTCCATGGATCTTGATGTAGTCATTGCAACAAGTCTCAGATTGGGAACGAGTAAAATCTGGATTTAAAGATTGGAGGAGATGGGGAGGGATGAATACTGATAGAAGAAGTAAACACAATTTAGCTTGTCAATAAGTTAAAAAATTGTAGACTGTAAATATAAAAAGAATTGTTATGTACAATGAAAACAAAATAGCAAGAACACTGATCCTTGGATAAACCATTATATTTAATTTTTAGACTTACTATAAGCCAGTTACTTAGTTTTGCAAGACTTTTAACAACTCCTCTTGTATTATTAAGATAAACAACAGGTCCTAGCGCGCCCATTACTTTTAATTTCTTGTTGTATTGGGGTCGACTTGAAGCCATCACAAAAAATACTGATGTCCCTTGAGAGTGTCCAATGTAGACTAAACTTTCATGAGCAGTCTCTTTAAGAATGTAGTCAATTATAGCTGGAAGATCATAGTAGCCCATCTCATGAAAACTAGAAATATGAAATAATTTTACCCACAGTATTTTTTTTTTATTTCAATTAAATTTCAACATAATGGTATTGACCGTTCTTTTCCAGTCGTTTGCCCAACTGAAGGTGAAAGTTTTCATTTCATTGTTTTGGTATGAGCCCAATTTGGAGCTGACTATAATTTTAACTGCAGGAAGTGGTTGCACTGTATGTTCCTTTTAGTTTTAGACTTACTACATTTCTTGCTCTTTATATCCCATCTAATAAATTAATAGTGCACAATTTAACGTGCATATTTAAACTAATTAAACATATGCTTGTTTTTGGTGACTTTTGACATCAGAAATAATCTGTGGAACTGTCACATGACAATAAAAATAGAAAAACACATAGTAATTACATGTTATGTAAAAATATCTTATTGCACAGCCCATTTGAACCAATTCGAACCTTCAGGCAACAGAAGTATTACCTAACGCCATCAATCTGGTGCTGACCCAAAATATAGACAACTTGTCTGCCTATTGCATTGTCGTACCTTAAATCAGACCATAGATGAGTGATTTTTTCCATAGAAAATAATGTTAACAAATTAACAAAAGCAAAAGCATATTTAGTTGGAAAAGCGAATTGACACTCAACAGCTGCACAGTAAGCACGCGTTACAGATGATAAAACCAAATGATATACATGTTCACATCAAATTTACATGATTGCAAGTAGGCTATTATTAGAATGAATAATAAGAATAATTATTCTTATACAAGCAAACCATTTATGGTAGCAAATACATAAATGTAACATAAAAACTAACTAGCACAAAACTGAGGTAATTATTTTAACAAATAAAGTCCCCAAATGGTATTTTCAGATTTGGAGAATACTTTCAGACCAACTTGGAAAAATCATATACTTGACAAATTGGAAGTTTTTTGAAAAGGGAACTTACATGTCAGTTGTGGAACTACTACATATATTGAGTGTGTACAATAAAATGGAGTCCTACAGGGGTTTGTCTTAAGAACTATGGTTTTTTAGGATATTAGGTTCATTGTAGAGATTTTTGTAATTTACTAGATATATAGTCCTCCTCCTAAGTACAGTTTTGATTATCCAAAAGAAAAAAGTATAATCAACTACTAGCATGAAGCTCATGGCTCCATTATCAATCAACAAGTGATTTTTTTTATATTTTGACAAGATTACTTTCTATTTGAGTTTAAATGACAAACTTTTAACAGTGAATAATTCTATTCAATATTTCGATCTCATCTTTCCTGTGCTTCCCATCCCAACAACTTCGAGCAACAAGACAATACATTTTCAACATTTTAAAAACAAGCAATGCTTGTTGGTGTGGTGACTAGTCTTATTAATTATAAAATTAGCCTGAATTATGGTTACTATGCATATGGTCGGGTTGTGGGTTGAAGTTTGATAATAAAACACAGTGGTGTCTTCCTATAAAGGTTATTTTAATCCAGCAATAACTTTTTCGAATGCTAGATTGTATGATGTAGGCAATGCGGTTTTTAGTAAATAGGATAGCTAGATAGATTGCTTTCATACTGCTTTGATGTCTTCATACTATTGGATGCTAGCCAGCCTTTTCCTTTTTAAGGGTACCCTTAAGCAAACTCCCCATAAATACTTTATCAGTGGCATACAGTTTGTGTGGGCCTGCTCAAAATATATGTTTGGGATCAATCAGGTCCAGAAATCGCAGCCCCGGGCTTCTCTCTATGTGGATGCTATTTGGTTGACTGGATTCCTATGAAAAAGTACTTGTCACCATTGAAAAATGGTGTGAATGAACATCATTACATATAACTTGAATAGTTTTATACCTGAAGTTCCAGAATTCTTTTTGATTTATTGTGTATTTTTTATGACTTCTGCTATAGATATTTCCTCTGTTGTTTCCTAGCCATACATCATATCCAGCATCTGCCAATATATATCCTTGAAAACATTTAAATATAATTAATTTTATAATGTTTGAACAAAAAGTTTAATTTTCAATAAAAAAAAATCAAAATGATCATAAATAATTTAAAAATCACTCGCAATATTGGTCATATCAATAAAATATAATGTATGTTATATAATAAAATAATTATTAACCTGTGATTAAAGCTTTACTATACAGAATAAACACTAATCAGAAACACACACAATAAACAGATAATTACTTAAGTATAACCTCCTTAACTGTTTCACACTATAGTTACAACCTGTGAAAACTATGTTAACATTATCACAGAACAGCCGATAATTTATAACAAGTTTATAACTAATGGCATTCACCCCCCTCCTAGTGAGTGATATAGTCTCTCAAGTAACCCCGAGTGTTTCGTTCTCGACGTCTTCTGAGCGCTTCTTATCTTTGGTCTACAATTGGACTTGTTTCAGATTCTGTCGAAGGTCATTTTCTTCCTCTGAGAATTAATGCCTACACCCAGGCATCTCTAGGCAGTGCTTTAGAGCTGCTTCCTCTTCTGTTGTAGCTCTAGGAGTAGTTTTAAGAGTCACAGTTGGTTCTTATGGTTCTGAAGTTTGATTGGTACAAGGCCTGTTTGATACAATTGTTTTCCTACAGTCTAGAGGTTTGATATGTGAATATTCAGGATTTACCACCAACAGTTGCACTTATCCGACAGGAGGGTCGTATTTCGATCGGCAAACTGTTTGCTTCATTAAGAATGGGCCAGCTTTCATGAGCCATTATGGTGTAGAGGTTCTGAGAGTTGATCTTCTAAAGATGATGATGCCTTTCGTGGGGAGTTGTATTTGTCGAGGTGCAGAGGAATGAGTGGATGGAGCTTAATACTTCTGGCAGAATTTACTTTCATCTTGATGTGTCAAGTTTTCTACACATCAGAGCTACATGATCCCAATGTAACAGTAGCCTTGAAAATTTCCTTGAGGATTATAAACAGTTTTTTGGCTTGTGGCTATGCCCAGTTTAGGCAAAGGACTTGAGCTGTCCTAAGACATGAAACTTGAGCCTCAATCGGTGTGAATGTACGGCAGAATCCCAAAAGGGGAAAATAGTTCCTTAACTTTTGATATGATAGTTAAGACACAGGTATACAAATGGAAAGTGTGATTACTCGTCCATAATCACTAAAAGATACATAAGCCCGCAACTCATCGGTAAGAGACCCTTAATATCCATATTTGACTGCTCAAAAGGTGTAGCCTTAATTACATGGCCTTGATTCCTGCAAAAACAAGGTTTGTCTTGAGCACATACTGGACAAGATGAAATAACCTTTTGAATTTCATGAAGAGAGATGGCCAAGTTGCTTCTAACCCAGTGATAAAGAGTCGAGTTTCTCCCAGATGGCAGAGGCTTTCATGCAGTGCTCTCGGAGACAAAATGGTGCCACCAATCGAACAGGATATTCTTGATAAAGTGTCTTCTGCTTTATTCTCTTTGCCTGCTCTGTATATGATCTCATACTAGTTTGCAGTTTCATCTAGTCTCCAGTGCATTATTTTTTAGTTTTTAATTATCACTATATTGTCATTGTAAAACATAAAAGATACAGATCATTGATCGGTAATGAGCCTGAAATGCCTGAGTGTGTCTCCAGTGTCGAAGAGCTTCTACTATGGCGTATGCTTCTTTCTCGATAAATTTATGATTTTGTTCTGATTTATTAAGGGATTGAGAAAAGAATGCTGTAGGCCAACTTTCTTGGGACAACGTTGCCCCAATAGCGAAATCTGAGGCACTTGTATCTACTGTCAGAATTACCATGGTCAATAGAAAATATGGCAGCATTTTCTATTTCTATTTTTAAACCTTCGAACGTCTGCTGAGTTTTAGAGGTCAGTGAAAACAGACTTCTGAAAGCATTTTCATACACTGCAAATTGAGTGTAATGTGAAGACATACCTCAGGGCTCTGAGGAGTGAATTGGGATTTATAGGTATAGGTAAGTGATGGAGAGGTTGAGGATCTGGCCTAAGCGATTCATGACTGATAAGGTATCCAAGTAGGCAGATTGTTTTTAATGAACACGAGCATTTCTCCATGTTTAACTTAAGGTTGTACTTGAAAACAGCATCCATTAACTTCTTAAGGTTAGTGTTGTGCTCTTCTTTTTGTTCCTGTCTACATCATCCAAATATATTTTGATGTCTGACAGTTTTTCTACCATTATGATTCTAGTAAGAATCCATTGAAATGCTGGTACTCTATTTCGGACTCCAAAAGGTATCTCTGTAAACTGGCACAACCTGATGCACACTTTGAATGCTGCATATGACCTGTCTTCTTTCCAGATCACCTGGTGTTACACTCTGTGAAGGTCGATTAAACTAAAAACTCTATATTTAGCTTCATCATTAACAGTATTATCCATTCGAGGTAATGGAAAAACATTGAGTTCTGTATATCTATTGATTGTTTGCAAGTAGGTGATACTTATGATTGGCTGGGGAAATGACTAAGACTTTGAAACGCTCTCTTCAATGGCTCCATCCTTAAACAGCGGACTAATCTCAGTTTCAATGAAACTTGAATCAAAAACAGTATGCCTCTGAGATTTTATAGATATTTGGTAATAGGGTATTATAGAGTTGGCCTGGTTCAACATCTATCTGCCACAGCAACACTACAAATACTTCTTAAGTATTTGTAGTGTTGCTGTACTGTAAGAAGAATACTTATAAACTGTACTTGGGTACTTGAATGCTTTTTTTAGAATCTTGAGGCCAATGATTATATCCGAGCAGAGGTCTGGGAGGATACTGACGAAAATGTTTTTGTAATCAAAGCCTTGTAGGTGTAATTTTTTTTACACTTTCCTTTAATAGAAGACCTCAGACAAATAGATGACATGTAAACAGACTCGCAGTGTGATAGGAATATTAAACCTTTCAACAGTAGTCTGATCGATAAAGCTACCAAAGCTCCCAGTGTCTACTAAACCGAATGCTTGGTATCCATTGATTGTGACAGTCCCCCTTGCTTTATCTAAGCTGGAATGTATTCTGGCAATGAAATTAGTGAAGTGTGTTGGTGATCGAGATGATTTAGGATATTTTTTCCTGCATACTTTTCAATAGTGACCCTTGAAAACCACAACCCTTGCAAATCTCGACTCATGTCAGACAGATACCTCGAAACAGCAGTCATTGCTTCCTAAGATAAACCCTGATCAGAGCTGTTTTAGACCAGCTTGGGTTCCGACCACACATTATTATCTCAGACATCACTTGATGAAAAAAATGTCATTATCCATTTTTTTTTTTTAATATAGAAATAAGTAATTAACCAATTAATGAAAAATATAGAAAGGACCTAGTCTACTAAACAATAGAAGGGTAGCTTAGCAACCAAGCTTGATAAATAAATGAAAAACAAACATAACTAAGGAAGTAAACAATTGGCGAGATATAAATAGCCTAGGGTATCCCCTAGTAGTACCCTTAGTAGTCCAATAGGCAGGAAACCGCAGCAAAAAGTAAGAGCGTTACTAGTCTTTCACACTCCACTTCAATTAGTGCACTGAGTGAGTCATGCTTGAGACCAATCCAGTAACCTCTTGTCACTATATTAATACCCATACATCTAGCTCAACTCACATTTGTTACAATTCCATGTATAAATCCTATCATCATAAAGTCACAAATATATATAAAGGGTAGGCCAAAAAGTCTGTTCGGTTTTTTTAGCGAAAATAAGACACAACTTTTAAACTTAAAGCGATTGATTCAATCAATGATATAATTGCCGATTTGTTCCAGCATCTTCTGCCATCTCATGGGCAGATTCATAATTCATTGCTCAAAGACTTTTCTGTCTTTACTGGCAAAAAAAAATTTTCCAAGTGGATTTTTACATCTTCTTTAGAGTTGAAGGTCTGCCCATTCAATGAATTTTGAAGAGACCGAAACAGGAGGAAATCTGAAGGTGCAAGGTCGGGCGAATATGGGGGGTGCTGCAAAACTTCCCAGCCAAGCTCCAGTATCTTCTGCCGCGTCTGCAAAGAAGTGTGCGGTCTGGCATTGTTGTGATGGAAGACAATCCCCTTACGGTTGGCTAGTTCTGGACGCTTCTGGTGGATCGCTGCATTTAATTTGTCCAGCTGGTCACAGTACACATCCGAATTGATGGTCCTGTTTGTGGGCAGAAGTTTGTGAAAGACAACACCCCTCCAATCTCACCAAATCGAGAGCATCACCTTCTTTGGGTGAAGTCCTGCTTTGGGGGTTGTTTGTGGTAATACGCCGCGCTTCCCCCATGAGTGTTTGCGCTCCACATTGTTATAGACGATCCATTTTTCGTCCCCTGTCATCATTCTCTTCAAAAAAAGGATCGTTATCTTCATGTTTCCGCAGCGAATCGCGCAGATGGAAATCCTTTGGGCGAGGTTAGCCTCACTAAGTTGATGGGGAACCCAAAAATCGAGCCTGCTCACGTAGCCAAGTTGATGCAGATGGTTTTCAACACTCGATTTGGATATTTTGAGGATAACTGCGATCTCCCTAGTTGTATAACAGGGATTGCTGTCGACTAATTCCTTCACTTTGTCGCTGTTAATCTCAGTTGGCTGGCCAGAGCGAGGTGCGTTTTGAACCGAAAAATTTCCTGATAGAAATCTTGAAAACCACTTCTGGCACACGTTCTGTAACAGCATCCTCTCCGTATACAGCGTATATCTTCCTGCAAGTTTCCACTGTTTACTTGCCTTTTTTAAAATAAAAAAGCATGAGGTGTCGATAATGTTCGTTTTGGTTTTCCATTTTCAGGATGTTCCTAAACACACAAAATACAATCGGTCTCGTCGAAATTTCACAACAAACTACGTTGAAGTGTCTAGTATCTGACGAGAGCACACTCGCAAGGGACGGACTGACGTTAGCTACGTATTAGACTGCTTGAAGTTTCGTGACGACAAAAACCGAATGGACTTTTTGGCCAAACCTTTAGCTTAATATTGCTCACATTGATTCTGAGCTAGTTCTAGGGATCTAGCCTGTCCCAAGGTTAGAGTGTGGTTTTCCAACAGTCTTTGTCAATATACGATGACTGTAGAGTATCAATAAAAGCATCACAGATATTGTCATTTATATTCATTTCAGCACTTACACCCTTGAAACCACACTCTTTCAATAGGCTTTTGAGAGGCCCTTGATACCTATCTATTGTCTCCCTAGGCTCCTGACATCTAGTTTTTAATTTATATTTTGTTTATAGGTTCAACATAAACACTTTTTAAGTCATAGATAGCATCGTCATAAGCAGGGCAATTGCTGATTATATCTTATGTATTTGAAAAGAGGTAAAATTAGTTACTAGCTTGAGGTTATCAGATTATACATTGACTAATGAGATGAAATTTTGGAACATCTTGAGCCAATAATTTCACACCTGAGAGGCTCCTTTTTCATTGGGGTTAAGGATTGAATCTCTCTGGCCAAAGAATCCGATCCATAATATTAATTAATATTCTGATTAATAAATTTATATTAAAAAATAATGATTAACCTGTGTGACTATTGAACTGAATGAACACGAAACACTCACAAAAGAGAGATAATTTACTTGAGTATGATAACCTTCTTAACTGTTTCACACTGTAGTTACAACATGTGAAACAATACTAAAATTATCACAGAACAACCGATAATTGATAATGAGTTTATAACTTATGACGGGTCAAGTACAGCTGAACTGAATGTGAAGTAAAAAAAATACAAAATAATTATCCCCCTTATGCCTCGCTCCTTTATAATAGAAAAGGGTTGCTTAGGAAGACAAGTAATTAAGAATCAAACTCTTTCCAGAATAAAAACCTACTCCTAGTTGAAAAAAACAACTAATTTAATTTAAAAAAATAATCAGGTGATTTTGTTAGTGATATATATGGGTAAGCTAACTGCTGGGTCAATCCCTCAAAATAAGTAAAATAATGTAATTAAAATACTTTATTGATACTAATAAATATTAGTAAATTATGTGATTCAACTGAAATATCTGATTGGATAAATAAATTAAATTGGCCTAAATTGATTGATATGTCCTAAATAATAATAGCTGGTTAGCAAGTTACCATATTTAGGGCCAAGAAAAATATGTAAATATATATACATTTGCCTCTTATAACCTATTTAATTAATGAAATGAAACAACATACCAAGACCTTGCGTAGGACCATTTAAAACCCAGCAATCAGAACTGCAAAGTATTCCATGTTGAAGCAGTAACGGCTTTTGTGCTGAACTTAATAATTTGAAGCCTTGTGGAATACGAAAAACTG
This sequence comes from Acanthosoma haemorrhoidale, assembly GCA_930367205.1. Lineage (NCBI taxonomy): Eukaryota > Metazoa > Arthropoda > Insecta > Hemiptera > Acanthosomatidae > Acanthosoma > Acanthosoma haemorrhoidale. The sequence continues at coordinate 28,072,252 of OV884009.1, read as the reverse complement.
TTAAAATATAACCATCTTCAGTTAACACTTCATGTTTTTCCGCAGCATAGCCATTTTGTATTATCCTCTCAGCCTAAATATTTGTATTAATTACTAGAACATGACATTAAAACTATAGTGTTTAGTTTGTAGTGTGAAAAAAAAAATTGTATTATTGTAATATCTCTAACACACCCCCCCCCCATATCAAGAAATTTACAAAAGTATTCATACCAAATATAACCAGGTGTGTGAGCAAAATGGAAGTCCATCCTCATAGGCATGAAGCTTGTGTTTTTATGAGTATAGTATATGGACAATAGTTGCTAATCACAGATTCATAAAGCTTGAAACTAAAACTAGGAAGTTTAAGCTTGCTATGCTTAGCATTTACAAACTGACCTTTGATATTAATTAATGATAATTATGTTAAATTTGCTTGGAAACTACTAAACTAAGTAGTAACTAAATATCAAAGAGAATGTTGGCACAAGATTGTACTCTAGAAGGATGAGCTGTTTTAGTACTCTTTGTGGTCCTTATATTTTCTTCAGTAGGGTAACCATCGAAGACTACCACAGTATTTTGACCATGATGTCGCTGTACGTAGGTGACATTTTTTAAAAATATTAGAAAAACATTGGCTCGGATTCCAGTGAACTCTGCGCTAGGGGTAGCCTCCACCTACTATATCAACCTTGCTCATTCCTGTTCCTGAGTCCTACCTAAACTCTTCTTTGTTTTCATGAGTTTTGCTCAATAGTCATATCCAACCATATCACTGACCAAAACTTACTGGAGGTTGAATTCAACATGGAAAAAGACAGGTTAGACAATCTACTCCCTGTTGGTCGAAGTGATAAACTATATATATCAACCACACTGGGCCAAAAGGATTTGAATTTTTAACTTAAGAATTGTTATATATCATCAAAATAAAATTTAAGATTAATTGTATTATGTTGAAATATAAGTATTTTTGAATGCGTTAAAAATTTGTGTTTTTCTTTTTCTTATGCCAAAAATGCACTGGAAGGGAGTTACTGAGGAAAAATTGAAAAAATTGCCTTTTTTATCGATTTTTTCAAGATTGTGGAAAACGCACAAGGAGGGAGGTCGAAAACTTGGGGGTCGATACATACAATGTACCTGAAAATCAAAATTCCTCCCACGTTTTGCTAGGCAAAATGCCATCTCTTCTGGGTTATCTGATTAAGGCCCATCTGGGATGTAATGTTCACTGGGGGCAACACAATAACTCACTAATCCAATGGCTAACAACTACTGAGAGCTTTGTTACTGATTGATTTACGGTTATCTTACTTCGTTTACATGATCACTTAGCCATATTAAATATTAATATATATTCAAATGCACAAACCTCTTATTATTGTACTGTTGCTTTGAATTGGAATGCATATGAAAAAAGTATTCCTATATGAGTACACTTTAAACTGTTAATAACATTCAGCGCGGGAAACTTGTCAACTCACTCCTGCACTACTGACTGGTCCCAGAATTTGACAGAAAATCCAATCTCTACAGGATTAGATTACTCCCGATCGCTCATTGGTGGGGAAAACTTCCGTGTTCGAATTCGTAATACGACCTTGCAGGACTATTCGCATCTGCCCATCAGCAGTGAATACGTGGATTACCATTTAAAATAAACAATTTAACTAAATTTATTTGCAGCTCCAAAACGCTCCCATTCATCTATCAAGATCGATTTTAACCTCAGGACATATTTGTGAGTATTGTCTTCTAGCAAATTTCTCTTTATTTTTTGAGCCCATGAATCTAGCCGTTGTCGAGAGTATGAAACGGAACAGACATTCAGAACAGTATTAAGCTTGCTTTGTTTCGTATATAGTAACGATTAAATGAAAGAAGTACAAACAAATGGTTAATAAAATTCACCACTTTACATTTCTTTTTCATCAATCCAAGCCATTCTACCGTCAAATACTTTAACTCATTTATATACTTACGGCCAACGAGGAATTCACAACGTAAAAATACACCATATTTAATGCGTGCAAAACCTAGAATATATAACTCGCCTTACAAAACGTTGAAAATTTCGTGTATATTTATTGTTTATTTAATATAATATATACATAAAAATAAACAATAAATGTATACAAAATTTTCAACGTTTTGTAAGGCGAGTTATATATTCTAGGTTTTACACGTATTAAATATGGATATGTACTCGTATATACTTTATAAGGGGGGCTCCGCTCCCGGCTCGCTTCGCTTGAGCCAACAATTGAAATCGCTTATTTAATCATAGCCGGTTTTTTGTGGAAAAAATTTAGCTGTTTATAATCTGTTTGAAAAGGCAAGTTTCAGTTAACGTGAGATAGATGCTTTGACAAATAAAATAAACTAATTTTGGTCCTTACTTAGTAGCCTTTTCGCAATGAATTAATAAGTATTTAAAAAGTCACACTTGTCCAAGATTTATATCCCCATTATTTCGTTTATATAAATACATCTAAAAAATATTAAGATCACAATTAATGGATAAAATGTTTAATAAATAAAAACACGTGTGGCCACTGTGATCTTTGAATCAACTAGTTACTTACATTTTAACCAAAACGTATCATCGTAATCCACTGTTGTTTTTGTTAAATAAATAGCACATGAACTTCAAATAGGCTGAAACATGTTTACAGCCACTATCGTTAAACCCAGTTATGGGAAGATGTACATAATGTCAAAAGACGATTGTGCGTGTTCGAAATTAAAGCATTTCCATTTAAACTAGGCTATCAAAGTTTAGTATATTAAAGTTTATATTTTCAATAATATGTCTAATGTATTGTTGAGAAGCAAACTGTCTTTGGATTAAAAATCTATATTTAAATTTTGCTTTAAATGCTTCTGTTTTAGAACCATATACATTTTATAATTTCAAATCGATTTAAATATTTTATAAATACTCGATTTATTATTTTACTAGGAGTCTGAGTGTAAAATGCTTCACAATTTGAAATTTCATTCAATTCAACAAAACAATATTATTTAACAGAGAACTGAAGGAAAATGTTCTTAAGATACGGTTATTAATTTAATTTTAGACTGATACAACCCTTCAGTGGTAACTACGAAATATTGCTAAACTGGGAGATAAAATCCCTCAATGAAAAATGTCATTTTAAAGTAAGCACAGGAGTGAAAAGTTCATAAATGTAGAAGGTCAAGCTTGGCTTTCCGTTACCTTACCGTTGAAGGAGGATGGAAGGGGGCTGGTTCTGGGTACGGCAAAGAGCCCACTTGATAATTAATAATAATAACTAACAACAAAATTGAAATCATTGTCTCGTTACATCAACAAGTGATTTCTTAAAGTGCCGTTACATTGGTTTTATTCACGTTATCTGCCTCGTTATCACGACTATCTCAATAATCGATTGTTTGTTACTCCTTAGGAGACCTGAAGGGAATAAATCTACATCATTGCTGTATCCTCCCTCACACTGTACATATCAGTGATGAAGATGCGTATTTGGTCAATCCGGCTGACGTTCGCCAAGTACGGAGGAATAATGTACTTTCGCGTGTCTTAGCGGTCGGTCGTAAAGTAAATACTAGTTGGTGCATGGATCAGTCAGTACGTTTCATTATCCTTACCGTTTTTTTAAAATTAATAACGAACATTATATTAATATCATCATATTTTTGAAATATTTATAACTTTTTTTTTTTTACTGACCTATTAACTACGCTCCCGGTATACATACCTACAGGTGAGATTTGGGTAGTGGTGCATGGCCGTTCTTAGTTGGTGGACTGATTTGTCTGGTTAATTGCGATAACGAAATATTTATAACCGAAACAAAAGACGTCGGATGTAACTGAAAAATACTTAGGACGCCAAGGCAACTTTTTAAATAATTATTAAACCATCTTGATCCCTGACAATTGTATTTTTAGCTACAAGAATTTAAAGTAGCTTAAATAATGACAAAAAATCCCTTATAACTATTATTAAATTTAGCTGCCATCAATTGTAGTGAATTTATACTTTAAGAAAATTTTTCAAATCATAACAAATTATTTTGAATTGATCTTTGTGAGAGTAATTATTTCTTACATAAATATTATTTTCTTATTATTAACATTATCAAAATCTTCAAATCTTTAATACAACATATCTTTGACCATCGATATTTTCATTACTTTTGGTTTCAATATTATCTCATACTTTATTTGTACTTTCGACGTTCATACTTACATTTCGGAGCTTTAAGGTACCAAGGTACTTATTCTAAGCCATCACATGTGGGTCCGTGTTTCTTAGTATGGTAATCCTTTCGCTCTAATTTTATTTCCTCGTGTATGGCTATAATTTCTGAGGCATTTATTTCCAATATTTCGTCTTTATAATTTTCTACATTTACGTTACCCATACCATCTTTGATATTTCCTTAAATATACTTTATTTCCGCGTTCGTGTTAATTATTAGTGATTCACATTCGTTGGCTAATTTATTTATTTCCATATTACTGTTATTTATTCTCTCATCCTATAAATTAAATTCAAAATCGTTACAATTTATATCGCTTCCCGCGATATTACTCCAAATTATTACAATTTATATTTGTCCCCTCTAAATTAAATTCCAAATTATATTCAAACCTCAACTCCAAATATTTATTAATATTCTTATTTATTTCTCCGGCACTTATTACAGAGTCCACCATAATTTTAATTTCTCTCGACATATTGAAGTCATATTCCCTGGCTCTAATTTCAAATCTTTTACCAATTCATCATGCTCTGCTGTCTGTGTCTGTTTCTCTTTGTTGTTCCTTAAAATAGTTGAGAATATAATACTTCTGAATAGGGTAACTCCTTTAAAGACTCGTTTATTACAAATATCCATTTCATTAATTTCTAAAAAATTATGATGCGGACAATACTTGATTACTCAATTATTAATGGACACATGGATCGAAACCTGATGTGATTTGCAATATTGAATCAACCTCTGAAGGTGAACATCCAGGCATATGCCTGCTGTCACTTGTGAGATATCAGTGCAAAATAGACTCGTGTATCATTAGCCTATTGGCTCCGACCTAATACTCGTGGTGGATGAACCATGTTTGATGCTGCCACTTGTGATTTCCTTAAGAAATACGCAGAAGAAGCTTGTATTTTATTAATTAGGAATCACAAAACGAATAAAATATCGAGAGATAACCATCTATTTAGAAGTAAAATAAAACAAACACCTTATATGTACCATTATATAATACAAAAATAATATGTCATATCACCTTATTGATGGAGTGTGAGGAGGGGAGGAATGCATGCTGAAGACTGTAGGTAGAGAGACTCAGGGGGTACTACCAAATATTAATTTTTTTCAATGAATAAGCTTTATTAAACAGAAAAAAATAAATTTTTTATTAATATAATGATTTGCCTTCAAGTTTTCTAAATTCAGCAAATATAACTGTGAAAATTAGTAAATAATGACTAATGGCGAAATTGAACTTCTTTTTCTTTGGAACTCAAGAAAGAAAACCCGTGTCACAAATAACCTAAAATCGTGAAAAAACATTCTAAAATCACAATAATTTTTTCCCTCCTTTCCTCAATAAATTTCAGATTGCCAATCTTCATCACTTTTTTGGTAGCCAGGGACACATACAATTTTAACAAACTTGTTTCATGTGGGAAAGCAATGGCTTGGAGAAGCTAGCTGCTCTCATTCTTATATTCTTTGGCAATCTCGATCTAAATCTGTCTGGTCTAAATGCTAGAAATCATACATACATATTGTTGTGAATTTTATTTATCAAGGATTTGAATTTGAAATTAGCGGAAATAAAAGGGCGGCAAACGACCCGTGGATCAAGAAGGCGAGACAAAAAAGGTGTGCTTGAAAAACAATATGGCGAGAGCATTGTTCTTCTGGTGATCCCGTGAGACGGAGTGTTGAATGAAGATATTGAGTTTTGGAAGCTTCAAAATTTTTTATTTATATGGTGATTGGGCATAGGTGAACAGATAATGAAAGAGGAGTTTTCATAAAGCAAGAAGATTGAGGCGATAGCAGTAGATTTTACTGACCGTGTGGCAGACCAAGTGAATGAAACAAGAAGAAAAGGACGTAAAAGTTAATAAATCTGGCCAGTTGCGAGTAATATTAAGGTAAAATTGAAAATTTTGTTAATAACATTGTAATTTTGTCACAGACGAGCTTGTAAAAAAATTAAAGAAAGTTGTGTAATTGAAAAATTTTCCTTTTGCCAGTTTTTTTTATTTTTTATATTAACAGAACTTTGAAACATCAGATAAAATTAAATAAGCAAAAAAGATTAAAACATAACAATGTTGTGATATTTGTATTGTGTAATTTAAATTTGGAAATTAGCGGGAATTAAAGGGATTTAAACGACCCGTGGATCAGGAAGGCTATGGAAAAAAAAGCGGGAAAAGGAAGATGGCGAGAGCGGTTGTTCGTCAGAGATTACGGTAGACGTCACAACTGTGGAGAGAAAAGAAGAACATGGAAAACCTTGAAAATGTTGTTTAATGCAATGGAACCTGAAGTAGGAACAACCAAAAGAGGAAGAATTTGTTGAAAAGAGAGCATTGAGGAAATAGCAGTGGAGGTAACTGACCGTGTGGCATACAACAGAAAGTGAGCAATTAAGGAAGGACGAGAACGAGAGTGGATTGGCCAGTCGCAAAAGGTGTGGGTGAGACAGTGGTTTGTAATAACCATGGTTAATTGTTAAGAATGTGCTTGTTGAAAAAAGTTATTTATTTAAAAATTCTCCTTTTGCCAGTTATTCCTTTTTGCTATTAGCAGAACCAGAAACCTCAAATATTTTTAAGATAAAACAAATAATTTTAAAATAAATAAAATTAAATAAAAAACATTACAATATACACATTATATAACTATTACTAGGTAAATTATTAAGCAAATTTAAATAATAATGTTGCAATTGCAATTTAGTTATGTAATTTATTTCTATTTTTTTTTTAGGAAAGTATATTACATTGCTCTTGAAGAAGATACCTACAAATTTAAAAATAGTCCAAACTCAATATGCTATGCTGTTAATTGAAATAGGGAGGTTATGCATTGCTAATGTAAGTACCATTTACACTGTACAACTTTTATATCATCATTCAATTTAATTGAAAATTATGAATACAATGTATGTACATATCCATTAGGGGGCTCCACCTCCTGCTTACTTCAATCACCAACCCCCACGGTAACTAGTGGCTTCATTTGTTTAAATTTTTGTATTGTATTTAGGACAGTTATAAACAATTATGAATTGCAACATTTCTATATTATTGAAATTGATTGCTCATTATATTGTATTATTACAGGATATGAAATCGACACAATTTCACTCATTAGAATATTTTTATTGATCTGTTGTACCACACATCTGGACCCGTTACAAAGTCTGTCGAAAAGTTCTTAAATTCCTAAGTAGCATCATGATACAATGAGCTTTCAAGAACAGTTCTGCAGGTGGTAACTCAGACAGAAGTCTAAGATGATATATGCTCTGAAGGATATTGTAAATTCGCATTCTCATGGTCTGCTTCAACTCCGCCAAAACATGAAGCCCTGATCGATAGAAAAATATTTCACATCTCCGGGTAATCTGTTAAAGATGGCAAAATTTATTTTTCAGACTTATCCGCAATTTTTGTCTTTGTTTGTAATTATAATGTTGGTTGCCCCATAATTGATATAACAAAATAAACTGATTGGTTTTTAACATAATATGATGTATAGACTTAACAATTTACTGGGTCTTACTGATGCCACTATCAGGACATTGTTTATTATGCTAATCCTCTACAATAACAAATCCTAGCCTAGAACTATTGCCTTCTAGCAGGATTCAACTTATTTAATATATTTCTTTACGTAGAGAAAGTAATCTAACCTTCCTATAGGGTAATTATTATCTAATTAGAAATTATTTTTAGTAACATTTCAAACTGTTAGAACCATTACCATATAAATAAGAATTCAAATTCACTCTAGTTCCTCTCCTCCCCATCCTTAATAAATAAATATTCCCCATATTATTTTTATTTTTATCCTTAATCATTATTTAATAATTGATTATTGTTATAATAATAAATAAAATAAAAAACCGTGCTGGTAATAGTGTTTGGCGAAGTGAAAGGCTAGCTAACTCAAGTGCTACTACCTAGTGGGAAAATATGTTTGATTGGGATCGATAATTTTGTTCACCAAAGGTTTATCATAGCAGATAGATAAAAAAGTAGTTATTCGATATTCTCAATTAATAATTAAAAACTCTAATGATACATTCTATTTGGTCCAGCTACTGGCATGATAGAACATTAATATGAATAAATGTGCTTGAGAAATAAAAAATGCAATACGGGGTACTTTAGGTTCTGGAGTCATTTTTAACTTGAAAATAAACAAAAAAAAAATGTTTCCAAGGACCAAAACCCAACTAAACTACAAAAAACTAAAGGGTTAATCTCAATTCCCTCAATCCCCAATCAATAACTGCTAACCAAACTCAAAAAAAAAAAGTAATAGGAATTTCAAGCATTTATCATGGGAACATGTAAAGAACACATATATACTATAAGAGAAAATATAACTCATTGTATACTTAATAAAAAAATAATGTTGCATATATATATCCAAGAAGTAGCATAATTGTAAAACAATAGTACCAACAATATTCAAATATTAATGTCTATCAATCAAAAAAAATTTAAGTAATTAATATCTTGATAATTAACCGTTTTATTTAATAATATTAATTTTTATTTATTAATTACCCACAAGGGATGCGAAATTTAATTTGGGCCTAGGCTATACAGTTGTTAAGAACCCATGATCCGAAGGGCATCAAGGAAGCGGAGGGACCACTTCTTAGTCACTAGCATCAAAACACATTCAGCCCTTTATAAATATTTATAATACTTTTGAAATGAATAAAAATATAAAGAAAATATGTTTGATCGTGATTGATAATTTTGTCCATTTTTTAATCACCAATGGTATATCGTGGCAGATAAATAAAAAAAAGTATTTATTCGATATTTTTAATTAATAACCCTAATGATACCTCTTACCTAGGTCAAGCTACTGGCAATAATAAGAAAAGATGGATGTGCTTGAGAAATGAGATGAGCCTGACTACCGATTTGGCTTTTGTTTAAACTCTGCTATATCTTCAGTCCTTGAAAGGAGGCACCCTTACAGAGGTTGTACATACTATGCATCCCCACTGCACAGGTGCATTTCTTGAAATATCTCATGCTTTTTACCAAGTATGGCATGGATTAAAACTTCCCTACCACAGACTCTTTTCTAAATCCTTTGATCCTACCTGTCAAACTACACTATCTTAAAGTGCATTTTATTCTGCTTCATACCTCCAGCTTACCTTTATATTGACTTCTTTTAGGAGAAAAGATAATAATAAATAAAAAATACTCATCATACCAGACTTAAAAGACAAGAATTATACACACACACGGTAGAAAGCTCTATAGATTGCTCTGTATGTAATGGCGGCTAGAAGTAGAGTCTATGGGTCACCACAGCTGTGGATTGATATGGAATACATAACAAGAGGTGTAAAATTTTCTGTTTGTTTTTGTGTAAAGGAGAAATTAAATAAAATAAAAGACGAGTTGCCCTCGAACTAGATGGCTCTAGAAGAAGTGTGGACTATAAGTAAGAAAGTAGAAACGTTCACTTCTGTAATTAGAGACAACATAGAGAACTCCTTCTTACGTAGAAACCTATACTGAAGTCAAATCCATGGTGGAAAACTGCCCTCACAGATTTAGGCAAGTCTACAGGACTAGGCATGCATTTCAGGAATGCTGGAACATATCATGGAAAACATGTCTATGCACTGATCAACTCATAGTTGGCCTCCATACAGAGGTTTGTGTTACATAAGACGACTACGAAATAATTTGCAAGATCTTTTTATTAAAAAAAAAAACATATTCTGTATGATTTTTGATGATGACTATGTACTATAATTAGAGTTTTTATAATATGATTAAATTAAATTGGCTTTTTACACTGTGTCAGTCAATGTGTTAAGTGACAGAACTGCGATCGTGAGGGTGGATAAATATGGAACTTCTGGCCCTATGGAGGGGGAGGATCTCAATGATCGGTTCTAGCACCTGAACTACGATGTGAAAATAAATATGCTAAAAGGTCCTGTGGGGAAGAGGGCTGTAGTAGCTAGTGTATATGAATGGCCTGGCTACCATGATTGTGACAGACAGCAAGGTAAAACTCACAAGGAGGAGTGCAACAAGATGTGCTAACTTGATTGAGGAATGGTGCCTATCAATGAATATGACCATGGCAGTTAAATACAACGGTAGCACTGCTGGTTGGCGGAAAAATAAACAGAACTCATCTGATTCGCCTTAGATTGAGACAGAATGATTGAGGTTAGTACTCGGTTGACCTGCATTAGAGTTTAACTGGGTAAGAAGCTCAGCCTCAATTCCACATTAAGTACTCAGCAGGAAGTTATTATGGAAAAACTATCAAAAGGACAAGTTGCTGTTTGTGCAACAGACTCCACTCTTATGGGTTATAAGAGCTATCTCTAAGAAACCCTCAAGAAATTCTTTCAATAATTCCATGGAAGGCTGATGGCAAGATGTACCTCCTATGGCTTTTTGAGCACACAAATCTTTGCAGGACACGGAGGATTTTGGAGAAGGTTGTATACATTCAGGAGGTAAACTAAACCAACCTTTCCCTATTGTGGAGGGAAAGACACAGCAAAGCTTGTGCTGCTCACCAGTTATGCCATAGAGAAGACTAGAGCACAGTCAATGTGGCATCAAGGTGTACAGCCAGCAGGAGACTGACCAACGTTACTGGAAGACTCCAAGGACCTGGAAACTGAAATTTTCAGAAGAGCACCTTTCCCTGTTTCACTCATGACACAGATATTTCTTTATGTCTTGTCATCATGGTGGCTCCTAGAGATTAAGCTTTGCTCAAGATGACACCAACCCTTCAAGCAGTCAATTGTTTCTACCATCAAATCGTTCATTCTGTCCTCAAACCCATTCTTGCATGGTTGCCCAGATCACATCTGGGCATTCACTGACCAATTCACTTGGTCTGGTGCATGAAAGACTATAACTTAGCTGATAATACTGGAGATTTATTAATTATAAGAGTCTGATTTTCCAACTAATGCCCACTAGGTCCTGATAGTTGTAGATAGTTTATCAAGTATCACCAGTTCCTCTCTACTGCCTTTTTTCAACTAATGGAAGGTCCACATTTTGGTGTGGTTCAGGCCTCCCTTTCCTGGGATTTCTTTCTTAAATTCTTTCATTTGTCTGTCTGGCTGAACATCTGTAGTTTTTATATCCAGTTTTTCTTATATGCATGAGATTTAAAGCCTGAAGAAAATACTATTTCAATAATACAAAAAAGGCAAACAAATCAATAATCATTGGTCAAAGATAAAACAATAGTGACAGGACTGAAATTCTAATAATAGTTTGGTAAAATCCTAGAAGGAAGGGAAGGGGGTTCTGAATGGTAATCATTAAATCATGGGTTTAAATCCCAGTCACGTCACTATCTATCATCTTTGACCAATAATTATAAAAATTTATGCCAGTAGTATTGCACATCATAATTAATAATGATTACTAAAAAAAACCTTGTATTTACCTCACCAATGACTATCCATGCATTGGAAACTTGGCCCTGATGCGTTTAAGGGGTTAATTAAAAATTAGTAAAATTAAATATTTTTATATCTACTTCTACGAGGGTGGTCTGAAAAGTTTCGGACCTAACAAAGCTTTTATTTTAGCTTTTATTTATTTTATCATTATCTTCATGTTGAGGTCAGAAACTTTTCAGACCACCTGTGTATTAGGTTAATTTGCATTTGGAGCCAAAAATGATCTTATATCATAAACATCAATGGTGCCTTTCTGTGTTCAGCCATACTGGCCGCCAATCAGCCCACAATATCAATACGGACAAGTAGTCCAACAGACATTGTGTAACAGATTGCATCGCTTTTTTACTGGTTGTCAGCACACCACACTTTATCCTCAAAAATAACTCCTCACCGTTCAAGATATCCCAAGAGGCAGAGGAGACTTTGCATTGGCAAGTACGCAAGTACCTTGCTGGTATTTGTGAGGGATAATTAGCAGGTGATTAGCCACATATAATGTTTATCAATTATAGAACAAACCAGAGAAGTAGGAGCTATAATAGATACTGGCTATCATCTCCATTATAAACAAGAAACTTTAAACTGCAATTCCCTATTTGGATATTTCCTTTATTGAAGGTAGACATTTTATTTATTGTTAATGAAGAGTTTATTGAATTATGGCTATTATGAGGAATATATTTGTTTGTTTTTCCAAGCAGTGATTGTTCTTGTTGGTTGAGAGCATCAACACCTTTTATATCCTTTCAACACATTTAATGTGTTTTTACACAAATTAATATTCAGCCACCTAAACTATATTTAAGTATATTGTATAGATTTACCTTAAATTGCATAGACAGATAGTATAGCAATTTAGATACTCTGTTATTTGCAGGATGATATCATTCAAAAAATGAAAGCAGTCAGAAAGCTTATCCGCACTCGTTTAAGGGAAGAGGTAAATGAAAATAATCTCTAGATTTAATATATTTTATATATATGTACATTATTTTTTTTTTGTAAATATTAACCTTACAGCAGTTATGTGCTTAATTGTAGCAAGTTAGCAAGTGGGATGGGGAGCATGGTTGACCACCAATAGTTATTATTTTTTGGGTGGAGTAGTATTGTTTTATTTAACCCTTCAGTGGTAATGTGCCTAATTGTTGTTACATGTGGGACAGGTATTAAGGTTGATAAGCATGACCATTAGTTATATTTCTGTTAACTAGAGCTATACACATAAATACATTATGTCAGCTAATTATGGTTTTATAAAAATGTATTTGCAGGCACAAGCCTAATATCGCCCATTCAAATTACATTCAGACATAACGAATAGGTACCATTCACAGGTAGCTCTACAATAATTTTTTTTGCAGTAGACATATGAACACATATGCCTGACCCCCAGAAATTTCTTGATAGTGCCATATTTCAAGTCCCATATTTAATACTAACCTAGCTAACAGAAAATCACAACAGATCTAATATAATGCCACTCCCCCCCCTCCTAATGCCCCTAAAATGAATAGTATTTTTATTTTATTAATTGTTATATTCTTCTTTTTTTATTTAATGTTTTTTCTCTATTGCTAATGTATATCTATTATTATAAGTATTATAATTATTTATTATTTACCTTAATTTATTTAATAAAACATTTTTATAGATGTTTTTAATACGCCAATAAAATTTGTCAATACGTCTTGTTATAATTCATAATAAGTCATATTAATAAAGTTTTTATTCTTAATAATACACTTATTTTTAGGAAGACTAACTTGATTGACTAATTATTTATTTTTATAGACGTCGGCTAGACAAGTATTAATGGACATTTTGGTTATTCTTGAACCGCTTCTATAAGTTTTTTTCTATTTAAGTCCGGCATGACTCTTAATTTAATTGACTAATGGGAACCATCTGCATATATTCCAGAAATACCCACAAGGTTTTGTTTATATCTACCAAAATTGGTATGTGAATGAAGTAAAATTCATGCTCAAGAGAATAAACTTTATTTCTGAAAAATGTGGGGACTGTACACCAAATGAATGTGGTGAAAGCTGCATTGTCAGGTAAAAAAAAAATTAACAAAAAACGTGCATGTTTTACAGATTTTCTTGTTTGTATAAATCATACAACTAAAATACACCAATAAATAAATAAAAAGAAATATTCAAACATTTACACTCAGAAATATTTTTAATTTGTTTGTGATTTATAATAATTTATTTCTTTTATGAATATATTTTTTCTATTAACCATATCTGTTAATTGTAACTGTTTAAATAGACAAATCAGCTCCCTGACATATAAAGGACTAACGGCTTTTTATGAGACTGAAAGAGGCTGGGGTGTTAAAACCCTTGTTGGACTTTCGAAAGGTATTTGCTTTTTTTTTTTTAATTACTCATTAAGATTGGTTAACTGAATACTTTTTCTTGTGTAAATGTATCTGTGATGCAGAGAAAAATTGTTACAGCTAGAAAAGTTTGGCCCAATATGGCTACTGACATTCTTGGTTGGTTCTAAACACACAACAGCAAAAGGCTTCTTTTTTTCTGGGTCTTCTAAATAAGCAAATCTATGCTCCTTGTATTGAATTGTAGTTAGTATTCCATTTTGCTCTTTCAATTCTCTCCGAAATTAGAAACGAAGTATAGGTATGTTCTTTTAGTAGCATGGATAGAAAATGGTTTCCCTTGACCGTTTGGCATTTCAAATACTCTCACCTTTAAAACTTAATGCAACATTACATTTTTATAAATATACGATGTTTGTTGAGGCTTTAAAGAATTATGACAGTAGTTAAGTTAATCAATACTGAAAAATGTTTTAAATGTGCTTTTGTCAGAGCGCAAATGGACTATAAGCCATGAAAATTTGAATGGAATACACAATAACAATTTTGCCGCTTTCCACTTTATTCTGGGAATCACAACAGAAACCTTTAATTATGTGTCACTGACACATATTGTATTTGTTTTTTTATGGAGATATCAACTTTTTATAGTTACGTTCTATAATGTGAAAGATTTACTCACTTTTGGGTCCAAATGCCCTCCGACTGTCTGTGTTAAACAACAGTTTGGGAGTGACTGTAAAACTGGCGAGTGAGTACTTTGTTCGATATTAACTGGGGTGAAGGGGGTGGGAGAGGGACATTCTTGGATCACAGATGGAGGCTGTAAATTTTTACTTTTATGGTTAGGGGGTGCTGGGGAATATTACGGCATTGCGATTTCTGCTCTCATGGATACTGAACCTGATCAATTCCATCCATTTAGCGTCGTGAGCAGTTGATGCCCTCTAGGTCTGGCTATCACAAAAGCAATTTGCTGACAGTCAACACAACAGCAAAAGGACCTTCTCTACTAGCATATATTTCTAATTCATCATCATTTTGAATAAAAATAATTGAATAAGCGCTTAGAATGCAGCATAATACACAGAAGGAAAAAAAGAAACCACTGGTTGCATGCACCTCATCATAGATGAAAATTATATTTTTTTAGAGAAGCGAAAGAATCGTACAAACAAATAACATGGATAAAAATGAAAACAACTTAAGTATAATAAAACATATAGTTCCAGGCTAGAAGTATGAAATAAATTTACTGACACAATTGATCTCATCCACCCCACAAGTGAAATAATGCCCCCACAGCGGAAGACTTTGCACAACAATAACTAATGGGACACTTACCAAAGCAGAGGGAAGTTAAGAAGCCAGCCTGAAAAGTACCCAAATTCTTCTCATCCTGGACTGAAAAAAAAATGTTTAACTATACACTTCGCCGAAACATGTGAATAACAGAAGGTTAAAATCAATGAAGAGTATTCACATGGTATTGAATTCTTCCTTATCTATCATTTGTTGAAAATTTACTCAATAGTAGACCTGTTGTCTCAGAAATCTCCCTGATTGTAGTATTTTCTCTACAAATGGGTTATAAATTGATATTGAAAACATTTTTTATGTTGTTTTTTTAAGGATATAATTCTTACAAAGGTGTCACCACTACTTTTAAAAGTTTGGATATACACACCTTTGGAGGTTGGACTCTATTCTTCTCTTTCCTCGATAAGTGAGTCTAACCTTTCTATTGTATTTGTTTTGCAAAAGCATGCTTTGATTCAGAGGATTTTTTATTGTTACTCAGACATCTAAGATGTCTAGTTCTAAAAAGTCTCACGCTAAGTATGAGTTCTCTCTTTCTTTTTCGAGGGTATATTTTCAAATGTCGTCCCTTATTTGTGATATATTATCACCCTGCATTGTACAATTAAATAATTTATTAGTCGTTGAATTATTTAATTTCAGGTGTCTTAGTCACAGAACTATGTGGGAGGTTCGAGTTAAAAGAGACTCTAGACGAAAAAAATGAGTACTCAGTCCATCATGGACAGTATATTGTTAACTGTGAAAAATATGGCAACATCGGGAGGTAACTATCATATTTATTTATTAATTAAAAATTAAATTAAATAGAAACATTGTTCTTTTCTAACAATAATATATTCCAATGAAAATTCAGTTCAAGCACTATGCACCATGTAACCTCCTCGCCTTTTTTTACTGAAGATTTGGGAAATTAATGGGCAAAGATTTTTAACAACCTAAGCTGATATCCCAACAAACTACTTATAAGTAAATTCAGAACTAACTATGAACTCCCAGTTTACTAATCTGATTTCATTGTTCTCCAACTTAGTATGGACTTCAGTCATCATCCCTCCAGTACCAAAATCTGAATTATTAGTGCCTCAAAAGGTGTTTCTAAGGACCATACATGTGAAAAAGATTATTATAATTGGAAGGGGACTTAATGGAGGGGAAATTAGGTATTCTGCTCCTCGTGGTCTAAGAGAGTAGATTAAAAGACATAAATATTTTGCTTAAAATAAAGTTATTAGTATCCTGTTTCATTTTGTCAACAATAAAAATCATGTTACAAATCAAAAGAAAAACTATTGTATTAATATCTGTGTTGTGTTAGATTATAAACTACAAATAAATTTTAATACACTTTATCTAATTATATATAATTTTTTTTTTTTTTAAAGGCTTGTGAATCATAGTTGCTCACCCAATACAGAACTTCATAAAGTTTTAATAAATGGAAAAACCCGTTTTGTTTTGATAGCAATAAAAGACATCTCTCCGCTTCAAGAAATAACATTTTGTTATAACAAATTATTGAGATTTGTTTGTAGGTGTGGTGAACCAAACTGTATTAATAAAGAGGTAAGATACTTTTTTTTTGTTTAATTCAAATTAAGATAATGTGACACTAACTTTATTTGAATAATTAAATGTGAGGTAATTAAAAAAAATATTTTTCAGGAATAAAAATGAAGAGAACACAATTAAAGAGTGTATTTAGTGGTAGCAATGTTGTAATCAAGCACAGCAATGGTAATACACATGTTGTAAAGCAAGAAGTCCTGCGCATGGACTAGAATAGAAATCAAGGAATAAAACAGTTCGATTAAATTTTTCCAGACAACAGATTAACTGGACTGTGGATGATGAGATAACAGCTCTCTTTTCAGACAATCGCGGTTTTCTCTGCAATCACCTGATGGGTCGAGAGAGAGTTTACAGAAGAATTAATGAGTGGTATACGGCTGCAACCTTTTCAGAAAGTAGGAGTTATGATTTTGGCTGCGATTGATTTGGAGGTTTGGACTGAATAAAATTGATTGGAAATCAGTCAAGCACAGCAGGGTGGCCAATTTTTTTTGCCTCTCAGTGTAATTTATTAGAAGAATGAGGTAAACATAAATCTAAGTTCATATATCAGGATTCAATACACAAAACATGTAATATTATGTCCCACATTGAATATTGGTGCACAGAGCCACCTCACAATATCAGTGCTCACACCAGCCAAAGGACCTTATCTACTAGCATATATTTCTGATTCATCATCATTTTGAATAAAAATAATTGAATAAGCGCTTAGAATGCAGCATAATACACAGAAGGAAAAAAAGAAACCACTGGTTGCATGCACCTCATCATAGATGAAAATTATATTTTTTGAGAGAAGCAAAAGAATCATACAAACAAATAACATGGATAAAAATGAAAACAACTAAAGTATAATAAAACATATAGTTCCAGGCTAAAAGTATGAAATAAATTTACTGACACAATTGGTCTCATCCACCCCACAAGTGAAATAATGCCCCCACAGCGAAAGACTTTGCACAACAATAACTAATGGGACACTTACCAAAGCAGGGAGGGAAGTTAAGAAGCCAGCCTGAAAAGTACCCAAATTCTTCTCATCCTGGACTGTGAGGAAAGAAAAATGTTTAACTATACACTTCACGGAAACATGTGAATAACAGAAGGTTAAAATCAATGAAGAGTATTCACATGGTATTGAATTCTTCCTTATCTATCATTTATTGAAAATTTACTCAATAGTAGACCACCTGTTGGATCAGAAATCTCCCTGATTGTAGCATTCTCTCTACAAATGGGTTATAAATTGATAATGAAAACATTTTGTATGTTGTTTTTTTAAGGATATAATTCTTACAAAGGTGTCACCACTACTTTTAAAAGTTTGGATATACACACCTTTGGCGGTTGGACTTCTTCTTTTTCCTCAATAAGTGAGTTTAACCTTTCTATTGTATTTGTTTTGCAAACGCATGCTTTGATTCAGGGGATTTTCTATTGTTTTTCAGATATCTAAGATGTCTAGTTCTAAAAAGTTTCACGCTAAGTATGAGTTCTCTCTTTCTTTTTCGAGGGTATATTTCCAAATGTCGTCCCTTATTTGTGGTATATTATCACCATGCATTGTACAATTAAATAATTTATTAGTCGTTGAATTATTTAATTTCAGGTGTCTTAGTCACAGAACTATGTGGGAGGTTCGAGTTTAAATATTATTATAATTGGAAGGGGACTTAATGGGGGGGGGGGGAAATTAGGTATTCTGCTCCTTATGGTCTTAAGAGAGTAGATTAAAAGACAAATATTTTGCTTAAAATAAAGTTATTAGTATCCTGTTTCATTTTGTCAACAATAAAAATTATGTTTACAAATCAAAAGAAAAACTATTGTATTAATATCTGTGTTGTGTTAGATTATAAACTACAAATAAATTTTAATACACTTTATCTAATTATATATAATTTTTTTTTTTTTAAAGGCTTGTGAATCATAGTTGCTCACCCAATACAGAACTTCATAAAGTTTTAATAAATGGAAAAACCCATTTTGTTTTGATAGCGATAAAAAACCTCTCCCTTCTTCAAGAAATAACATTTTGCTATAACAAATTATTGAAATTTGTTTGTAAGTGTGGTGAACCAAACTGTGCTAACAAAGATGTAAGATACTTTTTTTTTGTTTCATTCAAATTAAGATAATGTGATACTAACTTTAATTGAATAATTAAATGTGAGGTTATTAAAAAAAATATTTTTCAGGAATAAAAATGAAGAGTACACAATTGAAGAGTGTATTTAGTGGTAGCAATGTTGTAAAGGTAATTGTTGCTTTAAATTATTTTTAGGTAGTTAATAATGTGCAATTTAAGTAAATCATTTTTTTCTAGTTTAATTTCTTTTTTTTTTAGAAATAACCTGAATAACAAATTTTAACCTGCAGTTTATGAAACAGGATTAGGCCTGCTGCTAATTGAATCCAGCCCACTTCAAAATCACACATACTACGCCTATGGGATGGGTGAGGCAACCCTGTATGGGCACCTGTGCTAGCCTAGAACAACGAGAATTCAAAACTAATTTTATTGTAATTAATTATTGTATTATTTATTATGTATTTGTATTATTATTATTATTGTAACTAATTTTATTCAGTAATTCAGAAGAAAAAAAAGAACTGTGTATTTAGCTCCCAGAAATACCAATGGAGGGTTTAAACTGTCTCAGGAAGTTCCTGACAAAAGTGTTCAAGAACAGTTTTCATCCCAACAGGGAGCAGTTTGATGAAGTCCACAAGCTGATAAGTGGAAACAAATTCAACACCCAAATTATTTATTAAATTAAAATTATATTTTGTGTGTATAAAAGGACTTTTCAGTTCAAGTTGACCATTGATAAAGTTTTCCTAGCCATGACCATAGTCTAAAATTATTTAAGAACAAAAACTCTATCAGGAACAAACCCAAAGGAGGAAGACGATTAACTTGTTGCCAGTTCTGTTAAAAAAAATCATGAGAGATTGCAGAAATCAATGGCACTCCAACTAAACCAAGTGAAACACCCGAAAGTCTGGTCATTTAAGTTGAGCTAGCATTCGGACTGAAAATAGCGGTGGATATTGACTATATTGTCTTTTCATGGCTTTCATCTCCTCTCAGGATCAATTCGGATAAGAAACTGACTTCTAGAAACTTCTGACAAAGCAAAAGAAAAAAAAATGGAATTGCAATCCGATCTCTACATACATGAATTAATATAGTGGTTTTTTTTTTTTACAATATTTTAATAAAAAATATAGTATAATGAGGTGTATCAGAGGATTGCCCACTGAATGAGGTTCAGAAGATTGCCAACAGGAGCATTGATGGTGAGCAAGCGTCTAGGAGTGGGGAGAGAGAGAGGAGAGTCCTCGAGATAAAGATGCTCTTGAGGAAGGAAGAGGCTGAGTAGCTGTGATGAATATGTTGCGGATGTCTGTGTGTGTACTTGATGTTTGTTTGTTTTTTTGAGAGCGCTATTAAGAATAATTAGTATGTTAGTGTTTAATTTATAAAATTTATTAGATCAATTTTCCTCATTATTCAAAGGCTAAATAAGCCACTCATGTTCATGTATAATATAATAAATTTTGTAGTTATGAAAGTCTGGGTAGTGTTTGTTCCCAGTTTTAACTAATCAATAGATAAGATTAATATTAATAAATATTGCATGAAGGTTTAAATGGTTGAGTTGATATAAATAAGTTGATAAGAAGAGGCACATTGTAATATTTCTTCAATTTATTAATGAAAAAATGTAAATTAAACTTATAATTTATTAAATATCAGGAGGGTCCTTGACAACCAAACATTTACATGAAATAAATAAAATATATATATTGTTATGATATTTAGATGTTGTCAATTTAATTTTTCAAGACTTTGAATTTGAAAAATTAGCGGAAATAAAAGGGCGGCAAACGACCCGTAGATAACATAAGAGGAGGTTATGAAAAGCAAGATGGAGTTAGTTGTTGTTCTGCTGAAAGGATGAAGGTTAGCGTCCTTCCATTGGCGAGCTTATGTGGCAAATATAGTGAAAATTGTACAAGAATGAACAATTTTTATTAACAATGATTTGTAATGTGGAAGAATAATTTTATCCAGAGAAGAAGGATTGAAGAGATATAATTGGATAGTACTGACAGCGTGGCATACCAAGTTGGGGTAAAAGAAGCAAAAAATAATGTTAAGGTAAATTATAAAATTTGTTGATAATGTGTAGTTTTGTATCAAAGACGTGATTGTGTATTTAAATAAAATGAGGGTGAACTTTGTAAAATCTGATTTTCCTTTTGCCAGTTTTCTTTTTATATTAACAAGAACCTGTAGACCTCAGATAAATTTAAATTAATCAAATTAGATAAAACCATAACAATATATATTGTTTTTGAGTTATTCACTAATTTTTTATTGAATGCTTGGCTTGCTCCATCCAAGTATTGTGTTTTGTAATCCTAAAGGTCCAAATACAGTGGGGCTTCAATGGCCTCCTGTAGGCTCTGCCAGTATGCAAATATGATGCATGAGGTGATATGATGGCATGAAATGATACGAGGTAATATGAAGAAATAAGAGGTATGAGGTTATATGTAGAAAAAGAGGTATGAGGTTCTAAGTAGGAATAGGAGGTATATGGTTGTTTATACATATAAATAAGAGGTACTAGGGCCCTTAGGTAAAATATGTTTGATCATTCGCAAACTGCACAATATCGTCATCAACATCTCTCTTCTCAAAATAATTCCAAAACTGACTACCTCTCCTTTATACCATCTCTAAGCAACTGTTCCTCTCTAGTAACTATAAACAACTCAGTTCCTGCATTCCTCTCAGCTGTTCCAATTACTGACATACTTTCTGCTGTTACTTGTTTTGGATTTAAACTTTTTATAATTTATTTTATATTAGTTAATATTTTATGTAATAAAATAATCCTATTCTCAAATCACTTCTTAAAAATAACATTACAATATGTAACATTACTACGAGATGCCTACAAACTTTGTGTAAAATTAAACTGTTCAATAAAATTTCAAGTTAAACCTCCTTGTTGGAAAAAATATGGAAAAACAATGATTTGTCCCCTGAAAACTGTGTTATGGGCAGTAACCCATGCATGGGTCTGAACTGAGTGTGGTGGATTTAATTTGCAGTGCCTTATGTGAAACTTTGTTTCAGTCTCCCTCACACGTAGGCAGGGTTCAATTTGCCGCCTTAGTTAAAGAATAACTGTAGGAAAGGAACTAGCACATTTTCGCTGTTTAACCCTTTACACAGGTGTTCTGAAAAGTTTCCGACCTCAACATGAAGATGATAATAAAATAAATAAAAGTTTTGTTAAGGCGGAAACTTTTCAGACCACCCTCGTAACTTTGAGAAACCACTATAATGGCTTTGAAAGGATCACTCTAATGAGTAAGATGCGAATGTTTAATTCTCCCTGGTCCTGCTAGATGGCTTCTTCAGTATAATCTGCTTTCTTAGCTCTGCCTTGTTTTTGACCGATGTTGTGCTGATTGCAATTACTTATTGCCCCTATTATAATTTTATCTAATAAAGTTTAAAAAAACTATGTTATTCAATCATATTAGGCTAAAAAAGTATATGAACCAGCGATGGGGACCAGGAATCCTACGCAGAGAGAGAGGGGCGGGTGGGGTGACCTTGAGAGGGCCTTAGCACATGGGCTTGGTCCAACTCAACCCTGTCGCACAGCTAAAGGGTTATTTTACAAGTTATTTGTGCAGTAGTTTCAAGGGTTCCCCAATAAATTCTTGCAGATATGAGACAAAATAAACCGCACAGGAAGGAAGTGAATGGTATATCCAGGGGCGTTTATGTTGCAGCTTACATTTTTTTTATTAAGCAAGTTTGATAGTCAACTAAAATTTGTTAACTTACCCAGAATAATATTTGAAAACCATCTCAGCCGCCCTTGAGTTGTGATTGGATAACTCGCATTTTACATCTTTTAATAATGTTACATGGTTATGTTTACTGAACTTAAAAATATTACTTTTAAATTATTAAATTAGATAATAATTATTGTTGATAAACTTTTTTTTAAATAAAAAAAGATTAAGAGTAGCTTCTCTTAAGGTTTCTGTAGCAAGGGTGGTAGTTGCAATTAACAACTTCTAGAACTTGTGGTAATTGCCATGTGTGCCTCGAAGTTCCTTGTATCATATTTATGTCTACCAATGTTGCACCAATTTGTAGATTTTAGTTGTAACAGAGTTCACAACTTTGGATTTTCGGTTATCACTTCTTATTTTTCCAATTATTGTGCTTGACAATAAGTTGAAGAATGACATCTGAATAGCTGGTGAGGCACACATACTTGTATAAGAACCAAAGTTCATGATGACAATTATATCTAGCCTGTGAAGTACTCCATCTCCTCTATTTTTACCAGAAGACTGTGGGCATTCAAATTGAAAACTTGATGACTCCCATTCTTGAGTGACCCCTGCATTTGTGTTTGTTCTGTCTGCATTTAGAGTGGGGAATCTTGTGATAAAATGACAGCTATGACTTGTTACCCATTGTGGTGCTTCCTTGAGGATCAGATCACTTAAGATGAAATTGTGTGGGTCCGTCCATGTAAGTGGGGTATTCAAGGCATTTTAGGTTTTGTGCAGTTGTTGTGGTGGGGGGGGGGTTGTGGCTTTTGATTGTATGGCTGCTGACATGGCCTTTGCTGCCTCTGCCTCTCAGATCAGTTTCACTAGCTTTGTACAGAAATCACAATCTCTGTTGGATGAAACACAAAGTCCTTCACAGTTAGTGTCATTGTGCGAGGGCACTGGGATGGGTCTTGATATCACCCATTTTCCACAGTGGTTTATGGTGTGTCCAAATTGCTGGTATCTATCTATAGTACTATGGAATGACATGATCCTATTTAAACTCAACCACACAAAAATTCACGTGGTTAGCAGCCCTTCCATCCATCAGGGCTATGATGGTCACTCCTGGTGTGAACCTGACAAGGAACAGGAGAGATCTCTGTCTCCCATCTGTCATTTTCAGCTTCTGATGTCTACAATATTGGACACGGCATATGTGTGGTGTGGCCTGTTTTGTGCACAAAGGATTGCCAAAACTTTCTTCTGGTAGTCACCTACGTTGGCGTAGACCTCATCTTCCTCCCTTCTCTTCTTTAGGGAAAAATTTTGAAAGTCAGCTGCAGGAAGTGGCTGACTGACTGCCGCCCTTGGATCTCAAGACACCACAATGTGGAGGGGCTTCTTAGGATGGGGTTGTGTGATGACAGCTGTCCCAATGTTTGTCCTCATACTCGGCAAAGGGAGGGAGGATGGCGATACCACCCACTAAGAAGGAATTCCTTTGGTTTTAAGCCATCATATAACTGAGGGAGCAATAGGGTCATTTGTAGCTCTTCTTTGATATTTTTACTTAGGGTTTGATCCAAGATCCAGGGTTCTGTAGGCAGCCACCCCTTTATATGAACTATTAATTGACTGTGAATTAATATCTCTAACAGGTCAGACAAAGTAAATATATACTTAAATAAGGTAGTATAAATATATCAAAAAATGTACGTGAGGTGACTTATGACACTTCTTCAGCCATTACTGAACTTACTTGACCACTCTAAATGGGAATCTGTAAGTTATCAAATAGTACTGAAAAATTCTTCCGCATTAGTTCTTGTTTCCATGATAATTTTACTCATTTCATATAATATATTTAATTTATAAATCAAAATAAATTGTATTGCTGAATACTAATCAAGTTTTATGTTATGTTATGTTATTTCTACAAATAAGCCTATTTTCAAATGCTAATGGTTTTTATTATAGTTTTGATTTTTAGCGGTAAAGATTCACTAATAAAAATAACTATATTTTATTGAGGGCAAATTGTTTTGGCTCGAATATGAATTTATATCTCAAATTAATCAAATAACGTAGAGTTTCTAGTAAACCTATTTTTTGTTGTTAGGCATAAGTTAAACGAAAAAAAAAAAAGAAGGAATTCCTTTGGTTTTAAGCCATCATATAACTGAGGGAGCAATAGGGTCATTTGTAGCTCTTCTTTGATATTTTTACTTAGGGTTTGATACAAGATCCAGGGTTCTGTAGGCAGCCACCCCTTTATATGAACTATTAATTGACTGTGAATTAATATCTCTAACAGGTCAGACAAAGTAAATATATACTTAAATAAGGTAGTATAAATATATCAAAAAATAATAGGGATAATCATATAACATAAATAATAGGGATCTTCTGGCTAGTCTACAATAAGTTTACAAGTGATTTTAGGGAGGACAGAGTGGAGACTAGTCATTGATTGTGAAGAAGAAATGTTTTATACTGCATGTTCTTCAAAAATAAAATTTAGGAAATACATGGGACTGGTGAGATGATGTTAAAATCTCTCTTACTGGATATAGGTATGAAAATGTACCTGGAGCAAAGAACTTTTCTGCCCAAAATGGATGTCGTACATTTATGCATTAGAAAAGAGAAATGGATGACGTAGGACACAAGGAGAATGAATGGCAGTAAGGTAGAGTCTGTCTAGCTTGAGTTTGGTGGTAAGGTAGTGGGGAGAGATGTGCGGGCACTAGCCCAACATTCTTTCCGCCAATCCCCTCCACACATGCTCCTCATTTTTTATCTTTTCTCTGTTATTTTACAAATAAATAAGATCAATTAACAAAACAGTTTGAAATCGGATATATTTTTAATGTTTACTAATCAAAATTAAAATGAAAAAATACCACACTGTAGTAAGAAAAATTATAATAATGAAAATACGGGAATAGCGTTTGTTCCAGTAAGAGAGATTTTAAGTTCCTGGTAGAACTTCTCTTCTACTGGTTATGATTAGTGGAGAGGGCACTTAAGATGGGAAAGCCTGTGTCGGCTCTCTTCTCCTAACAGCAAACTCAACTTAGGCCAACTCTACATAAAGGCTTCTTCCTTAGCAAAAGGAAGGTAATGTCTGTAATATTTTGGAATGACGTGTCTTAGTTATGGTATATTTATTTGTAAGTAAATTGTTGATTGATTGATAATAATAGTATAAAATTATAATAAAAAATGCCAGGGCAAAATTTCTTAATTGCTGAAGCATGAAACAAGTCATTGACCCCCCCCCCCCGGCCAGTGAGATATTAGTTCTTCCATGTCATGAATTTTTATTTCATTGATAAGAGTAACGAATGTTAGCTCACTTTGAAATAATTGAAAAATACATGTAAATAATTATAGGGAGAACTCATTATTAGCCATGAATAGATAAATGAGTGGATGAATTTGTTGGGATACCGTCTTATGTTGATAAAAGAGAGATATTAGATTTTCATCAAATTTATTAATAGATGTTTTGATTCGGTCATGTCAGTTCCACCAGTCTAATACACTGTGAAACTTTCACAGTCCAGAAAACATAACCCTCCCCAACCCAGCTCCCTACAACCTATCCTTCACCATGCTACAAACTACTCTACTCATCTAGTTGCTTTCATTAAGGTTTACTTTGAAATCAGTTGCTTTCTTATGAGAAAAACACAATGGATACCAGTGAAATGGAGGTCATAAATACCTAATCGTTAGATATTCAATGTAAGGAAATATAAATTCAAAGAGACTACTCGTTAAAGTTCATACTGGGTAATTTTCAATGGAGAAATGGCACGTCCAATCTGCCTGAAATTTGTGGTCTAATTGGTCCATCTGATTCTCGTCAAGCTTTCAAGTAATTTATGAGTCGAACTCTATACCTTTTATTAGGCATAAGTGAAAAATTGTTATAGAGCAGCTGTATGAAGAAGCAGATAATGGGAAACATTGAATAGTGTCAACAATGTCCTTTTTATTATCAAATAAAGCATCCAATATGCACTCTTTTACAATATGTGCATCACTATGTAGCTTGATATATTTGGATAGAGTCCAGAATATATGTAATGAAGACTGTACATTTTTCTTGTTTAGTCATAGATCGGTTCATGATTTGTAATTTTAACATAAACTTTGAATTTTACCTTCCAAAGGTTACTTCCCTCGGGGGAGAAATTACATGGTAGGCCACATTCACAATTACTGCCTGTATGGTATGCTTTGTCCGCTAAAACATTATTATTTTCTGTTATTCGCAATTTTGTCATGGTCTGCACAAAACTTGCCTGGGGTCTTCTATTTGGTTACCACTGTTTAATGTTTGAGCAGCTCCAATCAACTCATACTAGGACTTGATGCCAACATTCATAAAATGTTGAAACTTCGACTAATAATTTTGATGAAAATCTATCTTATCCCTTTTATCAGTCTAAACCAATATCATGACAAATTCATCCAATCAAATATTTAAATAAAATAATTGTTTTGTGATTCATAATACAAAGATAGAAGAAAATTACTGCAATGACTTTATTATATTACAAAATCATTGAAAAACAAAATAAATTGTCAAGCTCGAAGTAAGGGCTATACTTTGAAACTGGTACAGGGCATCTGTCTATCAGTGTGGTCTACAAATAAATATTCTCAAACAGACCCACTCGCTCATTAATAACTATATTTAAGAAATAACTCAATATTAAGAAACAGTGATAGATCTTAACAACGTTTCAAACTGATAGTGAACTACTCAAGATAACGCGAACAACCATTAAATTACCTGAACAGAATAGACTAAAGTAGAATGCTTCTGTAATCCAGAATAGAATTATAAATTCACACCCTGTCTACTAGAAAGACATTAATAGAATACATTCCTCATGACCTCTGAAACTACCTTGACATAGACCCTTACAAATCTAGAACACGTTAGAGCCCAAATCCAAAATAAATGCTCTCTGATCTTAAATCATATGATAAAATTGATTATCGGAGATAACAATTCAAAATTCAATAAATGGCAAATAAATCATTTTGACACGCAAAGATATTGTAAACGAGGACATCTTCTCCCCACATACGGACTCAAGGTATTACTTTAATCATCACAGACATCAAAAGCAACAAGATTGGAGAAATAGACAGGAAAATCATGATAATTTTAACAGACAACAAAACAACAATGGGGTTACAGACAGGAGGACGATTGCCCAATCAGAAAAATTGGCCAAATAAAACTTTATGGGAAAAACTTCAATTGGAATGGTTTGGAAAACATCCAGAAAAACCACATTGAGACAATTTAGTCAAAATGAAAACTGGAACTTCCCTATCCAACCTTCAAACCCCAACTCCCATAATACCGTATTGATGACAACGGTTACCTCAAACAGTAGACAACCTATATTCCATGTCAGGGATGAATGAGACTACAAAAATGTAGAGAAACTTGAAAAACTATTAGATCGACTTACAGACCATTTTTTAGAACGAGGCTTACCACCATCTTTCCCAGAATATTCTTTGAATCATATATCAGAAATTTATACTTTCAATGATTTACAAAATTAGCAAAATTAAGATGTGCAACCAGGTACTGAAAGTTATGAAATAGATAAACCACAGGATATTTCAAACAGTGAAATTGTTATACAAGGTGTAGTATCTCTACAAAACAATGGACAAAATATATAGAAAAAGGCTCTGGAGTCCGTGAGGAAAATTAATCAAAAGGTAAATTTACTGACAATTTTGGTGAAGAGAAAAACCAGATGAATGTAAAGGCAATTGAAATCTCAAGTTCAAGTGTCATAATGCAAAATGGAATAGGGACAGAAAATAACAGGATTTCAATTTCAGAATTTAAAGTTGATAAAACAAAAGAGGAAATTATGATTGGGAAAGGTTCTGTCTCTAAATAAAAATAAACCAGAAATAATCTCATGGGTCATTTCAGAAAAAGAATCTGCACAATTGGTTATGAATCCAGTGAAATGTGATGTAAATAATCAAGGATCTGAAGAAAATTTGGTTGCTATTACATCGACACAAAACATCTGCTCACCCTTACTCACCAAATTCCCGTAATTGACAATAAAAAACCATTCGTAAAATTTAGAGCTAGGACTAAACACCATCCTATAAAATATTTTTTATCTTTCTATATGACAAAACAATGAAATGCTATTACATCCAGATAATATTTCTAGGAAAAGAAACAAACCATACTATTCAAGAGTGAATACTGAAATTAATTGACAAAGAAAACTGAACAAGAAACTTTAATGAAGCATGTGAAAATCTAACTTTGCCTCGAGAAGGCTACATCTGGAAAATAACTCAAGCAAAAATACAACGGTGAATTTAAAAAGTATCACCCTGATCAAATCAAAATAAAAAAACCCATCTATTGCAGATGGAGATCTGAATCATCCCCCCACTAATGATCCAAAACCCAACCCCACACAAGCACTCAAATTCAATGAGTTAACCGGTTAAATGAACAGAGTGTAACAATAGATGACATCGAGAAAAATTTACATTATTCTAATCAATTATATTTTATAATTTATCTGATTGAAAAAATAAATGACATTTAAACCTCATTTGAATTTGGTAAAGTATATTGCTCGATTAGTGATAAAACTATATTTTGTATGTAATATGTATTATCTCATTATATTTACTGATATACTATAAACATTCTGTTATTACGGGGTATTGTTAAATTATTTATAAAAAGAGCTGTCACCTAAAACCTGATGCTGTACCTATTATTTGTGTCATGTGTTCTACCCCTTCAGACACTTATAACCCTTATCTTTAAAACTGGCGAAAATTTGTTACCTAAATTATTTTTATAATTTTTGATTTTATAAAATGTATGTTAGTGTAAAGATTTCATTTAGTTTGGTAATTTGTGAAAAGCTCTTGGAGTACCGAGCAATTATCAGTTTTATGTATAACTTATCTTCTCATTTTTTTTTATTAATCAACAACTTTATTATGATGAAATTACAATCTGCCTTTACTTTTTTTATTGTTGCACAAAATCAATTTATTACATTAGACAGAACAAACGCAAGTATTGTATTATTTTCATATTATTTTGCTAGCTATAAGTTAATTTTTTTTCTACTATGACAGAAGCTAATTATTTCTTGTAAAGACAAACTGAAACTACACATCTAGTTGTTTCACTGTATGAATCTAGTTGATTCAAAGTATTATCATGTTTTGAACTTTTATATTTTCTTATTGAATGATCTAAGAAGACCAGTCTGTCTGTAGAATTTAATTATTTAATGAAAAGATATAACTTTTATGATTGTTTTATATTTTGAGAGAAACTTCATTTGTCAAGTATTTTATGGTAATTGTTATAAAACACAAATAAAGTGTTTCTTTTTAATTTTAAAAAACATTTCAAGATTGCTTAATTTGGTTTTAATTTATTTTATATTATGAATCTATCATTTACTGCGGTAATCCTAATGTTTATCATTTATAATTCTTTCATTGAGGGCAGCTTCAATTTTAAAGTCGAGGAGTTATGTTATATTGCAAAATAAGTTCATATCACCTCACTTGAGTCACTTCCTTTCCTGATTAGTACGAATACCCCTTATAGAACTGCTGCCCCCCCCACTATGTTCACTGTTCAAATAGCTGTCGTCTAGTTAGGATCAATCTCTGTTACATAATAAATTTTTTTTTACAGGATGGTCTGTGTTGGTATTATTTAATTATATTGAAGAACACCCTTTGCTAGGCTGTATACATTTTGGTTAGGTTAAATTATAGGTGAAAGATGTCGGTACCTTATTTCTAACTCGCTTCACTTCACATTTTAAGCTTTTTGAAGTTGCTCTACCTTTCATGTTTCTGAAGGTATCTTGCTCTATTTTTTCCACATTTATTTATATTTATCTTTTTTTTTCTTTTTTTGAGAAGGCAATGAATAAAGTGAAGTATTTTTGATCAAAAATGCCTGGTTGTTTCTTTAGTACCTAATCATTTAATATTTTTTTAAGAATCTGACGTAGAGAGGCCAGCGAACGTGGACACATTTTGATATTGCTCCTTAACTTTTGAGGTCTTTAATTTCATTTATATGTATTTAAATTTTTTTAAAAGTCAACGAACAAATTAAAGAAACCGATCGTTTGATAGACTATAATAATAATAAAATATTTATGTAACAAAACTTTAGACGAAAATATTTAATTTAGGTTTTAAATAATTTCAATGTTCGTTTTTCTTCATAGGCTTTTTTTTCTTTTTTTTAATACGAAGCGCATAGGTAAATATAGTTTGTTAAAGTGGTGGCCTGATCGCTGTGAAGCACCTGAGGAGGATGACAGACGTGGGCAAAAAAAAAAAAAAACTTGACTTGAAAAAGAGAAACGAACATTTGTTTTATTTAAAACCAACAATTATATCATTCCTTGCAATCGAAGACCTCGTTGTATATAAATAAATTCATAGCGAAGCACAGCATAAAGATGTAGGGCCGACCTCAGGGAATGTCATAATGCACTTCCGGACGATGTTCTCTGGTCAGCAATGACCCTGATGCAGGTCTCTAAAGGTTTACTTCAGCAAGTTTTCTTCTAACAGTTTCTGCACATATTACTACTACCTGAGTTGTATGAAGAAGTTGAGCAGTCTCAGTAGCTGTTGAAAACCGATTCCGAAGCGTGCGTAGTACAATAAACCTGTATTTCTTGGCTCTGTCACTCGTGGCCGATATGATCCGGGTCTGCGATTGCACAGACCTGTCTCACGGTAACGATAATTGCTCTCCGAACAGAAGTTTCAGGTAAAACCAAAGCACAGGCTGCATATTGTTGGCTTCGGTCAAATCAGTTTTCAAATAAAAATTGAACAAAAAAAACCCAAGAAATCAAAATTTGTATAATTTTTTTGAATAATTATTGGGGTTTTCATATTGCTTCTGACAACTGAAAGCGTTTAATATTAATTAAAACAGAATTGAAAGCCAAAATAATTATATAAGGAAACAAATTCGAATTTGAGAGTGCCACTTTTTTTGTGGGACAATGTAGTTAGCAGGTGCCAGCGTCAATAAAATATAAACTTAATAAAGAAAAGCTACTCATTTATCCTCAAGGGGTTCAGTGATACAAGGCCTAAATTATTGGGATGCTGATCCTTGTACCAACTATCATGTTTACTCTCTAGCATTTGAAGAGGTTCCTAGGAAGGGGTGCGAGTGAGTAC
The DNA here is from genome assembly GCA_930367205.1 of Acanthosoma haemorrhoidale. Lineage (NCBI taxonomy): Eukaryota > Metazoa > Arthropoda > Insecta > Hemiptera > Acanthosomatidae > Acanthosoma > Acanthosoma haemorrhoidale. The sequence goes on along the minus strand of OV884009.1, from coordinate 28,040,184 downwards.
GGCTGCCAGAGGTGTACTAATCGGTAATAGTGAGTTGCAGGTTTTCTCCCGCTATTGGGGTGGCCGGTTACTCCTAACAACCTGTTCCACATTGGTCAGCGGTCCGGTCGTCGACCCCCTGCCTTACTCTGGGCCAATCAATTGTTTACATTAGCATCGTGTACGGTAATTTACCGTACCGGTATTTGATTCTACTTGTTAGGCCAAATGCAGCCAGCACGAAACTGGCAAAAATAATAAATATTTAAATACCGAACGAATGCTAATCTTATCACGAAACTAGAAGGGAGAGTCTTTACTTTCAAATAAGTAAGCGGAAATTGTTTTTCATCTGTTTGTGTGATCATAAAAATGAACCAATCAGCTTAAATTTGAAAAAAAATACACAATAACGGGAAGGTGCGAAAAAAAAAGTGATCCCGTATCTACCTGTTTCTCTGTGATTTTCAAGTTTCTAAATTTCACAAAAAAATAATATTTAATTTATAAATGAAACCAAATTAATAAAAAATTTTTAATATAATGATACGAAAAAATTGTGAAGCTACCGACCACCAACCCATTGACTGACTAGTTCTAAGTAATTATTGCCGAGCCCGAACGACAAGGCTTTACTTTCAACCGAGTACCGAGAAATCGTTACATGATGAGCTCCTGGTCGAGGTAAGTTAGGACCATTGAGCAAATTGTATATTTGTTTGGTTTATTGCTAGTGAATCTATTAAAACAATTTTTTTAGTTTTGACAGAGTACACACAAGACCCATCCTTGACTTGATTAAGCATATGAATACCCACAGTGAATGCAGCCAACATCATTTTCGTTCAAGAAATAGTATGCTTATTAGGATTTATGATCACGGTTTCTGTGTTTATTTACTGGGATTAAGTTTTCCACACTTTTTACTCATTGTTTATTATTTATATTACTTATTGTTACTTACTTTTTTTGTTTGTTCGTCAACGCCGTTAGAAATTTGCGTTTTTTTGCCTTGACATGCCAAGAAGAGCTTCCTGGATGAACATTCTAAACATCTTTTGACGGCTGTTCTGTAACAAGTAGACACGCTCTGATATATTTGTGGTGTTTCATGCTTCAAAAGCAGAATCATAGAAATATTTAGATTTATTATCCACATTCTTTTTTTGAAACCCCGACCTTTGCAGTGGCCCATAGTTGCTGCCCAAATAACGGAATTTCCCTTAATCTTAAGAAGCACTGTTACAACATTTCCAGGATTGGATTTGAGCCAATTTATTTTTTCATAATATAAGTTGAAAGGTTTTATGGAGTACCCAATTTAATTTAATTTAGAATGCAACGGCAACAGATTTGTAGCGAGTATTATTTTTATTAAAATTTACCATTTTATTCAATGTGAGGTAAGAAAGGGACTTTTTTTTCCCTCTAGATGCTTACCCCGCCTGCAATTTTTATAATGCGTGAAAATAGCTCAGTAACATAAACTAATATTAAAATTAACTGTGACTTAATTGAACATTTTAAAAGGTTGATTGCAGAAAATGATTTAAATAATGAAACTAACTTAAAAATTACAATGATTATGAAACTAACTTAAAAATTACAATGATTATGAAATCATTTGAAAATTACACCCTAGATGTAGAATTTTGTGCAGACAACAGAAAACTTTGGTTGAAACACAGTCCACTCTCTATTGAAGTATTTTTGATTAGAGTCACTTGCTTTCAACACTAGTCAAGCGAAATTATAAAAAAAAATCTGGCTTACCATCTTCCTCCACTTTCCCGTGCACACCAAATTTTAACTTAAAAAAAAACATTTTTACTTCACAGTAAAAGCGTTTTAAAATTACTTATTTTGAAAATTGTTCCCTTTCATATTTTTGATGAAATCTTCGATTTGTTTTCTCTGTAAGTATTTGTTTGATTTTCTTTGTAAGTAACATAATGAAATGCTGCAATCGATAATGAAGAACCATTTTCGAGAGCTAGTTCGTAGATGTGAAGAAGGAGCCGAAACGTCGAACTCAACAGGTCAAAAGATTATCCGGAAATGGCATTCTTTACCCATTCCGCTTAATTCAAACGCAAAATTTATTTGGCGCTAAGAAGGAAAAGAGGATAAAGTGGGGTATTTATACTCCATTTCCCCGACGAATTAAAACTGATCGGGATCCCCAACGATATTTTTTGTCAGGCAATGAACCTGCATTTAGAATTAAAGGAATTTTCAATATTCATTCACAGCATGAGCTATGGCCTTCCTACCCACTGTGACCTATGTTTTATCGTCACTGTAATTCTATTATTTGTAAATTACAGCGAGAAAAGTCTACTAAATGGTTTCTACTCTCACTTTAAATCACCTTTCTATACTTAATTTCCATTTACCAATCAATTACCTGGAGTTAAAGCCACGTTTTTGACCTTTTAGCTGATTCTTAAAAGTATAACAACTGATGCAAAGAACAGATGCAACAAGACGTAAGGCTCTCAAGACCCACACACTTACCTGGTAATTATTTACTCTTTGAAATATATCTACACCCACCATCCTACACACCAAATTAAATCACTTCCATCATGTTCTCTCCATTGCTTATCTTTTTTTTTTTTTTTTTTTTATTAAGATAAAATTACAATCTGCCTTTTATTAGGCAATAAGTAATTGAGATAAATGTTATCATTCATACCATTTACAATTCATCATTCACTCGCTCATTCATACAATATTTACTAACAGCCCAGAGACCCCCCAGTCCACAAGGTTGTCACTTCCCTCGCATGCGCATGAGGAAGCGGAGTCTTGGGGAGTCCCCCACGCTCCTACGTCAGCCGCGTCACTGTATAAGAGCCAGCAGAGGCTGACCAAGAGCGCGAGAGCCACAGACAATCAGGCCATTGCCAGGACTCCCACTATCACTTAGTTATAGCAGGTCACGAGGCCACTGCCGTTTTAGTCTCCGAGGAGGATTATAGGGGTGAGTGGTGCAGTGCAATGACTGTGCTAGGGAATTAGGGTGGTTGGATAGGTTACTATGGAATTTTATGAACTTGGAAGGGATGAGTTCAAGAATATAGGGTATATTCAGATCATTGTGAAGGGTTTTGTTGCTGACGTAATGAAGGTTTACACCACCCACAATTCGGGAGTCCCTTGCCAATGATTATAGACTTTGTACTATGCTAGTCAAATTAATAAATGCCTGTTATAAAGTTTAATTATAATTATCCAACCACCTCAATCCTACAGCAAAATCACCTTCATGTATCACTTGTCCCTAAGATCTTCCTCGGAGATTGAAGAGGAAGTGGCTTTTTCATGGTTTTCATTGGGTTTGAACCCGGGACCTCCCAACCTCCGGTCGGATGAACTCTGAGCTATCTTTTCACCAACACAAATCTATCAAATCACCTAAAAATATTTATTGATTTTAAAGTTGTTGTTTTTTTTTCAAAATTTTGAATAGTTTGTTTATTTTGCATTATTCCAAACTTGGTTCGGAAAAAGTTTTAGTAAAAACATAAAACGCATCAAGACCTTTTGAAATATGTATTTTTTTAAACCGCTGCAAATACATTGAATAGAAATATTGGCAAAAGAAAAAAAACACACACATTTTTAATTATAATTCAATTGTTGGAAAGAGACTTAACATCATTTGGATAAACAATTTTTAATTTGATTAAGTGATTCTTGTAAAATATCAGATTTTTGTTGTAGTTGTGCTTGTAATCGCTTAAAAAGTTTTTGTTACGTCCCAATAAATTTAAGTAGAGTTAAAATCTTAATAATAAAAAACGTTTATCTTAAAGTTAATATAAACATTTATGCAAAATAACTTTTTTTTTTACACCTGTTTTATATCCTATAAAACTAATGTTTTCGTGAAACTGTTAAAACGAAACTTAATGTATAAAGTGAATTACTTTATGTATGTCTGATAAATATTCAATCTCCATCAAAAAAACCCAGAGGAGAAACCATTCGCTGCGTAGTTGAAACGCCCAATTCTAAGAAGTGGAATAACCAGGTGTGAGACAGAAGCTGGGATTCCCCTCGCTCACGGCCAAGCATGGGCAAACCAGAACCGGAAACTAAGTGCAAAAAGTGGGATTTACCCTCTCTCACTGGAGAAATTAATCTGACTGAAAATATCCAAACGTCATCCAAATTTTCACTATTAAAAATCAATAACAATGATTTGTTTTTTTCGAACACTATATAATAATATAAGGGGCATACAATCATTTCCTATTTCATACAAGCAGTCCTAATTTACGTCCGCCACCGAACAATAATTATGAAAATATGCCTGCATATCAATCAAATGTATACATTTTTCAAAAAACTTAAAAATAAAAATCACATTCACAAGTTTTATATTATGCTTTTCTGTTTATGAAACTAATAATCGCAAAAATGGATTTGTTAAAATCGATTCGGAAAGGTCTATTTTTTAAACTATATTAGGTACAATGGTACGTAGGAATTTTACTGCATGATTAGTTGTAGTTATTGTAATATCGTGGCAACAACTACAGTACGGTACTTAGGCTTCCATCTCGACAAACGACTGACCTGGAACCCACATACGAGGCTAAAAAGACAAGAACTTAACAGACGCTTTGGACAACTGTACAGACTACTTCAAAGGACATCCCAGCTCTCTTAGAAAATGAATTACTAATCTACATAGTTATACTCAAGCCAATCTGGACATACAGAATAGAGCTATGGGGACAGAACAAAAACAAATATCAAGCGTATCCAATCCTTTCAATCAAAAGTCCTGAGAACAATAGTAAATGCCCCTTATTACGTCAGCAACAAAACCCTTCATAACGATCTTAATATACCCTACATTCTTAAACTAATCCCTTCCAAGTTCATGAAATTCCATAGTAACCTATCCAACACTATGAATTATATTGCTAGTTTTTTTTAACGAGTTTGAATGAAATAATATCAATTTAAAATACATATTTTGAAAAAGTGAAATTTTGTTTCTTAATTGATAAAAACGATCTTAACATACCTTACATTCTCGAACTAATCCGCTTCCTCATGCGCATGCGAGGGAAGTGACAACCTTGTGGACTTGGAGGGCCTCTGGGCTGTTTGTAAATATTATATGAATGAGTGAGTGAATGATGAATTGTAAATATGGTAGGAATGAGAACATTTATCTCAATTACTTATTGCTTAATAAGGCAGATTGTAATTTTAGCACAATAAAATTATTTATTCCTCGTGGCAACAACTAAACCTATTAACTCCAAATAAAAATCTGATGGGCATCGTATTTTGGATGAAGATATTGATTGGGAATGGGCTTAGGCAGATGAAAGAAGTAAGATGAATTGTGTTGGCATACTGTACATGACTACCGCATAAGCTGTTACATATTTATATAAAGGCCTGATACAGGAATTGATGTTCGGAACATCGTCCATAAATAAATCTAATGACTTACCATTCATCACTTTATCTCAAATAATAAAAATGAAGTCAGTTGATTCTGCTCCTTTATGGAAGCAACAGTAAGAAATTGAAGACAATATTAAATCAACTTTTATTTTCAATTCTAACAGTTTGGATAATTTATTAAAAGGAGCTTCGACTTGATATAAATGGTTTAAATCTGAGAGTTAGTTTGACTACTTACTGCACATTAAATATTGAGCGTATAACGACGTTAAATTAAAAATTATTAGTTGTGCTATTAATCTCAAAACTTTAGTTTTTTAGTCAAATTTTTAATAACTATTAGCCAATGATGCAGCTGTAATTTGGCAAACCAAACTAGTGTCCTTAAAGAGAAATTCACTTCAATAACTGTAAATTACATAGGGTGCAGATATTCCCTTATGAGCTTACCCGTGACTGGCCTCTTGACTCCCGGGGCTTCAGTCCATTCTTGAGCTTCTTTTGATGATGGGTGGACGTCGTCTTTCGGGCTTGAAAAACTTGTATTTAATTATTGCTGAATAAATTGTAAAGGACGAAGTTTAACACCTTTAGAAATCAAGGCTTTATTCAGTAATAATTGCACAAACAGAACATTGCAATGTCCAATAGACATTGGTTGTAGTAATAACAATAAGTAGTAATTATGTAGTAAGAATTTCTATAACAATAATCGAAACAGATGCATAGATACAGACATGACACTAAATGAGGTAACAAAACATATTGCACAAGGTTCTGAACATCGCAATACACAAAGACATGTATTTTATTTTTAAGGACCATAATAAATTAGTCTTTCATTATAGGTTTGGCTTTCTTTCCGTTTTCCTGCACAGAAATAAATGGGTATTTTAGTTTTATGAATTAAATGTATTTTAATTTTACTTTAGAGGCACTCTGGCGTCTGGTAACTATACGTAATGAACTATATATATGTATATATCCAGCCTGTTCGTTAAAAGCTTGCTTGTTCCAGTAGGGACAGACGGCCTAACATATTTGGGTACTTTAGTTCGGATCTGCGAATGAATCATTCCCTCAATGCCTAGTATTTTGCTACATTATTTAATTTCTGAATCATAGTCGAAAATTCGCTGAAATCGTTGTTATAGGTCTTCAAGGCCCAAAATCTTTAACCCCTATTTTTCCTTTGTAGATTAAGGTAGTTCATCCATTCCTAATAGTTGCCGGATGATAATGAAATTGTGGGCGTATCTCAATGATTGTTTGAATAATGTTGATAGTTTTAATTATGCGACTAATCACTCTATCAGATTCAGCTGAAATGTCAAATGAAATCTATTTGACATCCCTGATATTATGCCCGGAAGGACTGGGTAGCTTTCCTACCTTTCGCGAACTCCATCGTTTGTTTTATCGCATGTGGATTTACAGCGTTTCTCTGTAACATCGATATTGTCAGATGTTAAACCGGTCTTTTTTACTTTTCATATTATATTTATACTTCATACTGAAATTTCCCAAATTGGACTGAACACTGTCGGAAATAGCCTCTTCATTCTTCAGCTACTTTCGGTCCTTTAATAAACTATTCACCGTCAGTTCGCCAGCCTCAAAAGAACGCAAATTACTTGGAGTTAATTGGAGCCCTAGCCTGTTATTAAATGCTAGACCATATATCACACACACTAATTGTCTAGTTGATAGAGGCATACTTACGTGAGAGGATGTCGCATGGCAATTGTTCCTGGAATCAAGGCTGGTATACCAGTGGTTTAACCTTGCCCTTCATCGATGTTTGTATAGTGAGAAATATCTTTATTCCAGAAAAGAATCTTTTAACCCGTACTTTTTGCGCAATTTCTAGATGTACTTTCCTCTTGGAAGAGTTATCGATGTTTTGATGAGTTCTCTCTTCTGTTGTTGCGTCTTTTGGAAGAGTGAAACACGGATCAAGGAGCGAAACAGGCAGGATGGAAAGAAGATTTGCAGCAAGTCCGATCAAAATCCAATGTAGATACAACTAATAAGATCCACCTCCTTGGAAGCCAAAGTAAGAAATTAAAATATTAAAGTGTTGTTTCATTCAGGTTTATCTTCAGTTAAGTAGTTAGTTGCACTGTATTCCGAAGGAAATTCCTCCAAATAACTGCTGTGGGAAGATCTGAGTGACGCACAGTGGTTACAAACTCGATTTTTGTAGAAATAATAGTTCCATCTGATTTTATTGTTTCTCCGCTTTTATACTATTGCTTAAACAAACTATATAACGGAAATAATTATTTTTTTATTATAAAATATGAAAATATAAAAAAGACGGCATTCCGTTGACAACCTTGGATGGAAGTTGGCCTAGACTTTTATAAAATTTAATTTATTTTTGCTGGGAATTAAAAATTCCTGTTTTAGTTTCTATAGACATTCTTAATATAAACAAAACACTTAAAAATGTCATGTATAGATGGAATGCTCTTACTTCGAAGGAATTCTTGTAGTTCACTCAGCAATGTGGTACGAATGTAGGTACAGTATATTTTATTTTAAATTGCTCTCAAGACTTCTATTAATATGTAGAAAAAAAAACATATTTAAAGTAAATTCAGTTGTGTCCGTCAGCGATCATAGATGCGATACCCTATGCCTACCGTCCGTGTCCTATGTCTGCGCACTCGACGAAAGCAAATTGTCAACTAAAATACTGTACCTAATAAAAGGCATATTTTTATGATCACAGACTAATTTGCCTAATTGATATTATCATTGTTCACCTCCCCACCCCCGATATTCGGAAACGTAAACAAATATTAATTCCAAAGAAAGCCTTAAATCAATGGGGACAATCGGCGGGAGCTGCTGTTTGTTTATTATTGATGTAGACATCTCACTAATCGTTTTTATAAATATTCGAAAGAATCCGGACGATTTGAAGTGCAGCAAATGAGCAGAATATCCTCTAAATTTCCACAATTGCCAAAAATTAAAAATGGTAACCGATAAACAGAAAAATTATTTTGTCATTCAATATACATTGATTTGTATCCGACTAAAAAATGGAAAAGCAGTTATGAAAAAACAGGAGATGAAATTACAATTCCGTGAAAACTGAAATTGTTGGTTGGCCAAATTCAGTCAATCATGTACACGTTTTTCAATACTACTATTTTAGCTATGAGCTTACAATTTTTTAGTTTCAGTCTATAGAAGAAAAAAAATAGCAGTATGCCCAGTTTATATTCATTATTCCTATTTTCTAAGTGATGTCGTTCTTAGAATTTATTATAAACTTCAAGGTTACAAAACTGTCCACACCTTTGAACTTCCGAATTTCTAAGTAGTTATTCATTTAATCTCACCCTTCTCCTTCAACTCGTATGCATTTATTTTTATTTCCCTAGTCTCCATTTTCCCTAGTCTGAGCATATGTGGACCATGTTTGGATCCACTTATCTTCATTCTCACCTGGCGAACGAGCTCATTAGGGAATATCATGTCTTATAAAACCTCATACTATAATCTGTCCATGCAGATCTGAATTCTACAAAAGATGGTGGGTGACCATTTTGTGTTCAGCTGGTCAGTTGTGGATTGGCCTACCATAAAGTCCATCTGAAATTTGGCCTCTCTCTAAGCATGTGTTGCAAGCCTCTCAAATATGACATGACAAAGGATTTTGTAGATACATGCTTTGAGTGTTTTTCTGATTTCCCTTCTTGTGTAATGGACAGATGACGGACTTTAAGCTACCCTTTTGGGCTACATTATGATTCCCAGATTGCGAACAGCAATCATAGAGCACCCTCTCATTATTTCTACTCCACCCTTGCAGACTATGATCTGGACACCAATCACAGCGCTTCAATACTACTCAGATTCCTAGTGGATCTGTTTGTTCTGCATCATTTTAAAGAACGTCCCTTGTTTGGTTGAAAACTAACCCACAAATCAACTATGCACTTTAATTTCCTACGACTGTTGTTGTAAAGTAAGATTGAAAATTTCACCTTCATCCGGACAGGAAGAAAATACTAGTAAGTGCATTTGCAGTAGATTTACATGACATCTATTTGACGTACCATAAAATGTAAATAATCATTCGGGAACGACAAAGGAAGTAAGACACTAGTGATGGGTTCCCGTTGGGAGGTCTAAAGAGAGAGGGGGCACTCCTTCTCAGTGCATAGCAATAAGCTATGACTCAGGTCAGTTGTAGTCAGGCATACCTAGTTCTTTGTTATCACCCTGAATAATTCTTCTTTCATGAAATAAATTCAATAATTAATATATGAATACAAGTAATTAGGTTAAGGAGTTAATTTGTTTTCTCTATCATTCCAGTTCAAGGGTACTAGTAGGTCAAAGTATCTGTAGTCACTCCTTTTTCTCATTATTTAATTTAATATTTATAGTATACATATATATATATAACTTCTTTATTGTGCTAAAATGACAATCCTTATTAAGCAATAAGTAATTGAGTATATTTACAATTCATCATTCATTCGCTCATTCATACAAAAAAACAGCCTCTCAAATCCACATGGTTGTCTCTTCCCTCGCATGCGAAAGAAATTAAATATAAAATATTCTTATGTGACTGCGTAACTTTGATTGTTAGCTCGACTACTTTCTATCTATTCGCTCTGTTGCATTCCGATCAAAAACTACACTGCACAAACGCGCGCTGCTTTCCACTTTTCATTGTTTACTCGAAAGCCCTTCCCTCTCACCGTTTCACATCCCCACTGTCAACCGTTTTGGATTTTTACAAATCTTGAGTTGACTAGGGGCTGTTTCCTCTTTAAATCATCTTTCGCTTATTTGCAAAACGTTTCCTTGTTGTTCCGTTCTTTTCTTGTTAACATTTTTTTTTTATTTTTCCGAAAATGTCGGATACATTAGACTAAGCTGTTTTCACATGTCTTCTTCTTTTGTGCCTGTCAAGTTAAAAGTGAAATTAGTTCCCTTCTTGGGCCATTTCGCGTTCGACTGTTTCTATTTGCTTAATTTTCATAACCACTCCATAATGATGGAAAATGATCAATATTTTTTTATTTATCCCATCAACACTGTAGTTAACCAGAATCAACCAAGTGGAAAACTTCCCACACACCTACGAGCCATAAAAATTGCAGGCGAATTTACAAGTCGAGTTTGTTTGCTTAAGCATCTATCGAAAAGGATGCTGTCAAAAAAAATACCTCAATATACTTTTTATTATTCCTTCTATTCAATAGCCTTACTTCCATTTAATTACAAAACAGTTGATAATTGAACAATAAAATATGGGTTTTTAACAACAAATGAAAAAAAAAAAAAAGGAGAGGGAGGTTTAGACCAAGATCTAGTGATTTGTCATAAAATAAAGATGATTACTTATTCGGTTTCAAATCTCAGTGAGCTAAGCTTTCATTTCATCACCGGAGGACAAGGAAAATGACTATCCTAAAAACCTATCCGATCCAAGAACTAAATCTGGAAGTACTCTGTAACCAAAGTAATCCCACTTGGGAAAACCGGAGTTTCCATAGAGATATCAACTTGAAAGAATCTTGAGTATCTTTGCTTTGTGCAAATCTACCTTTCCTACTTTTTCTGTTATTTTATCTTTAAGATTTTCGGCATGCCAAAATATGAAACAAGTATGTATTAATATTAAGTATTATTTTCTTTGATTTTTACCTGTTGTATATCCTTTTACCTTTTATCGATCAATATCCTTGTAAATAATTTCTTATATATATATAATTTTCTTATTTCTTTCCATATACTTATATACTTATACTATATACTTATATACTTATAAATACATTTGCATGAAAATATTCTGCTTGCTGGTTTATAACTTCACCCAGGCCATCTCCTCTCAACTATGGAATAGCAGGATTTTTTTGTATGGCCGTATATTGGAATGTAATCTTTCCCTCCCCCCCCCTCATTGGAAGATGGCTTAAAGCCTGGCGCTCATCATAGTTTTTCTTCTGTTGAAATTTAGTTTTTTGAATTTAAATATAAGTCATAGCTCTACCGGGAAGCTACTGAAATTTGCCTGCTACTAGTTACTACTAGACTAGTACTAGTTGATCTGTGTAGTAGCCTTAACATTTGTTTTTTTCTTATTTAAAAGATATTTTTATTTTTACCGACTAAAATTTGTTTACATCATGTATGAGTAAACTTTTTTTTTTTAAATATATATAAACAAACTAGAGGACGTGAAGAAATAGTGTGGAGAGATACTCCAGAGACCCGGCATGAGAATCTAAGTTTATTAAATGATCGGGTTTTTGATCTGGAATACTCCATTTTAGTTGTCAAACCAGCTCACAGAACTTAATAATCGCCATTTTAACAAATAAAAAAAAGTTTAAATAATTAAAACCATGTTAATGTTTAACATAATGTATTAAATGCGCTAGTTCTATTGTTGGTTCTTGATACTTTCTTTTTTTGTACTAAAAAAAAAAAATACGATTCAAAATTGTCCACATCTTTAGTGTGTCCTCAACCCAAAAAAACATGAGACCATTGAATGTTAAATATCTTCTGAGTTGGGGCTTGTGGCAATACACAAGTTGTTTAAACAACACCTATGCTAACATCAGTGGACTGTGGTCGTGAATGAAATGTTAACAATGTGGTTTTAACCCAAATCCTTTGATGAGTCCTACCGGACAGGTGGCACTGGGGTGCCACCTGCGACTCGGTCGGCTTCGTTCTCGCTATTTGTACTCACTCGGATCCATGATGGATATAACGTTTATTTTGCTAACACTTCCCGTAATTTTATTTTAATACAAAAACAAGTCAGCACATTTCGAATCGTTTTGTGGAATATACCTTTAAAATTTCCAAAATCCAATATTCCCTCCGGTGTAGATAATTAATCTTTGATACAATGACAAAAATAAGTTATCGGATTGTGTTGGCCACTTCGAAACACCCTGTAATCAAAGGCTTGTGGGATGCTCTCCGAACCTCAGGGGATTCTGGAGCCAGGGAATTCCTTTATTCCCTCTCTATCCTAGTGGGATTGACTGCCAGTACGGGAAGACTTAAGAGCGAGGTGAGGGTATTGAGGCCCCCTCCCACTCCTTCCTTGCCACTGGCGCTCAGTCAGTGCCCCGCCTTCCTCCCGTCCGTAGTCCGTAGTTATTCAGTCAGTAAGTGCTCTTTTTTATTTATTATCCCCACCTCTCTGCATGCGCAGGCCAGCAAGTTTTTATTAGTTTGTGATTTAGTTACCTTGTATTGTCCGAGCCCGAAGGGAGAGGCTCTACTTTCAACCAGGTATGTGGTGATCGTCTTTCATCTGTTTGTAAGTGGCGATCCTAAAACTGATACATTCCGTTGGCAATTATAAAGATATATTCCACAACAGATCGCTATGTGCTTATCAGTTTTCGGTTAGTTGACAATAAGCACAAGTATGACAAAGAATTCAAATTTAAAAAGTAAACCGTTCCGCTATGATTTCTTAAGTTTTTAAGGGCACATCGAGGACGGTAACACAAAGTCAAAAGTCAACATTACAATTTGAGCATTTAATACATTTGATAGACTTTTGCCAATATTTTAGCTATTTATAATTTTTTTTATTTGTTCAAGAGGCGATTGTCGGTGAGAAACGGTTTAACAAATAAAATCAATTCTAATCATAGAGGCCAAGTAATTTTTCGACAATCATTTTATAAATTTTTATGATACTGACAGTATTTCTTGGTGTTATTTCATAAATATCAGTGCTCCCATAGCGTTTGTATATATTTCAAAAAAATACATTTCACTTCATAACCGATGTAAATATGTTCAGTGAAGCATGCCCATGTTATTAGCCACTCTAGGCCCTGATGTGTAATGCTGCAGTTTCCTAAAGCCGTGGTGTAATGTTTAAGGTTCCCTCTGGTGGTAACATGCCCATTTTCCTAGGAATGTTTACTGTCAGATTCTCTGCCTTTGAAGATAAATGAATGTCCTGGTTTTTATAAATTTTGTGGTTCATTTTTGAACGGGACCATGAGATGACAAGCAGAAGTGTTAGCTTTGAAGAGTAGTGTCACTCATATAAGATCATGCATACCTTAGTAACCTTTCAACTATTTCAGTTGAAATTTGTATTGAAGCTTTTTTATCTAATGTATATTTACACATGAACGAGTTGCAAGACGTAGAACGGGAAGAAAAAACTATAAGGATGCTTCGATGGTTAATACTTAACAATTTTGACAGAAACTGCTTCATATTAAATTGCTATTAACAAAAAAAAATCATATTCAATTAGGTTCAGACCAGTGATTTCTATTACGTGTTCTCAAAATTTTGTTTGCTTACCTTCTGTTAAATTTTGTTGGCTTTACGTTCTTAAATGAGTTCTTGGCCATAAAAACACACCAGAACTTATAATTTTAAGTAATTTGAGACGTCAGAGAAACATGACCATCTCTTTTTCTGTGTATTTTTTTCCAAGAGTAAATCACCGTAATCCGAACAAATACTGGAAAATATACGTCTCAAATTCAGATGGATTCGCCCAACGAATGTTCAAGGATTCGACCCACACATACAGACAGACGCAAGACGATTCCTTAATAAATGTTTGAAGGTAAATATTCTTCCATAAAATCCTGTAATGAATCATAACCAGATCCAAGATTGCCATAAATAATTTATGTTTCCATCTTTGCGAGGATCGTTTGTATTTTATGTTAGTTTAATTTTTATTTCACATTTGTGTAGTTTTTATTGTTTCTTCCGAATAAAATCTCGTAACTGATGTTACGATCTGAAATGCATTTTTCGTAATACATGCAAAACGAAATAATTTGGAATGTGGATGAATATAGTAGAGAGGTGGATCCCGTGAGTGTTCCTCGTACTTCGGATCACTTCATTTTACTCGATATACTGTCTTGGGGGAAGATCGCTTGCAAACGAAAATGATAACGAAAAACACTAAAACCGGGGAAAAGTGATTTCTATTGCTAACTGTTCGGGGAATTAATTTTTCGTGCCCTCAACCACAGAAAAACATCAGAACTTTAAATCTTCAATTGCTTTTGAGTTGTGGCTTGAGAAATCCTTCAAGTTGGAGAGGAGATGGTTAAAGGTTGCCAAAGAACGGAAAGATGTGCTCGGAAATATTTGATGTAGTACATCAATCTTGGATTTTTGGTAGGGATGGAAACAACCTTCCTCCGTCACAGTGAGTAAACTACGTTTGCAAAATATACTCGTATTGATACGCATTCGCGAACATACGCAAACGTGTATGTACGCAAGGTGTGTACGCCTGACAGATAACAATTGTTATGACGTGACCATGACACGGATCGCTTAGCCTTTACGATAAAGGAAGAACTGTCTGAGGGAACACGGTTTGATGTGGCCTTAGGAATCCCGGTGTTCGGGAACGGCACTGAGCTTCCGTCCCTGTCTTCATTATTAACCGCGTTGCCATCAGATAGAAAGAAACGCTATAACCGTGTGAAACATTCCTCCGCTAGCTAAATGGTCTTTTGTATGTGAACCTACACAATGAGGAATCATTGAACCCCACTAAATGAAATGAATGAAGAAAAAATGTTTCTGCAAGTGAATGAAGGTCATGAGATTCGGCTTTGAACAAATTGATTTATTGCTGCAGTCTACCATAGTGCATCTAAATTTTGATTCTTCTTGTCCTCGGAGGTTCAATGTTGAGCTCAGGAAGATTTGGAACAAATAGATGGTATTTATTTTATGATAACTCTTTCTTGGTTTGAACCAAACTCTGAACACTGAAATGTTTTGCTGAGGCGAAATAAGCTACTTTATTTTCAAACGGGTACAGAACAATCGTCTTTACTCTGTCAGTCTACGTGCATGTGTTATATGATAGTTTTCTATAGTGTATTTCTTTCATGTTCATTTAATCAATATTTAAGAAACTCACACGGAGTATCCCATACGTACTTCGACCATCTCTCGATATTATACTTTTACTTTCTGCGTTTTTATTTTGGTTATCTCTATTATAAATTAAATTTGGTTTGTAATCGAACTAACAAAAGTTCGTCGTTAAAATTTTAAAGAAATGCGAAGCCACATTGGCTGATTTAGATCATTACCTCCGGATTAAAAAAGTTTTGCTTTTTTTTAGAAAAAAAAAACATCATTATCCAGTAATGGTGGTAATCCTGACATCGTGACATTTCCGGTGCACTTAGTGCCCGCATCAATGGCATAGTTAAACACCTGTTGCCCTAAGTGACCTTTTTTTTTAAACTTATTTTTTCTTCCGGTTATTATTATTCTAATCAATAATTTTTATGGTTTTATTACCGAGTTAAACTGTTTGGGCTGAAGAGGCAGAATACTTAAGGTGATTTGCGTCAGCTACAGGTGTAGGCAAGTCCATAAAGGTCAAACCATAGAAGAAATCTTTATGGCTTCAAAATTAATTAAAATCCACGATAAGCGTATAATTAAACAAAATGAATTAATCCGGAGATCCTAAATTTAATTCAAGGTCAATCAACACAAATAAATTTTTAAAGGGCAAACGTTGAGTAAATTATATAAACACGTGTCGGTGACAGTCAGATTGTAAGTCCTTAGATACGTTATTTATTTATTGTTCACAATTAACTCGTTACCAAAAATATATGACTATGTGATGCGTGTTAATGTGACAAAATACAGAATTGATAATTATAATAGTTTTTAGGATCTTTATTATTAGGCAATTGACTGATGCAACAACAACTACAATACAGTAATAAGACAAATAAAAATTGTAGTCATATTTTATTATTGCTGAGCCCAAAAGAGGAGGATCTTAATTTATAACAGCATTCGTTTGTCTGTATCTACGTGTAGTTGTCGCTAGAGGGTCTGTTTTAGGAGCGGAGGGATACCTGCGCAGAATAAAAAAAAAAAATTATTTTATAAAAAATCTTCTAAATAATGAAATTATAATTTAAAATAATAAAATTAAGTCAACAGTGCATTACACAATCAAGAGTTACTTTACATCTATGAAAACAGTTTGACGAGAGTATTAAAACAGTTTTGTGATTGCAACCCATTTATATCCAAACTTCAATGTTATACTCAATCCTATTGGAAAATATTAATATTTTTACTAATAATTATAGATATCTAATTCATTTTTATGGAGTTCTAGACTAGTACTATTTTCATTTAGGTACAGTATGTACTTTAATAAGATATGTACATTACATGTCTCCAGCCTGAACGGGGGACATACTAGAAGGGCTAGAAAAGACTAACTGATGGGTGAAAATATGAGCGTTTCTGGTTTTAAATACCAACGAAACGCTACTGGTTCTTGGATCAGCCAGTTTTATATTTCAGCTCTTCCGTTTTGTTTTAATGAGTGGAGATTAGAACCAAGTTGTAAGTGTAGAAGGGTCCAACATGAAATGGAGAAGGGGTAACTTTTTTCACCTGGCGGTGGTGACCTTTCTTGATACAGATTTGCCAAAAGGCACGACATAAGGCTGCTAACTATAGTTAACTATAGCGAGTGAAGGTTAGGGAGCTAGGCGAGCGTGGATTGTTCCTGGTCGGAGAATGGTTCTTTCACTGGCCGGCCAAGGCCGCCCTTCGAGGCGCTATCCCAGGTTCCGCCATGCACCTATCCTCACGATCTGCCACACCTTTCATTCTCATCCGCCATAATCCCTTAGACCCAAAGTGCAAAAACTACTCTGCGTTATCTACTCTGAATGTTTCATTGAAATTAAACCTCCTCGGTCCCAGACAATATTTGAACCATTCCATTGGCATTTCTCTATAATGTTAAACAAGGAAAAGATAAATAATTTAAAAACAAAACACATAAAATTTAAAGGTCATGATACATTTTTAACTCGAATCTCTAGATGGAAAGATACTGCCCTTAATGATAATTGGCACTCATCCCTATAACCCTCCTCGGAGACTAAAACGGCATTGGCCTCGTGGCCTGCTATGAATGCGTAACAGTGGGAGTCCTGGCAATGGCCAGTTTCTCCAATCATGTCCTGAGCGTATGTGGCTCTCACGCTCTTGGTCAGCCTCCACTGGCTCGTATCCGGTGAGCGTCGGGGACTTCCCAAGAACCCGCTTCCTCTCTCACATGCGAGGGAGGTGACACTCATGTAGATTTGGGAGGTCTCTGGGCTGTTTGTAAATACTGTATGAATGAGCGAGTGAATGAAAAATTATAAATATGGTATGAATGAGATCATTTATCACAATTACTTATTGCCTGTCGGACAAAGGTTGAACAATTGTCGGAGGTGAACAATTGTCAGAAAAGGTGAACAATCGTCGGAGGTCAACAATTGTCGGATTGTTGTAGTTAATAACATGGACCATGTTCCATGTAGGCGTTAATATCTGACTCCATTTATTGATAGGAATGTGTCCCGACAAGACGCTGTGTTCAGGATGAGGTTCAGAGGTTCATAAAGAATAAGACCAGTTTTCAGAGTTCGGGCGAGAGGTCGGCAGCGTAATAAGTACAAGTCGTCAGAGGTTTGCTATAGGCTGTGTGGCAAAGTGCCGTCGTAGAGATGCGGCCTAGCGCGAGTAGATTAGCGGAAGGCTGAGTAGTCGTATCGCGACGGGTGATAGCGGCTATCGGTATGATGTAGAGACTAGAAAGGAGGCCTACCAGGGCCAGGTGGCCCTGGTGTAAGTGACGAGTCGTGTGGCTATGGAGACTAAGAGACAGAGTGTCTTTTCAGGGCGAAATTTACTGATATAAATATGGTAACCCCCTCCCTCGTGGAAGGCGGAGTCTGTCGTGGGGGTATGTTTTACGATACGCAGGTGGTCATTTCCTTTTAGTTTTATGACCGTTGGGGTAAAAGGGTGTGTTTTTTATTCCGGGACGTGACTGAAGGTCTATTCTAATAGGGGTAAGTGTGCTTGCCCTAGGTTTATGGCAGTCAGGTGGCTAATTCTCTTCGGTTTATTGCCGGACCCTCTGAGTTACTTGTCTACGACTTCCGACCTCTCTATGATTTATTACCAGAAGTTTACACAGATTTGCATTTCTATTAATATACATTATGAACCAGAGTGTAGGGTAATTTACATATATAGTTAGCGGTCGCTACATTGCCTAATAAGGCAGATTGTAATTTTATCACAATAAAAGTATTCCTCGTGGCAACAACTAAACCTATTAACTCCACAAAAAAAATATGATGTGCATCGTATTTTGAATAAAGGTATTGTTTGGGGATGGGCTTAGAGGCCCAAGAATAAAGATGACTTATCATTCATCACTTTATCTCAAATAATAAGAATATAATAAAGCTGTTTAATAATAAATCATAATTGCAGGGGGCTTTAAGTTTTTCTATGCATTGAGATATTGGGGGCATGGTTCTAATTGGAATTATGGTATTCCTGATGAACCAGGGGCCTTCGAACGTTGTCCATTTTTGTTGTTAAATATTTGAAGTCCGGATGGACCTGCTAGTTCAGTACCATACAGGGCAGGTGTAAGTATTGGAATGTCTTGCAAACTATCGCATTATTAGACTTTAGTGATGTATGCCTGTTTATGAGGGGCGTATTATCTCAACGTATAGAAAAGCTTTAAGCCACCTCCAATTATGATTTATTATTAAACAGCTTTATTATATTCTTATTATTTGAGATAAAGTGATGAATGATAAGTCATTAGATTTATTTATGGACGATGTTCCGAACATCAAGTCCTGTATCAGGCCTTTATATAAAGATGTAACAGCTTATACGTTCGTCATGCATATTATGCCAACACAATTCATCTTTCTTCTTGGGCCTAAGCCCATCCCCAAACAATACCTTCATCCAAAATACGAATGCGCATCAGATTTTTATTGTTAATAGGTTTGGTTGTTGCCACGAGGAATAAGTACTTTTATTGTGCTAAAATTACAATCTACCTCATTGGACAATAAGTAATTGAGATAAATGTTCTCATTCCTACCATATTTACAATTCATCATTCACTCACTCATTCATACAGTATTTACAAACAGCCCAGAGACCTCCCAAATCCACATGGTTGTCACCTCTATTAGCATGTAGTTTGTACTTTGTCTTTAGTCTCCTGAGTCTCCTGGTTAGTTAAGTATACGCCAACGGAGCGAGTACTCTGATCCTTAGTGGTTTCATTGATTTGTATGCCGTAAATGTCTTAAGCTGCCTTCATGATGAAAAGTTTTTCTCCACACTTTGAACGATTAAGTTGTAGATTCCATCTCTTTGCTCAGGAGGTTGACTCAATGTCTGTGTTAGATGCTTCAATGGTTTCTCTGTGTCACACAATTAGGGTCTCAACGGTAAACACAGGAAGGGTTGATGATAAATTAATTAAATTAAAAAGTAAAGGGCTCGGTATAGCTCCATGAGTAGTCCCGACGTTAATTTTTCTTCATGTGCTCAAATGTAGAATTTACATGGGCATGAAATCGTCTTTCAAACAAAAACGATGTTGTGATGTGAAGATAATTCGGAGGTTTAATAGTAGTCAATTTATATTCCAGACGGTTTCAAATTCTATATCTAGGAAAATAACTTTGCACCGTCTATGGTCGAATTCCTTCTAAATAGATTCAGCCATTCGGCGTATCAAGTGGAGTGACAACCTCATCAGATCAAAACAAATAATGTTCGTTCCAAGAGACTGTCGATTCGAAAGGCTCTGGCACGTTCCTCTCTACAAAAACACCGCTGGTACCAATTCCACAGTAATTTCTTTAGTTTACTGAACGTGTGCTCTTTAAAATAAATCCGTGATGACGATGAAGTGGATTTCGTTCTTGCACCTTCCTCGTTTTGTTAAATGATACGCTCAACGTAAGCACTTGGATTTATTAATACAAACAAATGAAGGATATTGTTTAAGATTATAGTATTTTAGTCACTTTGGTTAACAAAGATAACAAATGTTTGAACTATATTATTGATACTGGTCGATGGAATGAAGTCAGTGGTGGGATGATGGGAAAACACACAAAGGAGAAAAGCACTTTATTTTTAAAATAATCTTAATAAGCTTTGAGTCCTCAAATTTAACAAGTTGTTAACTTCACTGCACCTAATTATCAGTCATATATTCAAAATAACAATATTCACAAATAATTCCTAAATATAAAAACACATCAAGATGATTAAAGTACCAATAATATCATATAAATTAATAATAATAATTTTAAGATAATATATGCAGTCATAGTGAGTAAATGTACGACTAGATAATAATTTGATTAAAAACAAATATTAATCTCCTACATTACTAGTTAATTCATAGATTAGCGGACTATTTTTTTCTAGTTTACCGACCAAAATTTCTTTAGAACGTTAATGAACAAAATTTCTGTTTTAATAAGTTGGATAGATAAAATGTGGAAAGAAATCAAAGGGACATTATCGAGAAATGTTCTGAGTACATGCTGACACCTACTGATCAGTTTCTTAACATTTATGAAATGAGTATGAAAACACTACACGTTATTTGGGCAAAATTAATTGTTGAACATGAAATACTGACCAAAAAAGTATTTCGGACGAGTTAAGAGAGCGGTTTCTATTGTTGGGTCCTCCAAACTTTATTTTTGTATAGGATATCCAGATGAAAAAAAAAAAATTACTTTTACAGATTAGTCTTGAAAGACTATAGATTTGTCTTATTAAAGCGGGATAAGATATAGTTATGGATAAAGGAATTTCAAGGTCGGTACGATGAGTAAGATTTGAAACAACAGGAGCATTGGTAGTTACGCGTACGACCAAGGATTGGAAAGTCGTGACACGTTTGAGGTTTGGAATGCTTTGCGATTCCAAACAGTCCTATTCTATATAATATATTGTCGAATCAATAGTATAATCCCTAATTATAATTCATCATGGACTGTGGTTTCGTCAAAAAAGATCGCATTGGCCCTGATTAGAAAAAATAATGATAATAAGGGCTATATCATGTTTTGAGGAACCAGAACTAATGTATACATATTTTTTCTAATAAATAAAGTGAGTTTTTTGGCTATTGGATATGGCATAATTTTTCAGCGTTACGCTGTTTTTTTTTAAAAAAAACATAAATCTTTTCTCCTCGTGTCTGCCTGTTCTAGTAATTTAAAACTTTGAGACATGGGACCCTACTACATGGGACTATTTCATTTGACCGATTTTCACATCAACTACTCGTCGAAAACAATACGGAAACTGTACTTATTATTACAGACAAGAAACACTAGAGGAGGAAAATCTTGAAATACTAATTCGAGCATCTGCCGCACCTACAAGTATGTCTACTTTTTTTCTGGTCTGTTTGCTTAATGGGGATTAAGCATCTGGATATCCTATACAAATAATAAAGTTTGGCAAACCCAGCAATAGAAACCGCTCTCTTGACTCGTCCGAATTACTTTTTTGGTCAGTATTTCATGTTCAACAATTAATTTTGCCCAAATAACGTGTAGTGTTTTCATACTCATTTCATAAATGTTAAGAAACTGATCAGTAGGTGTCAGCATGTACTCAGAACATTTCTCGATTATGTCCCTTTGATTTCTTTCAACATTTTATCTATCCAACTTATTAAAACTCAAATTTTGTTCATTAACGTTCTAAAGAAATTTTGGTCAGTAAACTAAAAAAAAAAAAATAGTCCGCTAATCTA
This sequence comes from Acanthosoma haemorrhoidale, assembly GCA_930367205.1. Classification (NCBI taxonomy): domain Eukaryota; kingdom Metazoa; phylum Arthropoda; class Insecta; order Hemiptera; family Acanthosomatidae; genus Acanthosoma; species Acanthosoma haemorrhoidale. Next base: position 28,018,100 of record OV884009.1, on the reverse strand, counting down.
TGGATTAACTAGTAATGTAGGAGATTAATATTTGTTTTTAATCAAATTATTATCTAGTCGTACATTTACTCACTATGACTGCATATATTATCTTAAACTATTATTATTAATTTATATAATATTATTGGGACTTTATTCATCTTGTTGTGTTTTTATATTTAGGAATCAATAGTGAATATTGTTATTTTTAATATAGGACTGATAAGTAGGTGCAGTGAAGTTAACAACTTGTTAAATTTGAGGACTCAAAGCTTATTAAGATTATTTTAAAAATAAAGTGCTTTTCTCATTTGTGTTTTTCTATCATCCCACCACTGACTTCATTTCATTTAACAGTGTCAATAACGTAATTTTTTAGCTATTTTAATCAAATGACTTTAACTCAGCCAATGTTGTTTTTAGAGGCATGGTATTTTGCTTGGTAGTTCCATATGATAGTGATGCGTGTAATTTAGCCCTGTAGAAAATAATGAAGGGCCATTAATACATTATTTAGTTATTAAATACCTAATATCTTCCAGTGTCAATAACATAATTTAAACACTAGTTATCTTTGGTAACTAAAATACTTTAATCTTAAACAGTATGCTTTATTTGTTTGTATTAATAAATAAATCCAATTGCGTATTATTTAACAAAATGAGGAAGGCACAAGAACGAAATCCACTTCATCGTCAACACTGGTGTATTAATTAGTTGATAACTATATGGTGTTGAGAAATTAACAGGTAATGAATCACGATTTTTATCGAGAACGAAGAGCTCTACTTTCAAATAAACCGATTTTCGTTTTCCTCCCTGTATGTTCTGGTATTATCTCCGAAAATCTGTGACTATGTTCAATAATGCACAAGATGCCGAGCACCTGATGGTTACGGTATACTAACGAGAAATATAATAAAAATAAAGTTCCGTTTAGCAAAAACTTTCGAGATTTCTCAAATCACAGCTCAGAAGTTAAATACAATTTTAATTACGGACTTTTTAGCCCTCATTTGTGCACACATAATTATGGTCGAGGACACATTAAACACGGTAATGCAAAATGAAATTTAAGATGTTCAAAAGAATAAAGATTTGCGAGGAAAAATTGTTATCGATATTTTAGATGTTTGCAATTTTTTAAACATTTTTCTGTAGCTTTAGATAGTTTAACATTTAAATTGAACTATTTGAAAAAAATGACGTAGAATTTGAGCAAATTTCTTATAATCCAGTGAGTGCTTCATAATATTGTTTCTTCACCTTTTCTCATAAATTTTTATTTGAAAAAAATTACGATATACCCTAATAAGACAATCGATAATTGCAATAAATGATATAATTAAAATCATTTTCGTCACTCCCTTTATTTCGTTTATGTACATATTTAAAAAAATAAAATTTATTTCATGATTAACACGAACAATTGTAGCGGAGAGAATGAGAACAAAATCTGTTTAATAATTAAAAAAAAAAAAAAGATGTGAGGCTACTGGCCTTCTGATCGATTAGTTAAATTGTAGGTACATTAGCGCCGACCCGACCCAGTTACACGAAACTTCCCCAAAATCCAATAAAATGATATTTTCGCCATAATATCCGAAGCTTGCACCACCAAATAGGGGTAGACATGCCTTATACAGCATCGTACGGACAATTGGTCACAGGATTAATAATTATGTTCGGTTCCGCATTCGGCACGACTCTGTCCCCAGACAAGGTTTCACTTACGAATCTTCCTCGTCCTGTTATAATCAGTTCTGACAATTGCTATCATATCTACCGTTATAAAGTCAAACCTATTGTAAAAAGTCATGTAATCAGGTGTCAATTGAATCATTCACCGCGCGGTATAAAACAGATTTTATACCGTCCCTCTAAAAACTATCAGTGCTTTAGTTAGTTTTCAAAACAAAAACCCTTGTTTTGACTCGAGTGTCTGTAAGTCTCTGTTCTGCATGTAGGTCTCCTGTAAAAGCTAGAGACATGACATTTTATATGGGGTCCCGTTTAGTATTGGTACACCTGGAAACCATAACCGTCTCCATAAAACATGATCAAATGTCATTATTTAATTACTAGGTACTAGAAAAAATTTGATTTGTGTTTAGCGTTTTTTAAACTGTAATTACAAAATCTCATTAAAACTGTCATGAATTTCAATTGACTCAGCCAATGCTGTTTTTAGAGGCATGGTATTTCGCTTGTTAGTTCCATATGATGTTAAAAATAAAAACAACCCAATACAAAATAATGAAGGGTCATTAATACATTATTTAGTTATTAAATAATTGATATTTACCTGTTCAATATGCATCGTGTGTTTGGCTTTTAGTGGGCTTCAATTACAAAATGTCTTTGAAACTCTCGTTAAAATCGTTTTCTCATCAGTAACGAAAATTGTAATTGCAAAATTGCATTGAGCTTGACCTGAATGTTTTTTTTTTCATCCAATACCTGCATTCTGAGGCCCTTTCTCCATCACTGCTCACCACAGGTTCGGGTTCACCCAAGCTTGACAAGCCCGGTGAGTGACAGGTCTCTTTTAAGGATCAAGATATATTTTCATTCAAGGTGTAACAACACTCCAAGCGCGCAATTTGGGTTAAAGGTTTCGTAAGAAATATGAAAAAAGTCCTTTCGACATCCACTGGTGGAAGATATTAAGACAGTGCATTATCACATGCGTCGCCAAGCATTCATACAAGATCGGTTCGTGCTCCATAATGTGATCCCGAGTTCATTCGGATTACTTTATTATGATAAAATGAAAATCTGCCTCATTGTAATATATACCTCAGAAGTAATTGTGATAAATGATCTCATTCATACCATATTTACAATTTTCATTCACTCGCTCATTCATACAATATTTGCAAACTGCCCAGAGACCTCCCAAATCAGCATAGCTGTCACCTCCCTCGCGTTTGAAAGAGGAAGAGGAGTCTTGGGAGGTCCCCCACGATCCTCCGTCAGCCGCGTCACCGGATACGAGCCAGCGGAGGTCATTCGGATAAAGCTCCACTTCGAAGGGGTTGTAAAGATTTACCCGGCGAAGATCGAACTCCGCTGGCCTCATTCTGCTAAAAACGGCAATTGTGTAGGAATGAAGGGGCATATCGCACGAGATGGAGGTTAATCTGATCAGGAATACGCCGAGATTACATAAATCTGTCATGCCTTACCGCGTCAGGTCTTTCCATAGTAAAGAAGTATTTTTTTAAAAAGATAATGTGATATCAAAAACAAATATAAAATGATAACTTTATAATAATAATAATAATTGAAAAGACTTTACCTGTAGTCTAGTGGTTACGCCTTCTTGCGTTGAGTCCCGGGATCCCCAATCTCTCCTTAGGATTTTTTGGTTTGTGGATGTGTCTGGTCGCGGGGTTGACTCATCCTTGTATAATGGGTAATTGGAAAATGGATGATGAATAAATGAGTAGTCAGTTGAATTAAAAAATAACGAATCCAGTTTGGAAAACCGAATTTAAGGTTGAGAAGTAACTAGTCCATACCACACTAGCACCTCAGGGCCACCTACCAACTACGAGTATGTTCATATAACCTTCGGTCAGCCACTTCATGAGGCTTTTCACCGTATTTTTCAAAAAGGTAATTAAGGAATTATCATTTTGAAATCTAAAGAGAAACCGCTTGGCTGGCTATTATACCGAAATCCAATGGCTGTACTGTCAAACGGGTAAGAAGCAATCTTAATTCACCTGTGCATGACTCTGGCGCTATTGGCAATCTGAGCCAATCTGCTTTATTGGGCAATAAGTAATTGTGATAAATGTTTCATTCATACATTCACTCGGTCATTCATACAGTATTTACAAACACCCCAGAGACCTCCCAAATCCACATGGTTGTCAACTCCCTCCCATGCAAAAGAGGAAGCGGAGTCTTGGGAAGTCCCCCACGCTCCTCTGCTAGCCGCTTCACCGGATACGAGCCAGTGGAGGCTGGCCAAGACGGCGAGAGCCACAGACGCCTACTACTAATATGAAAATGTTTTAAACGAACAGTATTGCTTTTTACTACGTACATTAAACCGTTATTGGCGTCCTTCTTCAATGAAGTCGGTCCCATATATAAACCGTTTCTCTCTGACCTTTATGCTCACTCAAGCAAAAAAAAAAAATCAAACATATTCCAAAAAATAATGCTTAGAGTGTCAACAATGTACATCGACTACATTATGTAGCTTGAGCCGATTGAAATAGTGTCATTATTTAGCTTTTTTTTTTTCGAAAAGTTTATATTTTGTGATCGAGGTGGTTCAACAGTTGAGTGTTTAATGAATCTCTTGCAGCCCACACCCACATCACTTTAAATAATCTTCATTCACACTTTACGTCCTTTATTTCGTTTATTCATGTTTCATGAATAGAATTTTGTTCAGAACAAATGTAAAATATTGTTTACATTAATTAATTAATTAAAAAACACATTTAATTAGTCGAATTCCAGTATTCTATTAAATAATTATAAATTCATATAAAACGTCAACAATAATTTATGCTTCATAATGTTAATTATTTATGTACATAACACAATGATGGTAAGAGTAGATTGTACAACTTAGACGGTTTAAAATGCCCTTGGTAACAGATCATTTGTTTTTATCTGTGTGAACCGACTTCAAAAGATTCATTGTTTTATTTCGACTTTCCGCTACTTATCCGTCTCACAGCTAATAAAATTGCACCCTTTATACCGGAGTTATGCCAGGGATAAATATTTATATTCTGTGCAATAAAAACATTCCAATTGCTTTGAGAAATAAATACGACGCTACTCTCAAGGTGAAGTCTGACCGTCACAGATGTTAATGTTTATGTTAGCGAACCTAGGTCGAACCGGTTTCTCACAATCAAAGAACATAACTGAAGTGCTGAATTTTTTTTTTTTTTTTAATATTTTTTTGTCGTTATATAGATAATAATAACGTTTAGTTCACTTATTATAATTTTTATTATTATCTTAATTTTTATAACGCAGGATCAGAAAAGAATTCAGGAAGGTTTGATTAAGTGTAGTTTTGAGCATGAAAATTTACCGAGATAACTTGGTTTTATCCGTGTATTGACGTCACAAAAAGATATTCCCTTATATTAATTTTTTTGTTTATAAGAGCTTCTCTATTTGAAAAATTATAATTTGCTTTTTCAGCATTATTAATTGGGATGTAAGAACACATTCATACTTATGTACAATTTCTATTCATACAAACAGCTTCACAAGCAAACTGATTGAAGGATCGGAAGCAGAGCTCACCCCTCCACTCTCTGCGACCGTTCGCCACGTGGTGAAGACTAGAGAGATAGTAAGAGAGCCACAGACGCTGAATACACGACACAAATTTCTTTGAGTAGTCCCTATAATTGTCCAAACCGTCTGTTCAATTCTCGTACTATAAGTTGTGCGTGAAGGTTTCTAACAGTACTGGACACGAGCTAATCATAAGTAATCATTTTTTTCGAGGCCCGCTGGAAGAAACGAAAATATTTTCAGCTAATAAAGATGATGACAATTACTGCTCCTAACATTATTTCCTGTAATCTATTTGGTATGGTTACGGTGCAAAGTCGTGAATATGTTGACCCAGATGACTTGAATTAAATGGTAACTTTTCGTTATGGATGAATTAATTTTTATTTCAAAATGAAGAACAATATTTATCGCTAATCATTTTATAGACGTGCCCGAACGGGAAGGATTCACTTTCAACAAGTATGGAGGAATATGTCTACAATATTTTATATTGTCTGTTGTATTAAAAATGATGCAATAAAAATAAAAATAGCGATTTCATGACATATTGGATTGTAGTAGCAATAACTGGACTTCTGAGAAAATAAAATTGAACGTTAAATAATGCCCCCTAGTTTTTATTACTTTTAAGATTTACTTTATAACTCATAGCTCCAAAGCTGGTTAAGATTAAAAGATGTGATATTTTCACCATGGTTAAAGTAAATATTATATTACGTATTACATGGTTAGTTCATAATTGATATGACAACATTTTCAAACTTTTATCAATAAAATAATAGAATAATAAAAAAAATTGAAGCATTGATGTTGTGAAGAAAAAAATGACAATTTATTCTTGGATCTACTTGTATTGCAGAACTATTTGCGGTAAGTTCTCTTCGGACAAAAATTGTGGGATGACATCTGTGAATTCCTGTCCAGGGGAATCTCGCCCCATCATCCCTTCCCTCTTCGGCTCTGTGTCGGGTTATTGCACTTTGAAAACCTTTCTCATCTCTGATGAAAGTTATGGAATGTGGAATTTTTTTTAAATCCTCTGAAGTTTATAAATGAAAGAATGATAAATACATTTTTGTTCAATGTAAAACTATGTAGGTAAACTTTAATTAATTAGTTTAAGTTAGGTTGAAGTACCTATGGCCCGCCCAAACGTGAAAAGATCTCGCTCCCTTGATAAGGGTGACTTGATCGGCCCTTAAATTCGCCGCGGGTAAGGGTCAACAGACAAGAAGCTCTGCCGAATTGACGAAGTCAAAAATGCATTCGTAAGACTAAATAACAATCTAGACCATGGCTGTAGACTGTTTCAAACTGAAAGTGAATAATTAGCCGATAAATACATTGTGTAAAATGAAAACAATGTAATAAATTGAAAAAAAGTCAACCCTGATATTTACAAATACAGTTATAGATTTTAATTAAAGTTTTAATGACTTTTTTTAACTGTAGTCAATTAAATTCATCACATGATACATACTATTAATCGGGACGCCGAGAGATTTAATTTAGTTACCCACTCTATGGAAAATTACTGATATAAGTAATTTAATAATAATCAGGACATCGAATGGAATTACCATGCAAAATATCACCCATAAATCTGTAACCTGATAGACCACTCATTAATTAATGACACTTTATATGGAGGTAACATTATTGTTCTTGTCGTTGCAACATCATGAGCCCTTCATCTATTATTAATTTCAAGTCTCATTATAGATTAGGGGATTCACAAAGACAGAGGGAGGTGCAAACAACACGATGACAATTATAAAAACTAACTATCATAATGTAAGTAATTACTTTAATATTTTGTGATAATGAAAACAAATATGATTCTTCCAAATGTGAATCTTCTACATAATTATTTCAGTGCATACGGAATCCGTACATGTACAGGTTTTCTTTAGGCCATTTGAGAAAAGCGCTCAAGGTGTATTAATAATATGATAACTTTCTGGGAAGATGAACATGATATGTTTGTAAAGAACCCCCCTAGAAAACGCGCTGATGAAACGAAGAGGAAAATCATTGCTGATATGTCTTCAATTAGAAGGAGCAAAGAACTCAGCACTAAAGGTTATATGGTTGCACATCATGGTTATTCAATCATTGGTGCTTAAACCTTCAACCGTTACCTCTAAATCTTAAGATAGGTTTTATAAACAGGTCCAATCAGGCAGATTGTAATTTTACCATAATTAAGTTGTTGCTAATCAGTTAGTAAAATAGCAGATCATTTATCATCAAGAGTAAACCATAAGCAGACCCTTCCCCGAAGAAAAATCCTTAGGGAACGTGGGAGTTGACCCGGGGTTCATGGAGGCTATGGGAACAGCGGTTTACATATTGCAAAATAAGAACAGAGGCTTTTAATCACGCTCATAGAATCCTATGACATGGGCCTCATTTTCGTTCTAGTCTAACTAAATTCCGAGTGTTCGATAAAATAGATATGCAGCGGCTGGCCACCTAATGGCCCATTCGATGCACGTCATCCGACCATCTTAGACTCGGCTGTCCTCGACATTCCTCCCCAGTTGTAAATAATTTGCATCCATTGGCCAACTAAATGGAAAGGTTGTTTTTTTTCCCCCATAGTCCCTTTAAATATATATATAATTATAAAGGGTGACCCAGAATTAACGCAAGATTTGAATTTGCCGCCATTTGTGCAGCAAAGTGCAGCACTAAAAAAAAAACCAATTTGACAGCTGACAGTTTAGGGTTAGTAAAAATGAAGCGTTACACGATAGAACAACGTGTCTTTATTGTTGAACATTATCTCAAAAATAATGAAAGTTTCGAAAATTTCATACAAAATATGGTCGGAATAGTGTTTTGACTTCATCAACTGTAAAGAGATTAATTGAAAAATTTAGGGAGACTGGATCAGTTGGAGACACTAAACACACTGGTCGTCCAAAAACAAGCCGTTCAAATGTCAATATCGAAGCAGTGCGTGAGAGTGTTGTTGAAAATCCAGGAACATCAATTCGGCGTCGTAGACAAGAATTGCAAATTTCAAGAAGCTTTCTAAGATCTGGGTCTCCATACTTACAAAATTCGGTTAACACAACAATTGAAGCCTACTGACCATACGCAGCGAAGAGAGTTCGTTGAATGGATTATTGAACATCAACAAGTGGATGCTGATTTTTCGAGCAAAATTATCCTAAGCGAATAAGCACATTTTCATCTTGATGGCTTTGTTAATCGACTAAATTGTCGCATTTAGGGTTCGGAGAACCCACATGTGATTGTCGAAAACAAATGCATCCACAACGTATCACTGTTTGGTGTGTATTTTGGGTTGTAAGCATCATTGGACCATACTTTTTTGAAAATGCGGCTGGTCAAGCAGTGACTGTTACTGGTGCTCGATATCGCGACATGATAACACAGTTCTTTGTGCCGGAATTGGATGATATTGATGTGGCCAATATTTGGTTTCAACAAGATGGTGCCACATGCCATGAAACAATTCAAATACTGCATGAGACATTTCCAGGTCGTGTACTCTCTCGTTTCGGTGATCAGAATTGGCCCCCTAGATCGTGTGATTTAACACCTTTAGAATTCTTTTTATTGGGTTATTTGAAGTCGAGGGTGTATGTCAACAAGCCCACATCCACCCGTGCATTAAAAGAGGAAATCCAACGCTGCATCAACGAAATTCAACCACATTTATGCCAAATGGTCATGGAAAATTTCGACAAAAGAGTGCGTATGTTTGAGCAAAGTCGTGGAGGCCATTTGCCCGATGTGTTATTCCATAAATAACCCTATCATATTCACTTTATAATTCAATAAAAAAATAACAACGAAAATACTAAAAACTGTAATTTCTATTTAATTTAAATCTTGCGTTAATTCTGGGACACCCTTTAGATCCTTAGGCGAATCTATTTACAAATTATGTTTGTATTTCCTGTACCATCCCTACATTATATACCGGTTTTGTTAAAAAGGTCTTACTTTTAGGACGGCCATTATATAACAACGGAGTTTTTGTTTTATTTCTATGGGATGTCATAAAACGATACAAAACTAGACAAAGGCCAGGATCCAGAAAAATATATGTTAATAAATGCAAATTCACACACCCGTCATAATTTTAAAAGTGCACTTTTACCTAATTCCAAACATGTATTCCGGCCACCCTGCAAAATATTGTACTTATATAATATAACCAACAAATACTGAACTTTTTAAATAAAGTAATCGCCTACCTCCTGTTATTTACATTGCCAACCCCAATACTCCAAGACATCCTTTGGATAGCACGTATATTTTTAATGTTATTTAAAAATATTACACAATTTAAACTATAATATATTTAAACACTATACGAAAAAAACTGACATGATAAATATGAACTGTTAAGATGACCGGCCAATCCTAAATACAATTATGGAGAGGTGTCTCAGGAAGATACGGTTTTTGTGGTCAATTTAAGTTAAGTGGGCTGTCCATAGTGGGCAAACATTAGTTAAAAGGTTGTTCTGTACTTAGTTGTCTTTAAAGGTGACTGCAAGTATGTCGGTCCGTTGTGCACTTGTTCTGTTGCCAGCGAGGTATTGCTAACCGTTTGTCCAGTATAAAACACATAATATGGTCAAGTATAAGTTATTCGTGGTTTCACAGGCAAGCAAGGATTTCTTGCAGCGATTGGTACATCTTAAGTAAGCAAAAGTACTGGAGTCATCATTTTTCCATAATTCTATGAGTTCTGTGTAAGTTATACATCAAATCAAATCTTTATTGTGATAAAATTACAATCTCCCTTATTGTGCAATAAGTAATTGTGTTCAATAATCTCATTCCTATCATATTTTCAATTCTTCATTCACTCGCTCATTCATACGTTATTTACAAACAACCCAGAGACCAGCCAAATCCACATGTCTGGCACCACCCTCGCATGCGAAAGAGGAAGCGGAATCTTGGGAAGTCCTAACGCTCCTTTATCAGTCGCTTCACCGGGTACGAGCCAGTGGAGGCTGACGAAGAGCGCGAGAACCACATACGCTCAGGACATGATTGGAGAAACTGGCCATTGCCAGGATACCTACTATTACGCATTTATAGCAGGTCACGAGGCCACTGCCGTTTCAGTCTATTTAGTTATTGTATTTTTAGCCTCGTGTATGGCTTCCATGTTACCCGTATGCTGTGTAAGTTAATTGAAAAGTTCAATCACTGTCAAAAAAAAATTTAGTTGACCGGATCAGTAATCAAAAAAGGTCGTTATGGTCGGGAATACGTGTAGAATAATTACTCAATGGAAGAGGGCTATGGTCCAAGGAAATAGCACAAAAATTAAGTAATCGGGTGTTAGAAAGGTTAACTTCGGAAGTAAGAAATAAGTCTATTATGTCTGGAAGTTTATCGATAGCCTTTCGGCCTCGGCAATGACTCTGTGCCACAACTTCACACAGAGGGTACAGTGGGGCCATAACTCGGAAAAGTGAAACCGATTTTAAACGGTCGTAAAAAAATCAATAGTTATAAAATATTCCCTAACTTGGGTTATGCGTATAGACTTTGAATGACAGGAAGTTTGAACGGGGGGGGGGGGGGTTACCAAACCAGTAAAAAAAGTCGATCCCGTAACTCTGATTTTTAAAATTTTCACGTCCAAGGTATTATTTAAAGTCCTGATTTTGTCCCATACTGAAAAGGTTGTGCGTATACTTGGAGTACATGTGCGCCGGGGTTTGCTGGGAATCAAACCATCGTCTCAGTCAGGGGGATCTAACCATTACGCCATACCACCTATGTTGTTTTTTTTAATTATATTATTCCTTTATTGACTCAGAGCAGTGTCCTTGTGATGAAGGTCTCTGTTTCAGATTCAGTTGATCTGAATAATGAATAAACTATTATGATTATATCCATTCACGGCTCATATTTATTATGATATAATAAGTTATTCAATTTTAATATTTATATCTTTCAGAATAACCTTCAATAATTATGACGAAAAGATTATTTTAGCATCTCAATTGAATTCTGTTCTTATTGAGGAAATATAAACTGTGTTGGATGGAATGTGTTTTTTTCTTGTAAAACATGATTATGAAAATAAGCATTTTTATTAAAGGCCGCTTAAGAATGTCATTTGTAAATTTTGAATCACAACTCATCATATTTCTTAATAGTCCTAAGCATCCCCCTGATATTTTGATTTTTATAGTTAGCATAATTATCCTTTATTTTGGGGTGGACACATTTAGAGTCTATTTTCCTTCTAAAAAGTTTGAAATGTAAAAGTATTTCAGTCTTTACCTGGTAATTATAGGTAATTATTATTAAGGTAATTAAGCCAATTGTTGTGTGATGAATATGAAACCTCATGTCCTCGCACGAAGGGGAACGTTGTTGTCCTTGGAATGTCACACCACTGTCCTATTACCAAATGAGTTTTATGACGAATTATTATTTAATGATTTAATTTTCAAAAGAATAACTCGAAATTAATTATACGAATGGACCGGTAGATCGGAGGCCTTGCAAGTTTTGATTAAAATGAAGTGTTTTAACTGAAATTTAATTAACATAGTCATTTTTTAGTTCGAAAACGGCAATTCTCAACGACTTACAACTCCCCAAAATTCATGAATTTCTCGTTTCTCAAACTGAATCATGTTTTAATTAGACAATAGCTTCGAAAAATCCATTAATGCGAGCTATTGGTAATCACAACACGCATAAAAGAACAAAATATGGCACGCGACCTTTGAATCTTCACCAGGAACGCGAAATCTGTACTTTTTTACTCTTGTGAAACGGGCCAAGCAACCCAGCACTCAATGAAGCAACAATAAACCTTCGTCAACCACTGCCACCGCAATATCCTCCAGATGTGGTGGCCAGGAACCATAACAAATGCCGAGCTACAGAGGGAAACCAACCAACTCTTCGTCAGGAAAGGCCGAAGTTCTGTCACAAGATGGCCTTGAGTGAAAGCCTCAGGGACTATGAGGAAGAAGTAGGCCAAGAGAGACCTGCTGGTGATTGATTCCCACTAAAAAAAAGTTCGATAATAAGACACTAGCAGGAAACTTAAACAGTCCAACTTTAAATATTTTTGATTCAAAAGTTGAATATTATATGAAGTTTTAAAATTCTTCTTAAGCTTTAAAATAAGGTATTATCTGGATATTTGATTCCAAGGAATGTAAGTTGTGACCTCCAGTATTGTCCTGCTGGTGTAAATTTGAATAAGCAACGATTACAGAGAGAAAATAAGACAATAAACCATGGTCGGGAGTCAGCATAGGTGGCTTAGACGCAAAGGCCGTGTGAACGGGAATCACAAGGTCAAAATTCTTTCGATGAAATCGAATTATTCAAATCACATCTGTCAATAATTTTTTTCTTTAACTAATAATTATTGGAATTTACACCACTAATAATATCCATAACTAATAATAAGTGCTCTTATTTTTTATTTATCTTGGAAATTGATTAAAGTTTGGTAAAAATAAATTCGAAGGTATCCCAAAAAAAAAAAGTTAATAGTTAAAAGAAAACCAGCAATGATAATAAATACGTTGAAGTTATAATAAATTATTAAAATTACAAGGAAACGTATATCATTCTTGTAGGCCTATTTAGTATAAAATAATATGTGTTGTATTATATTACGGGCGTATTTTTATAATAATTCATTTGTTGATTTAAAATATCACCCACAAAAAAAAATACAGCCATCCCAACAAATTTAACCTCCCCTCACAAAAAAAAAAAATCTCTTGTCAGATCATAATAGACAATTTTTAGTGACAGTATCAAAATCAAATATGCTCCTACAATATCACTCATTTATCAAGGATCGTTTAAATATTTTGTTTACATTTTAAAGTTTAGGCGGATAAGTACTAGAGGTAATCCCACATTTTTCCGTAATAGGAAAAAGATAGGCCAGTATATTTTTAGAACTTTCAAATTACCCGGTTAAGACATACATTTCTTTATTAATTTTGAAAAAAATCTATTAACTGTGATCGGCACAGTTTGAAAAAAAAAATTATTTTGAACCTTTGAATTGAAAATTATTGAACGGTACTGATCTGAGGGCTGGATGGAGCCCTATTTTTCCCACCCAGAGACAAACTTTTTTTTTTTTTAAATTATAATCCAAAATAAGCATTCAAAATTAATACTTGACAAACCAAGGTACAATACATTACTTAAGTTGCCCAAATCTGTTTATATTTTAGACATTTTAAAAGTTATAAGCACAAAATGTATAGAAAAATGTAAACACAGCGAAAACCCATTACTTCAAAATATTGCTAACATCGATAAGTTATAAAGAAATTTTTTTTTCATAAGTACCTAGTTTTCATTTATTTATTTTTTTGTCATTAAGTTTTTTATTTATATTTTTCCAAAATTAAAATTTATATGTAATTGAATGAATTCTTCATTCATAATCAAGAGAAGAGCGTTGATGTCTCATTTTTAAACTAGGTGCATTGCATATTAGCATAAGATTATTTTCTATTATGCAACTACGGGAAATAAATTTATTTGATTTAAACATTTTTTTTTAATTATGTTCTAGGGCCATTAATTAATTAATTACTGTAAAACAAATATAATTAATCTCTTATATAATTAAAAAATAATAATTTGTATGCCACTTAGCCAGAAGTAAATTCGCTTGTCTTGTGCAATGAACATAATAAGCATATTGCATAATAAGCAAGCATGCTTACAGCCCAAACCTTCGAGACACGTTTAAGCATCTTTCTCTGCCGATGCTCCTGTCTGTCACTTGTTAAGAATAGCTGCACATATCACGGTTGCATTCATTTTTTCCGCCAATCGCCACACATTTCGCGACATGCTTCTACAATAGAACTTGTTTATCAAGGTTCGTTTGTATATCTTATTTACATTTTAAAGTTTAAGATAATCTCACAGTCTCCGCGATAAGAACACGATGGCTCGATATCTTCTTAGAGCCCGCAAATCGCTTTGAGATTATTCACCTTTAGATAGAAACAGATATTGCGGCTGAAATCGTGCTCTAGCCTCATTGCTACTTTGTTAACCACATTTCAAATTGGCTACATATATAACTAGAAACTGTTAAATAGTATTTGGAGAACATGTTGCCCTGGTTTTTATTCTACCAGGTGTCTGTAGAGTGTTTAAGTGGTAAAAACTGGTTGTAGGTACATGGATCAGTATATGTTTTTGTTTTTTTGTATTTATGAAATAAATTTGATAAAATTAAGCGTCCCCCTAGGCTAGTGGTAAAGCATGCTGACTAGTTCAATCTCCGGCTCGCCCTCTTTGGTGGTTAGGCCAGGCCGGGGATGTTCAGCCTCTTTCGGATAAATGAGTATCTACTTAAATAAAAATGTAGTGAATCCGGTGAAGAATTCCAAAGTTAATGTCGAAATGTAACGCGTAACGATTACCACACTTGCACCTCAGCGCCAAGTACCAATTTCGGCGTCATCCTTCGGTCAACCCTAGTTCTTCATGAGGTATTGCAAAATGAATTTTATTTTATTAACGGACTAAATTCATTTTTTGAAATATAAATAAACCAAACTGAGGGTGTGTAGAAACAATATCGCGATATATCACTAGCGTTTCTTAAATACTTATTCCACTGACTGAGGAGCGTGGGGGACTTCCCAAGACTCCGCTTCCTCTGTGGCATGCGAGGGAGGTGACAAACATGTGGATTTGGGAGGTCTCTGGGCTGTTTGTAAATACTTAGTAATGAGCGAGTGAATGACGAATTGTAAATATGGTAGGAATGAGAACATTTATTACAAGTACTTATTGCCCAATAAGGCAGATTGTAATTTTATCACAATAAAGAAGTTTGATATTAGATATACTACTATATAAATATTACTCAGCAGAAATTAGCCCGGCTTAGCCATCTGCATCTTAACACAAAATCTATGTGCATAAAATATTGCAATCCATTGACCGCTGGAGGCATATTTTAGTAATTCCCAGTTGATGCTATAAACCTGGTTGAAAATGAAATACAATCAAAACTATGTTTAGCATTTCAAAACAGCAAATTTAAAACAGAACTAGCTAAAACAAATTCAAGAAGTGTCAGACTCTCCATTTCTCCGGGATTCGTTGTTTTTCACAAATCCATAAACCTGTTTTTTATACTTATTTTAATTCTTTACTGACTGTTTTTTTTTTTATCAATTGAATCAACAACTTTACTATCGTAAAATTACAATCTGCCTCATTGGGCAATAAGTAATTGTGATAAATGTTCTCATTCCTACCATATTTACAATTCATCATTCACTCACTCATTCATACAGTATTTACAAACAGCCCAGAGGCCTCCCAAATCCACATGGTTGTCACCTCTATTAGCATGGTTGTCACCTCTAGCAGCCCCCACGCTCCTCCGTCAGTCGGGATACGCCGTTCACCGGATACGAGCCAGTGGAGGATGACCAAGAATGCGAGAGCCACATACGCTCATGACTGTTACGCATTTATAGCAGGCCACGACGCCACTGCCGTTTTAGTCTCTGAAGAGGATTATAGGGATGAGTAGTGCAGTGCAATGACTGTACTAGGGGATTAGGGTGGTTGGATAGGTCACTATGGAATTTCATGAACTTGGAAGGGATGAGTTTTTAAGTTAAGATTGTTTTTATCAATTAAGAAACAAAATTTCACTCTTTCAAAATGTGTACTTTAAATTGACATTATTTCATTCAAAATGGTTCAAAAAAACTAGCAATATAATTTATAGTGTTAACTTACGTCGTGTTCGTTTGAGAATCAATGTATTTTCTACAGCCTTCTGGTACTGACACTCATGTAGAACCGTTTTAGCAGGAATAAGCTAAGGTCAATTACTTGTGAGGATATAAAATAATTTAGATGAATTGTGAACATAGGATTTCTGTTTGTACCGAAGTATTGATCGCTACTGGGGATTCGGTTTTAAAGAAGTAAAGAGTGTGTACTCGCTGCCACCTAGAGGGGTTTTAAAGAAGATTCGGCTGAACCTTGCACCTATCTAGACGACATTGTAAAGAAATGACAGAAGTTCTTTAGTAGATTGAACAGCGCCGAGAATGCCCGAGAGAACACTCTCTTTTTCACGGTTGAGAGCTGACTCGTTACTAGCTTAATGCTAAAGGAAGCCATCTCTGATGGGATCTAGCTCTTTCTCCCCTAGAGAGGCAATGAGCTATAAGATTCTCACTCACCTGCCACGAAGATTTTTAGTATTTATTATTAGTAGTATTTATTTAGCATCACGCTTGAATTGAATTTTTTTTTGTATACTTCCCATTGTTGTTGTTCAATCGGCAAAATATGGTATGAATGAGAACACTTATCACAATTACCTATTTCCCAACAAGGCAGATTGTAATTTTATCGCAATAAAGAAGCTTATATATAATTAAAAATAAAATTAATCAACAAATACATAGGAGTGTTTTATGTTTTTGTGGGCGCTATTCGAGTACTCCTTAACTGTTTGAAATTAAACAATACTGGAAACTGTGTAATAGTTCATAATTTTCGAAAAGCCCTATTGAACCTATTTAATTTAGAAATTCGGAACCGTCCTTGTTTTGTTAGCATGTTCTTCAAGCCCGTTTCAATTCCAGACTTAACTATTTTTTAAGATAAACAACTTTATTACGATGAAATTACAATCTGCCTTATTGGGCACAAGTAATTGAGATAAATGTTCTCATTCATACCATATTTACAATTCATCATTCACTCGCTCATTCATACAATATTTCCAAACAGCCCAGAGGCCTACCAAATCCACATGGTTGTCACCTCCCTCGCATGCGAAAGAGGAAGCGGAGTCTTGGGGAGTCCCCCACGCTTCTCCGTCAACCGCGTCACCGGATACGAGCCAGTGACTTAACTATAAGGCTCAGTTTCTTGTGGGGTCGGGTTCGACTCAGACTTATGAAGAAAATTCCCGAATAAAGATGTATAGAAAAAAAAAACTGAAATTAAGGCCGAGAGGTAAACAGCTCCCCAGCAGTTGCTTACCAACTACGGCGGAAATCTCAGCCGGAGCATACGCCATGAGGTGTCGCGCCATGGATCTGATTTCCCAACAAACATATTTATTTCCACCAATATATAATTATTTCAGACAAATTTTAAACCAAGAAGAAATAAAAAATAATAATAATATCAATGTATAAATACAATTTAAAGGTCCTTGATACATCGGCTTTGGTCTGCTGGACAGACTGCCCCTGAAATTAATTACAGATGGTCCAGGTATCACTTCGTACGGTCTCCTATACGAGGGTTGTCTGAAAAGTTTCTGACCTCAACATGAAGATAGCAGCAGTCGTAAATAAAAGCTAGTGAATTTCGTTGTTCATCTGTTGACAGTTACTCACCAAAGTTTCAGCCATTTTGGACGCGCAGTTGTTGTGTAACAGTCGTTTGAGTGAGTCGATGTGAGTGTTTTTATGAAAATGGACAAAATCGAGTATCGAGCTGTCATTAAATATTTGTTTTTGAAAGGCAATACGCCTACGCAAATCAAATATGAGTTGGATTCTG
This sequence comes from Acanthosoma haemorrhoidale, assembly GCA_930367205.1. Lineage (NCBI taxonomy): Eukaryota > Metazoa > Arthropoda > Insecta > Hemiptera > Acanthosomatidae > Acanthosoma > Acanthosoma haemorrhoidale. The sequence goes on along the minus strand of OV884009.1, from coordinate 28,000,262 downwards.
TGTATGGGGACTCTGCACCATCATTTACCACAGTGAAATTTTGGGCAGCTGAATTTAAACGTTGTCGTAAGAGCTTGGGAGACGATGAACGTTCGGGACGTCCAAAAACTGCAACTACCGACGAAAACATCACCAAAGTTCACCAAATGGTGCTAGACGACCGCCGAATTAAAGTGAGAGAGATAGCAGAGGTTATGAACATGTCAAAAGAACGTGTTTGTCACATATTAAATCAACATTTAGAGATGAGAAAGCTGTCCGCGCGTTGGGTGCCGCGTTTGCTCACGTTAGATCAAAAACGTGTTCGAATGAACATTTCCAACGTTCTGTTGGCGCAGTTTAGGCACAATAAATCCGAGTTTTGGCGCCGATTAATTACTGTGGATGAAAGTTGGATACACCATTATACGCCCGAAACAAAAATACAGTCCAAACTGCAAAGGGGGAACCGGCTCCAAAAAAAGCAAAAACTGTTTTTTCGGCTGGGAAAGTGATGGCGTCTGTTTTTTGGGATAGTCATGGAGTTATTTTGATCAATTATCTTCAAAAAGGAAAAACCATTACAGGAGCATACTACGCATCATTACTTGACAAGCTGAAGGCAGAACTTGCGGAAAAACGGCCACATTTGCAGAAAAAATAACGCACCGTCTCACACCTCAGCGGTTGCCATGGCGAAAATCCATGAATTACGGTTTGAACTGCTTGACCATCCGCCTTACTCACCAGATCTACCCCCAAGCGACTTCTTTTTGTTCCCTCATCTAAAAATTGCGCTCGGAGGACAGAGATTTTCGTCAAATGAAGAGGCAATCACCTTCGTGAACGATTATTTTGCAGAGAAAAACGCCGAGTACTATTTGGACGGGTTACAGATATGGGAGCATCGCTGGGAGAAGTGTGTAGAGTTACAAGGAGACTATGTTGAAAAATAAAAAAAAAATTCTGAAAAAACGTCTTGTATCTTTGTTAGGTCGGAAAATTTTCAGATCACCCTCGTATGTTGAGATATACTGTTCACCGCGCTAGACGTCATTGTTATAAAGTATTCGTAGTCCTGATGGACTTGCTTGTATGATAATGATCTTACAGGACCTGCAATGACCTTATAATATGAGTGTCTTGTAATGTAATGTCGTACAGGTATGTTTTACTTGTGCCAAAATTGATCTCATTTCATTAGTGATGAAGTGTAGACGTTAAGGATAGCTGGGAAGTGAAGGAGCGGCTAGTATGTGTGATATTGAAAGTGAGTGACGCCAAGCCCGTTCTCTTTTTCCGAGGGAGTGAAGGATTGCGGGAGAGAGGGGATGAGGGATTGCGGGAGAGAGGGAACGAGGGAGGAAGGGCTGAGACCCACTGGCCTAGACTGGCTAACAGGTTCCTGCTTCCGGCTCTCTGACTCAGACTCTTTCAAGGAGTTCACAGGTTGTCCTTTTAAAATTATATTTCCCTTTATTATTGACTCACTCCGATGGCCTTGTACCCAAGGCATCCGAACCAGTTCTTATGAATAATAAGTAATGATTAAATAGTCCATTTCATTCATGTATCTTGAAACCGAGCCCGAAGAGAGAGGAGAGGCTCTAATTTCATTCAGGGTTTTCGTCTAACTATCTCTACATACTGATTGTTAAATGATTGAATCGTTCTGAAATTTTAGAATTATATTCCACAAAACCTGAACTTATACTGATTAGTTTTTTGTTTCAAATACAATAACAAGAAGTACGGCGGAAAAAATCAAACGTAACAAAGTCGAGCCCGAAAACGGACTGTCACTGTTTACAAGCTTAAATTAATTAGAATAATAAATTATTCCTTTTGTAACCTGTTTTAATTCGATATTGAAAGATAGTTTTGTTAATGTTTCATGTGTTCACACGTTGAATAACTAGGTGACGTTTGGTGTGTTATACAGTAAACTATGAATTTCAAAGAATTGCATGTTTAAGGAGATCTGTCACTAAATGCGAATTTTAATTGATTATTCAAATGCAACAATGAACATTGCACTAAAAAATAGTATAAGCTTAGAATAAACGCTTGGAACTTGACCTTGAGTTGAATCTCGTCTGAGCTCCAGCATTGAAGTCACCCCATCTTATCGACGTTCACACTTTCGTTCTTATTACCTAATGTTATATAACTGAATTTGCGCCCTTTGCGAAAAACACTGTTGAAGGGTTATTCGAAAACTTCATCATACTTCGATAGGAATATAAAAATAAATTATGAGAAATTTCATGTGAGCAGAAATACTATGGAGGATTGTTTATTGCTTTTATGCATGTGGCAAACTCTTGAGAGAGGTTCAACTTCAGGCCAATCGAGTTTCGTCGTCTGTAGGTTTTGGTGGTCAGTGCGTGAGTTCTACGATAGTGGCTGTAAAAATTATATGATTGTTTTGAAATAATTAAAGGTATATTCAACTATACTGTTCGTGCTACACTGATTTGGCTGTGGTTAAAGTATAATAACGGAAAGTATGTACCCGTTTATAATCAATTTTTCAAGTCACTGCTCAGAAATTATTTAAAATTCCACGTTCAGGTTTTTTACCTCATTAAAGACAGTAATTCAAAAACAAAGTTTAGCCGGTAAAATAATATAACAAATCGTTTGAGCATTACCACAATAGCGAGGCTACATATCAACAAGTTATATAAAATCAACTGGTGTACATTTCAATAATTATTTTCTAAAGAGAAAAATAATAGCACTGGCGTGCTATATCATGTTTTTTTCAGCTGCTCCGCCAAATGACCGTCACCTGTCAGCACTCAGCAACGATGCTATCTTGAAAACAATTAGGTGAAAGTGTGCGAAAACGAATTCTCATCACTGATTTTTTCTATTTAAATCCCTGAAGATCATAAACAAGAAGTGAGAGCCCTAGATTTTTCTAGAGCCACTGGTGTTCCCTGCAAGCCATTTAGCCTAATACTTACCCCATAGCATCCTGGTACACATTCAAGCGTTCATTGTTTTTACCTGTGACACTATTGAGATGTGTGTGGTTTAGAAATGAAATATATTCCTTATCTTTGGAAAGCATTACTACAATAGTAAATCGTTTAACGTGAATTGAGAAAAGAGAACTAACTGGCAATGAAATTCAAGGCCGGAAAGCCAACAATGTCTGTTATTAAAACAAAAATTACATACGTGATATATGCAACACCGGTCTCGCCATTTACCACTTCTGGGGTAAATTATAAAAGAAAAGGCAATGTTAAGCAGGTAACAAAGGGTTGGATTTTAGGGGAGAAAAATGGTTACTTACAAAAAAAACTAGGGGTTCATAAGTCTTAACTGAGATACACGTTACTACTAAAAGTATAAGATATAATGAGCACTATATAACTGACCAGATATCTCCCAAATCCACGTGGTTGTTGCCTCCCTTGTCTTGGGATGTCCCTGACCCTCCTCCATCAGCCGCGTAACTGGATACGGGCCAGTGAAGGCTAAAATATTTTTTCACCGTTACTTATTCCTTGCTTTACAAGTAAAACATACCACTGGCCTTTTTCAACCTCTTGGTCAATCTTCCCATCTCTGCTTATAACTGTTCCATAAGGCAGTCATGAATCCATCATCTTTAGTGTATTGTCGTGAGTTGTGTGTAAGTAATCTTAACTATATATAATAATTGCTTCTAAAAAAGATAAAATCAGTATACAGCCGGGGTTCAACCCCGATAAAAAATACTTTTACCAATAATTATTAAAATTAATTTAACATACTTAAACTGTTTAATACATACAGTACTGATAACAAACAAGTTCTTGGAAATAATTATGAACGACAACAATCTAACAAAATCTAAAAAAAAAAGAGTGATAGTTAACGAGACTCATTACGCCATGTTCTAAACACGGCGTGGAAAGCTACGAGTATGTTGAGAGTAAACAAGTTCCCGGGTTTGAATTGAAGTATTACTATTCTGTTTCAAATTTTACCTTAGTGATTTTTCTTCTTTGAAAACTTTAAACAAAATAAATGCTTTTTCTGACCTCAGAGATATGAGTTTCTGTGTTAGGAAGAATAATATAGATTTGTATTAATCGATATAACTTCGATATCAATATCATTTCGATTCGGTAATTTGAATTTTTCTCAATCGGAAAACTGATATTTTTGATTGGTTTGGATTAGAAAAAGAGCACTATTATATGCTGTAGCATTTGGGAGTTTGATGAACACAGGTGGGTACAATGTTATTTCTGTAATAAAATATTCATATCGTAAGGTATCAGTGCTATTATTTTGCTTTAAAATTATTAATATTATATCCATGGAACCCCGGTATGCCTTAAACGTTTTCTCGAGTGAAAAATTAAATCTGTGGCTTCAAATTTATATGGTTTAATGATTTTAAGAACAAGAAAACGTTTGTATTAGATGTTCAGTAAGGGATATTAACCGGTATTTAAACCATCAACTATTTGCAACAGTGATTGTAGCGACCTCCGCGTTCAAGGAAAACGACCATTTGTTACCGAGGATGATAAATAACTAATGCGGTTTTCTTGACAACTACTTCTGAATTTTCTTGTAAGTAAAAAATTACAGGTTGACATCAAAGAACATTAATCAGTGATTGGGATAGATAATAAAATCAATAAACCATGTACAATGAACTCGGTCTTGTAGACATCGACATCAGTATGCAACATCGTTAATCCATTAATTAAATGATGATATTTGGTGGAAATATTGAACTAGGTAATAATTGATAGCATAACAATATATGTAAAAAGTCAATTGTATTAGTTGATCCATAGATCAGTGGCCTCACCGGTTTGTTTTTATTTTACCTTAAAGTACCTTAAAAAGTTTAGATCTATTGAATCGTTTTTATGACAATTGACGATGAATCGTATAACAAGACGGTCGGACCGTGTATGAATTATAGTAATAAGCTCTGTATATCTCCCTTCGGGCTCGACGATAATATATTTATAAAGTGATCTAATGAACATTTTTTGTCAGCTTATTTCGTCGTGAGTACATGTATTGCATGTACATGTTACATGCTTCAGCGGGATCTTGATCATAACTCGTAGCTTCCTGCTGCACATAACTCGTAGATATCTGTGACGCTGGAAACAAGAAAATCAAATCGGGGCTATTGACACACCAACAAGATTTGCCACTGGAAAACCTATCGGCTTTTTTTCTTTTTTTTTTTATTGAGCAATTATTATTGTTCTAGTGAAATTTCCCCCACCGCCTAAGTTCATTTTACACGAAAGCCAGAAGAGAAAGCCCATACCTTAAGGGTTCCTTTCTAATTCTAATAATCATGGACGTTGTGCCGACAATTAGACGTTAAGTTATTTATTTTAAATATAATACAAACAAAACAGGAATACATACGATATATCATAATAGCAATGATATTATTGATTCACGACAGTATTGTATTATTTTCTATTAAATTAGGAACTTAAGTAGGATTCTGACTGTTAACCTGGTCCTGGAAGTTTTTTTACAAGCGACTAATATTAATTGATTTTTTCGAAAGTAATTTACTTATATAATCCTATGAAAAATATGGTATGAATGAGAACATTTATATTAACTACTTATTGCCTAATAAGGCAGATTGTAATTTTAGCACAATAAAGACGTTTGTTAGACCGTAATCCTATGAAGTTACCTTTAGAGAGGAGGGCAACTAACATAGATAGGAAGGTGAGGTCCAATCGATCCAATGCTCTTTTTATCATTTATGCTTTTAAAAAATAGTTAATTATTACCATTGCCCATTTGACCTCTGCCACCATTCTACTGATATTCCTTCCTTGACAGTTCCTAGTTCCAACTGCTGGAATTCTATCAGCCTATTGAGAACTTCCTGATCCCACACCGACACTAGTAAGCAGTTTCAGATGGAAATATCTCTCTATCGTTAATAAGTCTCTTAAGTTATGAAAAGCTGATTACCCTTCACATTTTGAATTGACTAGCCACAGATCTGATTTAAGCATGGTATTTATTTTAATTTAAATGATAATATCATAACTGTCTTTGGCTCACCATTATTTGCATATTTCATTTGCAATAGCTTTACTTTCTCTATACTTTTTTTTTCCTTTTACCTTATGGCATTACTTTCTACTTTACGTTATCATGTTCTCTGTTTAAATGACTTGAAGTACCCGTTATCATCAAAATGAATAGTCGCTAGGTTTTCTTCAAGTTTATTTATGGACGTCGTTTCGACATGCAATCCATGTCTGGATCAGGTTCTGATAACAAGAAAGTAGTGTGGGTTTTCGATATGACAGCTGAAAACCTAACAACTCTTTTTCATATCCGAACAATACTTTCAGCTCATTCATATACTCACGGTTAACAATGAAATCACAGTGATCTATGTTTACATTAAGTCTTAGCAAAAAAAAAAAAAAAAAAAAAAAATACATAGCGACAGCGAAAAAAACAATATGAAGGTGTCAGTAAATACAATACAACATTAAATGAAAACATTTAAATTAGAATACATACTAAATAGCATGGAATAGTAAAAACTAAGGCAGGCACCAGCCCAACATTTGGATATATTTGGCAAACAATGTAATAACAATACGAATGCATAGAATAAAAATAGCTAAAAAATATGTGAGGAGGTGTTAGAATAGGTGGGCTTGGAAGGTTCGTAAAAATAAACCATGGCGGATATAAAGAGAGAGCTGGACAAGTTAAACATTAGTGTAAAAGCCGGAAAGACCGACTGCGTAATATTCTCCATCCAAAAGGGCAAAAAAGCCAAAATCACATAGTATAGGAGGGCAAGAGAACTCGCCAGCTTTCTCAGTCTACTATCTGGGTATAAAAATGGACAGCATCTCCATTTATCTACTCATGTTCGTAGTAAAATAGAAAAAGTACGACAGAGGTCTTACGGGCTTTAGCACTTGCTAACTTCACCCAATCTGTCACTGGGTCTCAAACTGATGATCTATAAATGTATCCTCCGGCTAGCTCTGCTGTACGGTGCCCCGCTATTTACCCACTTGACTGTCGCTACAGCCACAAGTCTCCAAAGTTTCCAGAATGGGATCATGCGAAAAGTGGTCCGACATACCTCTCTTGAGAGGTTAAAGAACGCCGACCTGCACCCGTTGCTTGATGTGACGACGGCGGATGAACTCATCCACCGTCGTCACATCAAGTTTTTTGACGCAATGCAGCACCTCACAAATCCAGTGTTTAACACTATGACCCCACCGCCCCTCCCGCATCGATGGTAACAGACTGTCGGGGAAAAATTAGGTTAAGAATTAGTATGTAAGTTAGTTTTGAGTTTTTGATCAAAACTGTGACCCCCATTACCTTATACAGTCTTTTCAAACAAGCGAAGTATAATGTGTATTATTGTTCTTGTATTGAATTATATAATTTTATACCGAATTTAAACCTTTTATATAATGTAGCGACGCTACAGGAGATATAAAACTGATATGTAAATAGATTCGAATGAGAATTTATAATAGAAATAATCATTTTGTAATTTTTAAGGGGCTATGGGGGAAAAAAAAGAGAGATAGAGTAGTGGTGCAAGCTAGGAAAGAACGATCGTATGCTAGTTTTGTGGGCAGGGTTATTAAGGTCAACATGAGAGGATCTTGTTAATATATAATGTAATTTATTTATTGTAAATTCTTCCTACATGGCAGTAGTGGTCCTACATGTACCAGTGAAACAATGTAGGCTTTGACTGTTTGTCTGGGTTTTTGGTCACTCAGAACACCTTCCCTCTGCACTTGGAATTTTCCTTCAATACAATTTTGTTAAGTTGATTTTCAACAATATCACGTTCTGGCATTACGAACAAGCCTGTGCAAAAGGTAAGACTGGTTGGTCTATTTATTAATTAATGTTTTATACAAAATTAATCAATTTAAAAATAAGTAACTAAAGCTGATGATGATTGAAAGGATTTACTCCGACAACCAACGCTCACCACCTAAAAACCTAACAAGGTGGCGGACAGTTACAATTTTTTTGTCGTATTTTTACATTTTTTGATTGCCTTCAATTTCTATTTATCTTATCAGGATATTACTATTTAAATGCTACAAAGCGCACGAAGAAGGGACTATGGACGATGAAACAATCAATGCGAAAAACCTTCAAATAACATAATGTTCTTGCAGAAAGAATTCGCCTGACGTAAGATACAACGCAGGCCTAACCATTACGCAAATCCTCGTCACTGGCAAGCCTTTCAAACCAACCCCCTTGTACATGTCATTCCGAAAACGTCAATCGCTTGCTTGCCGGTCTCAGTACCATTAGTATTTGAATTATTTCATCTTTTCTTTTACACATTTTGAAATAGGTACTAATTAAGTGCTTTCTAGGGGGAAGTTTTTAACTTAGTTAGTTTGTAAGCTCTATTTCTGACTTAAGTTTTGTTTTCTGCCCGCCAGAAGTAATTATTTTATAATATTCTGAATCGATTCAAATCCGTTTTAGTTTTCACATTTCAGTTATATTGCATATTTCTGTTCATTTTACATGCCCTTGAACCAAATATCGTCTAGCCTTTTAAGTCGTTTAATAGTTCACGATTAGTAGATAAAGTAAAGGGGAGCGTGGGATAAAAAATCAAGATTTTCATAACTTTCTTGTATTTTTGGTAGCTAATAATAACATGTATAATTTTCCAAACTAATCGATTTCAACTAAAAAACTATTTATATAATTATTTAATAAAATATTGTCTGATGTTTAAAAATTAAATTACGCGACGTAAAAGTTATTGCATATGTTGTCACAAATATTATGTTATTGACAATAGATCATTTATAACAGCCAACGTTTCGACTGTTCAGGTGTCATCAGGACTACTATCAGGATTTAATTGTTTATCTTGTTTCCAAATTGTATCCAAAATTGTAGGCCTGATGACACAGGTTGACTGTTAAATGATATACTGCCAATAAAATAATATTCGTGCAAGAATAAAGCTTGAACAACTCAGTTCACAGGTATACATAAGTAAACGTTTCTTTACTTAAATAGTTTAAGTATCAACGACTTGGTAAAAAGGTGAGCCCCATCACCTAGTCAAGTCTATTGATTATGAATTTTTAACTTCAAAAACATAATTGTTTTTGTATTTCCTACCCTCCTCACAATATATATGTCATGCAGTACAAGGGGAAACCATCATATATAATATTTTTATTGTTCATAATTTGTTTGTAACAATGTTTGAAAAAGGGGTTGAGAGGGGAAGGGGAAAAAAATAAAAATAAATGGAAAACAAATTGATACGTTTAATTTTCTCAATTTATTTATATTTTTGCTTAGTTATTTTTGAAACCTAATGTTCATATTTTGTTCTTTTAGCACGTATATTTATATCTGGAATTATATTCTAGGTGAAACTCCACCTCCTTGTCATGACAATGCATTTTACACGTGTTTATTTTTATGTATAGATAGCATGTGTACATACATATTTGGGGGAGCAATATAGGCCCACTGCTCCTCCCAACCTTGCCAAGATTTAATTACTCTCACTTGATAAATACACATGTGTTCTGTTCCCAGGCCTTTCGTCATGCATGTTCAGTTTACATGAATTTGATATGATGCTTTCCATGTAAACAACATTTTTTTTTTTTAGTATAAAAAGTCATATGTGAATATTCAAATAAAATGTTTTTGTTTGTTTTTTATTAAGGCGCTAGTACCACAGTACTTTTTAATGATAACAATTGCAATTTTAACAAATTAATATTTCAATAAATGATTGACAAATATAATTAATATATTGGTTATTTATCCAATTTATAGTATATATTTAATACATGATAACATAGGACCAACATGTTTGTGTATTTAAGTATACTTTGAATACAAATATGTTAAATGCATCAAGGAGGTTCTATGGTTGTATCATAATATATATATATTTTGTTTATAATTGATAAAAACTGTATTTTGTGAAATAAAGTATTGTCCTTTAATTGAATAATGAAAAGTCTTCTATAAGAATATTCAAATGGTTTTAGTTCATGAAAATTAATATTTATTGACTATTTCAAGCACTTTTTGAGTACTTCTTGGTTTTCAAGAGTCTTGGCATGATATTAGCTGAGGGGTAATCTTTTAGTGTTTAGTTACATACCGAGAACAAATAAATTTGAACAAGAAAAAGTTGGGTTGATTAATACAACAATCACCAGACGTAACTGGTATTAAAATACTACAACCAGAACCAGTTTGACTTACAAGGTTAACCAAAGGGGTTGGTGTCAGTAGTACTCATAAATAGAAGGAGGGTCTATATTAATTAGAAAAAAATTACATAATTTTGATGAAAATATTTAATAAAAAATAATTAATTAATAATATTCAAAATAATTATGTTCTAAGTTTAAATACTCTGAACGTGATCATACTCAACATGTCTAAACTGTATTTACGTAAAATATATATATTAGAGATTAAATTAAACTTGTACAAAGGAATCCTCCCTATAAAAAAAAATTTAATCAAATGAAATACACAGTCCTAAAGGAAACGTAATTTAAAATTTTATATAACGCTAGGTCCACATCTGTGTATAACTTAGATCTTTTCCTGTTGTTTCGACAGAACGGTCGTGAATTCTAATGATTTCTAAAAACGAAGAAAAATTCAATTTCGGAGAACTCTCCCGAATCTATTTATTATTATTTTTTTTATTAACGATCGTACAACTGGCTCGTTTACGGCGAATAATCACAAGGCCGAAGGACTTTCTCCAACTTTAAAAAGTTACATGCAAAACTTGCATTTTCATTGCAATGGACAGGAATTTTTTGCTGCAAGCATGTTAAGCCCCCTTAAGAATCACGTAGGAATACTTATATAAAATATTTCATAGCCTTAGTAGCTTTCATTCACCGACACCTCTTTCTTATGCCGTTTGTTAAGATAAAACACCGAAAGTGTTAGGGGAAAAAATTAACAAGAAGATATTCGTTTCCCTTTCTGTCTCTAGCTTTTTTAAAGATTTTTTTTTAGTTGACAGTTCTCAGAAACTGTTTAACGTATAAAATAATGGGAATTAAAAAAAAAAAAAAATTGACATGAAAAAGTCTATCTCTTTTCTATTTTATGTTTTATTCAAGTGGCAGCTCTTAACTTCAATTTTTCCCCGAAGGATAAGAAAAAAAACTAACTACGACAAAAAGAAAAGAAATTCAAACAGATTCCGCAAAATGAAAATTCTAAAGCCAACAACAATAACCTTATTATTTTTACGTTATGCTCGCTATGTCGTCTCAACCAATACATTTACAGTGTAGTTTGTGATGTTGTTAAATATACTTCAAAATTTATGGTCATTTTTACGAACAGATTGACATACAAATTACAGTTGTCCCATTATTTTGTTTAAAAATGAAAGGATTCGGGGGAAATAATGTATTTATTTTTATAAGTAAAGAACTGCTCACATGATATTGGCTGCGCAACTTTTAAAGACTTTTATAGGCTAAAATTTTGTTTGCATTGGGTATAATCTAAATTCTACTTTTATGTAAGCATCTCGGAGAAACAATATGTTACTCTTTGATTAGTTTACGTGAGAATTAAGCTACATTGAAGATAGTTAACGCCATATTTGATATCCACTCCATCCATATTTAACAGAGGGGAGCTTAATTTTAATTACACTTTAATGTAATTGATCCAGTTGTGCAGATCGGATCTATTGAATAACAAAGAGTAGTCTGTGATCTAATAAAGGACAGTTGTTTGAAAAAGCTCAAGAGGGGTGATTAATTATTTGGTGAAACGTCCTCGCACAACATACAGACGAGATTGTAAACCGAAGGTGAGCCCCATCACCTAGACCTGTCTATTTGTATTTTGATATTTTCGCTGTAAAAATACAATTGTATTTGTAAATTTACCCTCCTTCAAATGCATCTAAGTATGCAGCACGAGGAGAAATTGTAAATTGTAAATCTTGTTCATTGTATTCTGATCATATGTTTTTAAAAAATGTTAATAAAAGGGTTTAGAAAGAAAAAAAAACAAACACGATGTTGCGCCACATTTACGGGGTTCACCGTGAGTTTTTTAATCATTACTTCGTATTTTTTTTTTATCAAAAACACTTTATTATTCCTCTCTCAGTCTGTAAAAATTTCTTTCATAAAAATAAATGTAAATTACTAAAACATTAATAAATAAATCGGTTGGAACGGCATTAAATGCTCGAAACCTATATTGCTAGTCACCAAAAGATTAATTTTTAGTTACCTTTGAATTTACTTTTACAATACCACTTGTAATGTGTCCTTAATTGTGGGGAAAAAACCAGCACATTAAATCGTGAATAGGTTCTTAGCAGTGACGCGAGAAAACTTGAAAGTCAAAGATATGCGAATCAGTTAATAGATTTTATTTCAGATTAAAGCGTAGCCCGTGGTTTTATTAAATATACCTTTAACGTTTCAGATCGATTGTATCATTTTACGGCCACTGTGACACACAGACAGCCGACTTACGATCTACCAGTGCTTTTGAAAGTAGAGCGTCCCACTTAACAGTCATTTTTTCCCTTTATATGCCAATTTCGGTTTACTGAATTCCTGACGTCGTTTCATTGTATTGATCGATCAAACTGAAGCCATTGTCATTCGTCTATTCATTATATTGATCGATCAAACTGAAGCCGTTGTCATTCGTCGTGACATTATATTGATCGATCAAACTGAAGCCTTTGTCATTCGTCGTGACATTATATTGATCGATCAAACTGAAGCCTTTGTCATTCGTCGTGACATTATATTGTATTTGTTCGTACTGGCGGTGGCAGTTGCAGATGCACTCAGACCTGAAAATATTAATCACGCTTTTTGAGGAACTTAAGGAAGTCAAATCTTTTAAGTATTCACATTATATATTTTTAGAAATAAGGCTTGCAGCCTCTTCAGAATAATTTTTATTTAAATATTTTCACAGGCTACATTTCCCCTATCCGTACATCTTCTGGACTGTGAGGGATTTACCCATTGATTCCATTACTTAAAAAATAAACATTTTTTTTTAAATTTGTCAAACACTAATTAGCGTAATTAGGAAAAACTGTGCAGTGAGCAGTCAGTATTCTAACCGGTGGGCTTCTGTCGAGTTTACGAGACAGCAGAAATGCCCCTCCCCTCCTCAGTTCATTACGCTGCTGCTGTAGAGCGTATAAAAGTGCCAATACTGATTACTTGCAACAGAACATACAAACGCAAGCCAGAGAGAGAGAGAGAGAGAGAGAGAGAGAGAGAGAGAGAGAGAGAGAGAGAGAGAGAGAGAGAGAGAGAGAGAGAGAGAGAGAAACAAGCGAGTAAGCAGTCGTTACCTGCACAAATGTAGGCTTAAAAAATCTCACACATTAGGTGGACGCAGTTTTTCTTCTGATTTGCTCACTCTTCCATAGTAAGTGAGTAGAGAACTGAACCTATAGCAGCCGGACGGGCGGGCGCCACTAACAATGGCAAAACAGGGCGAGCGTACAACTATGTAAGAGGCAAATGAGATTGGCACTCCCAGTACCAATAACCACATATTATTGAATTATAAAGTAAATAGGATAGGGTTATTTATGGAATAACACATCGGGCAAATGGC